>OW569322.1:12959301-13673460 GCA_937595015.1 Polyommatus icarus
GTACCTATGTCTTTAGAAAATATGAAACTATAGGACTATAAGATTCTCTTAATATCCAATGCTCACTGCATTTGAAGATTACTACAGAAAACCGATATTTCTACTGTCGTACCACTGACCTCCATTAGACAAGTAGGTACGCTGGACAGCTGGTGATACCCAGCTGTTTTTTGTGCCTATTTGAAGCGGAATCAGCGCCCCCAAAATCGGGGGAAGACAACTAAATCGGACGTAACTTGCAAATAGCCGCTCAATCGCTATTGGTTGTAAAAACCAAAGATAATATAATCACTATGGTGGTAGAAACTAGTATTAGTTCCAAGTACTCCCACTACTGCTATCAGCGCCAATATGGCGACTTAAATGTCATGTTTACGTCAGATTTAGTTCTCTTCCCCCGATTTTGTGGGCGCTGATTCCGCAGTTCAAACAGGCACAAAAAACAGCTGTCATTTCAAAGGGTATCATAGGGTATCATAGGTCCAGCGTAATTGTATAATGGAGGTCAGTGTGTCGTACAGACAGAACAGAGAAAAAATACTTCAACAAAATCTAAAACAACACGTAGTTAAAATGCATCGATGAAAATTAATCTAAATTTAAAGACGAATCATAAGATCGATGATAATGATGATGATGATCAAAATATAGGAGATGATTATCTCTGAGCACAAACAGTAAAAGAGTTTTAATACCTATACCTACTCATAGATGTATTTAGATCACAAATTGTACTTTTAATAACTTGCAAAGAAACCAAGTAAAATGCCACAAGGCATTAAGCCCTCCTTTGTACTACAACGTGCAAAAAGTTTTTAAATAAATAAATAAATAAATATAATATTAGTTTTGTCCAATTTGATCTATATCTCAGTCTTTCCTAAAGTGGGCGATAACGCCCCCCCGTGGGCGCTGAAGGTCTAAAGGGGGGCGGAGTGGGACACATAAAAAAAAATTGGGGTGTTGTGTTAGTGGCTTGGGGGTGCAGATGTATTTCATCGGGATGCATTTTAACCCATCAAGCCCCGTAAGGACACCAGTGACCGCGACAATAATAGAATACAATATGTAGCATTTCCAAGAATCCCCGATCGAAGGAGTAAATTGAAACAAAGGGGGTGCTAATATTATATTCTTTGCTCTCAAAGTGGGCAGTAGACAAAATAAGTTTGGGAACCCCTGATCTACATCATGTAGATCAGGGGTTCCCAAACTTACATGCCAAATCGCCGAACCTACTTAGATGAAATTTTGCGTGGACATAATGTGAATCCATTTTTCCATTTTTTAACTAGGGCACAACTATAGGTGTACCAGAATCTGATGGCAAAAAGAGAAAATAAATTGACTCTAGTCTCTAGCAATACCGGGGTAATTGAAATAAAACATTTTGATCCTATTCTTTTAGCAGCTAATCTGTGTATTAAACATGCAAATATAAAAATTTATCCAATGACTTAGTTAGGATATTTTTTGAAAATTTGCTGTCAAAAATTGCCATCAGATTTTGATAGACCCGTACTCGTAGTTAGTAATTTAAACTAGCTAGTATAACATTCTACAACAACAGACAAATCTAGTACTTATTACGTCATTATTTATCTGGAATATATCCCTAATACCTGCTTAATTATTAGTCTTGAAAAATAAATTAGACAACAGCTGCTAGTCATATTTGTAATAACTAGTATGTGATAATTCAATTATGAAGTATTTATCTATCTATATCTATACATATTATAAAACAAAGTCGTTATTTTCCGTCATGTCCATTTGTTCCGTTTATGGCCTGTTTTACCGCTTCCTGATAAGGTGCCCGATAGGGTTATTTGACAGATTTTCCATACTCCATCTGTCAAATTAAGTGGTGGATAGCCTTATCAGGAAGCGGTGAAACAGGCCCTTAATCTTTAAAACTACGCAACGGATTTTGATGATTCGATTCGAATTCGATTGAAGAGTGTTAGATAGCCCATTTATCGAGGAAGGCTATAGGCTATATTTTATCACGCTAAGACTAATAGGAGCGAATAAATAGAGGAAAATGTAGAAAAAACGGGGAAAATCATTTGAAAGGGCTAACTTGAACGCGCTAATCTCAGGAACTACTGGTCTGATTTGAAAAATTATTTCAGTGTTAGATATCCCATTTATTGAGGAAGGCTATAGGTTATATTTTATCACGCTAAGAGGAGAATGTGGAAAAAACGGGGGAAATTATTTGAAAGGGCTTATCTCGCGAACTACTGGAGCAATTTTTATGTTATTTGGAAGTTGGCACAGATAAAAAGTATACCACGTGAGGATCATAGGCTATCGATTTTAATGATTTTTTCAGTGGCTATATTATATTTTATACCCATGCGACGCCGGGGCGGGTCGATAGTTAGGTATATTTCATTGCTTTTTATAAATATGGAACCATTTTTAGGGTTCCGTACCCAAAGGGTAAAAACGGGACCCTATTACTAAGACTTGCATGTCTGTCCGTCTGTCCGTCTGTCCATCTGTCCGTCTGTCTGTCACCAGGCTGTAACTCAAGAACCGCTATAGCTAGACTTCTGAAATTTTCACAGATCGTGTATTTCTGTTGCCGCTATAACAACAAATACTAAAAACAAAATAAATTAAATATTTAAGGGGGGCTCCCATACAACAAACGTGATTTTTTTGGCCTTTTTTGCTCTATATCAATAATAGCAACAGGTAGGTACTTGAATTTTTCACACAATCCTTAATTTTATGTGTACTTTAATATTTAATAATAAAATTAATATAAAATACAAAATTAAGAGGGGCTCCCGTACAAAAAAACACAAATGTTGACCTAATTTTGCTCTATAATGGTACGGAACCCTTCATGCGCGAGTCCGACTCGCACTTGGCCAATTATTAGAATAAATAAAGCTGGTAACGATGATAATAATTTTGGCAGCAAATAGTAAAGTTTCATAAAATTATGAATGTTATACGAGTTAATATCAATAGGCATAATTATGACTAGATATTAACCATAAATAGCTGTTAGGATGCAATAATTGTTAATTTATGTTTTTATTGTTTTTTATTTTAATTTTAAACATTCAATAGGAACCATGCCTTCTCTACTGTTACCTTTGGCTGTTTTTTTGAATTATTTTTTAATATTATAACCTCTATATTAATGTAAAGTATTACATGTGGTTATAGTTCTCAATTATATGCGTAAAATACATAAGCTTCAACTTCGCAACCCAATGTAGCAAAATATAATATGTTTGAGAAGACCACAGGAACAGGATTGACGTTTTATATGCCTGAATCATATTTCTTTCCAGACAATCAAGTAGTATGCAATTGGGGTAGTAAGTACTGAAATCGATACCTCCAAAGTCAAGAGCTTACCTCTATATAAAAGAACTTGGTGATAATTATTATGATTACCGAAATTATAGATTTTGTTGAGTTATAGATGCTGTTGCGCATTGATGACGTGACTATCAATTATATTATTGGAAATGAAAAAAGTACTTTCTGAACTGCCATAATTCAAGACGTGACTGGAGGAATAAGGTAAGTAACATGAAAAAAAATCCCGTTTTTTCACTTAAATGGAGGCTTTAGGGCTGGAAAAATTATTTGAAATAGAAAAACTATGGATCATAATATGTGTAGCCAGATATATTATTAGCTAGATTATGAAGTTGATAAATTACAAGTTTTATTAAAATAACTAGCTGTTGCCCGCGACTTCGTCCGCGTTAACATAGTATAATAACAAAGATGGATAGTTTTCCCTTTTTTGTGGTTCCTTATACAAAGGGTAAAAACGGGACCCTATTTAAGCAAACGTCCATAAACTTTTATATTTCTAACTCAAAAAATGACGGACTTTCATTGAAACTTTCAACCCCAATTTACCCCAATTTACCCCTTAGGGGTAGAATTACCAGGAACGCTTAAATACCTATCCATTCAATTTTAATCAGCAGACCAAAAATAAACTTTTATGTTTCTAACTTAAGAAATGATGGACTTTCATTTAAACTTTCAACCCCTATTTCACCCCCTTGGGGGTAGAATTTCCAAAAACGCTTAAACACACATCCATCCATTTTTAATCAGTAACCCAAAAATAAAGTTTCATGTTTCTAGCTCAAGAAATGACCGTGGAAATGAAGGAATTTCATTCAAACTTTCAACCACTATTTTACCACCTTGGGGGTAGAATTTCCAAAAACGCTTAAACACGCATCCATTCATTTTTAATCAGTAACCCAAAAATAAAGTTTCATGTTTCTAACTCAAGAAATGACCGTGGAAATGAAGGACTTTCATTCAAACATTCAACCCCTATTTCGCCCCCTTCGGGGTAGAATTTTCAAAATTTCTTCCTTAGTGGGTGTCTACTCAATAAAACAACCCTATTCACCAAATTTCGTGGCTGTAGCTTTAACAGTTTTTGCTCAGCGATGATGAATCAGTCAGTCAGTCAGTCAGTCAGGACATGTAATTTTATAAGTATAGATTGAGGAAAAAATGAGTTACTGTCCGTATGTTACGAAATGTTTCTTGTTTGATTCTTCCGCTCACATGTTCATTATTATTGTACTAACTTTAGCACTATGATGATCATTTTTATTAACCCGCGAGCACTCGCGCTATGAGCATTTTGCTCACAGTAAATTTAAAATACGTGCCATTTTGTCAAAATTATGTTTATGGCCATCGTTTCTTCAGTAGCTGAGTTTTATTTCGTCCTCCACCCCTGAATACAGATAACTTCTCGCTAGGATGCACTATTCGCTCGTACGAGGAGATTTGTTACGCCGTATACCATCATGAGGCATTTTGCTCATCACGCGGGTATCGGCGTAAGTACTTTTTTCCATTTATCATCATCATATCGACAGTTTTACTGCTACTTTTATTTAATATAATGGTTTTAAATTACTGTTATAGAAAACAATTACGTATTTCTATTATAGATGGATCGGGATCGAAAAGATGAATGCATTTTGGTATGGTCCTATCCAAAGTAGAGCACCTGGCAAACCTTGTATATCCTCTACAGGAATATCGTATTTTAACGTGATGAAATGTTTATTACTGGAATCTGAGTTACCAGGACAAGAAAAACCAAATAAAATCTGAGTGGTTTGCCCAAGACACAAAAACCGGAAGGCCAAAAAAGGCCTGCATTTACTACCAATTTTTTTTATGTACCGAGCTAAGTCATACATCTTATGATATGTGTTAAGCTTGGAAATATAATGAAGATTAATACTTCACACTTATCTAAGTTTTCTTTTTAAAAACATTTTTTTTGTGAATTTTTTTCCTACATACCGCCTTGGGCGACTGAAAAATTTCTTGTCTTGAATGTTTTTCAAAATCAAAAAGATAAACGTTGATAAAGTTTTAAATATATACTTTTTATAATAAACAAAGTGTACTTTATTTAATAAAATGACAAAAAGTAAAAAGATTACTTTGTAAAACCCATATTTAATGACATTTATAAACGTGAGCAAAATGCTCTACGCGCGAGTGCAATCGTGCAATTTTTTGGGGCGCGAGTGCTGGCGGGTTAAATGAATCTTTATGTCTTTTGATATTTTAATTGAAAACTCATCATAGTTAATCACTAAAATGTGTAGAGTATTTACCTGCAGACAATTAATACTTAATAGAGATTTTTTAGCGTAAGCCCAACCTAAACTTGATATGGGTCTTCCTGCATGTCGATATTATAAAACAGTAAAAGACTTGTAGCAAGCATGTGAAATACTAATATTCCTAATTTCTATTGATTAGAAACAAATTGTTAAAATACTTACAAGCTCCAGCTACGTGGATTTTCTTCATCCATGGATAAATAACCCTGTCCGTATTATCCGAACATATCGAAGAGTCATCATCGTCGACCGGCGGACTGTCTAAGAGCAGTCGCTCATCGTCCAGCTCTGAAACCGGCGAACCTTCCCGGCCTAGAGCCTGGAGTTTCCTACCAGCAGGAGCTGCCTCTTCTATATGCCTTTCTAGCCGCAGTCCCAGCTCCGCCAGCCCTGGGGTGGCTTCGTGCGATGGGATATACCCGTGATCCGCATCAGACGGATGGGACGGTTCAGGTGGCCGCGGCGGGGGCGCCACCGGGGGATGCTGTGGTATCGGATGATAATATCCCCCGTAACCGTAGCCGGTGCCGATTTGAACGGGGTACTGGTGCTGGTAGCCATACTGGAGCTGATGCTGGTAGTATTCTCCGGGTGGTATGTAGTCCGCCTGGCTGTACTCCTCGGGGGGTGGGAATTTGGGGTCCGGCTGAGGCTGGTATCCGCCGTTCATGAGGAAGGAGCTCATTGTGGGCGTGGTCGAGTCGGCGCATCACCAGCTTCCAACACGCCTGCTAATATGGCGGCCATTCACTCACGCATCACACTCATGATCTTCTATAATCCCCTGTAAATAAGTAAGGCAACATGTAGTCTACCTAGTTTAGGCCAATTTGTTCTAAATTTCTACAAGCATATGATAAATATTGCTAATGTTTAAAAGTTACCAAGTCGTCTCACAATTAATTGTATAAATACGGCTACGGCCTTTCAAAGAGTGAAATATCTGATTCATTTAATCAGTCAAGATAGTTATCTTATGAGTTATGACTGATTAAATGAAGCAGATTCGATAGCCTATGTTCTTAATTCTTGATTATGTCACCATTTTTTAAGTTACTTATATCATACCAATCATATAAAAGCTTTAAATACTGCTAGCTTAAGTTACAATTTTAATGAGATATCATTTGTGATATCTCATTAAAATTCGATATTTTGATATTTACCATGTTTCATATTATATCCGTAATATTTCCACAGTAGGTATTCACTTTTCTAACATGAACGTGTTTCCACAAAAATCCACTGAATAATCTCACTGCTTTTCATAACAATTTTATACACAGTTTATTCTTCAAGTCAGGAATTATTTCTAAATATTGCAAAGTCATGTAATCTATCACTTATTGTTAATAAACAATTGTAAATTCGCGCACTCCCGTTACATTTTGAGACAATATACACTGCCCAACACGCCAGCACACTCTGTCACTTTAAGGACTCCTATACATGTTCATCAATTTTTACATACCACCTTCCATTTTTAAGGCGGAGCTGTTCTTCTACTCTCATACATTTGAACAAGAGCTGCAAATTTAGCTCTGTGGCAATGATATAGAACTCAAAATTGCTTAACGGTGACCGACGGAGCCACAAACAGTAGCAATGATTCTCCCCCTTCCACTCACAAACAGTTCCAATCGTGCGAATGAAATGGAACATCCTCTCGCATGTTATGGGAGCGTACAGTGAATATACCCATTTCATTTCAGCTTGCGGCAATTTGATAAGTGGAAAAGAGATAAAATACGACTTGTTTCATCGAGGGGTTTCACTGTTTAATAATACTACAAAATGAACATGGTCTCTATTCGCGAGACACGCTGTTTTAAATATTTAATCTGTGACTTCCTCTATATTTTATTAAAATTGTTTCTGTTTAAATTACAGTTGTTAAGGTGAATTTCTTCAACCGAGTAATTTTATCACGTGCCTGTAATTGATAATTGGATATAAATTATAACACTTTGTTAATAATGAGTACATTACCTATTGTTATAAAAGTAATATTACACTTTACAAAAATAGTAGTAAAATATTTTGTATTGTAGCTTCTGATGGGTAAAAAGCAGCGCAATTTTTGTAAATTGTTAAATTAGTCGATAGCCTTACAAGATTAAATGATATTTATGACTTGTAAAGATATGAAAACTGAAAAGCTCTTGTAAATTGCAAAGTTATCATTTCTTACAATCATTGTCTTAGTAATATTTACTTACATAATATAAGCAAAATAACTTGCTGCAATTTAAAGTGTACAATGTACATGCAACAAAATAATGCAGGATAAATAATTGATTACATTTGACAACAAACATTGAATAATTAATGGAATGAAATTGTATCCAAGGATTAACATATAATTTAAATCCAAAACTAAAGAGTACCAATCATAAACAATGAATGATGAATGGTATACCTATACCTAACATTCTTGGAGTAAGTACAAAATATTAGGTAAAATATTGTAAATAATTCCTAACAACCACAAATGATTCCTTCAGTCAGATGACTTCTATTCCCCAATGCAATGCAACTGTTTATAAAATGCCGTAATTTCTGCTGAGTCAGTAAAAACAAACACTATACTGCACTAAATCCGAACAAAAACAAAACAGATCCGAGTCACGCTCACGGCGTATCATGAGGCTTAAGCCGCTAATACGGACACCCGACAAGGGAGCCGAAATAAACAAAATGTCCGGTGATTTCATTGAATTAAATGATCACAATATCATCGAATGTGCTGAGTCAAGGCCCAGCATAAACGAACAGTGAACACCCGCTCAATACAGGTTTGATCAATAGCGAAATACTATAGCCGCTCATGTTCGTTACGATGTTCGACTACTTGATCAGGGATTTTTATTTTACATCAGAATCATCAGAAAGTAGTATGATTTTTGGATAAACTCTAATTAGTGACCAGCAGTTAAATAGATACTTTACTGCCTATGTCACTAACTAGCATTAGAATTTGGCAAATTTATCAGGCATATTATCATGTAATACTTACTTATTTATTATTTATAACAACGAAACATTACTTAAATGTTTAAAATCAATGCAATATTATTTATTTTTATTTCTACTAGTGGTTGCTCATGTGACCATATCAAAACCATGGATGTAATTTTTAAGTACAGGCAAATTTATTGTTTCCTCCTGACAATATTATTCAAATTAAAACAATTGTAACTGTTTCCATACGTCGTTAATATAATATTATATATTATGTCCTTTACTACATATTTTCAGCTGCAGCATTGACTCTATAATACCATGTTACTAACATGCTCTATGTACCTTATAGGTATTCCTAACACGATGAGATCATTTTGGTAATTTATTTTAATCAAATTTTAGTGTTAGTTATGTTATTTACTATTAAGTGACATTATGTATAATTTTTCGCAAATTTCTTTATTTCTCTATTTCAAGTCAATCGTCAACTTCCAAAATTTGGAATCGTGTCTCAATAAAGGCAATCTCTGCAAAACTTTCTCACCCTCATTCCTCATACTTTTGTTTTTCAGTCGTGCTAACTGGATACTGGCTCGTTTTATCCAGAACAAACTTAATCCAAGTTTAATGAACAATGAGACAGGCTCTTAATCAAACTTTGCAATTCGAAAAAGTTTGCTTTACTCAAAAATGAATCTAAACGCTGTTCAATAAAATACAAAATTTATCGACGCAGCTCGTAAACTTAAATCATTATGTTCTATTTTCAGAGAGCCAGCTGAATAAAAACCTATTTAACTTGGCGATCGCATTATTTGTTTTGTTTGGAAATTTCAGTTTTAATTTGCTACAGCCTTCAGTGCTATTTAAGATACTGCGCTGCTAATGTTATGCTATTTGTAAGTTACATACATTCAAGTGCAGATCTATAATAATCTTTATATTATATCACAGTATTCTTACTTTACTTTTTAAATTTGATTATACTGAAGACCACCTCAAAACCTTGCCTCTAATCAAATCAGGTAGAAACTTATATTGCCTTTACAGCAAAACCTTAAACCACTAATTTAATTTGGCGGCAAATGGAAAAAAAATGAAATTGCGAATCCCCAATTATCGAAGATCCAATTCTCTATAATGGCGGTTGCCATTTCCCATTTCTGTGGGATCGTCTGTCGGCATTTTTTGCAATCTCGCCTCTCCTATGTCGGGGGCTGAACTCAGAGGTAATGTATGGTTATGTAGTACCGGGATTTACATAAAAACAATGTTTTTGTATGATGAAGGAAAAATCCTATTTGAGAACAGCGCATCTTTTTTCGTTTCACAATTTCACAATTACAATGCAGCGTCATAATATTATATTTTAGAGAAAAGTAATTTTAGTTTTTTTTTCAGGTTTAATTCTTTTACGAGTTATGTTTCATAAAATATAGTTCCCAAGACCTAAAAGTATTGTAAGCGTAGCTTAGATACTAGCTTACATTATATCATAGTAGGTATCTACACATTTATTCATAGTGTTTTTAACAATTTGGAGTGTGAGTTACTAAACTTTAATTTAACTATTATTTGTGCACATAACACTCATGCTAGCAGCTTTTTAAACTTTAATTTTATATGAAAAAATATACGAAAGAAAGAATTAGTACATGTTTTGGAATTGGAATCAATGTGGAGACGAGCACAAGCCTTAGAGATGAAGTAGAAGAATTTAAAAAAAAATCTTTTGCAAATTGTAAAACAAAACCCGAAAAATGAAAATACAATTATATAAATCATCTGGTGCCTTTTAAAAATATTGCGACAAAATATCTCACTTTTAGATAAAATTTGTGTGATGTGCCTTCTAGAAAATGAAAATACAGCACTTTAGTGAATATGCCGCCATATTGGAATATCATTGAAAACCGCTTACTAAAGCAACCTATTCAAAGCCACGCGCAAGTTTCTGACATGGAAACGTCATCGTATGTCAAACATCTGACAGCACTCCTCGCGCCACCCCACCCCCCTGTGACGTCAGCGAAGGGTTCCTTAACTCTCATAACTTTCGATAGGCAATCGAAGTTTTAACGTTGAAATATTGGAGTAATTTATTGAAGATATTTTGATGCGGTCTGGTTTACTCACAAAAGCCACGAAAAGTGTCTGATGAACATTTTGGTCAAAAGCATCATTAAGGCCGGTATAAATAGTCAGTACTTAAGATACGACCCGGTATCAAGATGCGGTTCGGCTCTTCAATTGGTCCAAATTCTGACAGCCAACCAATCACAGAGCCTGAAACGCATCTTGAGACCGAGATGCATCTTGAGTACTGACTATTTATACGGGCCTTAGATTACTTTTTGATTACTTGGTTACTGCTTATTATAATATAGTAGTAAAAAAGTAAAGTAATTAAATGTTTTGATGTCTATAAGAACATTTATAGCACTACAAGGTCTACAAGCAAGTAATTTCATGTACACACAATAGAGTGTAGTACATTTCATGTACATACCTACTACACATGAAATTAATCGATATCATAGCTGTTATCATAACCTGTCCCATTGTAGCTGTTTAAGTCAACTAAGTCAAAATTGATCTTAACATACAAATCTGAAAGCTACTTCCTTGGTAGCTTTTGTACTTGTACAACAGTAGCTTTTTCTCCCTGATCTTTATTTTGATTGCGAAAAAAATGTAAGACCAATAATCCCCATATTTGCCATTTCATACATACGGTTGTCGCACAAAAACGTCAAATGTTACAGCGTTGAGGGGACACGTTTGGTATTCTTGACAAGTCTGGATGAGTGCTCTAAGAATTTCTGATGCGCTCAGAAAAGAAACCCTATTTTGTAAGCTGTAGAGTTGTTTCCTCTTTGTTATTTTCTAGCTACTAAGGGTGTTTACAGTCGAATGAGCAGAAACTTCATTAATCAGCCAGCAGTCGCGACAGTGCAGCAGCGTTGCCGTCGTGGTTCAATTTTTTCCTCTTGCTCCCTTACTTTAGATATTCGACGCGATTTCCTGGGATTCTATGGACTGGGTGGTCGCCTAATCAATAGAATGTGCAGATGTCTTTGTACATAACTCCAGTATATATCGCTCTCAACTGTGTATAAAAGGTGAGTTTTGATGTCAGAGAGTCTTTATTTGTAAACGATATCAAGTAATTAACTTTCTATTAAAAATATCCTATCCGTTACTTTCGCAAATTGATTAGAGACTATAGTTACAATTTACTAACTTTAATCACAAACTTACAAAATTTGCTTATCGCGTCTACGAGGTAAAAACTAAAAACCATTATATCCTTTCCCGGGACTCAAATGTGTCTCCATTGCAAACTTCATCTTAATCGTTTTATTCGACACATAGACACAATTTTGCAATCAAAATGTAAAAAGACAATCTTTTATATAAAGGTACGTAGGAAGCCAAGCCGACCAGTATATAATTTGGAAAACAAACATTTGTGACCGGAGCCCATTTGCATTTCAATGCATATTTTATCAGCGCGGCGGAGCGCAGTATCTCGAGTGAGAATATCACTCTTATCGGCACCCCTCACTCACTCTTTACACTCCATCCCGCGAATAATCCCTCCGGGAGAGGGGAGCTTTTTTGCAGTTGGTAACACCGAAATATAAAATTTTTTATGCTGGAAAATGTTAGGAAAACATTTGAAAGTTTACACTAATGTATTGAAGGTATCAGTACCTGCTCGGTTTAGAAAGACTTGTGAAGTCATAATATAATTTATTACTCAATACAATTATTTTTTAAATAAAATTCTTAAAATATAATTAACATAAATATCGTGAATAGAAAACGTTATTTAACGTCACATCTCTATAATAATTAGAAATGAAGATCTAAATTAGGAAACAAAAATTGTTACAGAAAGCTATATTATGTTCTATTACCTACTTAGTAGCTACTAAGTATTTTTGATGAATTTAAATTTTTTAAATTATGTTGGAGCAAAGCACAATATAAAATTGTGCTTTAATAGCATAGGTACCTAACTCTACTTAATTCTTATACTGATACTTTTAGAATAAGACCTGACTGTATTTAATGGTTTCAATTTTCTTTTTAAACCATAGAAATTACAGATTTGGGTATTAACTCAAAATCAAAACTATAATAATAGTACAAAGGTGCTGTTGGGTAATTAATTTTAATTTACGTTTTTATTTCGAGTGTCCAAGCTCTGAAATATATATCTACAGTAGCAGGTTCTCTACGCAAATATGCAACCAGCTCTAAACGAGCTATGTATTACTTTCATTTTCCACATTATACTTTTTGCCGCCGCTCGCGCTACTTACTGTATTATGATATATCAATTTCACGCACGGGTGACATTAAAGATCTTACTTTCTAACTACCAGTCAGTAGCTGATCGATTGCGCGGAAAATCGCTCTGATTCTCCGTAAATATTTTGACGGATTCGAGAATCGTATTACAAAAAAATCTAACTTCTTCATAGTCCACTGTTTCTTGATGAATCGGTCCCTCGGGTCAATTCCGGACAAACAGTAGCAAAATACAACAATGCGTCAAAGAAATATGTCCCCAGTGATTGCTAAGTTGAATAAAGATGTTCTTTATTTTAAAACTTCGAAATATCTAATGCTTTTGGGACTAGTTGTTATTTTGAAGGTAGTCCTGTAATAGTAATAGTAGCCGATGCTCATATTTGCATTGCCTCTTCACAAATTATTTTAATAACTGGGTAATATATTTTGCTTATTTCAAACAAGAGAACTTTTGAATACAACCTTTAACTAAAGTCTATAGCGTCTTGATTATTACAACTTGCAGTTGTAGAGTTGCTGTATTCAAAACTCTACAATTTTAACTATCAATAATTGTACTATACAAAACGTTTGATATAATCAAGACGCTATAGCCTTTAGTTAAAGCCTAAAGGTTCTTTAGTTAAAAAAGTTCAAAGTTATAAATCAAACGCATTACAGAAACATAATATACAATTTTTGTATTGCCAAAAGTGACGCCTACTGTAAAAAATCCACTGTTAAATATCAACGGCCCACACAAAAAATCAATTTCAATTAATATCAAATTAACAGTTATTAACACACATTAAATATGGAAAAAGACAATCTATTTGCACATAAAAGCGCAGACAATTCAGATTGTGCTGCACCGAAGGCGGTCGCAAAAAGCGCTCCGCTCAGAATGAGTAATGATGCCGGCTCCACGTAGTGAGGATTTCGAAAATACCGCTCCGTCGCAGCCGTAGACAATGATTGAAATTTAGAAAATAATTGAGTAATGGATAAGGTTTGCTTTATAAATGCCGCCCGTGGATCCAACATACGACTCGAGAGACTATTAGAATATCGTACGGCGTTTTTGTTGGCATATCAAACAAATCAATTTAAGTTTCAACAGTTTTGGGCGTACGCTTTTGTGCAATGTTTTCAAGTCAGTTATAACTTATAATACTTTCTTTATGTTTTTGATCAAAATACATATTATGATCATGCATCAAAGCCACTTGTTTATATAATATCTAAATTCTAGTCAATAGCGTACTTATAGGAATCACATCGAAGAAAAAGAAAAAAAAGCGAGACAGTACTTCAGTCCGGACCGACGCCTACAACTCTACAAGGTGCAGGTTCGGCCTCATATGGAATATTTTTCTCATCTCTGGGCAGGGGCGCCAAAATACCAACTGCTCCCTCTGGGTCGTATCCAACGAAGGGCCGCTCGAATTGTTGATCGCCATAGTGTTTCAAACAGCTTGGACCCCTTGGAATTACGCCGAGATGTAGCTTCGCTCTGCATCCTCTATCGGTTGTATCACGGGGAGTGCTCTGAGGAATTGTTCGGAATCATACCACCTGCAACTTTTCGCCATCGTCCCACGGGAAAAACATACCATCCTCATCACCTTGATGAGTGGCAGTCTTCCATAGTGCGTTTTTCGCGTAACTTTCTGCCGCGCACTGTAAAACTCTGGAACGAACTGTCACCAGCAGTATTTCCGGACCGGATATATACGACCTGCAAACCTTCAAGAAAAGAGCGTATCACCTCTTAAAAGGCCGGCAACGCACCTGCAGCTCTTCTGATGTTGCAAGTGTCCATGGGCGACGGTAGTTGCTTACCATCAGGTGACCCATTTGCTCGTTTGCCCCCTTATTTAATAAAAAAAAATCTGAATTTTAATTTCTTATTACTAGAGAAAAAAGATAAACTTACGCTGTATACTTAACACTACATAGTGTATACAGGCCTGTACCTGTATACAGTATATTGTAGTATAAAGTTAAAACAATAAAATGAAGGTAACACTATCGCTAACCATAGTGAAAAGCCTCTTTTCTCCTTAAAAATTAATATAAACAAAGTACCGTGTACCCTTTTTGACTTGCTAGGTTTCTTGACACCACCTTTAAGAAAAGCAAAACTAATGGGAATTGTTCACGGACAAAATAAAAGTATTAGTCTAAAGCCTCGGTGTTCAACAATTAGTAGAAAATAAAGTTAAATATTATGTAAATGAAAAAATATTTTAAATAATTTTTATACTTCGATCGGGGATTCTTGGACATGCTTTTGTAATCTATTGTTGTCGCGATCACCGGTGCTCGTATGGGGCTTGAAAGATTAAATGAGTATTTTTAGTTCAATCGCTTTATTTTCTTTCAATAGTAGTTGTGGACGTGGCTGGCGTGCTGATAAGGACTTTTCCAAGACCGAGCTCTACACTTGAGCTGAAGCCAGTGACTTTGGAGGTTATTATTGTATTGTTTGTTATCTGTTTACATAAAATAAAATAATTTTTAATTATAACTTATGGTCACGCGAAAACTCGAAAACGGCTGAACCGATTTGGCTGATTTCAGTCAAGAAATATTCGTGGAAATCCAGGGATGGTTCGTATTAGGAGGAAAATGATACAAAGTTCACCGGGTCATCTAGCAATTAATAGTACAAATTTGTAACTTTCATTTTAGTATGAGATAAAAATTATGATTCCGAAAATTATGAAATTGCTTACTACATTATTGATTGAATTCTAAAGCGAAACACAATTTAATATTTTAAAAGTCAACAAAAATGAAGTTAAAATTTTTGATACATAGCCTTTTGATCACATTCACATCATTTCAAATTAATCCGTAACATAAAACTTTATAAATGAAAATTAAATCAATAGCCCCGGCCGCGTTTCGTCCGAACAAAGGCCGATGATACCTAAGCCGATCCTCCGCCGGGGAAAAATAGTAGGAAATCCATTAATATCTGTCACGACTCCTTGTTAAATGCATACAATACTCGGGCCTTTTTAAAAGACTCACAATAGCGACTTGGCTAAATTAAAAGTTTTTCGACACAGCGCGGAACTGAAAATGGATAATTATTATGTACAGTATGGTGAGTATACTTCCTACTATTTCCGATGTGTAAAATTACATTAAGGTACAACAATTAATAGCTCATAAGATTTGTAGATAATTTATGCTTTTTTTTTGTCTTTTTATGTTCTAATTTTTTATGAAGGACTCTTCAAAAACCTAAAGCAAACATATTCGCATTATTTAGCCGGGTGGTTCTACAAAAATTGGGTAACTTTTAGGGATATTTTGTTTACTGTAGTTTTTATGGCGCGCGGAACTGAAAATGGATAATTATTATGTACAGTATGGTGAGTATACTTCCTACTATTTCCGGTGTGTAAAATTACATTAAGGTACAACAATTAATAGCTCATAAGATTTGTAGATAATTTATGCTTTTTTTTTGTCTTTTTATGTTCTAATTTTTTATGAAGGACTCTTCAAAAACCTAAAGCAAACATATTCGCATTATTTAGCCGGGTGGTTCTACAAAAATTGGGTAACTTTTAGGGATATTTTGTTTACTGTAGTTTTAATGGTAAATTTAGACATGTTTGGGTTTATAAGATGGGTAATATAATGAATATATTGTTGCAAATCGGGACAGTCATTTTTAGAGTAGTTTTTAAAATACTTCGATTTTTCTGAATTTGACTGCCAGAGGACTGACGAGGGTGACACAGTACTGATATATAATGCAAACCTATTAGAAATATAAAATGACATTTGTGGCATTTATTAAACGCTTATAAACTATAATTATATCACTTTAAGGGCCTGTTTCACCGCTTCCTGATGATGAGATTTTCCATACTCCATCTGTCAAATTAAGTGGCTATCCACCACTTAATTTGACAGATGGAGTCTATGGATGGACCATACCGCGATGCACGAGCATCATGTCGGATATTCGGTTTCATCAGCGCTCAGAGCGAAAAGCCCTCCGTTCCCTTGATATCCAAAAGTCGAGTGGGCCTGACGGAATCCCGCCTATTGTGTTGAAAAAGTGTACGCCAGAGTTGGCTCCGGTCTTGACGCGTTTTTTTCGACTCTCCTATTCTACTGGCATCGTCCCGGCTTCCTGGAAGACAGCCTTAGTGCACCCGATCCAACCAATCGCTATAACCTCTCTCTTCTCGAAGATAATGGAATCCATTATCAATAGCCAGCTTCTTCGATACTTGGACGGCCAGGGATTGCTAAGCAACAAACAATACGGGTTCCGTAAGGGTCGCTCGGCTGGTGATCTCTTGGCGTACCTGACTCATCGTTGGGCTCAGGCAATTGAGTCGAAGGGAAAGGCATTGGCTGTTAGTTTGGACATTGCGAAGGCCTTTGATCGGGTTTGGCATAAAGCGCTGCTATCAAAGCTTCCATCATACGGGCTGCCCGAGAAATTATGTAAGTGGGTCACTGGTTTCTTAGCAGACAGAAGCATAAAGGTCGTAGTTGACGGCGAATGCTTGGAAACTCACTCTGTTGATGCTGGTGTCCCTTAGGTCTGTGTGCTATCGCCTACTCTATTCTTACTGCATATCAATGACATGTTGCAGACCAGCGGCATTCATTGCTATGCGGATGACAGTACAGGTGATGCTGTATATACCGGCTCCCCCAATATTTCTCGGCAAAATGTCACTGAGAGTCGAAACGAACTTGTGTCTAAGGTGGAGAATTCATTGGAGAAGGTCTCTGAATGGGGTAGACGTAACTTGGTCCAATTCAACCCCGCCAAGGCACAAGTCTGCGCGTTCACCACTAAAAAGTCACCAATGGTCGTATATCCTCGTTTCGAGGGCACATCTTTAACCATCTCCCCTAGCATTGAGATACTTAGCGTCAACATATCGAGCGAAGTCCAGTTCCGATATCATCTAGAGGGTAAGGCCAAATTAGCCTCGAAGAAGCTTGGTGTTCTTAACAGAGTGAGACAGTACTTCGGTCCGGACCAACGCCTACAACTCTACAAGGCGCAGGTTCGGTCTCTTATGGAATATTGTTCTCATCTCTGGGCAGGGGCGCCAAAATACCAACTGCTCCCTCTGGATCGTATCCAACGAAGGGCCGCTCGAATTGTTGACTGCCATAGTGTTTCAAACAGCTTGGACCCCTTGGAATTACGCCGAGATGTAGCTTCACTCTGCATCCTCTATCGGTTGTATCACGGGGAGTGCTCTGAGGAATTGTTCAGAATCATACCACCTGCAACTTTTCGCCATCGTCCCACGCGAAAAACATACCATCCTCATCACCTTGATGAGTGGCAGTCTTCCACAGTGCGTTTTTCGCGTAACTTCCTGCCGCGCACTGTAAAACTCTGGAACGAACTGTCACCAGCAGACTCTGGACCTAAACGACCTGCAAACCTTCAAGAAAAGAGCGTATTCCCTCTTAAAAGGCCGGCAACGCACCTGCAGCTCTTCTGATGTTGCGAGTGTCCATGGGCGACGGTAGTTGCTTACCATCTGGTGACCCGTTTGCTCGTTTGCAAAAACAAAAATAAAAACAAAATAAATATTTAAGAGGGCTCCCATACAAGAAACGTGATTTTTAGTGCCCTTTTTTGCTCAATGTCAATAATGCAACCAGGTAATTTTAAATACTCTAGAAATACTCAATTTCGTTCTTACTTTAATAATAAACAATAAAATGATAAGAAAATAAATATTTAAGTGGTCTCTTATATAACGAATATACTTTTTTGTCCTTTTAACTCAATGTCAATAATGGCACCTGGTGGGCAATTGAAATGTTCACATACACACTATTTTTTTCTTATTCTTTAATAGTAGATAATAAAATTAAAATAAAAAAAATACTTAAAGGGAGCTCCCATACGAAAATAGCCATTTTATGGCACGAGAGCTTCGTTCTAGAGTCTGACTCGCACTTGACCAATTTTTTCAAGTGAACCGTTAGATTTTGAGGTTTCTTTAACATTTTTTCTTTTCCCTTCAACATTTTTTCTTTTCCCCTTCAAATAAGCTGAATTAGCAAAAAAAACATAGATTGCAAAATGTAATAATTAAGCTTATTTGAAGAGGTAGTTTGATTCTTGGCAAGAATGTCTTTTCAGCTTCTATTTTCTTATTTAATATATTATCCTTCGGTCTAATTTGTCTTTTGTGGTAGGCGCCATTATGTTTTACACTAAAATAAATAAACAAATGGTTAACACACCTTAATTGTTGTGATAAAAGTGATCTTAAAGAAAAACAACATCAGTACTCTGGGTTGCCAGATGTCAGTCCGTTGGCACGATTTCAGGCAAAGGACTGACGCCAAAGGACTGATGATTTCGACATAAATTTAAGGTTATAATTAAAGTTAATGGTTTAAACAGTATAGAAATCAAAATAAAATTAAGATTTATAAGGAATTAATGACTTAGCCACAGTACTGAGTTTTCGACTGGCCCTGCGCAAGATTATGTCATATCCGACGAGCTAGCACTCATAATGTAATAGTGGCAAAGAAATACTGCAGTTCTTAGCTGACAATATTACCAACTTAACATAATTCATAGGTATTTGACCATGTATACGTGTTTTTTGGTGAAAAATTTTGCATTTGGAAGTTACACAAAGGACTGACGAATGAAACCTATGACAAAGTTTCCCCTCTTTTTAAAGACATTGTAAATATTTTTACATTATGAAAGTCCTGACATTCATTATTACGTACATTAAAGATTGTAATTATATATCGAGTTTTCTAAAATTAATCGTAAAATCTGATGTACAGTCTGTTGATTGAACGTTTTTGGGTTTGTGACAGGCCAAAGAACTGACGTTTTGAGCATACTCTTTCAATTTTATACAATTTCTAATTAAATTACGTGTCTGAAATTGAGTGACCAATTAAAGGATTACATACTTTTAAAATTAAGTATGAAATCTTTAAAATATAATGTGATTTAATATATATTGACTGGTGACAGCGAGTTACCCAATTTTTGTAGAATCACCCAGCCAATATTTTTGTCACCGTTTTTCTGGGTTCTTAAAAGTGATTACCGATACGATGAAGTGTTTCTATCTCTTTTCCCAAACAGATTTTTTTTTCTCGATTGGAGTATTGATTATTTATTTCCTGCTTACGTATAATAGGCCAGTCATTAAAGCCAAAACCCGAAAGAAATTAGTAACTTGATAAAATTTTAGGGGGTTGTTAAAGAAGGTAAAATAACTTACCGTGTGATTTTGCAGCGTTCTGGGGTGTACGCAAAGGGTTGAAAAGGGGTAAAAAAGGTTTTTTGTTCATAACATTGCGTAAAAAATTAGTAACACGCTGCAAATTTGGAATTAGGTTGTTATTACCGTTTTGTAACGTGTATTAAATTTGCAGCGTTTTGCAATACACGGAACATTATTTATTATTAAAAAACAATAAAATTTGTTAATAACAGGGGTAAAAAAATTAGTAACACGCTGCAAATTTGGAATTAGGTTTGTCTTACCGTTTTCTAACGTGTATTAAATTTGCAGCGTTTTGCAACATACGGAACATTGTTTATTATTAAAAAACAATGAAATTTGTTATTAACAAGGGTAAAAAATGTAGTAACACGCTGCAAGTTTATAATTAAGTTGTTTTTACCGTTTTCTAACGTATATCAAATTTACAGCAATTTAGTAATAAACAATGTTCCGTATGTCGCAAAACGCTGCAAAATTAATACACTTTACAAAACGGAAAGAACAATTTAATTCTAAATTTACACCGAGTTACTATTTTTTTTACCCCTGTTATTAACAAATTTTATTGTTTTTTTAATAATAAACAATGTTCCGTATGTTGCAAAACGCTGCAAATTTAATACACGTTACAAAACGGTAAGAACAACCTAATTCCAAATTTGCAGCGTGTTACTAATTTTTTACGCAATGTTATTAACAAAAAACCTTTTTCACCCCTTTTCAACCCCTTCCGTACACCTCAGAACGCTGCAAAATCACACGGTAAGTTATTTTACCTTCTTTAACAATCCCCTAAAATTTTATCAAGTTACTAATTTCTTTCGGGTTTTGGCTTTAATGACTGGCCTATAAAGACATCTTTTCACAAATTTATTCTTCCAGCTGTACCAAAAATGTCACAGCACAGGTTTGTAAAGGCATACGTCGTCTAAAGAAAAAAGATATAACTAATGATGTGAGTGACTTCTTAAAGGACATATGGTCGGATTTACGCTCATGTAGTTCAGTGACAATCTGCAAAATTTATGACGAAAATATATTTTGTTTAAATAAAAACAGACTTAGAAATAACTGCGCTGAAATTGGATTCGGTATAATATCCAGACAGCTTTAATTAATTAGTTAAGATATTCTAAAGCTGTTCTTAATGTGTAAAGTAATAGATAGATATATGGTGTTTCGGATCTTTTCACTAAAGTTGATAAATTATTGATAATTGTGCTTTAGATAACAAGGCGAATTAAAAATGTTCTGAATACCAATTTAAGGTCAAAACTTTTATAAAGTAGGTATGTGACCAGCCTCGTAGTTTGGACCTTTCCACCACCCTCCAAACTATAAAATTTATAAAAACCAATAACAGCTTACCTAACATTTTGGGTGTTTAAAACTTACAAAAATCTTTGACTACGTACTGAAACATAACCTCTGGGCATAGCGCTTACAACGCGACCGGCGACGCTTACGAGTTATGTAGATGCCTGGTAGCTGGTACGTTAATTCTTCAAAACTATACTACTCACTTGGTGAGTGACAGATATGACATGATGTTTAACTCAGAGTTAATTTTAACTCTGAGTTAAACATCATGGTGCAAGTGGCCCTTATATGATCAAACAGATCACCTGATGGAAAGCCATTACCATCATCCATAGAAACCCCCAACATCATAAGAGCATCATAAGCGTACGGTAAACGTTGGCCATGTAAAGTGGAATCAAATAGCGTCAAACTCCCTAACCAAGCAACATTTTAAACATTTTCTCTCCAACTTTGTTCCCTCCTGTCCCGCGACTGGCGATGTTTGATTGACTTATCAGTAGATCAGCTTACGCGGGGGCGCTGCTGTCCAATCATCGGGCGATACCATCTCCTCATACTCCGACAGCTGACGTGATCCCCCGCCATTGTTATGACGTGGGACACTAAACAAACGAATTTAAGAAAGCTTGTTCCAGCTTAGCCTTCGAGAGTTGGGTTAACCGTTAAGGCTTTAATATAAGTAGGTATGTCAGAAATACATTTTCACTTAAGATGCTTTTATCAAGCATCAGAAGGTATTTATAGAAATTACACTTTCATTTAAATCAGAGTCTTTAAAATACATCTCAAAAGCAAAGCAAGTGCTATAACTTTGACCTCCTCATGAACGGCCGATCGTATCCGGCCGACTAACGCAGGCAGACCCTTACCCGACTCCTTCACACTGGAGTGGTCGGTCTATAATGGTACTATAAAGCTGTTATTGTATAAGTTAATGATTAAGTTTGACTTAGTCGACAAAATTTCGGCCATTGGCCTAAAGCAGCTACTGTTTTTCACATACACAAGAAAATTATGTCAGATACCAATATTTTTGGGCGCATGTGAAGATATTATATTATGTCAATTGACCATTACTCAACGCCATCTGACCATTCACCAAACTATTATATAATATACTTCCTGAGAAGTGTGGGGCTTTCGAATCGTCACAAATAATTTATACTAATTTTTCTATATTAAAAATATTCACAGTTATAAAAAAATTTGAAGGTCGAAACTATCATGGTGCCTAGGTTCCACCCACCCCCCACCGGTTCGGGAACTAGTTCAGCGAGAAGAACCGGCGTAAGATACTCACACGGAGCAATCTTTTACCAAAAAGATGGAAAAAGTGTTTTCAATACTAACTCAATCAAAATAGAGTCGGATATCGATTTAAAATTTTTAATTAGGTACATCTCGATGGTAATTAAGGGAAGACCTCCTGACCCATTTTAAAAGTTTTATATGAACGATCGGCGCAAACGAGGGGAGTGATAAATGGAGAACATCAATCAGACGAATTTAAGTGTTGCGAATTTTCACCATTGCTAAATTATCGTTGTTAAGAACCCTTTTATTTTGAATCAAAGTTGCGAAGTTGAATAAGATGTATACGATTTGGTATCGATTGGAGCCAGGAGTTCTTCGTCGGTAGAGATTCGAGGAAATTAGATTTAAAATTGTGTTGTACGATAAGTTTTATCAACATTTATATATTTTGTGAACTTTATTCATTATGTGCGTTGTATTCAGTAATTTCAGCAGAATTTGCAGTTTGTGTATTCTAATTTTTCGTGCATATTGTGTATATTGGCATTCGCCGAACGAATCTATTTTTATCATAGGGTATTGTTCTTAGATATTGCATACAAAATAATTGCTTAGTCTTATCTAATTAACATAAAATTATAAATATCAATTTAACACTTGTATTAATAACACAATTACCATAATTAATTGTTTAAATATCAAAGACCTGTCATATAATAAAAATGTTCATTACTCAAGTAGATACTTAATTCATTTTTATAATTCATCATAATTAAAATCAATTAAGGTAAGAAGGCGATTGTGAACACAGGAACAACATTGACAATGTTATCAAATGATGAACATTTGGCTTCTGTGGAGGCGGTCGTTTTTTTTTAAATGGTATAAAGATTTTTTAAGGGGCATTAACCCACGACACATTCTCACCACTGTTACTCATGTAAAAACGTAGAAAATGAAAAATTGAATAAAGCTTCTAGAAATATACATAGAAAATAATTAAAAATAACGATCTGCATAAGAAGGGTTCATAATGTAATAACTAATAATCCATACAATTAATATTTCTAACTTAGCTTTCAAGACTATAGAACACAAGTGGACGAAACGACGGCGTTTAGTCCAGTAAAAAACGGTTAAATTATATTTTTGTTTATAAATGTGTATCACTCCAACAGCCGAACGATAAATGGACTTCACCACCATAAGACCAAAAGTTTTAAGACCAAAGACAATATTACGTAAAGTTAAAAAGTATCGCCCCAACTATTAATCAACATTCGATAACGTAACTCAAAATGGGCGGTCTGTTTCACCAAATGATTTATATAGATCATTTTGGATCAATTTAATTTGTATCGAGAGCATATAGGTAATAAATGATAGGCCGCCTCACTTTAAAGTATAATAGCCAATTAAGTAAACAACGAATATTAATTTAGTGATTTTAGAAGCTTTAAGGATACACTTATCTATAAATTCAGTATTTAGGATATTTATATTTGTATATTCGAAAAATTTCTAAAAATTACCCTTGTTCTATATTGTTTTTTTAGAATCCTTTTCGACTAAATAGACATGGCGGCACTTAGCCAAAATATTATGTAATTAATACTATCCGCTTTCAAACCTCCTCAAGGGAGTAACGACAATCCGAGATCTCAACGATCCAGACAGGTTTGACTACTGATGATGAGCGATATAAATTAAACAATGGTACGGCTTCATTTTATCGTAAGTCACTTATCGCCATCAAAAAAGTCATTTCAGTAATGCTCTGCTTATATCAGAGATGTATGAGACAAATTGCTACTGGGTAGTGGGTACTGATCAATTAGTTTTTACTACCACAGTTAAGTATAGCTATAGACTGCAACATTCGTTTTTCATGCAGGAGTTCTATATTCTTGTGAAATAGTGTTTTGTGTCGAACTCGAACTCGAACTCGAACTCGAACTCGAACTCGACTCGAACTCGAACACGACTCGAACTCGACTCGAACTCGACTCGAACTCGACTCGAACTCGACTCGAACGTCTGTAAACCGACTACTACTTAAGTCGGTTTACAGACGATAGTCGAACGTGACAACGTCATAGCCTCAAAGCGACGCGAGGTAACGCCGCATATTGCGTCATTTTTTTTCCTGCGCGCAGCCCATATCGAATTATAAGACGTTGTCACGTCAAAAATATGTCCTTTACCCGACCCAAGGTATCTCGATAGCCACCAAAAACGGTTAAGTGGCATTAGCGTAAAGAGGTGACAGACAAGACAGCCTTGTGTATACTAGTTTCTTATTCAATGTTAATATTGTCTATCTTACCTATTCAGGCAAACCTATTAAACTCACTAGCAGGAAGGGGCTTAGTGCTTCTTTAAAATAATAAATACGATTTACAGTACAATTAAAATGTATAATATTTTATTTCGGGTAAAAGTCGAAAATTATTGTTGACTTCGATAACATTGTCTTGACAGTTCTTAATATATTTTCTGAACATAACAAGAATATGAAATGTTATTACCTCGGAAATTAGTTCAGTTAATTAATTTTACTCCATTAGGAAGGTGCTTCTATTTTCACAGTAATCGGTCGCTTAGATACCTACCTACATAATAATCCATACTAATAATATTATAAATGCAAAAGTGTGCCTGTCTGTTATCTCTTCACGCCTAAACCGCTGAACCGATTTTTCTGAAATTTGGCATGGAGATACTTTGAGTCCCGGGAAAGGACATAGGATACTTTTTATCCCGGAAAAGTGTACGGTTTTGGTGCAAAGGAGTTGCGGGCGGCATCTATTACCTAATATTCTGTCTCTAGAAACGCGTACTCTCTGAGATGTTTTTCATGTGCGTCCTACATTACAAAATAAGAAATCAATAGTTTTCCCTTTTATGAATACGTTGAGAACAGCAGCTCCATCTGTTGACGTCTATAATAATTTTAATTTTGTAGTACTGTGACTAGGTACAAGAAGCTAGACCCGGGTACGAAGTTAACAAGTAAGAATGTACACGCTTAACGCCCTCTTTGGACGAGTAGCTTCAGCTATTTCAGATAATGCAGGTATAGTATGGTTTCAATGAATTTTTATTATTGTTGGCTCATTTTATTAATAGGTAAGTTATCAATAATGAGCTTATTGTAAATAATTATTCCACGCGAAATGAATTATTTATAGGAAAATATATACTCGGTCTTAAAAAGTGAGAAACAAAGGGAACCTACATAAAATTATGTAATTTTGTCATGTTAGTGTTTCCACAGCTTACCCATAGATGACACCTTATGCAAGGGCGGATCCAGCTTTGGCGCGGGGGGGGGGAGGTCACTTCTAGGACCTGGACCGGCTGGGTCCAGGTCCTAGAAGTGAGTGAGGGGGGTTCATGACCCCCATGACCCTCCCCTGGATCCGCCCTTGACCTTATGGCTTATAGCATTTAAACTAAAGTTGCATTAAAGTCTTTACTAGATTATTAAAATGTCAACTTGTTAAGGCCCGTTTTCTTTAATTAACTGGTAAGTATGTCTAGTACAAATATTGATCATCGCTTGGTACAACTAATATATATTCTGTGCCATCGCATAAAAATAGAACTTGTACCTAGGTAATATCTAATAATAATAATTTGCGAAAATCACTAATTATTTTTAACGAATAATGATTGTATTTTGATATTTATTTAATATTTCCCCTAAAGACTTACTTTCTGAGTATGTATATTAAAAGCTAATGCTGCGGATTATGTACCATATGAATAAAATGGAAGGGGTATCCTGTGCTTGTTTTATTTTATTTACAAATAATAATGTAGATAGTCTAGGTTTCATTTCATTTATTAATCTCAATGAAATGTCGTCTTACTTCATTATTCCACAATTTAGATATAGTGTAGCAATTCTACAGGCAGTGTAGCAGTAAAACTAAAATTAAGTACAACAAACCTCAACATTTTAACGTTATTTAAGGACTAGGTAAATGGTACGGAGTCTCCTAATTTTTTGGAGACATCTAATATATTATGAATAGGGTAAATAATTTACAAAACGTTCACTTTATTTTTTTTTTCCTCTCAGTACCCAAATTTTTAAAATTTCCAAAACGTTTTATAATATTACTAAATACATTTAAGTTTCTTAATAAGTATGTTTAAATTTTAAATTTAAAAATACATAACAATATTTGGAACCCCCCACTACAACAAAATGGTAGTGCTATTCATTTATTTCCAAATTCATAGAAAACATTTCTAGTAAGTAGTAATTAATACCAGAATCATAGTAAGTATTATTATTATTATCAATCATGACAAAAAATAAATCATTTTTATTCACACTAACATTTTTAGAACTTGAAAATATCAAAATTAATATAATCTATAACATAATTATAATTAATTCCTCTCTCATACTATATCGAACTCCCTACACAGGATCATTACATCCTACAAAGTGGCCTGGGACATTGATAAAAGCCTAAAAGAAATAAATCGCGCCAACTATACGCGGACGCTGCAGTGCCCATAAATTGTTAAAAGCCATGTAAGCAGTTAGTGCAAGCTATAAAGTACTTTCGAGCACACTCGCCGCTCCATTTATTTGCCAAAGTAGCTTACATAGCTTCTCCTAGCTTTAAGATTCAATTTATAGCTTATCCTGTAGAGACATAGGAGCATCTTTGTGAATCAAGTCTGCAAGTCGAAAAGTAGTCTGGTTCAAATGACTTTTGAACATAATATGTATTATTGTATAGCGCAATATCATACTGTGAATTTTAGGAGCATATTTTTTAACCCATCAAGCCCCGTACGGGCACCGGTGATCGCGACAATAGAATACAATAATATTTCTGAGAATCTCCGATCGAAGTATTAACAATTATTAACATGATGTCCATGTTAATAATTGTTAATCCTTCGATCGGAGATTCTCAGAAATATTATTGTATTCTATTGTCTACAACTTGTTAAAATACTTTTATCTAAATTTATCTCATATTAACTACGAATAATAAAAACTAAGGAAGAGTAACTCCGTCAAAAAATATGCTTCAAAATACTTGTCAAAAAAGTGTACCTCAGGTACACATTTCAATACATTTGCAATATTTAGCTATCATTGAGCGGTATAAAGGCTGACGTTACATGACAGTTCGAAAGGGACCAAATTGTAAACGGTAATGTAGTATGGGAGTTACGTTTCCTTAGTTTTTATTATTCGTAGCATACTAAGTACTACATTATAGATAACGAAAAAATTATATAATTTTTAACCGACTTCCAAAAAACGAGGAGGTTATTATTATTACGATCTTGCGACATTTTGTCTTTCATACAAATATTATAGCAAATAATAATGATGTCATCATAATATTGCAATTTGTACCATATAATATAAAACATATTAATATATTGTTAACGTTCACACAGTAATACATCAGGGATCAGGACAAGCTAGCAAGTACTACATTTTGGCTTATAGACATTTTTTTAAAACTAAACATTTCAATGAATCTTCACAGCATCTTCCGCTACAGTATCTTCTTTTCTTCGTTCTTCTAGTATATTTTGATCAAAGTAGCGAGGTCTTCCAGCCGTGAGATACCTGTAGAGACGAGCTTCTGATGCTAAAGATCTACAAAAGCCCGGATCTACAGGGTAGATCACGAATGTGCCATTTATATTTCTTCTTTGATTCTTGTGTTCTTCTTTAATGTTCTTCTATCTTGAGTATTTTTTTCACGATGACTAACATTAGATTTTAAATACAAGAGCATAAAAACTAACGTATAGGTCTACCAGAATCTCATGGCGGATGGCATAATTTAAAAAAATATCCTTGATCATTGGATACATTTTTATATTTGCATGTTTCACACACAGAATCAGCAGTTATGAGGAAAAAAAGGATGAAACTGTTTTATTCCAACTACCCCGCTATTGCTAGAGTCAATTTTTTTCTCACTTTTTGCCATCAGATCCTGGTAGACCTATATTTAGAATACTTCGCCTTGTGTTGCGTCGCTCCGCTGCATTGTAGTGTACTCTAGTGCGATGTTGCCTTTAGATAATATTCCATACTTCCATACTAATACTAATATTATAAATGCGAAAGTGTGTCTCTGTCTGTTACCGATTTTGCTGAAATTTGGCATGGAGGTACTTTGAGTCCCGGGAAAGGACATTTTCTCACCTCCGGGCGGAAAACGTCAATTTTCTTCCCGCTGCGCTTATCGATGTTGCCGTTTTCCGCCTCCGTCGACGAGAAAAACTTATACGCACCATGGGCAGTAAATAAGCCTCAGATCACATATTAGTTGACCTCGGCTTCGCCTCGGCCAACAATTACATGTGATCTGAGACATTTCTTATTTTCCTGCCCTAGGTGCGTAATGTACTATTTCTCACCTCCAGGCGGAAAACGTCAACTGTCTTCCCGCTGCGCTTACCGATGTTTCCGTTTTCCGCATCCGTCGATGAGAAAAATTGTATACGTGCCATAGGCAGTAAATAAGAAAATCTCGGCTTCGCCTCGGCCAACAATTACATGTGATTTGAGACATTTCTTATTTCCCTGCCCTAGGTGCGTAACGTACTAAAGGATGCTAAAAAATTATTTTGTCTGGAAGAAATCGCTTGTAGCGATAAGACTGCGTTTTGTTCTATTACTCAATAGTTCTAAGTTCTGTATGTCATGGTTGTTTTGGTACAATAAAGGATTTACATTCATTCATGCTTTTCATCCCGGAAAAATGTACAGTTCCCACGGAGTCCCTGTCATCATCTAGTAGAAATATAAGAAAATATTTTTATAGATGCTGAAATTTTACAAGATTTCTATCCGATGAGTTTCGGTTGTTTCCGAATGCTGAACCTTACTCTGAAACAAAATAAAACATTTTTAGTGTGAGTTGATTAAACGGGTAGTGTGAGTTGATTAAACGGCTCAACTTTATATATTAAATATATTTTGGCCTAGATTTCGATCGTAAATTAGTTTTAATTATTTTATAGTTTTATATCATGCAGTCTCATAGTAGACGTATTTTATATCGCCTATAATATTCCTTTTCTTGAAGCTGAAGAGCAACCATATTCCTTTTCTTGAACTGTACAGCCAACTAACTACTTAATAGGTATGTGTGACAATTTTGGTAAAATGAACCTAAATTTAATTTCAGGCCAAACAGATGTAATACGATTGTTGTATACAATTTTGTTGATTATAATTAATTCAGTAGGTAGATACCTATATTAGGTTTTGCGACAAAATAACGTAGACAGTGGCGAGGCAAAACCTAAATTTGATGTGGGCATGATAAAATCTTGCACCCCCCGATAGATGACGTGAGAGGACAGATTATGTTGAGAGAAAGAATTTTCTGAAAAAAAATTGGGGGCGCAAGGCCCCTTGGATGGCGAGGCCGTAGGCGGAGGCCCACATTGTCCACACCTTATGCCGCCTCTGCACGTAGACAATAAAACTAGTGTGGTGTGACTATAGTAGTTTTAAATCCATTCTTAACCCTTCGATCGCGGATTCTTGGAAATCTTTCTATTGTTGTCGCGGTCGCTGGTGTCCTTATGGGGGTTGATAGGTTAATATATTTATTATCATTTAGATCTCAGAATTTCGACCCGACGACTTTACCTTTGGAACAACAAGTTTATTTTCAAGCTGTCAGCCTTGGTGACCCTTCCTCCCACTGGTTTATGAAAGTAGAGGAAGGGATAGTTCACAGTGCTCTTTTGTACTAATTACATAGCATTTGCACTAATATACCTTTGTGTAACGGTCTTGTTAACCAAAACTAGGCTCATTAAAATAGTTGTAGTTGGGAGCTATTATATTTTGCTTTGGCCTGCAATTTGCACCCACAAATTTATATTGCCTCTATATAGTTTTTTAGTTGCTTTCAGCGTTCTTTAGATTTATTATGTCCTACTAGACTGACTGACCTGTAACTGACCCATATTTAGTTATTACGTCCGCGTCAGCATCTGCTCTACCCATTGCTTTCTTCGTCGCTGAATGATGAATTTCTGAAATTGATAAAGATTTTTCAGAGATTTACATAACACACTAAATTTATAATATAGGTACTTTGCATACTATAAGGTAATTAATATTGTCAAAACGTTTAATCAATAAACTCTCATAATATAATAAATCGATATTTCAAATACCAACACGAAGCACTAGCGGGGTATTCGTCATAAATCGAGGCCAGACCAATCTGACAATTTCCGATTTTTAACTTTCAAAGTAAAGTAACTATTAGTGTATTTTACAAGCAATGGATGTCAGCTTAAACATCAGCTTTACGATTTGGTATACATATACTTATCTACTACATTAATACCACTGATTATACCCATTATATAAAAGCATTCGCACAAAACGAATTTATCACATCGCATGACAACATATAACAAATCAAAGGAATCGGCAGAAAAATCTTGTCTTCCCGCAAATCATCTCGCATTGTGGCGATAATGTGAGCCGCAGAAAGCCCACCTAATTGCGTGAGGGAGGCACACCATTGTTTCCGAGCCCTTTATACGCCGATCATCAATTTCCCCGATTCCAAAATTGATTTTAGCTATCATAATGTGAGATAGGAATTTGAAGATTTTTTTAAATTTGTATTTATTATTTGTCATTCCAAAGATAAATATCATCTACCAGGCCAAAGTGTTAGCATTTGAACGATAATAATTATAGCTCTTAAAAACTAGAAAATATATGAGAATATATTGTTGTCAAAAATAACGTTCTTGAAGAATATTGCGTAAAACGAACACAGTTCTACTATTTTCACATAAAAAAGGGAGACAAGACCAACAAGAATAAGTAATAATACAATCTAAGTAGTACAAAATCAAGTAGCATTATTATCAAAATTTGATATAACTAGAGAACTGCGTTAAAACGCAATCCATCTTCGCTATACAAACGGCTAATGAATTTGTAGCGAAATTCCCAGTGAATACGAAAGCATAATTACGGTACGGGTGCGGGGTACTTAGACAACTTGCCCTAGATAATTTCTACATCGATGTTCGGGATCAAAAAGTTGAATACCTAACTAGAAACGATTTTACACATCAATATAATCGCGCTTGCGATGCATGAGTCAATTTCCATAGTATCATTACATTTTTATATCTAAATTTGCAGTAAAAATTATCAAATACTAGTTGTCTAATTACCCAGGTATACCTGTGACATGTACTATACTGTATCTACAAGCAATTAGTCCCAATAGATCGTGACGTATATTGTCCTCCTCCCTCTAGGGGGAGGACACTGCGACCTCACCATTAATCTTACGAGTAACAACACTCCCGAGTTTTCCATCTTGATGAAATAAAATATTATTTCGCCTAGATTTCAGAATTGATGAAGTGTATTCTATTTGTGATGAATTGATTGCTGATGACAGAATGTTTGTTACGAAATAAATGTTAGGCTAAAGCGTTCATTTAGTCCTACTAAAATATATAGAGAAAAACATAATATATGGTTTGCATTGAATAGGCTTGAAGATCATTAAACCATTGGACTGAGGAAATAAGCATTTATATGAACTCTATATTTGCAAAAATAATTCGTACCTATAACTTATTAAAACAGATAAACAAAGTAAGCAAAGTGCAACTTAAAATAATAAGTACAATAATATAAGCAATATGATTATTATGCAAAATTAAGAAATTTAAAAACAACACCGGATTAAAAAAATGATATATGTATCTAACTCAAATTTTTCAGCACTAAGCAGGCTGATCATGATAAACTATAACTAAGAACACGCTCAGTAATCTTTCAAACGAAAAAAACAGATCAAAATCGATTCACTCGTTAGGATGCTACGATGTCGACGCCACGGACAGATACACAGACAGACGGACAGACAGACAGACACGTTAAACTTATAACACTCCTCTTTTTTGTCGAGGGCTAAATATATAATTTAGTCAGGAACTGTACCGTCTAGGCGACTTATCGCGGCTTCAAACATAATTTATGAAAGACGTTAAGAACTTTTCCCCAGTTTATCTTAACTATCTTCAGCATTTAATATTTAAATTTTGTTCTCGACACTTCTTTATAAAAGTTTATGAGACTACGTCTAGACTTGGGTTCTTTAGTGTAACTTATTTGATAAAAGAGGGTGCTAAAATCCAAAATCTTTTTAATAGCAGAGATTGAACAAAGTTTTCAACTAAGACGTTATTTTTTGTTTATTTCTTATGATTCCTTTTCTCAAATGGACAAAAACACATCTCTGAATATTTTTTTGTAATGCTATTCGTCCGTCTAAAACTCTTTTAGTGCCTAAGTAAAAATCGCAATTTATTTCTTGCTAATAATAATAATGCCTAATACATAACTCCCCTTGGAAGATTTAAGTAGGAAAAACGTTGTCAGCAGTTTGTCGACAGTACATCACGTTTCGCATTGTCAGCGTATACGCCGCCACGCGTTATTATAATTTACAGTTTTCGTCAAGCCGCCAACGGTTCGCGTGCTCTCTTTACCATTTTACCATATGGATGGCGAAGTACATACACATGCAGCATCTATCTTGATCTATGTCTGTGCCAACCACCGTTCAGTTTATTTACATCAGAATAAAATTTACAACAGAATACATAAGAATGAAGTACTAAAATCTGATCAAAACGTCACACAAAACTTATAAAAATGAGCAACAAAAAGTTACGTAAGTAATCTCGTACACAATGTACCTCTCAGGCCTCAGTCTTGTAAAGTAACAATACCATAACTTTTATCTTCGCCATAAAGTCTCACGACATGGCTGTCTTTTTACGTGACGCAATTGTATGATAGTGGCATGTGACGTTATAATTTTGTATGATCTATACAAAATCTTTATTATACGTACTGTTCGGCTCAATCTTTTCACTTATGATCGTTTTTATATTCACTTAGTATAAAACTTATGTATGAAATTTTGTAGATAAAGTAAACTTTGCTCTCTCTTTGCTTAAGGGGGCGACTAACCCAAAATTTTCCCGCCCCGGGAAAATATAAGCCCCGAATTGTTTTATTTCTTAAATTGGATACTACATTATGTTTCCAAGAATTTGATCTGAGAAAAAACACGATAATATCTTAAAATTTTCTCGATAGAAAAAAAAATCACAAAGATGCATCTAATATTCACGAATTTTTCATTTATTGCTATAACCGTGCATTGAACTAAGTTAATATTTTAACACATTGTAGAAAATTCTATCATTAAGAAACCGACCTTGCGGATTTTTAAAATGTTGTATATTTATCGAGTTATTGAGAAAAAACTAATTTAGCGATGAATCCGCGTCGTCCTTTTTCGCCATTTTTCGAGGTGAAAAAGGACGACGCGGATTCATGCCAGCATATTATAAAAGACGGGCGTGAGTGTGAAGAGAGAAGTACGATGTTTTATTTTTAGTTTTAGGTCGGTTAGTTGCCCTCTTAATTTAAAAAAGCTAGCTTTATCCTGCGGCTTTACCCGCGAGAATTTACTCTCCTGAGAAGCAGGTTTTTTACTATTTTGCCCACTTTGGAGTGTAACTTTGTAAGTTAGTATTTTCTTAGTGGTTGCCTATGTATTAATTTTTTTGTACAAGATATCTGTTTTTTTTTTAATAATAAAATCTTTTTTAAGTTACTTCTTAAATATTTTAAATAGTGAAAGCGTAACAAACAAACTTACATTCACATTTTTGTAATTTTAGAAGAGATCTATAATAAATGTACAATGTACTATCAGAGAAGTTGATTCCTATGCAGATCGGGGACCTATGTAGTTTGGTTGAGTTACGTCAAACCCAGCCGACAGATCACAATTAACATTGAATTGACATATTCGACCAAATAACGTTGGTCTATCAACTGCATAGGAATCAATTTCCCCGATGGTACAATGTATTTTATAAAATACCTGGTATCGGTCTACTCTATCGGACTCGGAGCTCTATAATTTTATAGATTGCATCCACAATCATTCCACAATAGAGAATATTCAAAATGGCGTCGCTATCGCAAATCGATATCAGACTTAACGCACTGAAACCATTGTTGCTTCTTTACATCTGTTATTTACGACCCAAAGTGTCCCCGGAGATGACTTTTAATATATACCGATATTTTACGAGAAGAAAGGAAAACAAAACGGAAAATACCTTACCTCAGTCCAATAGATTCAGCTGACGTGTTCATATTCATATGGGCGTGTTTCCCCGCGGGCCCTGAAATGTTTAGGCCAAATGTTACATTTCAATATGTCTACTAAAACGAACATTGATATGCCTTCGACTTTTTCAAGTAAAATGAAAGTATTTGTTTTTAATAAAGGCTTCTTTTTAGCAATAGAATTGACAAAGTAATAGTAATTTTAGTGCTTGTAATAAAACGATTCTATTCCATTCTACATAATTTTAAGTCCTTGAAGTTATTTTATAAATTACTTGAATAGTGTAACCTATTTTGTTGCTGATTGTAATCACAAAGTAAATATTATATTCAGAACAAAAATTAATACCCGGAAATGAAACATAAAATTTCATTGATGATGAAACGAAATTGTTATTTTGTTCAAATAATCTTTGGGAGAGTAATTTGCCAGTTAATCCTTTAACGTCAAAGCCATAGCTTTAAATACAATGATAGCTATAATAATTATTATTATTCAAAAATTATTGTTGTGTTTATTAATCCTTCGATCGTGGAAAAACGAGACAGCCTTTCTATTGTTATCGTGGTCACCGGTGACCGCTTGGTTAACTTTTATAGAAATACGATTAAATAGACGTATTTCTATAAAAAACTTTTATAGAAATACGTCTCTTATCGTTACCCATAGCGCAATAATAGGTACCTATCGCTTCTCCGCGATACTTTATTAATTATTTCATTTTTCTAAACAAGTTTATCGATTCACATTCACGTAAGTCTTACGCCGAACACGTTAACTAAACTTTAGGTTTTATAACAGGAAAAGTTTCAAACGGTTTTCATTATTTTTATTTAAATATTTTTTAATAAATATGAATCATAATCATGATGTGAGCGTCCGCTGCATAGTGCTAGTTGTCTAGGTATATAAAACTGCATAAAATGTGATAAATTCAAAAACATATTACGAGCGATAAGCATGCGCGATTCATCGATTTGATATACGTTTTGATAATATGGCAAAGAATATAAATCTGGCGCGGTCCCTGGCTCCAGGCCAAACTGTTATCGTGCAGACCTTAGGGTTTAGTGCGACCGCCCATTACGCCCGTCATAATTTTATGTAAAAATAAACGCGCACTAGTGTCGCACGCATTGCAGGCGATATTGATTAAGGCTGACACGGTCGGTTGTTTGCAGATAACAATCCGAACCGCGATGTTTAATCCAAAAATAGTACGTAAAGATTTTATTTTATAGTGGTACTAGTTGTCTGCAATTTTATCTCAACGAAATTCATTTTTAATCATGCGGAAATTATACATGTGTATACATATTGTGTTCCCTAAGGAAACAAACTGTCCTAAATATCCTTTTCGGGGCTCAAAATATCTCCATATCGAATTTCATCAAAATCAGTTTAGTGGCCAGACGTGAAAAGGTAACGTACATAATATTATAATATAGATACGATTTGAGATTTAGATATTAAAATGGCTTTAAAATTTGCAGGCCACTTTGAAACCTTTATGTAATTAAAGAATAAAAGCAAAATGTAATAATGCGAAGAATGTAAAAATAATGTCATTAAACCTTTTTCATAGAATTATTAATTTCATAAAGAAGTAGGAGCGTAATGTAATAACGTTTAAAGATAACAAAATACTAATAAAGATAAGAGCGAGATTATGCAGCGCTAATCCCGAGAGGTGCGAAATAAAATGTTATATAAGTTTTATCAAATAAAAGCTCATTCTTAATCCCCAGTTTCATTAGCTTTGTAAGCTCGAGTTTTGCAGCAAACATTGCTTGAACTTAATTTAAGCTAAGCCTGCATCTGCATACCAGAAGTAGGGTTAAGCCACATTTGCACAGACATAAACTTGGCTGGCAGTTAGCCGGCTAGAACATACGGGAATGGCCCTGTTACAGTTTCATTTGAATAGCTGCTAATGTTTATGGGTGTGCACAAACTTCGTGTTGGTTACACAATGCAGATTGTAGTACCTTGTATATTAATTGTAAAAGTTCCTAATAAGAAACTATAGTCACAGTGAGGTCTAAAAATGTAGTTACACGTACTACTTAAATTAGGAAAAGTTAAACTGAAGGCGTAAGTTTTTTGTATGAACAAACAGTTACTTCTTGAGGCTAAAAGTATAGAATGAAAGTTGACATGACGAATACAGTTTAAGTTTTGGATTACATAGGCTACTTTTTATTCCAAACATGCAGTAGTGTTCCTGTGTGTAATGTTATAACTAGGACTTTTCGGTGGGTTAAAAATATATTAGTAGATAAAGATAATAATATAATCAGAATAAAATAATCTAATGGGCATTGTCCAAAAAAAATCACATGTACTTTTTATATTTTTTTTCATTAAAATAGGGTATTTTAAGAATATAAATTCAATAATTTTGAAATTCATTGGCTAGTTTTTTCTCAATAAATTTTTAAAGTTTCGCTGTCACGTCATCATCGGCGGCCAATTGACCTCTACAGGGTACAGAATGTTTTTTTTTTCCATTGAATCTTATTTATAATGGCTGGTTCGTCAAATACAAGTTCTCATTATGTGAAAGCTGATACGAAAAGCTTACCAAAAGTTCGAAACGTAATGTTGGTCGAATTTATTGCTAATTTAACGCCATTGAAGGTCAAACTAAGGTTAAACATATTTGTTCAAAAATATAAGTAACTAATGGGTATTTTTTTCGTTTATATACAGAAAAACGATCACTGACCTTATTCCTCGAAATGTTTTTGTAATGAGCAAAATTTAAAAAAAATGGACAATCCCCATTGCAAGTTATGAAAATCTAACTAAAACGGCAGCCATAAAATAAAACTATAAAAACTTTATGAAAGGTTTTAGATATCTTTAGTTTTTATAGAAGAACTCTTAGAAGAATACTAAGCAGAAAAGGCAGGAACAAATGTTATCTTCCCTCGGAGTGGGAGACCGCATTTAGATAAAACCGTGCTGTAAACTCAAATTGCATTTGCATACCCATCGAGCTGAAACGTCACAGAGCTGCAGACTTTTAAAAAATTCTACTTCTTTCAAGGAAAACTCCAGAATATTATATTTGTTAAAAACACAGCCATAACGATATTATGCAATTAAGTTATCGGCTTACGAGAATACCTTTTTATTTTTGTTACTCTACATTTCATGTAACTATGATGATAGTCACTTGCCATCATAAAATCCATTTGCTCGTTTACACATGTTAAAAAAACATAATATAGAAAATATAATTCTAAATTCTCACTCCGTTTAAACATTACTTCCAACGCGATAATTCAAATAATCTCTTCAGCAAACACATTTACACGAGTGTAATAAAAGAGGATCAAGAAAATAAAAATTAAAGCGACCATGTTGCCCCAAATTCCTGCGTAGGACGAAGCTACATAATATCCTACTTATTTCCGGAGAATTTTCGTAGAATTAGCCGTGCGCAACATCAATTCAGCATTATATGCCACAGGAAAATCTCACGAACAAAAACATTCAAGAAAAACAGACGCCAGTTACAATAAAATTGGTGGTTTATGCGGAGAATAAAAAGCCCGATGCGGCATCTGAAAAATGGCGCGTGTCGAACCATTTAGCGTTGACTACATAGTTTTTTTCGAGAGTTTTACTTTAGTGTCAACATTTTTAGGATCTTTTTAGTTCCGTAGATAATTTTATTTTTGTTTACACGATATTTTACATACGGCTATGTACAGGCCGCTCTTAGTAATTTTATAGATGCCGTATATTTTAATACGATTACATAGCTTAATTTCAGTAAAGTGTTTGACACAAAAATGAGTATTATCTCCATTAAATTAAACTTAATTGTAATCATTAAATCTCTCTGCGGGCAGGCCGTTATCTATACCAATATTATAAATAAGAAAGTGTGTCTGTCTGTCTGTCCGTCCATCTGTCTGTCTCTCTGTCTGTCTGTTACCTCTTCACGCCCAAACTACTGAACCAAAAAATGTACGGTTTCAGCGCGATAATTAAATTTTGGCGCAACAGAGTTGCGGGCGTTACCTAGTTCATTTATAATATATCTCCATATCTCTATTTGCTACTCTAATAAGAATATTATCATACTTTCAAGCAAAACTTTCCTTATTTCTTGAGGACCGTTTTACACATTAGCATTTCATAGCATTTTCACAAGTTTCACCAAAACGCCATTAGCGACAGTGCATTTTAATTTCGTGCAAAATCAAGATGGCGTCTGCAGCGGAGTGAACAGTGCAAACATTTATTTTACCTCTGCCTGAATCTTAATGCCTACGGCATAAAGATCATTATAGAATCTCAACTACGAAAGGGGGCGCACTTGTACATTAGCATACGTATTATACCAGTCGGTGGGAATACGCGATTCCGGTGTGTTCAAGGAAATTAGACCACAATTACCAAAAAGGTTTTTGCCATTAATGGTTTACCGTTCTAGCGCTAAAGAAAACCAATTAGCTGAATTAATTATATTTCTTAATAATAATTTAATGTTATTAAAATTACTCATTAGTGTCACATAGAAGGCGGAGGGAAAATCCCTTATAATTTGAAAACGCCTTCTAACTTACTACTTCACCATTTAGCTAATATGTATAATGTATATTCTAACTACACGTGGGAGCCACATTTTTTTGATTTCAAATAATTTTCCTTTCCTCAAAGCTCCAAGCAATAAAACGGGGGTTTTAAATTATTTGTTACGTGGTTACTCCACTCATGTCTTCAATTATGTACCTATTCGTTATTAATTAGTTCGATTAAGACGAACGACGAACATTTAGTTTGTTCACCGTATATTCTTAATTTAAATTGTAATTTCCTAAAAATTGTTTTTACCTAACCTGAAGATTCTACCTTAGAAATCAAAATCCTATGAACTTGAACATAACTAAAATAAACTAAATTTATTATAAATATTCATACAGTGCCTTTTAAAAAGATTTAATAAAGTTTAAATAAAGCTACGTTTTTGCTCAAAGATTATTCTAAATCTCGTCTTATTTGTTATTCAAATCGCGCCCCGCGGTATTAACGCTCATTATTGACAGTATTACCATGGAACGTAAAATGCGGCAGACACTCGTTTATTTTTATACTCCATTATTACAGTATACATTATCCTCACTGATATCTCTATATACAAACCTATTTAGTCCTGACTGATAAAAATATTATACATAGCGAAATATGCCCCGCGTTCCATTTAGCGTTGAAAACGATGAAAACGCTCAAAATAGGAGGCATTTTGAGCGTTTTGAGCGATGGAACGCGGGGCTAGAGATACATGGTCTGCTATGTTTGTTTTATGTAAATATCACAGGCAATGTAAGTATTATTTTCATAGTGTGAATATTTTTAAATCGCTGTCAACATCTTATAAATCAAACGATAACTTGGTTTAGTTCTTATTGCAATAAAACGTGGTTCTGTGCTCGGCTCTCAATCCTTTCGCAATTTAATTTCTATTTATTATGCTTAATCCAGACATTAGATATAGTGCTGCAGCATAGAATAAATATACAGCATAAAACTAGTTATTGAAGATCAACTTAGAACCCCAGTATTCGACAAAATAAGTGTCCGGAATTTATAGATCTAGATATGAAAGGAATATTTACGTGGAAATGATCGCACTAAATTTCAACGAAAAGGTCCGCGGCTCCGTTTATAAGCCTATTTCCTGATATATGATAACTAAATCAATCCTGTATCTGTTTCACGAAAAAGGATTTTTTAACGCGAAACTAATTTTGATAGATTATCTTTACTTAATGTTATGTTTTAAAAGCTTTTAAAGTAATAATTAAAAGCAAATATTTATTTTAATGTGTGATTATACAATAATAGAATACATTAAAAAAAAATTATAACTCATATTTTTTAACTCATATTAAATACATTCAGTATTTCAAATAAACAAGAGGGACCAGAAACATTTTTAATACAAAGCTAATACAATTCTACAAAAGTAATTTCATAGACAAACAAAAAGCAAAACCTAATTTCCGTTTCTATAAACAAGAGAATCTAAGCGTTACCAAACACTCGTACGAAATTGCTTTCCCAGCCAATACTGAGGGAAAATAAAAATGTTTGAAGTTTTATCACGAAAGATGTTTATTTTAGCGAACTCCATGGTTCCTCGAAATACGTTTTCGATATTGGAATAAAATCATTTTTCACGCTATCTAATTTGCAGCTGGTTTTTGTACAAGCTTTTCGGTTTATCTCTATCTTTTTCGTCAAAATTATTCATGAGTTTTAAGCTCCGCGCTTTTATATTTTGTACGTACAAAATATCGAGTTTTGTTTTGAAATTAAATAAGGTTGAATGTCGTTATGTTTTTATATTTCTTTACTGAAACGTTTTACTTTATATACCTACTTAAATTATTGCACAGTGTACGCAGTTGAGCTTAAGTAACTGTTATAAAAAATACTGTTTAAAATAAAAATAAAAATGTGAATTATATTATGTACTAGCTGTTCCGCGCGGCTTCGCCCGCGTAATTTAGGAATTTTACGCAACCGTACATTATACCGCAATAAATAGCCTATGTGCCTTCACGTGGTCTGACTCTTCATGTTTGCCAAATAACATAAAATTGCTACAGTAGTTCTTAAGATTTCATATAATTTCCCGCGTTTTTTCCCGCATTTTCTTCTATTTCTTCGCTCCTATTAGTCTCAGTGTGATAAAATATAGCCTATAACCTTCCTCAATAAATGGGATATCTAAAACTGAAATAATTTTTCAAATCGGACGAGTACTTTCTGAGATTAGTGCGTTCAAATAAGCCCTTTCATATAATTTCCCCGGTTTTTTCAACATTTTCCTCTATTTCTTCGCTCCTATTAGTTGTAGCGTGATAAAATATAGCTATTAGCCTTTTTCGATAAATGAGCTATTTATCACTGAAAGAATTTTTCAAATGAAACCAGCAGTTCCTGAGATTAGCGCGTTCAAATAAGCCCTTTCAAACAATTTTCCCCCGTTTTTTCAACATTTTCCTCTATTTCATCGCTTCTATTAGTTTTAACGTGATAAAATATAGCTAATAGCCTTTCTCGATAAATGAAATATCTAACACTGAAAGAATTTTTTAATTTGGACCAGTAGTTTCTGAGATTAGCGCGTTCAAACAAACAAACAAACTAACAAACTCTTCCGCTTTATAATATTAGTGTAGATAGTCAGATAATATATTAGCCAGATGATGAAGTAGGTAAATTGCAAAGTTTTTTTCAACTTTTATGAGAAAAAATTAGTAATTTTGTCTTTATATAGTTACGCTGTTCTACTTCATTTACTTGATACAGTTAAGATAACGTAATTTTACAAAATATAAACTATCGCTAAAAATTAAAAAAAAACTTAAAATACATAGATAGGTTTAGACTTTAGGAGAATCAATTATAGCCTAATTTATGTACAATGTTTTATACGGAAATCTTATTCTCATTGTCAAAAAAGATAAATATTTATGTTCTCAATAATTGATACAAATAATAATATTTGGTAAACCACGCCTTTAATGACGTCATCCAAACAAAATCAAAATTTCATTGGCATAGTTGTAAGGGCTTTCTTACAGTTACTATAATAACTATAATCTGGGCGAGCGAAGCTAGCCTTATAGTAGGTATGTCCCAGAACCTGAGCACTTTTGTGTTACACTTTACGGAAAATCTATCACGCCTATTGATTTGTACTTTAACATAGTAATTTTTAGCTAGTACAAGCAACTAGGTAATTATATATTCTGTGGTACAAGTACCGTAAGGTACTAATCTATACATATTATAAAACAAAGTCGCTTTTTTCCCTCATGTCCCTTTGTTCCCTTTAATCATTAAAACTACGCAACAGATTTTGATGATTCTTTCAGTGTTAGATAGCCCATTTATCGAGGAAGGTTATAGGCTATATTTTATCACGCTAAGACTAATAGGAGCGAAGAAATAGAGGAAAATGTGGATATAACGGGGGAAATTATTTGAAAGGGCTAACTTGAATGCGCTAATCTCAGGAACTACTGTTCCGATTTGAAAAATTCTTCAGTGTTAGATATCCCATTTATTGAGGAAGGCTCTATAGCCTTCCTCAATAAATAAATAGCCACGAAATTAAAATAAAATATATAGCCACGAAAAAAAAGTTATGCCTATGCATAACTTTTTTTCGTGGCTATATATTTTATACCCGTGCGACGCCAGGGCGGGTCGCTAGTTATATTATATTCTGAGGTACAAGCCAAAAGCCGAGCTTTGTGAGGGCTCGTATCGTTTTTCTGCGGTAATAATCTTTTAGGCAATTTTTTTCTTGATGATAACACATAGTGTACAAATAAATAAAAATTACTATGTTAATTTCAAAAATTACTAAGTTACTATCAATATTGCCTAAATTTCGCGTTCTCTTAACTTAACTAAGTCATATTTAATTCAAGATTTCCAATTAAAATATCATTGAAACTAATATAAATTAATTTCTACAATGGAAGGGTAGTCAAAACTGCACCTGATCAAAATAATTAAAAGTAGTCAATCAAGTGTTTAGACAACATATTTACTTTAGATGATTTCTCAAAGGTGACTGACTGACATGGTGATCTATCAACGCACAGTCCAAACCACTGGACAGATCGGGCTAAATTTGGCGTGCAGGTAGACGTTATGACGTAGACATCCGCTAAGAAAGGATTTTGATAAATTCCAACCCCAACGGGTTAAAATAGGGGATGAAAGTTTATACTTATATTATTATATACTTTTAACGCGAGCGCTAAAAGCTCGTTATTTCATAAAATATTAACATTGCTAACTTAATATGATTACTAACTTATTATTCTCATTCAATCAAGGGATTTAAGCACACTTAATGCTTAAGTCTATTTTATCGTATTAATAAATTAAATAAAACTATTTTCTTATAATAAACGAATACAATAATCTTACAAACTTTGAATCAAGTTCAGTCAATATAACTTTAAAAAAATTAACCTACATTCGTTAAAACTGTACTTTAAGGGTGTTAGCTAAATCATTTCTCTCAGAGTACCTATATACATTCATTATTTTGTTTCAGCCATTGCATGAAAAACTTACAGCCTGATTAATTTTTATCACCCTCCTAGCATTTGTATTTCATTAATAAACTGTATGTCATCAAATTAATACAAACAATTATAATAATGATATTTTATACTTTTTAGGATTACCTACTCAAAGCCTATTAGGAATTCCCATACCTACATAATATTAATATACTAAGAATTGTCTGTCCACCCGTCTCTCTCTCCAGGCTGTATTTAGTAAACTATGATGCCTAGACAGTTTAACATTTACCTACTAATCGTATTTTGGCTGGTGCAGAAACAGGGTACAAGAAGAAAATAAGAATTATTTAGCAATGGGACTCCAGCTACAGACATGTTTTAGTAGAACAACCGTGTTCCAAATGTGACAATGATTATATTGGATGATAATGATTAATGAATAATGATAGTGTAGAGCACCGGTTCTCCAACTTTTTTGGTGGCAGAAGGCTTTTAAGAAGTGTCATATTTTACGGAACCGCCAAAGAAATTATGGTTTGTATTACGATGAATTATTATTATCTCTATGCTGGTATCTGGTGTCATTTCTAAAAATAATTTATGTGGCCTTTGCCAGTACAAGGCTTAGAGCTAACTCTGAGAATAGCTGGTGCAGAATGTAGATAACAATTAATCAAAGGATGTTTAGTTGTTTACTACAGTATATTACCAAAAAGATGTTCAAAAAAAATCTCGTTACATGCCTCAAATTGATAACATCAGTGTTGATAATGTGTGACGTGGGTGATAATAATGTTTGTTTTTTACCCTTTAAAACCACCTTGGCATAAAGATTTATATAATGGACAATGGTAATATTATACCATTATAAATTGCAAAGGGGGTACTAGACCATTCTAGTACACCCTTTTTTGATCAGCGAAGACCTATTTATGCTCTAATTGTCTTTGTCTGACGCAATAGAAAAGTCATCTGACAAATGAAGCCAGCAGACCTTGAATTGTTATACCCTGTATATAATAATATAGTAATAAAATATATTTAAATGAAAATCAAACCAATAAAATAATAAAATATTAAATCAGATAAGAGCACAAAATAATTAAAATAATAATAATAATCCAAATCAATAAAAAAAGAAAATCAAAACTATACATTACCTAAAGTGAGTGTCCTCGCAGCCTTCCCAGCATCTGAAAACATAAACACATAGGTAAAGTGAACGTGTATAAGAAAAAAAGGAAAAAGATATAAGAACAAGTAAGAGGAATCAAAACATAATTGAAACAACAAGTCAACAACAATTGCTCGCGTCACTCACCGAGGGTACGAACCGCGTTAGGGGAGCGCTTCACCAAATCGAATTACAACTTTACTCAACACTGGTCGCAAGGAAAATGAACAAAATTCTCACCTTGTACTATAGAAGCTCGGTAATAATTCCATTGATTTTGATATCTATTTTTTTGTTTTCTCCAATTAATATAGGAGCGTGGAGTGCCGTTTATAGTCAGGAGCTCAGTAGCGTCTAACTTTGCGGCGAGCCGCGCCCCTACATGATACTTGTACTGAATCTCTACCCCTATTCCGGGCTTCGGGAGGCGGAAGACCGTCTAATGCAAATGGACGTTAATTTTTCAGAATTTACCATTCTACATTCGACTTTGAGACGGTCGGATTGAGTTTAAATTTAATAGCAGGATTCCGTACTTACGACGTTTTGGAGACTGCGCTGCGTGTTTCGCTTCCCGGGGATGCTGCGCAAAATTGGAGAACGAAATCAACGAGACTGCGAGGCGCTGGCGGGGGGCGCGGGGCGGGAGGGTGCGAACAGACAGGGAATATTTGAATAGACCTCGTCGGCTCTCTCCCGCCGACCGGACTGGGGGACGGAGCCGCGGGGCAGACCATGTCGGACAAATCCGCGATGTACTGCACAACAACGTGCACCCATCACGGCCATTATAGATGCTCCGTTGTTTTCTGTAAGAAAAAACGAGTCGGAGATAATTGAATTTGTTCTCATTACGTTAACAAACAAGACGCTTCTTCGTATCTCTGCGGAAATACTATTAGGAATGATTTTCTAAATATCTTTGGTATACACTAATTATATTATTATATCAAATCGTTCAAATATTATTAGGTTGAGATTAATTATTGATCTATCTATATGTAGTATACTTATACTATAAAAGTAACCTCGATTCACACACAACATCATTGCTTACAGCGACGTCGTCTTTATAAGCCCTATGCGATCCGTCATCGCTACACCCTGTTTCCTGTGGCATCCATAGTTATGTTTCCTCCAACGTAACCTTAGTACCAATAACATAAGGATCATTCTAGAAGCTCAAACGGAGTAGTTTGCACAAATCCGATACGTAGTTGCAGGTTGACGTGCACATACGTTTGCTCATTAGAGCAGTTATAACGGATTGTCGGGATAAGCGGGCGGCTGACGGCGATAAATCCCGGGCCAGGCTCGACCGTGTGGAATCCCCAGATAACTAGACCACATCCTAAGACTGATATCTCCCTACAAGCAAGATGTTATCATGTCTTTAGAATTAACATTCATTTCTTAAAATATATTATACTCGTGTTGAATGTTATATAGCCAATATTATAAAAGTTAATTCCTTTTATTTGGACAGTAACTTAGGGTAACAAAACAGAGTATATTTTTATTCTTTTCGAGAATAAGATATTTCAATGCACTTTTTAAAACGTCACGAAATGAAAAAATGGTATGTAAAATCCATTGTTCTAAGTCGGATAGTTCTTATGCATTCGTCCATTCATCTATAAAATCTTCGCCCTAGAAAAAAATAATTTAATAGTATGCCTAGTTTATATACTACTATTATTCATTATTATAATTACTGTAACAATTTGATAATATTGTTATTATTTTCAAATTACATTTCTTTGTAACAAAACTTTTTAATAAAATATTTAACATTTTTTACTTATATTTTCATGAAGCTTATTTATTTTGTCAGCACGAAAATAATTGTTGTTTGTGAAGTTTTTATATTTTGTAGTTACTCAGCGTGGACAATAAATTACTCTCATTGTTGAGATTTATTTTTAAAAGCTTTTACATTTTCTTTTACTTCGGTGCCATCAGACATCATCGTTACTCCAAATGTTCACGACAATTTCAAACCTGCTTCCGTTTTATTTTTGTATACAGGATGTTTAAAAGTGACCTAGTTTTATGCTACAAAGATTTCTCAAATCCAATGTACAACTAAATAATAGAATTATTGATATTACACTAATTAGTAGTTTTATAGTACAACTTATACTAGATTATTTTTTCGTATATCTCGAGTATTTACAAGTATAAAAAAAATATTTCATAAAAGTGCAATTTTAGAGAAATATTAATATTTTTTGTAAAAACTGCGTGCGTTGAAATCATTTATTATAGGCATAGGCGTACTACGCGCGTAGCGCTTCGTAGAGCGTCTACGCAAACTCATTTTATTTACTTTATCACAACAAAATTTAACTTAAAACTAAAATGAAACATTGAAAATAGTTTTATTCATTGTATATCGATTATCGCATTATTACGAGCTTCATCATCATATTATAATATTATACAAACTGTTTATAGCAAGATCATAGCTGTTTTACTGTTATAAAACTAATTACTTCATAATAAGTATTTTATTTTATAAAACAGAACAAAGAACATGTTGTCTCAAGCGTGTATTTAGCAAAAGAAAAACTTTTAACTGGCTAAAAGAAAAGCAGAACGTTCACGTCTCTGGAGTCGGGACACAAAGTTTCAGATACAGATTCGCTACATAAAGCCCTATTAATTGAACAACGCGAGCGCTTGGAGGGCAGCCAATTTAATGTATAACTTGGCTCGTCGGCCGCTCTGTAATCCGACGTCAAATAGATATATTATTATAGCTTCCACATTAGGCCCTTGATAAATATATTTGATACATCTTCAAGCTTACGAGGATCTTAGCATTCGTCTTTATTTGTATGTTAAATATATGAGATTGGATAAACAAGGTTTGGATGTTTTGACACTAAGAAGTTGTTTTGAAGAAGATTAAGCTGGAATCGCCGATTTGAATCGTAGCTAACTACAATATACTCTAATTAGTTATTAAATTTTTTTCTTTATATTTTATTTTCTGTGTGTGATTTTTTTAACAACATTGACATCATTAAATACAATCATCTAAGTCTATTCATGATGCGTGGTGGCAGTTTTGGGATCTAAAATGAACTCTTTCAATGTAAAATTGTGTCTAAGACACCATGTTACATTGTAAGAGTTATTCCTAACTGCTCCGCGCTATTCCAATAGTACATCTTTAATATTCGCGTCTTGGTGCGAGCTGACCCTCTGAAAACGTGAATTCTTGTAGGAACAGGTACAACAGGTAGCAAATAAAGTCTACACCAGACAGACGCGAAACATCGCGTACAACGTTGACGGAAGTAAGATACATATAATTTTACCTCCTCAGTGTTACAACGTAAAATCAACTCTACACTTTGGTAATAAGGTTTTATGTTTCATTCTGAATATATTAAAAGGAGTTTTATGTTCGAACTCATTAAAGCGGAATTGTTTCAGATGCATCATGCAGCACTTAAAATTATTTATTATTATAAGCTGACGTCATTAGATCTACTGTAGTCTGCTTCTGGGCCGTTATCAACATAACAATGCAACAATTTTTATAAAGGTCACAATATATAATAATATATGTATTATAATATGCCTGTATGAAAACTTGTCAAATAATTTAATCTGTATGTTAGAGATAAACTACGATAACATGGCGCGCCCCTCCAAATTACTGTTTCAATGTGTGTAGTCACATCCTTATGAAAGAGTATTCAACCAATCAACCTGTACTCGTAATATTTCACTTAATGTCACTTATTACCAAGATTTGTTGGTCAACTAATCATAACTAGCCGACCGCGCAAGATAACGCACTTCAAATATTTTTACAACGCACTTCAAACGTTTTGAATTTTAGAAGGGCGCGCCATGTTATCGTAGTTTATCTCTACATCATTTTTACATCGAAATGTAATGTTGGTTAATATGACCCAGTCAACCAAAACCAATGTTGCCTGATTCTAGGTCGGTCGCTATCAAACTACAAAATCTTAGTGTTTTAGTATTCCTATAAAATTTTAATATCGTTTAACATTACTTGACATAGTAGAATCTGGGTACACACCTTTGTTTCTATCATTTTGATCAGCATAACGATAGTATGGAGGTTAGTTATCCATTATGTTGGTACTTAAGTAGGTACTTACGCCAAGACATAATCGATTTTGCCAGATTTCGCAAACTAATGGGGCCGAAGACACTTAACCACGAGCTTACCCTCTCCTGAATTAATTTGTCGTAGAATATTATCTTCTTATTATATATTGATTTGCAAGAGTGACTTTGTTGTAGCATGCACTATTAACATTACCTACCTTTGTGATGGAAGACGTAGGTATGCTTATTGAAATCCATACTTGGGTATACTAGTATTATAATTAATACGAATGTTACCAGGTAACCCCTAAGTAAGTAAGTCTTCAAAATTAAACGGGACTAACTGTTCAAAGTTTCTCCAGATATCTCCAGATACTTTGAACACGCAGTCCCGGGAAAGACCATATAATTTATAGTTTTTATCTCAGCAAAATGAAAGAATCATACATAAGATGCGACAAACTAATTTCAACACGACGAAGCTGAAGGAAATATCTAGAACGCTCGAATCGCGAATAACGCTCTGTACCATTAAATTAAAGTTCAGTAGTCGTTCCGACCATCATAGATCGCTGTGGCTCTCAAAACAATCAAAAGCGATGAGTCTGAACAATTGAGCTCGCTGCAGCGAGAACATAATGTCTCAAACGTGATATAGTTTTAGCAAGAAAAATATGCAACTAACTCATCATTTTATTATAGTAAATATTTTGTGCCAATTCATGACCTCTTCTTAAAAAAATCTCATCATTTTTTTTAACTTTAATTACATTTCACCCGCAACTCCGTTGCTCCGAAATTTATTTCTCGTCTCTCAAAGCATCTCTAACAAAATTTATATAAATCGGTTGAGCCGTTTAAGCATGACAAGGTTAAAAAAATCGTATTACAGTTTAAAAGTAAACAACAACTATTTACAAAAGTATTTAGAGCACCGAGTTTTAGCACAAAACTAGTTTTAATTTTCAGCAACCGAGTTGTTAACTGGAGGAAAGTATAGCCATTCATTCTCTTTATTGCTGTAAATTATATTTGCCGAGACGTTTCTAGAACATGAACAGATAAAGCACTAAATATCGCACAAGACCAGCCCAGTTAATTTACTCGGTACAAAATTCTCAGTATAAAATTGTGCTAGCTCCATTGATTTATAGAATGGCTTTACCGGATTTATTTGACATGGTCCGACAATGGTATCGATTATTGAGATCTAACGTTTACAGTGCTGAAGTTTAAGCGGCGAATAGGGGCATACATTTGTATAAAGTGTACCTCGTTATTTTTTATAAGCACCTAGTAAACTAAATATACACAAACTTAATATTATAAGTTTAAACACTTACGGATTTTGTCGCGGAGCAGTTATATTAATATTAATATAAAAGCCGAGGTAGATACTTTTCAGTTTTTTTTTTCGTTCTTCATTTTGCATATTTTACTTGAAGAATGCATATATAACCATAACAAATTTTTTTACAACAAACAATTTCGGTCGTCAAATAACTATGAAAATACTTCCATAAATTGCGACGCCATCCGAGGTGTTAATATTTAATTATGTTGATAAAAACACAGTAATTTTGTCCATGAGCCAGTTCGGAACGTGGACTAAATTTAATGGAGAATTTATGACGTCATAAAACTCATGCAGAACAGTGCAGTGGCGAGGTACAGTGCGCAGAAAATTTTAGTTAAATTTTCATTTATTTTCTTTGATTATGATAAAAATACGTTAATAATATTTTTTAATTATTATTGAGGACTAAAATTAAAGAATAACAAATTTTAAAACGATGATTTTAAATTTGTTAAAAAAATATTTGAATAGAATACATATTACATGTATCTTACCCTTTTTTTAACGAAAATATTATAAAGCGGAAGAGTTTGTTTGTTTGTTTGAATGCTAATCTCAGGAACTACTGGTCTGATTTGAAAAATTCTTTTTTCTCTAGTTCTCAGTGTCTTTATATTGAAAACTAGATCACGTAAATGTGAGCAATAAATCGACCATATAAGCTATTCATTTAATGCATTAGAAGCCCATACTGAAATGGCATTTACGTACAAAGTAACAAAAGCAGGTAACCATTATATCCAAGTGTCTATAAATACGGTTGGAATCAGTTCGCAATAAAATAGGAACGTAAACTATAACCTCAGGTAACATTGTCGTTTATATTCTGCGGCTGGCGGAATTGCTATAAATCAGTGCGATAATAATTATACGACGCTATTTGAACCATAAGCGTACATAGTGATATATGATGAGAACGATGTCACATTGTAATGTTATTTTAGTTGAGTTTTTTTTGGAGATAATTTGAGGTTGTAAACTTAGTTTAATTTGAGTGGATGTCGACTAGAATTTTCTTAATCCAGAAATACTAAATCTCGAGGAAATTATACAAGATATTGTGATAAAAACTATCCTGTGTTTCTTCATACTAAATTTCATGGTAATCGATATACACCTCCATAGTGGGTATCGCAGACACAATAGATTTTCAATTGTTATGTGGCAGTCGGCCGGGAATTGATGGGTAATTAACGTAAGGACTATGGAGGTAATAGACATCATAACGCAAGTATCATTTTTTTACAGCTTAAAAACGGCACCGTAACGCAATGGCAAAACTAAAAGTTTCATAAATAAATAACCAAAGCACAAACCTATTCATATAAAAGTCACACACACACACACGCACATCCAGTTTTAGCGTAATAATTTGAACACATATCCTAAAAATTACTGTACGCTACAGTGTAAACACGCCCTTGTTTTTTACGGTAACCACTAAACAATAGCTTTATTTGAATTCGCAACAATTAAATGTGTAATTATTAACGTTAGATAAACCGCTACGTATCCATCTGTTTTAATTTAGTGTTATAGATTTTTACCATCTATACTAATATTATAAATGCGAAAATGTCTGTCGTCTATCTGTCAGCCTGTCTTTTTTTACTCTGTTGCCTCTTCGCACTTAAGCCACTGAACTGATTTTTATTAAATTTGGTATAGAGACGAATATCTCGAGGTCCCGGGAAAGGACATAGGATAGTTTTTATCCCGGAGAATGTGAGGTTTTCGCGTGATAAACAAATTTTAGAGCAAAAAAATATATGTGCGGATTTTAACATAGTAAAGAAAGCAAAACCTAAAAAAGGAAACTTCCACTAAAGCATAAAAGAATATTCAACATTCCAAAAATAGGCATCAAAAGCCCTTGAAAGTAAACCGCAGGCCCTTCCCGAGATTATGCATATCATGGCCTATCGGTAAATAGGTTGGCACATCATCTACCCCGATATACACTATCGTAATATCGAGATATCGCTGCCCTTTCATATTCAAACCTCGAATCTTATCGCCGAATGTTTGGTGTTGTAACTGAAAGAGATTTTAGTATTGTAAACTAGAGTAAATGCAAGAAGATGTATCTTTCTGAATAATATTATATATATATTATGAATAATTATTCTGATTTATAAATTAATTAACAATTCTGATATTATAAATGCTAAAGTCTAACGATGAACGGTTACCATAGGATAAACGAATTCCGGCGCAAATTCTAGTACAATTTTAATTTATTAAGGTGACGAAAAAACATATTGAATACAGCTGTATATAATATTAGTCATTAGCAAAAAAATTGCAACAAAATGCTTTAGTCCTTTGATCGGAGGTGATGCTCGCGCGGGGCCTGAAGGATTAAGCTTGAATTGGCATTTGAAACTTATTATTATCTTTATTTCTTTTAGATATCAGTTAAAGGCAAACTTTTATTCTATCTATGTGGGAACATGTTAATATCAGTAAATGGATGGGAAAACTTCCTTTTAACCGCGTGATAGTAAGTGGAAGGATGTGATATTTTAGCCCCAGGATAGTAAAGTACGCATGTAAGGAATGTATTGGCATGCGGGGGTGTGCATTGATGGTACGTCCATTCAACTAAATGGCCACTTAACACTCAAAAGTTTTTTTTTTACAAGTAAACGCTTTTTAGGTTGTTTAGTCTGTCAAGAAAGTGAAGAAATTAAAAAGTGGCAACATCGTAGCGTTATCACTTTTTTCTTAGATTGATTTGAAAGGGACTACGATGTTGCGAATTTTTCATTTCTTCACTTTCTTAACGGACTATATGTAACTTGAGAGCCGGCTATTATCCATACTATTTAATTTCTTTTGAAGACTTCTAAGCGGCCGTTGATACACAATTACACACTGCTTTATTTTTAGGTACACCTTTTCACAAGATGTGTGCATTATGCATATTATTAAACATCGTTCGTTTCGATCCATCACACTATTTACATAATTTTGACTCACACAAAACTTAAAAGTTTGTACCCATGACGAGAAAATGATGAATGCTTTAGGAATTTCACCCTTTACTAATATATTAAAGGTAAAGGAAAGAATCTGTCACCTTGTCCCTACCAATTCTGGAACCCTTTTTATCTCAATCCCCTTTTCATAGCGACCCGACACTTAAAAACAAAATATACTATGTATGGAAAGTATAACCATCATAAAATATGCAGTATCGTGACTCGGGAACGGGGATGTCCTTTTCCGGGACTCAAAGTATCTCAATACCAAAATTTCAGCGAAATTGGATTAGCGGTTTAAGCGTGAAGTGGTAACAGGCAGACACACAAATTTTCGCATTTCTAATAATATTAGTATGGACTTAGAATGGATTTGATAGGATCGTGGTACCCAAAGCAGATCTAAATTGTTATTTTATTCTTCTATAATAATTGTTAAATAATTTGTTTTTACAGCATAATTTCGCGAAAAATGAATCGCGTTTTATATTTGAGTTATTGAAACGTTTCAGTACATTAGCGCAGACATTCCATTTTCATAAGCGATTCATCACGTCTGCTACAAGGCGGACAGCATTTTATCATTATTTCAATGAAACATTAACTATGACTTAGCTTTACTATAGAATCTGTCGTGAAAAATATAACACTTAATTCCCGCACGACGATGAAATTCGTTTATCGCGCGGAAACCGTACATTTTCCCGGGATAAAAAATATTCTATGTTCTTTCCCGGAACTCAAAGTATACCAAATTTCAGCTAAATCAGTTCAGCGGTTTTGGCGTGAAGAGATAACAGACAGATAGACAAACTTTCGCATTTATAATATTAAAGTATCGATAAATAAGAACCTAATACACAGGTTTTTAATAAAGAATAAAACCGCGATATAAGCAACATAGAATCTTCGTACAAGACATTGCTTTGTTATCGAATCCATCCTGAAAAATATAATACTTGATAAATGATAACTTAAAATGCACTACACAGGTTTTAAATTTAGGGTAAAGCCACGATATATTATGCAGTATACAATCTTCATACTACAGACTGTTTTGCTATTGACTACAGATACATCATGAACAAGTGGGGTATATTAAAAAAATTAAACCTACCGCGTATCGAATATACGAACTGCAGGGCTAAAATGGTCGCTTTGGAGAATCATAATTTGATTCATTTTTTTAAATCACAAAATGGTCACTCTATAGTCTATAGCTTATATGTCCACATTATGCAATTTCATCTTTAATTTTCGTCATCTTCTTTTTATTCAACTTTCGCAAGGCATATTCAATAATTGAATGCGTGAAAATCTACCCGCGTTGAAAGAAAAGGGTCATAGCGAGCGCTGCGATTTCAACGCGCGTCACGGGCATGCCTCACGTTCACTGTTGACTGCGCTATAACGCATGCCCTTGATCAGCCCTTGATGAACAAAAAAAGGCACAATGTGGACAAAACTTATTGTCTATTCGTACTAATTTGACATTCGTCAGTTTGACTGTTTTGACGATTCAGTTTCTGAATTGATTTTAGAGGAATTGCAGAATGCGACCACTTTAGCCCCCGGTGTCACTATTCGATTATTTACTCGACATAATATGCTGACAACTGACATATTCTATAGTTACTGCACGTTCCCAATTATAACATTGATATTATAATATAATGATAACTCGGGAAATTTCCTCAAAAATATTAACTTAGTCTAACAAATGTGTTCACTGAGACTAAATACAAAGTATAAGAAATCTCTTGTACTCTCTGACTTCAGAATTACCCCCTCAGGAGATAAAGAATTCATGCTGAGAGTTTGTAGTACTCATCGTATCATTTATTCTCGTCCTTTGAAAGTTTAGAATTTTCTGCCTTCATATGACGTGAGATTATAAAATATACAGGGTGTAATAAAACTAAGTGATAATACTTTAGGGTGTGTACGTATTCCTTGTAGAGATTTCACTGTGAAAGTAACAGCGCTGAAAGGTAAAAAATTAATGTTGTATGGGGAAACTCGTGACGCTCGGGACCTTGCCCATACAAAAGTGATATTTTTTTGGTCTTTCAGCGCTGCTACTTTCACAGTTAACTCTGTACGTACACACCCTAAAGTATTATCCCTTAGTTTTGTCACACCCTGTATAAACGTTTTTATTTCGGAAAATGTAAAGTCCCTAGAGCGATTAATTAATATATCATCGAGCAAGGAAGTTGCGGGCAAAATCTAATATTTTCTATATCAGGAAGCGAAACTTTTTGTAAAATTCCATGTCAAAGTTTTTGATCCAAAATTTTTCCAGTTCTTATATTTTTATTTGTCATCCGTTCCTATTGTAATAAATCCCAGCCGTATGTTCAATATAAAATACAGATAGCCTCCGGAACGTGTATAAATCGGGGTCGATATCGGGACCATAAAAATTGGCATCGGAATCGATTTTGAGCGCAATAAATCGGCAGGCTGTAGCCCACTAACTCTCCGATCGCCGGCGACCCGGCTATGCACACCTAATTAAACTTTATCAAATATCTTTCAAAATATATTAATATTATGTAATATTATGTTTAAGTAGAAAATGTTGGAAACTATAACTTTAGGAAAAGTATAGTCAGAGTAGACAGAACCTCCTTAGTTCTCTTCTAAGTCGGCCTACTCGCTAGCTCTGTTTACTCTGGTAAGTTTAGTTCAATTAAAACTTTTCTTGTCACCTAACTAATATTATATTATTTTGTTGCAAAATATACCAGATTTTACTAATTAACTTACTTTATTTAGGATACAAATTAAATATAAGTTAGGATAAGTACATGTTAATATAATAAAATATTCCTGAGAAAACTAAATTTGAAAATTTATAAATACTAGCTACCTGTTTAATTATATTATTTTCTTTACTTCATGAATATTCTGTATAATTTTGTCCTCGGACGCAGCTATATCATTGCATGGTGTCAATATCATCACCTGAAATCAGAAAACAATGATTTTAAAAAATTTGAATCATCCTGTTAAAACATTAGTGGGCAGGTGTGTTAAGCATTTTCCAAAATTTTAATTTTCAAATTGATCGATATCTAAAATCAATACTGTATCTACATTAGCCCATGAATGAAATAGGCTCGTGTAGAGGGCATAAAAGACTATAAATGCCCATATATAATAGATATTATTTAGTAACAGAATATACATCATACAGTGAAGATGTACTTTACCCTAATTAAGATCATTATAATAGCCCCTCTAATATTGTCTTTTGTTTTTATAATGACTCCATTACTACTTGGCCAGTTAGCGCCGCCAGTTTCTGGCCGTCTTTAAAGTTTTAACGACTTGATAACAGTCTGCTACTACGAAACTAGCGACGAGTAGACATTTGTGCAGACGAGAAACTTCGAACTTAGGTTCTTATCGGACTAGTAAAATTATTTGCTACGCTAGCAAGTACTAAAAATATGATTGAAATAAAATGTAGCTGATAACTAAGCTAATAAATGCGAAAATGTCTGACTGTCCGTGACCTCTTCGCGCCCAAACCCCTGAACCGAGTTTGCTGAAATTACTTTGTGATTACTAAGGTACTTTGAGTCCCCGGAAAGGGCATAGGATACTTTTTATCCCGGAAAAATTTACGGTTCCCGCGCAATAAACGAATTTTTGGTCAAAAAAGTTGCGGGCGTCATCTACTTAAACTTGGTGACAGTACTTTTACTTATATAATACTATTTCTAGAAAGAAACCCTCTAGTAATATTTTTTGTAGTTAACGCACTTAGCACGTTATTAATTTCCAGAGTGTCGCTGATAATAATGATCCCACCAAAAACATACCTGTTAAAATAGGGCCTAGTTCCTATAGGCTAACTGTTGGTCTAAAAAAAGAGTTGAAATCCAATCCAATGCCAAGTTCAGATGCACTTCACCGATCATAATCATCTTCATCAACAGCCTGATCCATAATACTTCTAATTTGAACTTGGCAGGTTATTTAAATTCTATTAATATTATCTAATTATATAATTAGTCAAGTGTAACGCATAACACAAAAACCTGCCAAGTTCAAATTTAGAAGTATTATGGATCAGGCTGTTGATGAAGATGATTATGATCGATGAAGTGCATTTGAACTTGGCATTGGATTGGATTTCAACTCTTTTTTTAGACCAACAGTTAGCCTATAGGAACTAGGCCCTATTTTAACAGGTATGTTTTTGGTGGGATTTCAATACTTTTTTTCAAGAAATCCTACCTATGTTTTCTTTTTGTGCTACGCCCGATATAAGCAATACTTTCAATAGATGCCTCATTATATCACTGGTACATAAGAATTTTTATCTAAAGTTCGTAGACGAACTGACTCACGCTTGACGATTTCTTAAATTTCTTAATTTATCATAACACAATATATATAATAATATAACACACGACCTGTGTGCTAAATTTCATAACGCTAGGACATTTGGAAGTAGCCTCCAAAGTTCGTAGATCGGCCGACTCACGCTTGACCGATTTCTAAAATTTCTTAATTTTTTGTTAATCTACATTTAACACATGACCTGTGTGCCAAATTTCATAACGCTATGACATTAAAGTTTGTATGGGCTGTAGTTAGGCCGACTCACGCTTGACCGATTTCTAAAATTTCTTATTTTTTTAAATCTACATATAACACACGACCTGTGTGCCAAATTTCATAACGCTAGGACAATTGAAAGTGGCCTCTGAAGTTCGTAGATGAACCGACTCACGCTTGACCATTTTCTACAATTTCTTAATTTTTCGTTAATCTACATATAACACACGACCTGTGTGCCAAATTTCATAACGCTAGGACAATTGGAAGTGGCCTAGAGGTTTTGATTACCGGTCAGTGAGTGAGTGAGTGAATGAGTGAGTCAGTGCCAAAATAAGCTATTTTTACAAGGACATATCTCAGGATCTACTGAAGCTATATCTATGAAATTGGTTATACTGCTTAAGTACTCGTAAATAATTACGTAGGTATAATTTTATCTTTGCACTCGCAATAGACACTGAGCTACAGGGGGGTCAAAAGTACGTCGAAACGGTTCGTGTAAATAGTGCACGGCATGCGCGCGGCCTGCTGGAACTAGGCTTGCGCACTTCCGTGCGCCTTGATATCATTTTTTAAGTATATTAAAAAATACAATGACGCGATGAATATAATTATTAGGGAGTGCATCCGCTGCCGGCGCCGGTTGCCGAAATGGCTGCCGGCGCCGGTTGCTGAAATGGCTGCCGGCGCCGTTTTCCGATCTCCGAAGTTTGCCGAAGTCACGCGATGTTTGACGAATAGGCTGCCGGCGCCTATTCGGCAAACATCGCTTGACAAATGACAGAATAATGATCAAAAACATCAGTCTTGAGCTTAAGGACTATGAAAAGTACAAATAATAAGGTAATAAATAGTCATATTGTAAGGATGCATATTTTTAGATTTAATATAAAAATTAAAAATTCAAAAAAATAATATACATTCCAACATGAACGTGGCGGAAACCTTACTTCAAAGTTCAAACATAATATAAAAAGACAATCCATACTAGTCCATACTTCCATACTAATATTATAAATGCGAAAGTGTGTCTGTCTGTCTGTCTGTCTGTTACCTCTTCACGCCCCAACCGCTGAACCGATTTTGCTGAAATTTTTGACGCAATGAAGTTGCGGGCGTCATCTAGTATAATTATATTATATTTAAAAAATATAAATTCGACGTATTCATCAAATAACGATAAAAAAACGAAAATAAACAACAACACACTTATATTTGAAAAAACAAAATTTAAAATATGTAAATACGTAAACTTGTTAAACGGTCTTCGTGAAAATTGGTTACAAAGTACATTTTATCATACGACTTGTCGTTGCCTCTGCGTTACATCGTGCTAGAGAGGGACGAGTGTATTGAACATTCGCTCAAGTGTGACAGAGATGGAGTTACCTTTTGGCATGTTCATATTGATCTTTCACCCGCCATTTTGGTCTGAACCATTCTCGCTTCGGGCGTCGCGCGAACTGAGCTTCAGCGACTGAAAAAATCTTTTGTCTGTTATTTTTTAATTGTATGAGTAATTACCAGAATGTCTCTGTTATGTGAGACATTTGTAAAAACCAAAATGGATTAAGTACCTCAACTATCGCAAACGTTAGCTAAGGGCCTGTTTCACCACTTCCTGATAAATGCAGAATAGGCTATCCACCACTTAACTTGACAGATAAAGTGTGAAGAATCTGTCAAAAAGCTATGAATAGCATAGTCAGCACTTTATCAGAAAGTGGTGAAACAGGCCCTATGTGTCCTTAATTACATAATAATTATTATCATGCTAAATAAAATCAAGATTAAAAGTACCTACTAAAACGTTGACGCACAGCGAGACAAAAATATTTTTAAGTAATAACCTAGTAGTCACACATATTAAAAAAAACCGGCCAAGTGCGAGTTGGACTCGTCCATGAAGGGTTCCGCAGCAGCAATAAGAATTATTTCTATGAAATTATAAGGTTTTTGATTTATTTTAATATTTAATTTTTGATATAATGAAAGTTAAATTAAGGTTTATCATTTATGACGTATAAAATAAACTACTGGCTAGATCTCGTTCAAACCAATTTTCGTTGGTAGTTTTTATAGTAATGTACATTATATATTTTTTTTAGAATTATCATGCCCCTAATTTAGAAGTTACAGTGGGGACACACACATTTTGCCCCTTTGGAAGAGTCTCTCTCGCAAACTATTCAGGTTAGAAAAAAATGATATTAGAAACCTCAATATGATTTTTGATGACCTATCCATAGATACCCCATACGCATAGGCCAGAAAATATTTTGTTTCAGTTGTACGGGCTGTACCTATGGGGACCCCTAAAATTTTAGATATTTTTTTCCATTTTTGTATCAAAATCTTAATGCGGTTCACAGACTACATCTACTTACCAAGTTTCAATAGTATAGCTCTTATGGTTTCGGAGAAAAGTGGCTGTGACATACGGACGGACAGACAGACAGACAGACATGACGAATCTATAAGGGTTCCGTTTTTGCCATTTTGGCTACGGAACCCTAATTAATAATTTTCTACGTACAGTCACGTACATTTGCGAAAAACCACTTTTGATTTTTGAACAATATGGCTATTGTATGTCGGCAAATGTACAAAATTAGGAATATGTAAATGGTTTTCCATTACAAAAAAAATCAATTATTGTCACAATAATTATCTCACTAATATCACTTAAAACATCCAGTCTTTGTTACGAAATATAACTTATTATACTGGCCAATGCTCATGACGTCAATAATCGTAAAGAAAATCATTTTTGGGGTCAATAAGACACGACGTACATCTCTGAAAAAATTAAAATAAATGATTACAAATATGACTCATAATAGGGTGATGTTTGTTTGAATGTAGACACATTCAAACACTCAGTATAATATTATTATGCTCAACTGTACCAGTATGCCTGCGTGCTGTTGAAAATTGTATTATTATTTTTAACAAAAAATTAAAACCGACTTCCAAGGTAAAAACAATATTAACATTAATATGAACTAAAAAGTATTAAATAATTTTTGCTATCTAATAGTGCCTTTTTCCGAATTCGGCTAAACCTTGACTATTTCTGTACTCAATCTTCATTATTTTGAAGTCGGTACCAGATAGCTGAATCTTCAGTCCTCTGACAGAATATTTGAAACTTTTGGAACTGGCACCGACTTCAAAATTATGAAGATTGAGTACAGAAATAGTCAAGGTTTAGCCGAATTCGGAAAAAGGCACTATTAGATAGCAAAAATTATTTAATACTTTTTAGTTCATATTAATGTTAATATTGTTTTTACCTTGGAAGTCGGTTTTAATTTTTTGTTAAAAATAATAATAATTTCACTCTTTTTAGTTACACTAGTAGGTAAACCTTCGCGTATATTTTACGTATCTTATTACACAGTTCACACTCACAAAATAATATATTATCAGTGAAGTGAACATAATATTGTGCTAAGTAATTTAACAATTTTAATACTTCAAACCTCAAGCGGTCACCGGCGATTGCGATAACAATAGAAAGGCTATTGTGTCTCGTTTTTCCACGATCCAAGGATCTATCAGATAAAAAATTGTATAAACTTGCATAGGATGTAGCGTAGCTACTCGTCTAATATATAAAATTCTCGTGTCACAGTTTTCGTTGCCATACTCCTCGGAAACGGCTTGACCGATTCTCATGAAATTATGTGAGCATATTGTGAGGATATTGGTCTGAGAATCGGCCAACATCTATTTTTCATACCAAAAATTATTTATATGGCAAAACAACGTTTGCCGGGACAGCTAGTAATATAATATAATATTATCATAATTATTGACAGCTGTTCTTGTTATCAAGAATTCAATTTCAAATCCATTCAAATCGATACTTAGTGCGCCATCTATCGATTAATAAGTATAACTAATTAAAAAGACACTTATTGACTTCGTTTAGTTTAAATGCTCTTTTTAAAATAACTTTATTTTAATTCTATATTTTGTCTATTAAAATTTTATAAAGTAGTTAGTATAGTATTCGATCTGTATATAAAGTAGTAAAGTATATTCGATTCGGCGTATTCGGCGTATTCGGCGCTGACCGCCGTGTATATTTAAACAAAGTGTTGTTATACAGTATAAAATTATTATTATTATTAGTATATCCACACCTATGCCTTGTACTATTATCTATTCTGTGCCATGAGACATTGGTGACCTTAACACGACGTGGTAATGATGAAGACGATGATGATGATGATGATGATGATTATGATGATGAATATGAGTTGCATAGTAGCATATGCTTTCTGTTCTTAAAACAACGCCGAAACTCCCAAACGTGTATCTATAAGGAGTCAGGAGTTCTCTCAGCATCTTCGAAACCATGGTATACCTTGACCCAATATTTGACTTTTTGGTAGCATATTCTTAGTACACTTCACATAAAACCAAAATCACCATATGTTTCCATATAAATTTCGAGGAGTTCCCTCGATTACTCCTAGATCCCATCATCAGGTCACCACTTTGTGAACATGGTACCAAATTGGAGTAAAACCAAATACAACAAAGCAAAAATTTCGAAAATCGGTTCACAAACAGCGGAGTAATCGTTGAACATACAAAAATAAAAAAAAAAAAAATAAAAAAAAAAAAAAAAATATCCACAGCCGAACATATAACCTCCTCGTTTTTTGGAAGTCGGTTAAAAAGTTAAATAACATTTAACGAGTATACATTTCAATATAAAACGAATTATGCATGTTTTCATCCATTCCCTGGAGGCTGGAGTGATGTCTACATATTATATTTCATCCGGAAGGCAGAAACTTTTTCGTTTGGATATACACGAATATTAACGATAAATGTGTTAATCTTGTTAAGGGCGGCAAATAAATTTGTTTGCCGTCAACACTGTAAATTATCGAATTCTGTTTCGGAAGTGTGTGAATGAAAAGATTTTATCGATATCGATAAAATTGACGATTTTCATTATCAAAGGGTGGGCAATTGGTTATTCTTCTCTCTTCTCCTATCTTCACATTGGATCATTAATTACCATGTTGATATACCATGACTGCGCGCCGCTGTCTACACTACGTACAATATACAATATGGCATATGCCCATCTGAAGGTTCATAATCACCTATGTCCAATGTCCATGGCCTAACATAGAGTGGTTACATTATACGATTTATATTATTACTAGCTGTTGCCCGCGACTTTGTCCGCGTGGACTTCAGTTTATAGCGCGCGGTGTCAACAAAATTGGTGTCAAATTTAAAAGCTTTTTAAAACCCTAGTACCTCTTAAATCAAAATACCCAAAAACAGCTGTGTTGTGTGCACATAATATTTCATTTTAAAGCTTATTTAAACTATTATTACTATTACACAACGTTACCTATAAACTATTATCATTGATAGGTTTAAGGTTACGTCACTACTCACTGCATACTACAACACAACTACAAGTACTGAGTAGTGAGCTATATATAAACGTGTATAACAATCGAAAGAATCGGGAAAGGTAGTTTAAGATTTTACCACCTCTTATAGAAGGCCGTATGAGTAAGCGCTAGCGCGATGTACTCTTAGCGCCATCTGTTATGAATTTTAGGAATTAACATAATTTGAACAAATTTACGCATAAACACCCCCTTACAACCCCTTTTTCCAGTTAAAAATTAGCCTATGTCCTTTCTCAGGCTTTAAACTATCTGTGTACAAAATTTCATTACAATCGGTTCAGTAGTTTTGGCGTGAAAGCGAGACAAACAGACAGACAGACAGAGATACTTTCGCATTTATAATATTAGTATAGGTTATGTTACTTTAACTATACTACCAAGTAAAAAAAAAGACTTGTGTATTAGTTTGCTATCACTTCATTATTAAATGCTATACTGAATTGCGCGATGCGTTTATTTATATACCGTGGCAACTTCAGTTTATATTAAACTAGTATACCATAAATCAAGTGACTACTTATTTATAAGCCGTAGAAGTGGGTAAAGAACTTTTCATCCTGTTTAAACTGCTTTAACATGGCGCAGTGGAGCAAAATTTATAGTCATGATTCTCGCACCACACTGGCTCTGCAGTAAACTGCTGCGCCGGCAGCGATACTGCTCCCTATTTTTATTACTTTAGTCAGAATTAACAAGAGAATTATTATCGATATTTTTATGGCACATTACTAGCTGATATCGAAAATTTACTTTAATATGCGCATTTTGTTTTATTTAATATGAAAATGCGTTATATGTATTTTGTGTAACAATATAAAAGGCTGGAATACAATTTTTAGTAAAAATATGTGTTATGAAATCTCATCGGAGCTCGTACAAGATTAAGTGAATATTATATTTTATTAAAGACGTTATTTTTCGCGACCTTGTACACGTAGTATAACTTACTTCGCGTCAAATATAATCCCATTCGAACTGTACTAAAGTGTCTTATGTTCTCGCGATAAAGTTGCTTATATCTGTGTCATTTTCATCTTAATCTTTAACAATATTTATAAGACAAATAGGAACGTATAAGGTTAAATATATATATATATATATATATATATATATATATATATATATATATATATATATATATATATATATATATATATATATATATATATATAAATACCCAATTATTGGCACTATAAGTCTTTATTTACAATGAAAAGTCATCTTATTTATATTACCAGTATTTTCAAACAAATATCTAAGATGCCGATAATTGTGGATAACTACCAAGTACTGGATAGTAGCATTTCTCTATGATACCTAGTACCTACTACCTACCTACATGTTTACTATACGACGTTAACTAGTTAACAGTAGCCCGACGGTTCATTGTCCGTGGACTGTAGCCAGTGACAATTATGCGAGGGGATTGTCCTTTGGGAATTCCACCGAAAGCCATCTCGGTTTTTGAACTCTAATCGCCAAAGTTTGTAATGCACAAAACATTAACATAGGGCTCAACGTATAATGGTCGTCGCTATTTGCTATTGTTAACGAAGATTGTTACAATAACTGAACTTAGAAAAATTGTATAGCTCTATCCAAGCTAAAGATTATTTGACTATTGCTAATTTTCTATTTCACTATCTTAATCCAAATAAGCTGTCTAGATTGCATAGGTATGCGATAGGATAGGATTAGTCCTATCCTATCCGTAGTTAGCTACGATAGCAATATTTTTGGTAATAGATATTTACTTTTATTAAAAAACCTACATTAGCTATGTCCACACTTTTCGCTTTCGTCTTAAATTTTCGTCATCTTCTCTCATTCAACTTTCGTTTTGGCGCATTCAATAATAATTGAATGCGTCAACAACCGCAAGGGCATTGTCCAAAAAAAATCACATGTACTTTTTATATTATTTTTTTTTCATTAAAATAGGATATTTTAAGAATATACAAATTAAATAATTTTGAAATCCATTGGCTAGTTTTTTCTTAATAAATTTTTAAAGTTTCGCTCTGACGTCATCATCGGCGGCCAATAATTGACCTCTGCAGTAATCAGTATCTTTTAAATTTCCTTTCAATCTTATTTATAACTAGCTGTTGCCCGCGACTTCGTCCGCGTTAACATAGTATAATAACAAAGATGGATAGTTTTCCCCTTTTTGTGGTTCCTTATACAAAGGGTAAAAACGGGACCCTATTTAAGCAAACGTCAAACGCAAACGTCCATAAACTTTTATGTTTCTAACTCAAAAAATGACGGACTTTCATTTAAACTTTCAACCCCAATTTCACCCTCTTAGGGGTAGAATTACCAGAAACGCTTAAACACGCATCCATTTATTTTTAATCAGTAACCCAAAAATAAAGTTTCATGTTTCTAACTCAAGAAATGATCGTGGAAATAAAGGACTTTCATTCAAACTTTCAACCCCTATTTCACCCCCTTGGGGGTAGAATTTCCAAAAACGCTTAAACACACATCCATTCATTTTTAATCAGTAACCCAAAAATAAAGTTTCATGTTTCTAACTCAAGAAATGACCATGGAAATGAAGGACTTTCATTCAAACTTTCAACCCCTATTTCACCCCCTTCGGGGTAGAATTTTCAAAATTCCTTCCTTAGTGGGTGTCTACTCAATAAAACAACCCTACTCACCAAATTTCGTGGCTGTAACATAAACAGTTTTTGCTCAGCGATGATGAATCAGTCAGTCAGTCAGGACATGTAATTTTATAAGTATAGAAGATGGCTGGTTCGTCAAATGCAAGTTCTCATTATGTGAAAGCTGATACGAGAAGCTTACCAAAAGTTCGAAACGTAATGTTGGTCGAATTTATTGCTAATTTAAATTTTAACGCCATTGAAGATCAAACTAAGGTTAAACATATTTGTTCAAAAATATAAGTAACTAATGGGTATTTTTTTCGTTTATATACAGAAAAACGATCACTGACCTTATTCCTCAAAATGTTTTTGTAATGAGCAAAATTAAATAAAAATTGACAATCCCCGTTGCAGTGTCTGTCAGCTTATTGTATGTAACATGTGCGACGAGAACATTTTTTGGAATCGGTCAGAACTCAGAGCGCATGTATGTGTCGCTGGCATGCCTCACGTGCGCTGTTGACTGCGCTATAATGCACGCCTTTCTTGATGAACAAAAAAAAGGCACAATGTGGACTATAATATGAGCTATATTATATATTATTCAAATATTTGCCTATGTATTCAAATATAGCAGCCTTTATCTGTCAAACTATTCATTAAATTGAAGTTTAAGCCCGTCACAGACCTAGCTATAATATATATTTATGTTTATAACTAGGCATATTTAATATTATTATATATTTTCTATACTAATTTTCGCGTGACCACACACTCAGCTATAATATATATTTCTGTGACATGTGGATTTAGTATAGATTAATATGCCTTGCTATAAATATATTAATATATATTATAGCTAAGTCTGTGACGGGCTTAAATCATCATGAAATGTATCTGAGTGCGGCAGTTAGCAATTAAAAATTTCTCGCGATTGAAGATTTTTTCCAAAAAATATCCTAATAAATATCTATGCAATAACTACTCCTCAGTCCTCTTCAACCCCCATATTTTGGGAACAAAAAAGCCTCCTCGTATTACAAACTACTCTTGTTTTGTACAAATAATATTTAAAGTTACTTAGAAAAGCATAATAATAATTACTTTTTACTTCTGCCCCCAACATAAAAAATAAATTATCCCGCCTATAATTGGATGGTAAATTTTATTGCTATCGTAAAATTACTATGAAACACTGCAAATAGCTTTTCAAATCAACGTTTTGTCGAGTTCATGTCAAATCTTAAGCATAATAAATGCTTAGGAACTTCACATATTAACTTGATTGTATTGTCACGATATCACGATAAAGTTAAAATGTTAAAGTTGTAAGGTAACTACTGTAGCAATTTTGACAAAATTTAACGCATTAGTCAGAGCTTAACACCTTCACTGCGGCAAGTAAAATCTTAAACCTTTGTCTGGTGCGGCGGCGGGCCAAAGTGTGCCCCCAATGATTTTTCCGCCAGTGCGGGGTGGGCCTTTCTCGACCCACCAGCACAAGGTTAGATTAAATTACTATAACTTTGCGAAAACATAATGTAGGTGTACAGTTTTTAACCCAACTACTTTAGATTTGATTCGTCCCGGGATCTGCCAAACAGGAAATGAGAAATAAACCAGGGAAAGTGGCGGGCCGATATCGACCCGAACCGCACTAGAAAGTATTTTTAGTAGAGATGGGAAAGACAAAAATAAGGGGATATCGAAAATATATATTTTTATTAATATATTTAAATTCCTGTCTTTAAAACACAAAGCCCGTTTTTTGTTTGTTCATTCTGCAGTATGTTTTATTTATTTATTTATTTTTTTGATTCGACACTCCTCATAGTTTCTCCCAGTTTTTCATATCATCCTGCACAATTTCGCCGTTTAACGTTCATCTCAAGGACATGATCTTTTGTTTCCTGCTATCGTACGTTGTTAATTTTATAAAATGAATAATTACTGTATTTTAAAAAGATAAAACCGACTTCAAATCGTACGTAATTGAGAATCAAAATTACCTATTTTAAACACTACTGAACCGATTTTGATGAACAGTATTTCCGAAGTTAAACAGTACCCAGTACAAAAAAAGGAATTACTTTAATCGGACTAGTAGTTCCGAAGATGTACGAACACAAACATAAAAACATACATGAATTTGTATGTCACTTTAGAAATTTGTCACATTTGTTCAGGTGCTGATAATATAGACTAAAACATATTAAAACTAGGCAGTTCTGAAAATAATACATACAATATACAAGTTGAATTAATAACCTTTTTTTGAAGTCGCTTAAAAAACGCGACGTACGTCAGCTCCGACTTACGATAGATTGCACATCACTAACTGGCGAGGCGGACGCTCGGTGCGGTATCGGGTCGCTAACCGCCTGCTTGTACGGCGGGCCGCAATAGGCCCACTGCCGCACTGAATTGATTTTTGACACCTCCAGTGCGTGGTGGGCCGATAACGACCTGCCATAATTTTTTATATGAAAGACCTTTAATTGTGAACACAATCTCAAATATATATTTGCCTCTGTCGTACCTTTATAAACACCTGAGATAATCGTTTCGCACCGAGTGAGCGAACACAGTTTTCTTCGTCCGCATCAGCTGAAATTCCGCGGCGGGCCGATTTAGGCCCGATACGCAGTGAAGGTGTTAACCGTGAAACTCCTTTACTATTTTCCAATAGAAAAGAAAAAACCTATATATAGTGAGTAAAATTACGATAAATGTATGATATCAACAAACAACCGGGTGATCAGCCTGCATTATCCAAATCAAACATTGTTATTTTTATTAATTCCAAAAAGCTGAGAACTCCGACTCGGGACTAGCTATGATCTTAGGCTAGTTTTCGAAGCTAAATTCTATATATCTAGATTCTAGGCCATAACAGTTAACACCATAATCGCAAGAGGTAAAATATCTGTGAACAGTCCGTAGTCGTCGAAGTTTTCTTTGGCATCAGTTCAGAAGTGCGATGCTGGCGCGAACATTCCCGCCAGCTGACTGCACAGCCCAAACATTTTTAATAAAACTTCTTATTCAGCCAATATCATACTTCCTTAGGCTTATGCAAGTTTCTTGAAGTGATTAGAGTGAAAATTTGTATGAACAAATATTTGAAATGCATGATTGAGTTTTATAAACGTCTTAGATATAATATTAAATTGTTTTTTTACAGTTTGTATAAATACAATGTTGTAGCTCTCACATTTTTGGTATTTAGCGAGATAAATAATCCAGAAACATCCTAATCAGATATGTGGCGTCATACTGCCGCATTCAGAGACATGAAAATTTTGACAGAAGCCCCACATAATAATATTATCCGTCAAACTATTCATAAAATTGAAGTTTAACTATCATCAATGTCTCTGGCCGCGGTCGTTAGATCCACTTTGTATTATTTCTAAGCGTTCTTCGTATTTATAACAAAAATAACTTGATTTTAACCAAAGGTTAACTTCAACTTAACCCAGATACGCGCAAGTGGGCCTCGGTATAGTATTTCAACCCACACATCACCCAAATCACATTGGGCTTGTGTTCGACGTTTCGAATTGACAGTTTTTCATCCGTGAAGATTTACTTGATGTGGGGTAATCTCGGGCTTACTATGTTTACAATAAAACATTGTTATAAATTAAATAATAATGATCAGATTAAAGTTAATCTCGATAAAATTAAATACAAATAAAGTGTATTAAAATATCTATAGCTACAAAACATTTCGTCAAGTTGTATTCATAAAAGTTCCTTACATTTATTAAGGAACCCTAAAAAGGATAGTAGGTACCTCTGCTGAACTGAATTTATTTTTCTTTACTCTCAAATCGTTACTTAGTTTATCTATCTTTGCACTTATATCCACTTCTGTATATTTGTTACCTAATAAACTTAAGGTATTTTAATTTAATTTAATTAATTAAAGGTATTTTTAAAGTTTTAGGGCCAGTTTCTCCACTTTCTGATAAAGTGCCGAATAGGCTATTCACAACCTTTTTTGACAGATTCCCCATACTTGATCTGTCAAGTTAAGTGGTGAATAGCCTATTCGGCACTTATCAGAAAGTGGTTTTACAGGCCCTAAATTAATAAACATATCTATCGTATCGACATACAATATGATTTGCTCGTAACAAGCAAAGTTATTCTGAACTACAGTGGCTTACAAAATAACAGCACTAAAGTTTAGCTCGTTAACAACTTCGGCGATAGATGCTAGCGTGAAGCTGGCCAGGGAGGTAACACTTCAATTGAATTGGATAATAATATGTTTGCTGCTTGGATATTGATATCAGGGGCTTAGGGTTCCTATCTCCATTCCTATCAGAATTACCTCTCACATTAAAAAAAAAGGTGCAAAGTGTCAAAAGTGCAACAGAAAAGATGTTAAACTCACGTCAGGTCACGTGTGCATCCTGACTGGATATCATAATTTTATATCCCCCTCTGATTAGAATGAGAGGCACTTATGCCAACACTCTTGGAGTGCAACCCCTTGTTTTCATAAGTTTTTATGTAGGTAATTTTGTTTATGCAAATATGTAATATGTATAAAGAAAATAGTCTGCCATAAATAAAATTATAGGATGAGTTGCACCAGAGGCGTGGTTAAAGTTAAGGTTAAAGTTAAGGTTAAAGTTATGGTTATATACTGTTATTTTTCTTTTGTTTAACAAGCTTTCTTTCTTTAAAATGTTAACTAGAATCTTATATGTGGAAACATGTTAATGGTTTCCTTGTAATATTTATAGATATGTACACTACCTTTATTATGAAACTGTTTGTTTTCCAAATAAAATAAAATAAATGGTTATAGTTAAATATGGCGTCCTTTAACTTTAACCTTAACTTTGATTGGAGAAATGAAAAAAAAAACATAGATGTCTGTTGTGTTTATTTTCTTATTTAAGCTACAGGTAACGGGATTGACAGTATAAAAAAATATTATCCGTAAAATCCGTAAAAAAAATATTATCGAAAAATATAACACTGTAAAACATAGTAAATTTACACGAAAAAATTAAATAAACGTATGAGCGGTTACGGTTTAATATGGCGTCCGTGGACGCCATATTTAACTTTAACCAAAGATTTGACATTTAGGCACTATAGTTAAAGTTACAGATATAGTTAAAGTTAGTTGGTGCAACCCAACCTTAATGTGCGCAACGACGGTGCGCAACGACGGTGCTGCTAACTGCTGTCACCAATGTGAAACTTGTACTTGATTATTTACTTGACGTGTGCTGCCACCTATAGTTCCTACACGATGCCTTTTCTTTATCAATATTTGACAAATCTTATACTTTCAAATTTTGTGCTTTCAAAATGTACTTTTAAATCCAACGCAGTTAAAAGTTCCTCGCTCATACACAATCCAATTGAGCTTTGTCATGCTTTCTTTTTTCAACGTTGTTAGGTTCAACGCACGCTAAATTGCTAAAACAACGCCATCTGTGATACGCAGAAGAAAACTTTGAACGGCTAAGTTTCAGTTCAGTTTCAGTAACAAAACCATTCCAACGAACTGGGTCGTTGTTTGAGCTCACGTTGGTCCATCAGCAGACACAGATGACGCTAAGTGGTAAGGTCAACAGAGTTAACTTCTCAAATCGAATCCAATTTACAAGTGATGTCATACAATTTAGCTGCAGACTGTTCATTTAGATTCACATGATATAGATTGAAGAAAGCAGTAACTCGAAATTGCAATAATATATCAGTAGGAATGGATAAATCCATAATAATAAATTGTTATGCAGCATTTCCCATTTTAATGAGTAGGTAATATATTTTAATACTCAGGGCCAAATAATTAAACGTCAAAGAAAACTGTTTCTGATTTCTTGTTAATTTTATAATATTATGTATACCAGACGAAAAGATATTAGTTAAAAGCTTTTTAAAAATATTGAGCTTTTAACATCACCATTTACGATACTCATTGTTTCTCAGAATAAAGTTTTAACAATTTATGTAATTTTAATGATGTGCCATAATACCACCATTCGTAATTTACTTCATAATAGGTATGGCCTAAATATGATAGGGTAGGAAAGCCTACAGAATAAGTTACAGAATATAGTCTAAAAAACTTAAGCTTTATTAAATGCGAGTGCTTACCATGTCAAGTTGGCGAATAATCCATGGATAAGATAACTAATCAGTTGACCAAATAAGCATCATAGACAATTTCACTACTACCGAAGATACCACTAGCACTAGAATTATTTAAAAAATAAAAAGCTCCTGAGAATTCCCAATTCACAGCACTGATAGACGATCCACTACAAACTGTTGATAGTAAAACATCTCCAGCACACTCTCAATAACATTTTAATGTTGGCGGGAATGCACTCCGTCGTCTGTCTCACTCGCACTCGTGCACTTCGGATATCTCTGTTTCATTCGGGTGTCGATTAACGTTAAACCATTACAGCGAGAACAAAAAAGGGTCCCCTTTGAGTAAATTGTAATATATCATCGCCCTGACGTGAGTTTGGGGTCCTCAGTGGATCTCCTTTGTCCGATAGCAGTTAAACTCCTGGCTGACGCTTGTCTTCGCTAACTGGAACTTATTTTATGATACAGCTGCCTTTTGCAAATAAAAGTTGCAAAATATCCATATAGTATTCGTAAGCTAGACTGACTGATGATATGATGTGTGTTCGTCTGTTTCTCTGTCTGTTACCTTTACAGGCCTAAATCTTTGAACTGATTTGGATGATTCGGTGAAGAGATTTAATCAGTCCCAGTAAAGAACTAAAATAGTTTTCATCCTCGCAAAATTTACGGTTTTGCGCATATTAATTTAAGAGCAAAAGAGTTGCAAACTAAATTTATTTTTTAATATCATCTCATCTCTAAAAGCATAGGGGTAAAAATACGCAAAGGTAAGCCACAATTGTTACAATCACGCACGACTTAAACTCATTTATCAAAAATGTTAACAAAAGCATAGAATACGTCATGCAGCTGACTCAGACGATAACGCACTTTGAACAAATTCAGGATTTGGAAATTGTAGATTTACTTTATAAAAATTGTATAAACATTTGGTATAAATAAACAAAAGTACCTAAAATTACACTTCGTGTATAAGAAGCTGTAATGACGATCTAGATTTAAGAATTCTGAGTGTGGAAGTTTTAATTATAAAGGTAGCAGCCGGTAATAATTATGTATATTGCATTAATTATTTATTGATAATATTACATACTTACTATCTGGTAATTGGTATGCTCGTCATCATTAGGCAAAATCATAACATATACCTATTATAATATTGTTCTTAAATTATTAGCGTGATTTGTCTACTTATTGAAACAATGATACATTTTATAATTATTTAAGTGAAATATACAACGCGTGCCAGCTCCGAGACCTGGTATTATGGACCAGAGAGACTACATGGCAGAATAAAGCATTAATAATTCCAATTTCCAGAACTCATGCTACATAAAATACACATACTTAATACCAAAACAATAAAACAGCTTTTTGTATGCGGTGACTTATAATTGAAAGTGGCGCTTGGCTACTGGAATATATTCTTACTTATTTTATCTATTGTGAAGGGCCGTCACTATCGGCTACCTGGCATGTTTCTCTTATCAGAACACAAAGAACTCGGACAAGTCAATATGTAGCACACAAATGAACGAAGTCATTACCAAATTAACGATATCCAGGTGAACAAAAAAGCATTTAGTAAACAAATCTTTAACGACGCGGTCGTAGTTTTGTGTCAGTGAAAAAACCTTGTGCAGTGTTCGATGCCATCATGTCTACTGCTAGCAACTCCCCGCCTCCAAGCCTACAGTCTGACGAAGATTCAAGAGTATCGTTGTCATCTGAGTTATCTGCAGACACCACGGTACGATATGAAGAACGGACTGAAAATGCACCGCCAAAAGACATGTATAAAATGGGCCCTCTCACGTCACATGGAGTAGAAGATATACTTTCGGAAGGTGTTCGCTTCGAAAATCAAGATAACAATTTGCAAGATTGCAAAGTGGAAGGGATACCCGGAATACCCGGATCATACGTTCAAGATTATAACTCACGAGATTCCACCGGTTTCAGTATACACGATATTCTCGGCCTACCACAGTCCTACAGCAATAATACGCATGACACTTTGGACTCTGGGTACGAGTATTCGATGCGACAGTACGATTTAAGGAAAACCTCAACAAAAATTTATAGACACAATATCGACGAAAGAATGCAAGACGATTGCATAACTAAAAGCGGCGCTATAATAATGAACAATCAACAACTGGAAAATCTGGACATGTATAACAGGCAGTATTTTGTTAATGAACCTGTACGTCGACTTCAGAAAAGCAGTTTAGACGACTCTGCGGTAAAGGAATCTGAGGAAGACCTCGACGACATTAGTGCACCGCAATACTCAAGTCAGGTAAATATTCAACTTTCAAGCAATAATGACTCTTAAAATAAATTATCGCAAACCGCACTAACCAGAAGTTACCTATCATTTAGATATGTCACTTAAATATTGAACAAATGCGATATTTACTTTATTCTTTACCAAATCGTGTTCTTAGATAGATGTTTTTCAATGTTTTTATAAATATGTACTTTTAAAATAATATTATTTCTTGATTGGCTGCAGTGATAGTAACATTTTAAGCTATCAATTAGTTGTTAACAGCTTGCGGTTCAATTATTAAATACATCACTGTACCTATTATTAATTATTAAATACATCACTGTACCTATTATTTTCCTTTCAGACATATTCTTGGAGCGAAAATGCATCTTCTGATTTAACGAGCCAAATTGATAATAGCGCTGTCGGGATGTCAAATGGTAAAATTAATAATGATTAGTAACGCTAATGCTGATTAATTTATATTTTTACGTTTTAACAAAATAATATTTTTATGTTACAGATATGGCTGCAAATTCGACGTATCATCAAAAGGGCTTTACTAAAAGAGCACGCACAGCATATACGAGCTCACAACTAGTGGAGTTAGAAAATGAGTTTCATCAAAACAGGTACCTGTGTCGTCCTAGGCGCATTGAATTAGCTAACTACTTACAATTGTCCGAAAGACAAATAAAAATATGGTTCCAAAACAGAAGAATGAAGTACAAGAAGGATAATAAACTGAATAAGCCGTCATCTTCAATTGCGGACAGTCCATCGACTAGTTCGAAAGAAGCCTCCCCGAGTCAAGACCACAAGATGAGTCACAGTAGAAGTTGCGGAAGTCACGATCTTCATAGACGTTTTATATCTGACAGTCACTCTAATCATCACAAGCTGTATCTAACTGCAAACGATGCAGTTACAAATTCTTCGGAATTTTCGAACGTCTCTTCGTTGAAATCGTCGATGGTGAACAGTTCCCAAAGTACAATGGAAGTCTCATCGTGTACGCCAAACATACACTCGTCGTATTATTCCTCGAATAACAACAATGTTTACGTATCTGAAAGCTATCGTTACGGTAATGATGAATCATTACAAATAAGTTCGACTGCTATGCCAGGTATCTCAAGTGACAGTTACGTACCGAATGGAGCAAATCTTAGAATCAATGATGATGTGACTCGATACCCTGCTGGTAGTCAATTTTACAGTGTGTTTCCTAATGGAATAGTTTTGCATCCCCCAACTGCTGAATCATACGGGTTCACTACTGGAATACCAAATATGTCAGCTCCAACGTACGATGATAGTGGCTTATCTCTAAGGACAACCGGCTTATCAATACCTCAAGAGCCTTACGTCTACGGAACTTCTTCTGACGCATCCACAAGCAATCCAAGTAGCAGCACTTCTAACAAGTATTCCTCTTACATATCACTTTGATTTTTGTTACTCTAATTAAGTTTACTTAAAAATCAGAAATATTATGGTACACTCGAATGGATCAACCAATTCGCGTGTACCATAATATTTGTATTAGGTAAGTACTCTTAAAGTAATGTTTTAGAAACGAATTTATTATTCCTTTATACTATTATAACTTTAAAAAGTAGATCCTATTTTCTGTGTGCTAAAGTGGATAATTCAAAGGCCAATGGTAGGCAGCACAAACAATTATTTATCTCGGTGTGCGCATGGCTTTGCAACTTATAAGTGGTCATGGATCTATGTATTATTTTATATTCCTCTTGTTGATTATTGTAATAGTTTATGCACAGTTATGACTACTTAATTTTAAGGTTATTGTTTTCTTATACTATATTCCTTTAATAAAATATTAGTTTGTGAAATCTAAATAAAAATTAAGTTCTTAAGAAACAATTTAATTTATGTTCACTTATTATATTTATCAAAATAATATTTTGTAACTTAACATACGAGTAGGCTTAACGAAAACTATTTTATTGAGATCACTGTCATACTTATTAAAATTTTAAATTGAAAAATGTACACTTCAATCTTCATCTTCACTGCATCCTGCAGGTGATATTGGTTCATATAATGTTTCACATATTACTTTACTAACAGTAATTTTTCGCGATAAACATTCTGATATTGCAGTTCCTAATTCCTTCAATATCGTATCATTTAATGCCACATAGCCATATTGGTTCGCATTTAATTTAATATATTGTTCTATAAAATCTAATCGGTCTGCTGAAGTACAAATTTTATTTGCTATTTCTTCATAAGTATTAAATCGACAGGAATCTGATTGAGGATTTTTCACTACAGCTTTTAGTCCATTTCTATTAATAAGGACGTATTTAGCTCGCTTCTGCTCTAAATAAGGATGGTATGTGTTTGGATTGGACCTCACTGGTGCTGAAATATAATTTTTAAATATTATAATTGATATTATGTATTAAGTATTTTAAAATGTAATTGTTAGGATATTATTACAAACAAAACATAAAAGCATCATGACAGGCATTATTGACATTCTTACAAGCTAAGCTTATTGTAACTACTTTGTAATTAAATTAAAAATTTCATAAAGTAAGAAGTAACGAAGAGTATTCTACATTTTTATAAGAATTTTCATAATAATTTGCACTTACCAGATGTTATAAAATATCGTTGTGGAGTACTTTCATTATAGCTGTTTGTATCATTTTGCAGTGGTTTTCTTGTCATCTGATTACTCTGAAATAAACAACTTATATAGTAATAAAATTCTTGTCATATGAGTACTCAGAAATAAACAATTCATTTAATAATTAATAAAATAGAGTTTTTCTTAGCAATATATTCTGTAGAAATATTATTTTGTTATTTCAGAAAATCTCTTTTAAGGTACAATTCCGTGCATCGCGATCGATCGCGGTCGCGCACGACCTACGACTGTCGTCGGCCGCTCGCGACCATAGTCAGCGTATGAAAATGTATGGCTAATGGCACCGCTTCCGAGGCCCGCGACTGACGCGCGCGACCGTGCCATATAACTTTGACACGGTCGCGCGGGGTCTACGACTATCGTCGGTCGCGCGCGTCTGTCGTAGGCCCCGCGCGACCGTTTCAAAGTTATATGGCACGGTCGCACGCGGCTTACGACAGTCGTAGGCCGCGCGCGTCAGTGGCGGGCCTCGGAAGCGGTGCCATACATTTTCATACGCTGACTATGGTCGCGAGCGGCCGACGACAGTCGTAGGTCGTGCGCGACCGCGATCGATCGCGATGCACGGAATTGTACCTTTAATCTTACCTTTTCTTTAGATAGCGTGCTGTAGACAATTGGCATTCTTTCATTCGAACGGCACATCTGTAAAAAGAAATGTGATTGTTAATGTCTGTTCACAATTCACATTGCAACGTAAAGCGACGTTGCGATGTATTTAAAAACAAGCCAGTTAAAACTGAAACATGTATGATGTAGTGTAGCCCAACACTATGGTGGAGAGGCTGTCAATTGAATGTGTATCGTCTAGTGGAGTCAACAAAGTTCTTTTTTTATGAAACTCATCGCATAGGCATCGCATTGCATCTTTGTTGCCAATATAATCAAAGCGCACGGAAGTGCGCAGGCCAAGTTCCAGCAGGCCGCGCGCATGCCGTGTACTATTTACACGAACCGTTTCGATGCACTTTTCCTAGTGTTATGAAATTTGGCTCACAGGTCTTGTTATATGTTTGAGAAATTTAAGGAATCGGTCTAGCGTGAGTCGGTTCATCTATGAACTTCAGAGTTCAGAGGCCACTTCCAACTGTCCTAGCGTTTTGAAATTTGGCACACAGGTCGTATGTTATTTATGTAGATTAACAAAAAATTGAGAAATTTAAGAAATCGGTCAAGCGTGAGTCGGTCATCTACGAACTTTAGATAAAAATTCTTATGTAGGTACCACTGATACAAGAGAATACGATGAGGAGGGTTGCAGTAGCAGAGGTGGGGGGAAATATTGTCATGTATAATGCACAATGCATAGCTTTTTAAATAAATACTGTTTACTTAAAATTTCCTTCTATTGATAGTTTAACAAATTTTTCAAATTCAACAAATTTAACAAATTCTACCTGTGGAGGCATGTGATTGGCTTTTCGTTTTCTATGATTTAGATTTAATTAATATAGTTAGCTGTAAGCCCTCCAAACATAATAAAATAATAAAATAAAATACCACTAGCGTCATCTATCGAAAGTATTGTCTATATCGGGCGTGGCACAAAAAGAAAAAAAATAAGTATAATTTCTTGAAAAAAGTATTGAAATCCCACCAAAACATGCCTTTTATAATGGTGCCAAGTTCCTATCGGCTAATTTTATGCCTAAAAAAGGAGTTGAAATCCAATCCAATGCCAAGTTTAGATGCACTTCATCGATCGTAATCATCTTCATCAACAGCCTGATCCATAATACTTCTAAATTTGAATTTGGCAGGTTTTCGTGCTATAGGTAACACTTGATTAAATTTATTGTATAATTATATAATGTTTATATTATATAATAATACATTTATTAATCTAAGTACATAATATTTTATGTATTAATATTTATATAATGAAATTAATCTGCCAAGTTCAAATCAGAAGTAAAAGTAAGGCCTAAAATTAGCCGATAGGAACTTGGCCCCTTTTTAACAGGTATGTTTTTATTTATATAATATTTTTGAAGTCTAATAATACTTACTACTTTCCCAGCTAGGGTCCTTCGTATATAGTCTTGTAGTGGATCGTTGTTGCTACTGAGCCTGGGCTGAAAAAGAAGAAGAGCTAAGTAAGCAACATACAATAAATAAAAATTAACGCAAATAGCACAAAATATTTTATCGCATTAAATACATTAATAATTTAAGATGATACCAACTATAGTTCATGCAATCTAAGAGTGCGCGTCGCCTTTATTTGTAGTTGGAAATGTGAATAGACATAATCTTAGCATATTATTCAGAAGCGGCTTTAGTGGGAGGCGCGATTGGGCGATCCCCAGGGTGGCGGATCGAAAGGGGCACGGGGCGCCCATGGCGGCGGTAGTGCTAAAGCCGGCACTGATCATATTATACTCATTTTGCTATTCACACCACTGAAATTACTAAATATGGCTGAGTCTAGTAAAATTAATAAAAAAAGTCAAGGATATGTATTACCTTTTTTGACGAATTGCAATAAATGTGGTCCCTTATGCACACTCTGCTACATCCACCACTGGAAGTTACGCGATATGCCTGAAATATAAAAGTGAATAATCAACATTCTACTTATTGATATTATCATAAATGATAAATTAAGTTTCTATGAATGCACGTTTGTTACTCTTGCACACAATTCAGTTGGTAACAGTTAAGATTTAACCTATCAAGCCCCATAAGGACACCGATGACCGCGACAACAATAGAATAATAATAGATTTCCAAGAATCCGCGATCGAATGATTAAGACTCAGCAACAGATTACAGATAACTAATTAGTTACTACGTAAATTCAGCTCTGATATTGATGATAAATAATTAAAAGATCCTGTGTGATAGATACGTCCATGTCTTTACGTTCGTGAACGACTGGTAAGCCCTGGCTTACCAGGTACAATTACTATATACTATGCAATACAGTAAAACTAGGTTTTCAAGTGTTATTAAGTCAAACTTACCGGTGAAATCTCCTGGTCGTGGCATTGCTTTAAAAATGATTTAGACATAGTACTTTAGGCCGAGTCTCACTGCAACCGTCTTACAAGACAAATCGTCACAAACTATGCATATTTGCGAAAAACATCGCATTAAATATTTTTCACTCACTCACCCCTAATTAGCAAATGAGCTTAGAATAAAGTTGAAAATAAAGTGTTTTTAAAATTGGCAACAGCATTTAATTAAATTGTTTACCATGTAACAGCGATACAATTACAATAATGAGTAGGTATATTTTGTAAGGTACCTATTTTGTTGTAACAGATTATAATAAGATAAATAGTTGTATAGTCTACACAGAAAAGAGTTTCAGATCAAAGAAAAGGCTAAAAAAAGGAATTTTTAATCAGATGTATTCTTAAAAGCTAATTTAATTTTATAGAATATATCTAATATACTTACTTACATTTATTTCATATATTCGTATATCAACTGATTGAAAATAATGAATCCAAAGCCACAACTAGTTTACTAAAATTTAATTACTAAACTTCTATTCAATTCAAGGATATTATTCTTTTTTTCCACGGCAAATAACTACTTTCAAATACGTATTGTAACCTAACAAGGCAGGAGCATTCGAAAATAATATCTGTGGTAAAATCGTAAAAGTGTAGGGTAATTTTAAAATATTATAAATACAACGATAACACAAATCAGTTGATATTTTAAAGTCTTTAGAGTAGCTAGTGGTTCTGAAACTAAGTAACCATGCTTGAAAGTAGTATAAAATTTGAAACACTTTCCTCAGGAGACGATTCCCAGGTATTGTTATTTTTCAATTTCTCTGTTTATACACAAAAAGAAACGTTACAGATTCGGTAATAAGAAGTTAGTTTTAGTACCTACCCAGTAATATTCCTTTAAAAACAAATCCATCCATACTAATATTTTAAATGTGAAAGTGTCTGTCTGTCTGTCAATCTGTCTGTTCGCTACTTCTTTACGCCCAAACCACTGAACCAATTTTGTTGAAATCTGGTACGGAGATACTTTGAATCCCCTGAAAGGACATAGGATACTTTTTTCCCGGAAAAATGTACGCTTCCCGCGCACTAAACGGATTCTGGTCATCTAGTATTTAAAGAATAAAGTATTAAAAAATCATTAACCACCTTGATTCTAATTTTAGCTGTATTTTATTACTAACTTATTTGCACTTTATTTTAGTATTGATAGGGAAGAAACCAAATACTTAGATAATATTTTGATACAGTTATTTTGCTAATTTACAGATACACTACGTGGAAAATGCACCTCATCTGCAGTACATGCCCCTAAACAAGGACAACTTCGAAGTTGCAAGTAAGTCAACTGATTATAAAACACTAACTGATAGAATAAAAAATAAATAAATAATCATTTTTTCAATAAATTAATAAATAGCTTAGGTTAAGAGAAGTTAATTGATAGTAGTTCCATTATGTGATCTTGTTATGGCAATTTCACATTTTCTTGGTTGCCTAGGAATTAATTTCTTAGATAGTATGTCGAAGTAATATTATCCAAGTCATAGTTTTAAAACTTAAATATTTGTTACAGATGCTTATAACCTTAAATTGAGAAAGAAGAAGAGAATTCGCACCGCCTTCACAACGGATCAGGTACTACTATTAGAAAATACATTTTCAGAAAGAAAATATATTGACAAATGGACTCGCAAGAAGCTAGCAAACCTTCTTAAAATCAGCGAAAAGAATGTAAAGGTTTGGTTCCAGAACCGACGCATGAAGAACAAGAGGCTATCATCAGAGTCAAGCGATGTCAGTGAAGCCAATAATGGAGCGAGTAAAAAAAGTAATGAAAGCAATGCTAACACTAGCTGGGAATCTTCTGATTATAAATCTGATAACTCAAACAATCAGAACGTGGAATCATACAATGAATTGGGTATAAAAAATAATGGAGTCGATTACACACCATTTCCTTCTAGTATAATCACTGAAAACTTCTACTATGATCAACAATGTCAACAACAGTATGCTCCATGTGTACCTGAATTTGCTTTCAATACTAATTATCAACTTTACTACGATTATAATAACTATTATTGTTACAATCCCATAGGTTATGATCAATCAGCGTATGGTTGTAACGGGTCCCAATATTTCATGAACTAATAATTACAATTATTTATAAACGTTTAATTAATATAAAAGATATTATAGTAAATTAATATATTATAATTATTGTAGTTATAGATACTAAGAGATCTAAATTATTCAAATGTGTTTAATAACGAGAATGCGATACGAATACGATAACGAGATTGTGCCTATCGTTATGTCTAGAATTTCAATATTTTGTTGTATTTTTTAATGTAAATTAGTGATAATTATTAGGATACTATTGCAAAGTTATGTTTTAATGAAATGAAATGTATTTAAGGATAAGTATAAATAACTTTTAATGTGAAGTACAAACTAATACATAAGTATTATAATTAGCAAAAAAGTGAAAAAAGAAATTATAATACTTACTTAGAGATATATTTTTTCAGATTTAGATTTAAGTTTGCTTTAAAATTTATTCTGCTTATTTATTCCTCTTTTCTGGCTACTTCTAACATTTTTTTTAATTTATTTATTTTCTTATTAAACGTCACTTTAATTGGTGTTTCTATTTATTTCAGTATATCATGTAAATAATAAAACACTTTTTATTCTTTTACATTTCCTTTTATTTCATTTTCACAATCATACAATATCTTTTTAATAATAATGTTATAGGAATAATAAAACTTTTCTAAACTATGATTGTTTATAAATCTTTTTATTATTTTAACATACGAGTATTTTATTAAAAATTCTAAAGTTACTATAAATAAAAAATATATTTTTACCTAATGAATAACATAGTTATTACATAATATATAATTTTACTTCATACATGGTATTATTATGACATACGGAACTTGAGGGTTTTGAATATTTCTTGCTACGGTTTGTTTACTTTTGGGCTTGCAAATACATTGTTTTGATGATTTTTTTGTTTCTTGTATTTGAAGCCGATGTTTTTTCACTTTCACTTCCTTAGGGCCAAAATTGTTTTGACCACTTTTTGTGGGGAAACCTAAAAGTCCTTTAGGTGAAAAATTAATGGCAGAGTTATTACCGCTTATAAAAAAATTCGATGATGTCGGTTGATTCGGACTGTTGTATACAAAATAATTGTATTCTGGTTTAATTTCTGTTGTTTTTGGGGGAATATAACAGCTTGTATTAGCGAGTCCAATTTTGTTTATCTTGACATTAGACGTTTTGTTTTTCGTTTTCATCGTCTTGTTATTACTATAATGCGCAGGATTTAGTTTTGGATTTTTTTTACTTACATCGTTGATAATAATTTTATGAAGATTTTCCGCTTGCCTGGTGGTAGAGTTTTTACTTCGATTTTGATTTTGTGCCATTTGGAATAAATAGTTGTAATTAATTTGAGCTTCAGAAATATAAGGAATTGGCTTACTCGGTGCAAACATATTCGAAATTGGTGTGGATGTTAATTTATTTGTTTCAGGGGCCTCATGTTTATTTTTGTCCGTCTCACTTTGCTTATTTGATTTTCTTTCTCTTGATCGACGATTCTGAAACCAGATTTTGACGACTTTCTCAGGTTTTTTTATAATGTTTGCGATTCTGCACAGCCGTTCATGTTCACTGTAAGGGCAAGTCTTGTATTCTTGTTCCAAATAATTTAACTGTTCAGTTGTAAAAGCGGTTCTGGACCTTTTTTCCTTTACTGGTATGTCTCGTGTAGTCTGAAATAGAAAAAAAATGTTTAGTGGCAAATTTTTATTTTTAAAAAAATATTTTAACAATCTGAAATTTATTTAATCTATTTTGTTACTATAGCTATGCTTTACGATAATATTACTGTCGTAAAATACGAATGATTAAACTGATAATATATTGTCACTATTTTTTTATTTTTAAGGCCGGACTAATTTAATTAAGTATTATGTATTTTGCGTTTCATACTTGATTACGTTTGTATAGTAAGTAACATTTACCAAAATAGATAATAGTGCCCTTGCGCTTCGCTTGGCTCGTCTCGGCGGGTGCACTGCCGTGCACCCAGATAAATAATAATCCAAAAAGTAATTTATCGAAGTATATATTATATTGTTTAAATTTGTCAAATCGAAAGTTTAACCTTGATGTTAAACTTTATTTTTAACCCCCGACGCAAAAAGAGGGGTGTTATAAGTTTGTCGCGTGTGTATGTGTGTCTCTGTATCTGTCTGTCTGTCTCACTGTGTGTTTGTGGCATCATAGCACCCGAACGGATGAACCGATTTCATTTTAGTTTTTTTTTCTATTAAAGGTGACTTACGTGCAAGTGTTCTTAGATATTACCAAATGTCTGCAAATATACTCGAGTGGGGTCTCAAATGAAAGCGCATTACGTGAATATTACAAAATGATATTATTATGTTCAATGATAATCGGTTATTTAAAAAGTATAAAATAAAAATCCCAACACAAAAAACATATTATTTTCCCTAATTATTTATTATTTTCCAGTGTGTGATATTAGGAGCGGTCCCACAAGGTGAAGTTTTTTTTTAATATTAATTAATTTGTGTACTTTAGGATTAATAATTTTATTTTAATGTGCTTTACTTATTCAAGGGAAGTTAAGTTTTTTGGTGTCAGGAGTTTTTAAAATTTTTAATTTAATTTTGTACTTAAATAATAATTATTAAAAGAATTGTATGTATAAGTAAATTTAGACTTACATTAGTATAGAATTCTCTTCCAGCATTTAGTATATTTTGGCAAAACATATTTATTTCGGGAGTTTCTTTTTACTTAGTATAACTACAGTCTACAACACTATATTTCACTATTTCCAATGCGCACACTATTTTGATACAACTGAGAATTTGATTGTCGTAGAGAATAATCAGCGACTAAACAACGTTGTCACGTTTCCAAGTATATATAGCGTTCATTAAATCATATTATTTAAATATTAATTTTAATGATCACTCATATTATTACATGATAATTATCTTGTTGATTGTCTTTCGTAAACATTGCGTCGATAACTTAGTTAATTTTAGTTTTACTATTTAACAATGATAATAAAAGTTTTGAAGATAAAGAATGCCTTTATACTGGTGCCCAATTCCCACAATTCGAAGGTCGCTCATGCGTGATACATCATACAATATGTGGGCGGTCGGCGGGCGAGTGATAGAATAGAAACAGCATACCTTATCTCTCGATCTTGCACACACATTCTTTAATACGCGTAATTGAGACAGCCTACTATTAGACTTCGGAGCGATATTCAAGGTCTATAATTATGGTCTGGTAATAATCTGATATCCATGTTATTTTAATAGCGGCCATGGATCGTACCTATTAACCGCCTTAACGAATAAAAAGCTACGTCGCGTTGCCAAACATTACGATCTAACATGTTCTTCTCTAAACTTCATTAGTTAAGAGATTAAGGGTGAGGTCAAACGAGCGTGATTTGTGAGTCGCAGAATTTCGGCTGGCAGAAATTCTGCTGCATTCAGTTTCATACAAAAGTCCTATTTGATTCACACTAGCGTAATTTTGTGAGTCATGATATTTTGTATGAAAAAATATTTATGCTACCAAAATTCTGCGACTCACGACTTACAAAATTACACTCGTTTGTCTAAATATGTTGGAGTGGTAGAGGTACCAAAAAATTATAGTACGTTGACTCAATTCTCGATTTTGTTGCAGAGACGCAAGTAGCTCAACTCGCATGTCAAGAATAATACTCAAAGCTCCATATGGTATCGTGCGAGCAATGACAAAACTTGAGAATCGAACTGAGATTACGAGAATGAAGAATCGAAACCCAGATTTAATCAGTGAGCTTTCATATTTTGTTAAGTACATAATATCATTTATATTATAACGATTTTTTTTCATTGTTTAATGTTATGAGTATTCACAAAATATTCCATACAGAAAGATTTAGAACCTACTTTTAGATTTTTAAATAATTCTTGTAAGGCACTTATGACACAACAAAATAGCGATAATTTTTCGAAATTATCGATATTTACTAATTAAGTTAATTGACATTTAAATAATTGACACAGCGATACTCGGTAACGACCTAAGTGCATAATTAACTAATATCAAGCAAATAGCTGTTAAATTGTGAACCACTGCATTAGTCACATGACTAAAATGTGTTGTTAATTAATTAAATATTTGAATGCATAATATTTTAAAACAAAAAGCAACGATCAAATTGAATGAAATACTATAATTTACCGTCTGAATTTGCGCAAGTAGGTATGGAATATCCTCATGGAATGTTCTTCTTCGTGGTTTATAAGCGATTTTCATAAAAAATTGGTCCAATATTTTCGGATGCTATATTCGAAACAAACAATTATACCTGAGTTACCAAATTGTTACATTAGTACAATATGGAAATTAAGTTTTTTTTTTTATTCAAGGTGACAAATATTTATTCCGTTTGTAAAACTTTGTAGTTTGAAGAATAAGCAAGATACTTCTAAAATTAAGTAACCTTTTCTATAACAGCTGAGAAACTTAACCTCCACTCAGACATTTCTGAGTTTCATTATTTGAGTCCGTACAGTACCTAAAAAAATGTTTATAGCAGTACGGCTGGACCTGTCAACTGGACTTTATTACGATGTTGATAGGTTTTACAATTTTATACACAAATTAAACACAATTTTACTTGCACTTTTTCCACTATATTCATAAATTACAATTTAAAGACTTTAAACACGACCGGTTTCGAACTAAATCATCATCAGGTTGATGATGATTTAGTTCGAAACCGGTCGTGTTTAAAGTCTTTAAATTATTGTAATTTATGAATATAGTGGAAAAAGTGCAAGTAAAATTGTGTTTCATTTGTGTATAAAATGAATTTCCACCAAGAACCGACGGTACAATCAATTACATATATTTTACAATTTTACATAATCTTCGGCGATCGTACACGCCAAGCAAGTTCCTGCCTCCTGGCAAATTATTATTATTTTATATTTATCCGTCGAGACTTATAGACTAGGCTGAGCTAATCTTGCGAAGCTTTTGCCCTAGGCTTCGCTCCCGCCCTAGGTATCCCATGTCTGTTTTCCGCTTTTAGCTACCTCCCCTGCAATTTTAGCCAAAATGGTTCGGCCTTTCTTGAGTTTTAATAGTGTAACGCAGAGGTTCCCAAACTCTTTTGTTCCGTGGTGTTGGTACATACTGCGAACCCCTGTAAACCCCCCCCCCCCTACAATACTAATCATGTCAATGATCACAAAATTATTATAGTGATTATTCTACAAAAGCGCCAAGGCCCAAGGGGCATTTTAGGGGATTTCAGCAAAATCGGTTTAGGGGTTAGGGCCTGAAGAGGTAAAGAAGTACAGACGGACATACAGATTACAGACGCACTTTGATGGCACGCCTATGACATCACTTCAGTAATTACTAATTATTCAGAAAAGTGGCAAGTTTTCACGTTATAGATTTAACAGTCTTTGCTACCTCGAAGTTCCCGCGTAGCTCGCAAGGTTAATAGGCGGAGTTCAGACACTACTTCAACTAGGCGGGCGGGCAGCATTCATAAGGAGAAGTCATGTCAGGTAACCAAATACATTTTATAGACCCCCGATAGCCACTTGTGGACCCCCATTTTTTCCACGCAAGCGTAGACCCCTGTCGGGCTCCCTTGGACCCCTGGGGGTCCAACTTGACCACTTTGTGAATCAATGGTGTAACGGAATAAATTTTCTCTACAAATTAGCTTCCCGTTAGGGTCCCGTTTTAATCATTTTGGTACGGAACCATAAAAACAACAGATAGGTATTTAAAATACACGAACATACGCTTTCAATCACAATCATTATTATATAAAATACTAGATGACGCCCGCAACTCCGCTACGCCAAAATTCGTTTATCGCGCGGGACCGTACATTTTCTGGAATAAAAAGTATACTTTGTCCTTTCCCGGGACTCGAAGTATCTTCATACCAAATTACAGCCAAATCGGTTCAGTGGTTTGGGCGTGAAGAAGTAACAGACAGACAGACACTTTCATATTTCTAATATTGATAATGATTAATAAATAATCTCAAAAAAAGTCTAAAAACGCCTAAATCTGATCAAAAAGATTTCCCACAAAACATCAATTACATAATATGTTTATAATAGGCTTGATGACTATTTTTTTTTCTTATTGGTAATTGAAACACCCTTAAAAAATAGAAACATCGCTGAAAGAATGACTCTGATAGCTTAAAAATTCACCAAGATATGGCAATTCAAACATCTCATAAAATAGACCTGCCCGAAACGCTCCATACAAAGTGCTACGAAAGACTGACGTCACTCTTTCGTAGTTTGTACGGATCGGGAGAGAACGTTGTTCGATAGGTATATTAAATATTGCGTTTATGAAAGTGGTTTATAACAAAAGTTGCTTTTAATTACATAAGTTATCGAATGGTATACAAATATTAAGAAATTTAATTGATAAAAAATTCGACTTGAATATCCAACTTTGAAGGCGCATAACAAAAAAAAAAGACAGGTTGCACTGCACTCCGGGAGTGCCGGCAGAAGTGAAAACTTGATTATTAACGTTGTGCATTACTTTTTTAACCCATTTTTATGAAAATCGATTTTTAAAAAATCTTTTTTTTTTAATTAATCGAAACCCATTACAATCGATTAAATTTTTAACCCATTTTTTATGAAAATTGATTTTTAAGTAAACGATTTTTTTAATTAATCGAAACCCTTACAATTTTTTTAATCCATTTTTTTATAAATCGATTTTTTATAAATTGATTTTTTTAATTAATCGAAACCCTTACAATCGATTAAATTTTTAACCCATTTTTTATGAATCGATTTAAAAATATCGACAATCAAAAAAAAAACAATCGGTTGTTCGATTAATCGATTTCGATGTTACAACACTACTCTCCAACCGTCTTACGGTTTTTCGATCAGCACGAGAATCTGACGCGAGTTTCACAGTTTTTACCCATCCCACAAAAGTGCTCAACGCCGCTAAAGAAGTTTTCACTTCAAAATGCTATCGAGCTGAAATTTTGGGAACACTTATTTTTTACCGCGATTTCTTTATTTTATTAACAAAATTCGCTAATCTTTGACCTTGTCATCATCCCTATTGTTAATGTAGGTAATTAATGTTTTGCATTAGGCACAATTTTTGCACTACTTACAATATATTTCTGGTTGTCAATAGTTTAGTAAATTATTAAAAAAGCTTTTCACCACCATCAATAATAATCAACCTTGTAGATGTCGAAAATGTTAAAATTTTTGAACCGGACTTTTACTAAAATAATACACAGAGCTGCAGACAATTCAAAGTATACCTACAGGGTTAATTTGGCTTTTTTTTTAGAGTGAAAAGTTTACCATAACAACATCTGTCGGTAACAGATCGAGTAAATTAAATTATTGCTCAAATTATAACGTCATTAGTTTAATTACAGAGTATCAATATATAAGGTACTAAAGCTTCATCTGAAAGCTCACTCATGTAGTCGTAGCCCCTCAATAAATAAGGGTTACCCTTTTAATTATTTTTTTTTAATTAAAAAACCCGAAACAAAAACCTAAAATAATGATTAATAATATAATAATATATATTATAATTTATAATAGATTTTATTTTATAAGGTATAGAAAATAATTTTTTATTTGGCATTCACTTAATTGTGATAGGACTATTATTTTTTTAAGTAAAACACATAAATTCAATTTTTTTGCAGAATACAAAAAATTAAGAAACTTACAATATTTTTAGGACCTATTTAACCTTAAGACCTAGATATCCTGTATCTCTGGATAGACCGTGCTAAGCATCAGCCAGGTACTTATAACTTTATACCTATTTTAATAAAAACTAAAGCTAACTATAAAATAATATAGCTATTTATTCATAACTAAAAGTTTTGTTTTGCATACGTGACCTTTTCAATATGACTGACAAAAACATCGATGCAACAACATGTTTTCAACCCTTATTAGATTCAATGCACTTTTGTCTTTTACTAATTACCTAATTACTTTTTTTGTGAGGTCGAAAACACTTTCTGCAAATAATTAGTGACCCAATTGTGTATATATTTGAACTTTTTGGTGTCAAATTTTATTATCCTTCCAATCGTTGTGAGGTGAACATTGCTTTAGTATAAAGTAACTAGTACTTTGAAAATGTCTGACCGGGAAATGTCTCCGATGTCGTTACCATCCTGCATGTACTCCAGTGAGCCAGCCAGCAGCAACTCCGAGGACTGTCCCACCAGTGTCAAACAGATGGATATGGTGAGTTCAATGTTCTTAAATATTTTTTTTTAATAAGTTATGTATACTTGTTATAATAACCCAAAACTTACTTTGGTTCTGAATTCATAACTTATTGGTTCATAAATTCATAATAATTAAATAAATAATAAAATCTCTTCGTCTTATTAGACAGTATAAGTACCTTTGTTTAGAGAGTTAATTCTTTGAATTAATTAGATCGCAATATTTTATAACTAATGATGTGTTTATCATTTCAGATGCTAATAAAAGAGGAGCAGCTACCACCAAACTTTGAAACGAGCGGGGAGAACGAAGCATGCCTGTATCAACATCGCAACCCACCGAACTATATGGACGCGGTGTACCAAAATGGCGCCTGCGCCTACCAAACCCAGCCGAACATACCAGTGTTCCTCAACACCAGCTACAGCACCAACCGAGCCCAAAACGTCAACGGCGTGGTCAAACGCAAGAGAGTTCGCACAGCCTTCACTACCAACCAGCTACAAGATCTAGAAGACCAGTACAGAATCAACCGGTACCTCGAGCGCGGCACACGAATTTTCCTCTCGCGAAAGCTCAACGTGAGTGAGAGGGTGATAAAAATATGGTTCCAGAACAGGCGGATGAAAGAGAAAAAAGATAGGTCGGAGTGCCAGATCGTGGATTCGTGCACGCTTCCCGCTGCGTCGTCGAGCACCCAGGATTATGAGCCACCTTTCCCGGCGTACAACATTCTCCCTCAAGCTATCAATAACAGTGGGTTGATGAACTGTGATAGCTTCATTTATGAACAGAACCAGGCTGTGAACATTGGAGTAGCGCCGATGATGGTTGAGCAGCACATCATGCCAAGGTCTGCGGAACCCCCTACGGCAACCGAAGCGGTACATTACAATAGGTATCCCCATAACATGCCACCGCCGTATGAAAGCGAAGTCAGTTCTACCGTCTTCAGTGATTTTACCCAGTACTGCGACGCTTATAATAATGAATAATTAAGTTTATACTTAATGTATAATATTGTAAATAGTACTTTAATTAAGTAAAGTGTAGATAATTGTAACAAAATTATGATTTAAAAAAGCTCTTTTTTATTTATGTAAATTATTATGAATTTCTATTCTTTTTTAAGGAATAAAGCATTTTAATATACTAATCATTTTCATTTGTATCTGTATTTAAGAATAACAAGGCAATATTTTTGTTTATTAAGTAATGATTAGTTTAATACAAATCCAGGTTTTTCTCTTTACAACCTACATTTAAAAAACAGAAGAAATCATTTCATAAGAAAAAATACATCCTTATGTTATTATTAAAACAGCGACATCTGTTACTACATCATAAAACTTATTTGTCCTCTAAAGCCTCAGTTCAGTTTGCCATGAAACCATTTTCAAAGAGCTTCGAACTTCTGATAACTTTAACATTTCAATTGAAAATTAGATTTAAGCTTTGTTTTTGTTTTTTTTTTTTACTTATTTATTATACCAATATCGCAAGTTCACTAAAAAAACTCTTTTCATTCCTGCACGAGCTTTCGAAAAGCTCGTAGCTTCCCAAACGCTTACCCTCCTTGCCTGTTAGTTGCATTAAGTCCAAATAGGTGGCGCTGCTGTTTTTATGTTCACCATTTTTACAAGCTAGATGTTGGCCCGCAACTTCAAGGCGACGAATTTCGTTTATCGATCGGGAACTGTACATTTTTGCGGTATTAAAACTATTCTTTATCTTGAAGGTAGTAGGAAAGGTGCAGGTAGTCAGGTGTAACTTTAGTATTAAATTATCTAAAATGCTACTACATACATTAAAATTCGTTGAGTGAAAAAATACATAATTTAAGTAGCACTTACTTTAATCATCATCATAACAAGGAACTCATTACCTTTGTATCTTATTGTGACTTGTGAGGTTTCAAACGGATAATGTTATAACTTATAAGCTTAATAGTATTGATTATTAACCTTTTATTTACAAAATATTCGTTAAATAATAGACCTATTACCTAAATAATTATCGAATTCGAAACAGTACTGTAAAGTACAAAAGTATCAACATCAAAACTTAACTTACTCGTGTAAAAGAATAATATAAAGTTGATAAAAGACATCGGAATCATTATGAAGGCAACAGTTGACGAATATAGAATATTTCGCCAAAGTACTTTTACTGTGGCCTATGCTTCAGTTTGCTTATATTGAATAAACGTGAGTTGAATAGTGAAATAGGGTTGTCACAAGCGCTGCTTTTTTTTCGAGTTTTTTTTTACATAAAACCAGCACTAACACACACTAGACATTCAGTTTTTGACCACAAAAAATAAAATGAATTAGTAAGTAAATTATTGCTGACATGGGATTATATTTGCGAAAACATGTTTACATACATTGAATATTGTCACAAAAGGACATTTACTTCTTAATACCTACTTATACAAGTCTATCCTATTATGTATTCAGGATTATCCCCACACAGTTGTCATTCTTGGAGGCGGAGTAACTCTTGACAAAGGGTGCCAAGTGAGCTGTCAATCAGAATTAATCAGAAAAAGGGATTATGTTGTTATCGTGTCCCATCTGAAATGTTATTTACTAGACCTTACTTTTAAATAAAGTACTTTTATATTGTATTGCGATTTGCGAACAACAACTTAATCTTTTTGTTTACTAGTTTACGCCAGATGTGAATTTTTTTCTATTGTTATACGTGCGTCTTAATATTTTGTTGTTGTAAGTTGTAACTGTTTTTTAATGTTGTATTTTTTACATTTTATAAACATGTTTTTTATTTGTTTTTATTTTTTTTCTCCACCACATTATCAATTCAGACTGTAATAGGATTAAAACAAAAATTAAAATTCGGAACTGAAATGTGTGCATGGCATTTTTTTAATTAAGTGTAACGTAATGCTGTTTACATGTACCATGTTTCTGAATCGCTTGTAAAAAACCGACAGATCATGACTTTTGCGACAATAGGTAAGTCAGGCCGCTTTTTTCCAGCTCGTGGCATCGACACGATTAGATATTGTGCAAGTAGCCAAATTATAAAAACATACCTTGTATTATAATTATGTATTCAACTCAGTATGTTACGTACGATACAGATGTATATAGGTATTAGGTACGTGACATTATCACATTTATAAACCAAAATCTAGAAATAAAAAACAAAATTATTACTCAGCGACGGCCATCAAGTCATGACTCATGACTTATGCACGGTCACAAAAGTTAAAACTAACAAAATAACTACGTACGGCAAAAAATCCAAACAAATATATTTTCTAAAAATTAGTTCAGTAGCAGCCCTAGCCAGCCGTCGGCGGAGATCATCAATCATCTCGGCAAGACAATCACAACCGGCGGCACATCTGCCGTCGCGCCGCGCCATCGACACTCGATGCCGTGCCGGGACTAATATCGTGGTACGTGATCACGTGATCATGTGACCACGTGATCGTGAGTGGTCTCTGATCACGGTGGTCAGTGATCAAAATGTATTGATATTATTATTAAGCACACTCATGTCATAATACCAAAAAAGTCAAGAAAAATTAATAAAAAGTTAGTTTTAAGTGGCAATTAAAAAATGTTATAGTGTAAGAGCCATTGATGCTCATTTTAAGTTTTGTTATAATATGTTGACTTTACATTTCACACCAGCTGTTTAGCTAAAACAGCTGAACTCCTAACACAAATAAATCAAATCCGGTAACCCTCTCTTAGTTGCGACTTTTAATTTTTCCCAACGTTTTATTTCCCCATAAAAAATCACTTTCCATATTTCACTAGTCCAAAATTGTAATATCGCGTTCGCTGTGCGTCGTTCTCTGCTTCTTAATAAATATTTTTTGTCGTCTTATGAAAATGACGTTTGGGCGTCACGTGTGACATTGATGAAAAAATATAAAAGAAATGACGGGATCGACGAGAGGCGGATCCACTCCTTTGTTGATGCAATATTACAGGATAAGATACCGAATATAAATAACTTACAGAAATAACAAGCTCTAAGATCTTTGTCACTTTTACTTTAACTTACAACTACTTATATTTTAGGGTTGATCAAAATAATGCAGTTAAATGAGGCAGTTAAAACTTTTCAATTTAATCAACATATTCGTTGTTAGTGTTTTAGCGCAAATAATGGGGATTGTCCATTTTTTTTTAATTTTGCTCATTACAAAAACATTTCGAGGAATAAGGTCAGTGATCGTTTTTCTGTATATAAACGAAAAAAATACCCATTAGTTACTTATATTTTTGAACAAATATGTTTAACCCTAGTTTGACCTTCAATGGCGTTAAATTAGCAATAAATTCGACCAACATTACGTTTCGAATTTTTGGTAAGCGTCTCGTAGGGGAAGTACGTACAAAACGACATAGTGTTTTCATTTTTAATCATAACTCTTTATTTTAAAAAGCTACAATCATCCTCCATACAAAACAATCATCATTGGTTCATTAACATAATGTTTATGCATCTTATTATCAAATAGGAACGATAGAAAAAATAATATTGAGATCAATCAAAACATCTAGCAAAAACCATTTTGTCCATACTGTCAGGACAAAATGACATACACAATACGGACATTATGACATACATAAAATTATAAGCACAGTTCACAAACAAAGTTCTTTGTTTTCTTCGGAACATCAGCGCATGATGCATGAGCCCAACGAGAACACTCAAGACACCTCAGCCAACACTCGCCGGGCTTAGATCGTGAATAAAGATCATTGCAATAAATACACGGACAGTCATCATCCTCATCTACATCTGATAACAAAGCATTTTCATGAGAGCTTTCATCATCACTGTCAATTTTTTTCTCTACTTTTTTCTTTTTTCTGCTAGACTTTTTCGCTTTCATTTCTTGCTTGCCTGAGGTAGATGGTATTTCAAAAAGAGTCTTTTTTACTTTCCTTTTCTTTTCTTTAGGTGGAGCTTTTGGTGTGTTTGCATCTTTGAGTTCTATTATGTTAGGAGTGGATGTTAAATGCCAGTGGTGTTTTCGGGGTTTCTGTTTTCGTATACCTTGGCCCTGAATGTACGGCCCTTGTGGCGCTGGTGAAATGGTCTCCACGGGAAATAGCAATGAACCTTTAGCTTTTTGCTCCATAGAAGAATCAGGTCTCTCGTCGGGTGCTGCCTCTGCATTTACCGTATTTGGCTCCATAGAAGAACCAGGTCTATTGTCATTATCAGTTGCTTCTCCATCCATCTCCAAGATTGAAGGACTGGGGGTCGCCTCTGCATTTATGACATGTTGTTCTATCGAAGAATCAGGTATTTGCCCATCATCAGTTGCATCTTCTTCATGCATTTGGAGCGCCGAAGGAGGAGCATTTGCAAGAGTTTGAGCAACGTCAGTCTGATTATTCAACGGAATATTAGTTGTTTCTGCTGGTGCAAACATATAATCTGGAAAAATTTCTGGATTTATGGGCCATAGTCCTGTTTTTTTAAATCCATTTGTAGCGTTCTGTATCGTTGCACTTTTACCGTAAGCTTCAGTAAACAGCTGTCCAATTTGTAAGTGAGTGACTACTCGCCCTGGATGATTCTTTAACCATTTAGATATTTCTTGATGAAAATAGGTTTTGAGAGGTCCATAAATACTCACGTCTAATGGCTGCATCCGGTGTGTGCAATGCGGTGGCAGACAGAGCATTGCAATACCATTCTCTTTAGCATAGGTCACTGCTTCGAAACTTTTGTGACTAGCATGACCATCACACACAAGTAGGACTGGATCGTCAATACTGGATTTTGTATGTTTTTGAAAATGCTTCAACCATTTCACAAATAGCTCAGCATTCATCCATCCACTCTCTTGTGCTAGTCCTAGTGTGCCAGTAGGAGCTTCGTCCACTAGTTCGTTCTTCATGTTTTTACGAGGGAAAATCATACAAGGCGGTATGAACGAGCCAATTGCATTTGTACAACAGACCACTGTTACATTCAAACCTCTCTCGGCACTCGTAAGGCTGCCGACTTGCTTTCTACCTTTAGTGGCAATAATTTTTTGTGGTTTTTGTACTGTAGTCAGGCCTGATTCGTCTACATTGTAGATGCGATGTGGTGGAAAATTGTAATCATTTACAAGTTTTTGATACTCTTGAAAAAACTTTGCCACCTGTGGTTTATTAAATGCTTGAGCTCTAGCTGCTGAAGTAGCTTCAGGGGTACGCAGAGAAATGTCCTGGTTCCTTTTAAGAAAGCCATCAAGCCATTCTTGCCCAGCACGTTTTTTTTCTTTGTTGAAATTATGCTTTATCCCATTCATATCCGCCAAATTAAAAGCAAGTTCTTGAACTGCTTTTCGCGTTAATCCAAAAAGTCTAGTTTCCAGGAACTTTATGTGGTCAACCAATTCCCTTTCAATTTCAGGAGTAAAGATACACTTAAAACTTCCTAAGCCTTTAGTATTAGGCATTATAGTTTTGTTCGCATTTAATGCATGTCTTCTAAGCGTAGCTTGTGGAACACCAAAAGTTTTTGATGCTGCCAGCCATCCCATCCTATTTGCTTGAACTGCTTCAATTGCTTTTTTCATAGATTCTTGACTCCAAGCCTGACGGTTGGTTGTTCTCTTATAGTCACGTGGCATTGTACCTGAGTAATATTAATAATTTATTAAACACATTATCTGTTAGAATATCGAGAACGGACAAAATGACATACTATGTCATTTTGTCCGATTTGTGGGTATGTCATTTTGTCCTACAGACCTTGAAAACAAAAACAAATTCACGATTTCTCGAAAACACAGATTCTCGTATTAAAACCTACTGATATTACAAGCCAATATACTAATGCTACGAACTGAGTAATATCCTTCATGAAACTATGCACAAAACTTACCAGGAACAAGCAGAAATCCATGTAAACAAAAAACTTTTACGACTGTCAAACACTTGTTGCTCCACTGCAATGGCGCGACTGGACCAATAGCGCTTGAAGTCTCGCAGGTTTCCAAACATGGCGGCCGTCACGTGCAGTAATGTCAAACACCGCGCTACGGCGCGCCAATTTTGAATAAAGCCCGATGTGTCATTTTGTCCATATATGTCATTTTGTACGTATTTCCCCTATTAGCTTTCACATAATGAGAACTTACATTTGACGAACCAGCCATTATAAATAAGATTGAAAGGAAAAAAAACATACTGCAGAGGTCAATTGGCCGCCGATGATGACGTCAGAGCGAAACTTTAAAAATTTATTGAAAAAAAACTAGCCAATGAATTTCAAAATTATTTAATTTATATTCTTAAAATACCCTATTTTAACGAAAAAAAATATAAAAGTACATGTGATTTTTTATGGACAATGCCCATTAGGCATTAAGTATTAAGTGATAAATTAATTGATTTTAATGACTTTTCAAAAACTTCTGCACCCATAAGCTATATCCATTATTAAAAGATTACAAAAGATTTGTCAAATAATAACTTTTTTATATATTTTTGCTATAAGATTTGATAATATTATGTTTCGGTAATATTTGTGTGATATAATAAAGGGTGGCGGTGGCCCGATTGCCTTTGACAAATGAGTATCATTATTTGACAGACGCGATCGGAGACCGTGTCAACACGCTGTCGTCTTTTGTTTTATTAAACACACATACCATGTGGAAGTTCTTAATATTTTGGTTTCAGGGGTTATTTTATGATAGCTTGTAATATTATGTAATACAATATGCGTTGAAATTGTTCACTTGACTTATAATAAATGTTGCTTTTTGGAGCAAGCCCTTGGCCTATATTATGAGACACAATGGGGATTGTGAATTGTCCATTTTTTTTTAATTTTGCTCATTACAAAAACATTTCGAGGAATAAGGTCAGTGATCGTTTTTCTGTATATAAACGAAAAAAATACCCATTAGTTACTTATATTTTTGAACAAATATGTTTAACCTTAGTTTGACCTTCAATGGCGTTAAATTAGCAATAAATTCGACCAACGTTACGTTTCGAACTTTTGGTAAGCTTCTCGTATCAGCTTTCACATAATGAGAACTTGCATTTGACGAACCAGCCATTATAAATAAGATTGAAAGGAAAAAAACATACTGCAGAGGTCAATTGGCCGCCGATGATGACGTCACAGCGAAACTTTAAAAATTTATTGAGAAAAAACTAGCCAATGAATTTCAAAATAATTTAATTTATATTCTTAAAATACCCTATTTTAACGAAAAAAAAAATAAAAAGTACATGTGATTTTTTTTGGACAATGCCCATTATTTTTTTTTGTGCTTTTGGAATTTCTGATAGGGGTAGCTGATAGATAAGTTATAATATCCTTCACAGTGAAAACTTAAGAGTATTTTTAAATTACATATAAACATTTCAGTCCATTATTATTGAATATTGAGAAGAAATAAAATTTCTCAAGCACGTGAACACAAAATTCTCAAAAGTTCCCGCAAAATAGCGAAACGGAAAACAGGGACGGAATCTCAGAAGCCATAAATCAAAACGACACAACAAAATACAAATCCGAGATTGGGACTGGATTAAACGCCTTCATCCATTTGTTGCGTGATTATTATCATTTAAGTAGGGCTCTGGGCAGGTTGATAATATTATTATTAAAAAAAATAATGTAATGATAAAAATCAGGGCCTTGATTCTAGTTACAATAACAATCCACTAGCAATAATCGCGCGAGCGATTTCTGGGTATAAAAACAATGGTGTCATGTATAGCGATCGATTGCAATCGTATTGTTTTAGCTGATAGTACGTGATACGAAATTGCTGGCAAAAAAAATTATTTTGGAGCAATTATCGCGCAATAATTGCTGTCGCATTGCTCTCGCAAGATACGTGATACCGCTGCGGGCTACCGCTAATATTAGTGACATGGCTTACGGTGGCATGTGATGTTAAATCCAATACATTTTAATTTTATAAGCTGTTGGAAGTGTACAAAATTTAATTTAAAGGCCGGCAACGCACCTGCAGCTCTTCTGATGTTGCGAGTGTCCATGGGCGACGGTAGTTGCTTACCATCAGGTGACCCGTTTGCTCGTTTGCCCCCTTATTCAATAAAAAAAAAGTTGTAAGTAGTAGTAGGTAAGGCACTAATTATATATTCAGTGGTAGTAGTAAGTAGGTAGGAGTTGAGATATACAATATACATATCACAACTCGGAACTCCTTCTTGCAAAACATCGACATTGCCCAAATAAATGTTATTACTTAGGTTAATTTTATTACATTGACACAAAATTAAATAGAAAAATATAAAATGCTAAAATTTTTCGGCCACAAAAGTGCACTAATTCCAATCAATTAACAAAATAATTTAAGTACATTATATTTTATAATTGAAATATTTAGTCACCAAATGTAGGGAACACGTCTTGCTATGAGTCATTAGGTTTTAAGTGCAAATATTAATAAGACATTTGACAAATGACGATGTTAATTGAATTATTAATAATTAACATACCTCTTTACACGATACATTATGCTTTTTGTACTTAGTCATAATTAATTATTGTTTTTGTTACCATAAAAACATAGAAAGAGGTTATTAAAATTAAACTCATCATTTTTAGTAAAGAGTTCTGTTTACCATTTTTTAATTTAAAACTTATAATGCATATCGCCAGCAGTGGCATCGCATAGGCTAATTAAAAAATGCATATAAATCCTTCGATCGCGGCTTCTTAGAAATGCAAATTGTAGTTATTCTATTGTTGTCGCGATCACCGGTGCTCTTATGGGGCTTGAAGGAATAAACGTAGTGTGGGATATATGTGTGGAGGCCAAAGGAAGATCTTCCGACCGGGCGAGGTGGTATGCCCGGTCAGGCCGAAGCCCACGTGATACATTTCAGCTGTCGTATATATACCGCCGCACTCAGAAAACTTCGATAGCGCGATGCAGGAATGTTAGGCGAATTGTGGGTACCGCCACATCACTCCCCCCCGAAGACCGGAGGTCGAAACTTGAAGTCTTGTCTCCTTCATCATCATCACTCCCCGCCCCTCCGCACCGCGCCAGCCAGCATCGCCTCATCGGGTACATCGTCCACTAGCCGCAGTTGTACCGCGGCCTGGGCGACTCAGCATCGGCATCATTGGGCTTTCTCACTACACCGACCGGTCAGCAAGCAGAGCACATCTCTCCTGGTCAGCACGTAGCATCGGCCCCGCACGGCAGCTTGACACTACCACTGACATAGTATGTACTACGTACTAGACTCGACAATGCAACGCAGTGCTCGGTCACATTCAACGTAATCTAAATAGCAGCAGTGCACTTAGTCGCCCGCGAGCTCTTCTGCGCGCCAGACGTACAATTAAAAACGAAAGCAAAAAAAGTCGCAAAAATGCCTAGTTGTGGGTTAAGATACTGCAAAAATTATTCCAGTAACACTTCCAAATGCAACGGAATAACATTTCATTGGTATGAGCATTCTTATTTAATTATTTTCAATTAAAATACGAACATTCAATTACTAGGCGAAGACGCGCGCCATTTTGCATTATCATAGAGTAGTAAAGTCAGAAGGGAATGTAGGCAGAATACAGATCTATGATAAGACGACGATGAATGAAGTACTTACTCACGTACAGACGAGTTTGTATTTTGGTAATATTTAAAATATTACGTACATTATACATGCGTACATGATAATAATTTTATTATGGTACATATTTAAAAATATTTAAGTAATTTAAATAAGGTAATTAGCTATAGTGGACTATGGATCCATATTTAATTATAATTTTTATAAAAAAGTTAATTTTTATTTTTATTTTATCCACTTACTCAAATAGATTCTGCATTAATTCGAGTGTAGGCACAAAACTGTGTCACTTCTGCGGTACTGATCTATAGCAATCACCGCCCCGCCTCCCACCCCGCTCATGCCTCAAGTGCGACATGTTTTTTGTTTGCAATAGCTGCTCTGGTACGTAGTACGTAAGTTCCCACTTCAGTGGGAACAACCAATCAAAATTAATAAATACATACATCCATACTTCCATACTAATATTATAAATGCGAAAGTGTGTCTGTCTGTCTGTCCGTCTGTCTGTATGTCTGTCTTTCTGTCTGTCTGTCTGTCTGTTACCTCTTCACGCCCAAACCGCTGAACCGATTTTGCTGAAATTTGGTACAGAGATACATTGAGTCCCGGGAAAGGACATAGAATACTTTTTATCCCGGAAAAATGTACGGTTCCCACGCGATAAACGAATTTTGGCGCAACGGAGTTGCGGGCGACATCTAGTAGTAAATAATTTATGTTCGATGTCTTTTACACATACCTACAGATATGATTACATTACATTCATGAATTACTTGTATTGTTAGCTTCCGAAGCTTTTGTGTCAATTGATACGAAAGCTTCGAAAGTCCGTACCAATTTTTTGTTTCTAAATATCGATGTCTACTTTTTGGCAGTACATTTGTTGCCAATAACCTAGATTCTGTATCGATGATTAGTATCGTTGTAAGCCGCCGGGATACGGGGGTGCCGTGATAAATAGTGAACTGGCGATAGGCCAACCTCGCGGAATAATCAAATTGTGTACTCCACGGTGGCTCCGCGATCCGCGGTGTCTTTTATGGATTTTGTTCCCCCTAACAAGACGCTCGAGGGTTTGGCTGCGGTCGCTTGAATTAAATTCTCATTGATAAAGTCCTCCGCCGTGCTCTTATTTCCTGTTGAAGCTCGCAATAGATAACAAATATGAGGGGCACAACATTTTAAATACTGCTTCAAAATGTCGAAATAAATGGGTAATCCTATCTTCGATCTTATTGAAACGTGGAAGAATTTAACTATTCATGTTTAGCGAACAATCTTTATAAATAAACTGAGCCCATTGCCTATTCATGACCGAGCAAAATTTGCCCCCGCGCCCGCTGCCCCCGTATCAAACAAGCCCCTTCATGTCAAATACTCCGCGCCCCGCGTCTGTCAAACTCTTCGCCAGCGTTTGACAGGGATCCTCCCTAGCTCGCGGGGAGGTATAGCCACCTCACGCCGATCTCGAATACGGAAAATTAACCTTTATGGTTAGCGTGTGAGGGCTCAGTTTGGCAGGGTGGGTGTATAACACCCCCGCCGGCCGCGCTGCTGTCACGAGTCTAGGTGCAGGCGCCACGGCGAATGATGGATGACGTCAGGGCAGGTCGGCAGCATCACGCGTCATTCATGTGTACACAGGCGTAAGGGATACGTTTTTCGCGTGACGATATAATATCGGTGATATGCAAATTCGACAGACTCCCGTCGGCCCACGGCTCACGAGTAGACAATTGGAGCGTTTTGTATTAATTGTATGATGGATCGGGTGGATTATTTGGCAATACTTGAAGGCCCCACGTCTCGATTCAGCTAATATTTTCTTACTTGTAAGATCACTAACGAATTCTAGATTATAATAGACATCAAAGTACCTATTAAAACGTTCTCCTACGAAATATTATGTAAGTTAAAATGTTAACATAACTTTGTTCCATTTCCTCAAAATAATTATAAAATCACTTGGAGCGAAGTGCCCGATCGGGGATTACAATATTAGCATTATTTAATGGAACCCGCGCGTGAGGATTTGTGCCACTCGCGCCGCCATCTTCCACTAATTTTGATGGATAGGGAGCAACGTATTTGGTATCATCAAAAGTAGGAATTAAAAAAGATAAGAACAAAAAAAAATATTTTTAAATATCTACGTTTCTTCATGTTCTGTTGTATAGCGATTTGGATTCTTAAATCGCCAAAAATAATAGGTAAAAACTTACTAATGATGTTTATGTCCTTAGTTCATTCAGGATTCCCATTACACTTAGCTGTTGTTAGATGTCTGTAAATTATTATTTTTTATTTCTAATTATCTTCAAGAGTTACGTAATACGCTACTAACATTTTTTTATAATTCAAATCAAATCCTATGTATTAGCGAGCCGCGGTTGAGTTTTTGTTAGTTGAAGTTTATTTTGAAAATGCTTGAGCGTTATTTCAAGTTGCTTTCCCTACTTTATTTTTTCATGAATAAAACAACAGATCTCTACCAACTTCTACCACCTACCTTCGATTTATTCGTCGGATAAAGGAAACTTCCTTTAAAAATGTACCAAACTTCCTCAGATTTTCCGTCTGTTAGCTATCGCGGGGCTGTTTGTTTTATGTGCATTTAAAATTATTGTTATTTTAATCTTGGAGAAACTTTTATACAAGTATTTTTAAATCTTGAGATATTTTCCATAATTAATATAACATTTTATTTTATGGTTACACCTAACATAACTAAACTAGGTTCTAGTTTGAAGTTTTCAATAATTTAGCTAAAGAAGGTTCAAAAAGCATCCTCTTCTAGCTTTTTCGATAAAAATAATTTTGATACAACTTTGGTTATTGCTGCCAATATATTATTAATATTATTATGATTCAAATACTATACAAAGTAGTCGAATGATTAAGTTATTTCCATAATTTATTTCTTCGCGACTTCACGGTCCGCCATGTCTGAATAGAAAATAAATTGTTCGAGGTAGGTACAGATTAGTTATTTACCTATAACATAACCTTTACGCCTATGATATAAGGACTACGCGGATTGATCTCTGAGGTAAAGTGTTTCTGAACGGTCTTACTCTGTAATATTACTCTGGAATCATGTTTTTAGTAACGCTCCCGCGTTTCCCTGCGGTCCCTATTTGTGATTCTAATGTATGTGCTAATAACAAAATTATGCGTTGAATTGCACTTATTTTATCTCTTCTCTTACATCAATATTCGCGGCTAAACAGACCACACACCGTGACGTGTGAACTGTGAAATCTCGATAATGGTGAATGTTTACTAAATCATGAGGGATTTTTCCTATATAAATACTAATTTATTCTGTCTATTTTGTCATAGGATAAAAAGGAAATCAAACAATAATTAATCCTTCGATCGCGGATTCTTAGAAATCTATTGTTATTCTATTGTTATCGCGGTCACCTGTGTCCTTATGAGGCTTGATGGGATAAAAAAAACAGAGAAAACGTGAATTATTGGAGTTTTTTTTTCTTTCTTTCAACTTCGATCTTTTCTAAGCTTTATCTACTCAATACAGCGTACTTGGATCGAGAGATTTTCCAAAGGGTTTGTCGTTATTATAAAGTGTTTTATTCAAACCCTAACTAAGTATTAAACATTGTAAGATATCAGGCGATACAATCTGTAATCTATCAGCCCGCCACTTACTGACACTTGTCAGGAGACACCGCGCAATTTAAATTTAAATCCTTCAACCCCTGCGGCTACTGCACATATTGTATATTGAAATGAGCTGCATAATTTAAAGGTTTTTTTCTGACTGCGACAGGAGGGTAACGTTTTAGGTCGGTATGTAATATGCTACAGAACTACAGAATTTAATAAACCCCTTTATTTAGCCTTCGTGGATTTTACCAAAGCTTTCGATAGTATAAAGCATTCGGCCATATTTAAATCTCTACATAACCATGAAATAGACCCTACATACATTGAACTTCTTCAAATAATTTATAGCAATAGTACGGCTGATATTAAACTCAACACCACCGGCCCTAAGTTCCAAATTTTGAAAGGAGTTAAACAAGGCGACCCAATTTCCCCAAAATTATTTTGCTGTATCCTTGAGGAAGTTTTTCGAAAGCTGGACGACCTATGGATTTAGAGGGGCATTTAAGTCAATAACAAAAAGCTAACCAATCTTCGCTTTGCCGACGATATTGTCCTTTTTGCTCCTAAAGCCGCAAACCTTCAAACCATGCTACAAGATCTAAGCACTGCAAGCCTCGAGGTGGGACTCGCAATGAACAGGTCCATAACTCAAATAATGACCAACAGCACGAGACGTAGGGCTGAGGTAGACGAGCCAGAAATACACTATGTCGACGAGTACATCTACTTGGGCCAGTTAGTTTTTTTTGACAACAGACAAGGGAAGGAAGTCGATCCACGAATCGAAAACGCCTGGAAGAGCTACTGGTCCATGAAGACGCTGATGAAGGGAGATTTACCAATCTCCCTGAAACGCAGACTCGTTGACATGTGTATTCTGCCCGTCCTAACCTACGGTACGCAAACTTGGTCATTGACCGATTCGCAAAAGACTCAACTCGGGGTATGCCAAAGAGCGATGGAGAGCAGTATGTTGGGAGTAAAACTTGTCGACAAAATAAGAAACACCACACTGCGCTCCCAAACAGGTATCAAGGATGTAGGAGCCAAGGCGGCAAAACTAAAATGGGATTGGGCTGGCCACGTTAGCCGCATGCATCCCGACCGCTGGGCAAAGTTAACAACTGAATGGGTACCCGAAGACGGACGACGCCACCGTGGCCGGCCAAGAAAGAGATGGCGCGACGAGCTGGAGGCATACCAGCCGGGCTGGCCAACGGTGGCGCGGGAGCGAGAAAAATGGAAGACCCTGGGGGAGGCCTTTGCCCAGCAGTGGGACAGCATAGGCTAACTAAAAAAAATTTAATATGTTTGACTTTGCTAAACTATTAGAAATCGGAAAACTATAGAACTCGGAATGAAATTTCTCCACGTTAAAATCTCCACGTTAGACCAATTATACCCATGATTGCTACCATGCTCGACCAACGTCGATCATGGGCGATAGGTGAATATAATATCACTTTACACGTTTGTAGTCATAAAATAAAAATTGTTTTATTTCTGAATAAAGAAACAAATATAATATTTTCAGAAAGTCTACATGGTGTCACCACCGATTCGGGAACTTACCGCCTGGTATTGGTCCAACATAGCCACTGCTATAAACTATAGTAAAACGATATGATTAGCGCTCAGCGCCATCTATTAACGAGAATAATTAAATAATGGTGGTGTGAAATGCTAACATTTATTTTATTTAACGTAGGTTTTATTATTCGTAGATTTAACGTCTAGTTAGTTTCTTGATAACAAAGCAATATATTTTTTTAAAGATCTTATTCATTAAATAAATCTCCCAATAGGGTTTATATAGGTCTACCAGAATCTGATGGCAAATTTTGACGGCAGATTTTCAAAAAATATCCTTGATCATGGGATAAATTTATATATTTGCATGTTTCACACACAGAAACAGCCACTATAAAAAAAAGGATCAAAATGTATTCCAATTACCCCGGTATTGCTCTAGAGTCAATTTATTTTCTCACTTTTTGCCATCAGATCCTGGTAGACCTAATAACAATAACAATCTGAAATTTTTTTATTTATTGGATTCTTTTCAAAATTTCAATGAAATAGGTACGACTTAACTGTGACAAAACATAAAAATCGATCGATTTTCTTTAATAGATTACTCAGAATTACATATTTAAATAACTCCAGATTACTGTTGGAGAGAATAAGAATCCTCTTCAGATAATGTGATTTTGATACGGGGTATTTGCATTTTGTAATTGTTTTTTGTTTTGGAAGATTTTTCATAAATATTCATGTGTGGTATTAAGCGGGGGCGACGCGGCGAATCCCCGACGCGGTGATATGTCTCTCATCATTTCGCCATTTGCCACAAAAACAACTTGCACACCTCAACAACTGCTTACAACAGTTACAACACACAGACATAGCTCTGTGGTACCGAGTACCGCCAGTAGGTACGTCATTCTTCTGATACTTGTTACACAAAAACTTTATAAACTATATAGCTATAAACTATGAATCTACACCTACAACTTTGTAAACTACATTCTGTGAATAAATGATTTGATTTGATTTAACTTGATTTGAAACTATTGCGGGGCTTCTGAAGTTTTTTAATTCCGTCGATCGCAGATTCTTGGAAATCTATTGTTATCCTATTGTAGTCGCGATCACCGGTGCTATATGGAGCTTGATAGGTTAATATAGTTAGGTAGTTATAGTTTATTTAGTCAACAATACCTATTCGCCTAGGCCCTAGGTTTTAAAAATTTATAAATTCCTTTGAAAATCTAAGTTAAAAGGCATTCGTTAATTTTCTCAGATATTTTATTGTTCAATCGCTTAACAAAAGCAGTAAAATATTGGACGTTTTAAATGATAATAAAAATAAATACCAAATCATAATATCATTAATACAGCTATTTCGATGAGGCAAACGGGACACAAAATTCAATTTTAGGGCACATTATCATAATAAGTATTATTCCTAAAAAAATTCTCAATCCATGATATTGCATAATGCGTCCTTAGAGGCTTTTTCTTCAATTACGCTTAATAAAAGCAATAAAAAGGAAGCTTAGTACTGATATACATAAAACTTGGAGGAGCACATTTTACCATTTCACTGAATTAATAAAAGGAGTTCCACGCCCAGCGAGGGCAAAAGAAATTATAATCCTTTCTTTTAAAATGCAATGAGGTGGTTCTTAAAAAGGTTCGCGGGAAATCTAAAACCTCCCCGGCAATTAGTGAGCCGGGAAAATTAAAACAATGGGGCACAGACACGCTTTGTGCGGGCTCGAATGCCACATGAAATATTCAACGTAACTACTTTTAGAGGTACGTAGTAGTTACTTATAAAGACAAAGCTGGAAGTTGGGACATTGAAAAGTTATAGCATAGTTATATAATATTATGTATTCTAATCAAATACTTCCGAAGTAGCTTTCATGATACTAGTTCAACTGCTATTAACTTGCCAAGAAAATTATTCTTCATTCCATTCTGAACTTTGATTAGGCATTCAAAGCTCAAATCCTACTTCTTACCCAATTTAGGAACTTAAAACTTATTCTGTTAAAAGCCAAGCTCCATACACATTAAGTATACGTAGCTAGCATGTAGTATGTAGATACAAACTTCAAACATCTTAACAAACTGGGCACCCCAATTTCGAGCTATCTCCGAGTTTACGAGCAATCAGCGCGAGATAGCGCTGTGACGTCACGTCCGGTTCCGTGCGGAGGACCTCAGCCTCTCAGATATGCACGCCGGTGATATGATTGTTTTATTACTTCGCCCGCAAAAAGCCTTGCGAGGTATATTTTGAGGCACATAAAGCTGGGAACGACAGTGGTAAGTATCTAGGAGTATGTAGTTATGTACCTACTTTATGAAATACCAGCTATTTGACCGAGCTTTGCTCGGTATTCGATAAAACACGAACAAAATGACATTTTCTAAAAATGATTCCTAGCTAGATCGATTTATCGCCCCCGATACCCCCTACATCAAAATCGTTAGAGCCGATTCCGAGATTCCAATTATATACAAGAATTGATCGTTTAAAGATATCAGATATAATATGTGTTTCAGTAATACATAAGACATAAATACCTAAAGAGTAACAGATATTAAACAGGAGAAGTGGGTTTAAAATAATGTTTGAATCAGAGTCGCAATTGTGGGGACAGTCTATTGCATTTTAAAACTTCAAGGCGCTTTTGAAATATACCGGTGGATCGTGTTTGGTAAATGGTACCTAGATTCTAGGTACCTCAACTTCTTTGATGGTTTTAGGTCCTAGAACCATTAAAGAAGTTGATTCAGAAGACAGATAGCAGACTTAGTGTAAAGTGATCTGTCGACTAGGCTTGATATACGTAATAATAACTTGACCAAATAAAGTAGATCCGCCATATTCAGTCTATGAACCAATTTCTTAAGCTCTATAAAAAACTAGCTGACCCGACAGACGTTGTCCTGTCTTAACGATGATTATTTGATTCGAATTGGCATAATTAAGTAAACAATAGATTAAAATTAGTATCTCCATTTCAAATTTCATCAAAATAGATTAAAAAGTATAAGCGAAAATCATAAGTTTATTGTGCGGTAACCGTACATTTTCCGGGACAAAAACTATCCCTTGTCCTTTCCCGAGACTTAAAGTATTTATTTTGTCCATACCAAAATTCATCAAAATCGATTGAATATTTTACGCGCAAATCATAAAAATATATTGTATAGTAACCGTACATTTTTCCGGGACAACTTTGGTCTTCGGGACTCAAAGTATCTCTATGCCAAATTTCAGCGAAATCGGTCTAGACTCTAGCCGTTCAGGCGTGATGTCGTGACCACGCGAATATGGATTCATTTTTATATATAGATACTAGCTGTCCCGGCAAACGTTTCTTTGTCATATTATATTATAAAGAATATCGCCCGTATTATTTTATTGAATTAGTGACTAAATAAGTATGTCACCATGGCAACGTCCATTGCTATCCCGTGACCCGCGTCGCATAAACAATGGTCGCTCTTTATAGACAAATAATTTGCAATAAAATAAAACTGCGACTATAATTAAAGATCTAAGCTATCCTATCTCTTAAGTTGGAAAAAAGCACACATTTTAAAAAAAGAAACATTAAAATCGGTTGAGTAGTTTAGGAATCTATCGCGGACAAACATCGTGACAGGAGATTTATATTATATACTAGCTGTCCCGGCAAACGTTTCTTTGCCATATTATATAAAGTAAATCGCCCGTATTATTTTATTGAATTAGTGACTAAATAAGTATGTCACCATGGCAACGTCCATCGCTATCCCGTGACCACACAATGGTCGCTGGCTGTAAAGACAACGCTCCCTTTGCCTGTCCCGACCGGGACGAATTAAAAAAAATGGTCGCTCTTTATAGAAATAGACAAATAATTTGCAATAAAATAAAATTGCGACTATAAATAAAGATCTAAGCTATCCTATCTCTCAAGTTGGAAAAAAAGCACACATTAAAAAAAAAAACATTAAAATCGGTTAAGTAGTTTAGAAATCCATCGCGGACAAACATCGTGACAGGAGATTTATATATATTAGATATCGCCCGTATTATTTTATTGAAATAGTGACTAAAAAAAAAGACGGGTTGCACTCCGGGAGTGCCGGCAGAAGTGAAAACTTGATTATTAACGTTGTGCATTATTTTTTAACCCATTTTTTATGAAAATCGATTAAAAAAAAAGGATCGTTTTAATTAATTAATCGAAAGTCGATACCCTTACAATCGATTAAAAAATATCGACAATCGTAATAAAAAGCTGCTGTCAGACAGACTGTCAGACACTTCTCGCGACAGTTGTGTTGCATGTGGAAACGTGGCCTTAATCAGCACGTCTGCTAAAGAACTCATTTCCCCGACTGTACATTTCTGCTAAACAACTCATTTCCCCGACTGTACATTTCTGCTCAGCACAATTTTCCCCGACTGTACATTTCTGTTAAACAACTCATTTCCCCGACTGTACATTTCTGCTAAATAACTCATTTCCCCGACTGTTCATTTCTGCTTAGCACAATTTTCCCCGACTGTACATTTCTGCTAAACAACTCATTTCCCCGACTGTACATTTCTGCTAAACAACTCATTTCCCCGACTGTACATTTCTGCTAAATAACTCATTTCCCCGACTGTACATTTCTGCTAAACAACTCATTTCCCCGACTGTACATTTCTGCTTAGCACAATTTTCCCCGACTGACATTTCTGCTAAACAACTCATTTCCCCGACTGTACATTTCGTTCGAGTTCGAGTTCGAGCTCGATACAAAACACTACTCTCCAACCGTCATACGCTTTTTCTATGGTTTCGATCAACACGAAAATCTGACGCGAGTTTCACAGTTTTTACCCATCCCATAAAAGTGCTCAATGCCGCTAAAGAAGTTTTCACTTCAATAAGTATGTCACCATGGCAACGTCCATCGCTATCCCGTGACCCGCGTCGCATAAACAATGGTCGCTCTTTATAAACAAATAATTTGCAATAAGATAAAATTGCGACTATAATTAAAGATCTAAGCTATTCTATCTCTCAAGTTGGAAAAAAAGCACACATTTAAAAAAAACAAAATTAAAATCGGTTAAGTAGTTTAGGAATCCATCGTGGACAAACATCGTGACAGGAGATTTATATATATTAGATTAGATGTAGTTTAGTTTTTTGAAACGATTAAACAAATTTCAATCATCGGATATTACAGTATCCTGAATATCGCAGAAATCGTAACGATTTATGTATGGAACATTTCATTTTCAACACCATGCGTCATGTCACGCAATGATGAGAGTGGCACAATTTCTCATCGTCAAATCTGAGAGTACCTTTGTTTTGGGGAGAGACGGAGGAGATGACGTCATCATCACGTCACCGCTCACGCTTGACATTGTTCTTAGTAGGTGCTTCTGTAGACAAGTGTTTTTGAATGATTAATGGAAGTGTCTATTCGTACCTACTACCTACTTAGGTGGAGAGACAAAATATAATAAGTTGTACTTGTAATTTCTTGTACCTAGTCGAAAAACCTACTGTAAATCTAAGTAGTTTTTTTTCTCTACAGAAAACTGTAATAGTTACAAGTTTACGCGAAATTCGTTCATATCGGGCTGAAACAGCAGTAAATTTTTTCTTGCTTTACTCTTTTTTACCCATCCCATAATAGAGGTTAATTTTCCGTGTCCTCGCGGTTACCTAAAAATTATTACGCGGTACGGCAAGACACGGCTATCACACTTTTAGGCATATAGACTATAAGATAATACATACTTCCATACTTACTAATATTATAAATGCGAAAGTGTGTCTGTCTGTCCCGCGCGATAAACGAATTTTGGCGCAACGAAGTTGCGGGCGTCATCTGGTAATTTTTATTTTATCCTATTTGAAACTCAATCAAAACAACCACGCTCTTTTGTTTTACACATGTAGTTTCCTGCGGTAAAAATAATTTTAGACAGGTTTGAGATAATCCAAAATAATACCATAATTTCAATTATCAAACCGAAAATGCTTTTCCGTTGTAATACAGACATTATAATAATTGTTTTAATGACACATTGCAAATGGCCTCCTTTTATAGTCACGGCCCACGGCGCGATTGTTATTTGAGATTTTTATCGCAAAAGCACTGTATCACTGCGAGATAATAAAGGCGAATGACAACGTATTATTCGCGGTTATTCATTTCGTCGGAAATTCGGGTTCGATTCAGCCAATCTCAGCAGGACACTGAATTTTCACGAGGGATCCAACTACAATTGGATTTTTGGTTAGAAAACCGGAATAAAGCGGGTATCGTACTGAAATCTCCGATTCAAATCGCCTCAACACGGCTTTCGTGTTGGGGTTCTTGGAAGCGTCGAGTCATCGCGCTCAAATATTATTTCCCCGTAATATTTCTTCCTAGTTCTTTCATGGGTTATCCGATGGTTATCTGTTGTATTTTTGATATCAATGTGTATTGACTATTGACAGACCACGGGCTGATTGTCCCAAATCAAAGATTTTTCAGAAAACGCTTCCAAGTAAGAATTAAGTTTGCAAAGCAAATATTGTATAGATATATTAATAGCTACTTTTTACTGCTTGCTAACGGTACTAGTGACGTTTACAACTTGGTACTAAAACCGAATGAATAGGCAGTATGTACAAAGCAACAAATACCTGAAAGTTGAAACTTTACAAAATCTCTTTTTTCTTTCTTCCTACTCCTCCTACGAGTATTTTCTTCTGATTAATTTCATTGCTTTTCCCAAGACTGCTTTAGCAATGTCCCTCGGGCTCCCTGATATCATATCAAAGGGTTTTCGTGGTTGGATACCGCTGTCGATCCTGGCGACACAGGAGATACAGTGGTGGGAATATGTGGTGGGCCAAAGCCCGATTTACAAAATCTCTGTACTGAAAAAATGTGCTTTGTGCTTTGTAGCAATGACTATTACCACTATTACCGAACATTTTTCAATGATAAAACATTTATATCTTTATTTAGTATTTAGCAATGTTATGTATTCCTGGTTGAAATCGTATTCGCGACGGCATTTCTTCCGTGCCGTTATCACAAGGGCGCGCTCAAGTGGGATAACGCTGGCTTTGTGATTGCTCCCACCGCTCATCCCACCCTGGTACATCACAAAGAAACCTAAAGTATATTGCTTAAATACTTTGAAGTACACACGAAACGAAAAAGTTTATTTAAGTCGGAATATTTTATGTTACATTTGCAAATTGACCAATAAATATTAAAATAATTTTTGGTTCACGAACAGATGGAAGAGTCAATCGAGTAAGAGAAAGTATTTTAATAAACCGAGGTGAGTTGTAGGTATGTAGGTATTATAAATAACATGAAATTGCAATATATATTTACTATGATCGAAATTACAAAGCGAGTTACAAAACGACAACTACGACTCTGTTTTATGTATGAGCAAACTCGTATGTAATATGTATTCAAAAATACCGATCATCACAAGTATCATAGAAGAACCACACAACAACCTCATAGTCATATTCTCGCCTCTGCTGTAAGCTATTAAGTACAACGGTAACTATGAATTTCGTAGGTCGGTGCGGGCGGCGTCTACAAAGGAGTGACCTCAGCGAGGCGTGGGAACCGCCCGCCCCTCCCCCACTCCCCACCTGACCGGTCACGAACAGTACTGGAAAATTGTTGCTAGGAATGTGAAAGGTCGAGAGACATTTCCGTTTGTAGCTACGAGTATACAAGGTGTTACAAAACACAGTGATAAAATTTTAGGGTGTGCATGTCTCCCTTATAAGTTATAATACATAGAGTTCACTATGAAGGCAGCAGCCCTGAAGGAGCAACATTTTTTTTTGCGATTTGTATGGGCAAGCACTCCAGCGTCATGATTTTTTCCATACAAAAATAAAAAGAGTACTCTTTCAGCGCGGCTACTTTCAATGCGAACTCTATACAGTGGACCCATACACACCCTAAAGTTTTGTCTCTTAGTTTTGTTACACCCCGTAGATGTGAAACGTCCAGAGGTTTTGACAATCACTGTGGTTCAGTGGTACGGTTGGCCGTTGGGGTTCAAATCCTGAAAAGAAAAAAAGACGAAAGTTTTCAATATCCCTGGATCATGTGTATGAAATATAGACCGTACGTATCCATACTAATATTATAAATGCGAATGTGTATCTGTCTGTCTGTCTGTGATCTATCTGTTACCTCTTCACGCCCAAACCGCTGAACCGATTTTGCTGAAATTTGGCATGGAGATACTTTGAATCCCGGGAAAGGACATAGGATACTTTTTGTCCTGAAAAAATGTACGGTTCCCGCGCGATAAACGAATTTTGGCTCAACGGAGTTGCGGGCGTCATCTAGTAATATTATGAAAGTGTTAAATGTTTCCGTTGTCTGGTACGCGTAACACAAGTTCTTCGTGAACTTAGCACGGGCCACGTGGCTGCAGGGCTGATATGGTGGGATTGGTGGTAAGCGTCTATAGAATATAATAATGTACAAACAACTTGTTGCCTCATGCCAATGATTCCCAAGTACAAAAAAATGTTTCATAATCCCCTTAGGTAGACACAAAAACTAGCCAAAATATACGTAAGCCGACGTAGTTTTGGTAAACTTACCGGATATGCTGCGTCAATGGATTTCCCACTTTAATATTTCGTCGTACGTACATGCGTCATATTATTATCTTTGTTCCAATAAAAACATAATTTTTTTAATTTTATTTATGCTCAGCACAGTTTTTTAAAAAGGTTTCCAGACAATTTTAAGAAGTGATGATGAAAATCCACTGACTGGAGTCACTGGAATCTGGATGTATTTGCAGTATCAAAGTGAATGGAGATTGGAGAATCTCTACCATGTACCATCGAGGAAATTGATTCCTAGGCAGTTGACAGACCAACCAGGCTGGGTTTGACGTAACGCGACCAAATACGTAGGTCTGCCTAGGAATCAACTTCTCTGATAGTACACCTGCATCCATAAATTGAAATGAAAGAAGTAATTTATCCAGAGGTTCAATTCTCATCATAAAGCTAGGGTTTAGGATGAGTACTTCTTTTTAAATAAAAGAACAAGGGGTCTCGTATCGAAAAAGATATCCCTAGCTTGTGATACAACCTCTCAATCTAATGAAGATCAAAGGTACACCGTACAGATGTGCCTCAGGTACATGAGGACTAGTAATTACGAAGAAACGGGCAAGTGTTTAATTCTATTAACCGCCGGTTCGACCTCATTAGATGTAACCCTTAATGCACGGACGAGTATTGATGGCCGCCATACGTCATCGCCCTTCACCGACGAACTCATAAAGTTTAAAACAGATATAAATTATATTTCGAATGCAGCATTTGAATAATTATTATTGCTAAGGGCGAGACCGCACTAGGCACAACTTACACTGCAGCAGGGCGATGCGATACTGTAGTCTGTAAATTTCACAGTATCGACGTTTTGAGTCGTGTGCGCGTGTGTTCGTAGGCGTGTGCACATTTAAGATTTAAAAAAAAAAACAAAAAAAAAGTTTCTTTGTTTGAACGCGCTAATCTCAGGTCCGATTTCAAAAATTCTGTCAGTATTAGATATCCCAATAATATATATTTTATCACGCTAAGACTAACAGGAGCGATGAAATAGAGGAAAATGTGGAAAAAACGTGGGAAATTACATGAAATTTCTTATTATCTTAAGAACTACTGGAGCAATTATTTTATGTTATACACATGAAGAATAGACCACGTAAGGGACAATAGGCTATTATTGCGGAAAATGTACGGTTCTGTGAAATTCCTAAATTACGCGGGCGAAGCAAATATTTGGCGGTGAATTTTACGTCGCTCCACCACTGTGTTTACACCTAGGTGTGGCTAAGCATCTGTATGTCCTGACTGAAGAAAACACCTAAAAGTCTTCTAAACATTTATTTACATTATTATTGTATAAGAATCTCTAAATATTATCTCTTCACGTTATTTTCTCAAAAGACATTTTAAATATGACAAATACTACGTTCGACACTGACTCCTGCCATATTGTGCTGCAGAGAAGCTATGCGATGCGTAAGGCCAAGGCCACAACACTGTGATGCTGCGTCACATCGTAAAAATTTTCATTGCTTTGCAATAGTTGCTTTTGCCATACGACGCCGTGATGTGTCCTAGGTCTAACATGTCGGTGCCACAGAATTTGAACAGTCGCGTCGCGTCGTTCCATTGCATCGTCGCCTAATGACAGTGAGGTCTCACCTTAAATGCCGCGAGTACTGAGGAACTGCCTGACCTCGTGTCTTTTAATATCAGTCAACTGTTGAAAATTTGGCTGCACGATTTCTCGTGTGGTTCCACTTAGAAAATTTTACTTATTGCTAAAATTTTATAAACTTATTATATAACTTGCTGTCCCGGCAAACGTTTCTTTGCCATATTATACATATAATGTTTATCGCCCCATGTATTATTTTCCTCTATGTATCGCCCGTATTATTTTATTGAATTAGTGACTACAAATAAGTATGTCACCATGGCAACGTCCATCGCTATCCCGTGACCCGCGTCGCATAAACAATGGTCGCTCTTTATAGACAAATAATTTGCAATAAAATAAAATTGCGACCATACCTAAAGATTTAAGCTATCCTATCTCTTAAGTTGGAAAAAAGCACACATTTAAAAAAAACAAACATTAAAATCGGTTAAGTAGTTTAGGAATCCATCGCGGACAAACATCGTGACAGGAGATTTATATATATTAGATATGACTACTACATCTGGATACAGCTGTAGTTTAAATTTTCTTATTTTCTTATGTAATAAATTTAAACTTATAGACAACATTATGAAAACGTAATGATTTATTATTATGTATTTCTAAGTTGTAACTTCTAACACAAGACCACACAAAACTTCACGCCTTTGGCTGCACAGCATTCATAATTATTATAATTCATCATACCGCAAAATTTATCACATATTTTTTACACCCGAAGAAACACTACTAAAGATTTATTGCGAAATTTTTCATAGAACATTGGCAAGAAAAGTGTTGTCACTATAGGTTAGGTTCCGTGTAATATGACAAATGCCTATTTCTCAATGCAATATACATCTCATATTAATAATTTAAAATATTGTGTCTATCTGACCATCTTTTTGCTACTTCGTGAAACAATTATAAAATCAATATTTTGTACGATTAGTTACCGTGCGACAAACCTACGAGAACCAAGACGTTCTGGGAAACATTTGAATGAAGATGTTTTGTTTTCATGATTATAATATCAATAACATTCCTTTCTTTCGACTATAATCGTTAAAATTTAAACAATTTTAACTAACGAGCTTGTACCACGCAAGGGATTTCCTCCTAAGATACAAGGAACCCCAAAGGCTAGTGTACGCTCTATTAACCGTGTTAGAGCCGCTGGCTAGACAAATGCGTTGCTTGACAGTTCACGTTTCCATTTCGTTATATTCCATTTAATTCGTGTTTTTATTACCTCTCGCTCCACAATGTGTCAATATTTTGTCACGATCCGTGTGACGTGTACTAATGTCATTAATTTGTTACGAAATTAAGTAAATCCGTAGCGGCCGCTTTGAAATTTAAAAAGCGTAGTCAACGTGTTAATAATGACGTCAATTAACATTTCGGAGGCTTTGGTGGAGCCCGCCTATAGTAGAAAAAAGCGTAAAAGGTTAATCCTTTACCTACGATTTTAAATAATAACTAAATAGATGTTGCCCACAATTACGTTGACTGGTAGAGATTGCTTGTTAGCAATAAGTTCGCCTTTTGTGCATCATCTGGAATATGTTATTTTAAGTAAAATTGTTTCATTTTGTATTTTTTGGTGTACAATAAAGTGTTGTTGTATTGTATTGTATTGTATTGTACGTTCGCACGGTTTGTTCATCACGCAAGAACTGTTAGTCTGTCGAGAGAAAACCAAACCTCATGTCTTTTCTCTTTGCATCTCCACCAGTACAAAATTCAGCAGTTAAAGAGGTAACAAGCATAAATACTGAATGATCCATACTAATATTATACATTCAAAAGTGTGTCTGTCTGTCTATCTGTCTGTCTGTTACCTCTTCACGCTCAAACCGCTGAACCGATTTGGCTGAAATTTGGCATGTAGATACTTTGAGTCCCGGGAAAGGACATAGGATACTTTTTATCCCGGAAAAATGTACGGATCCCGCGCGATAAACGAATTTTGGCGCAACGGAGTTGCGGGCGTCATCTAGTACCTATAATAAAATGTATCAACAAAAGTATTGATACTCGATGTCGTAACTCGTGTCAATACTTTACGAATCGTTTACGATATCGAATATAGCGTTACGAGTTACGACGCTAGAGGTGACTGTACCTCGTCTCGTGGCCATCTTAGGGCCTCAACTGTTTCTTTTTTATATAAATAATTTCCCAACAAGTATACCCCATGACTCTATTTTATTCGCTGATGACATAACTATAATAATTAAAGATAAAACTAATAATACTTTGACATTCGAAAATAAAATTAATAACACTCTTAATTTGACAAAAAAATGGCTAGAAAAACATGACCTCATTATCAATATTGACAAAACTAATATAATAGAATATCAAACTTATAATAGAAAATCCATGAATCTAAATATTGTATTGGATGGTAAAATCGTACAATTTGTAGACAATACAGTATTCTTAGGAGTAAATATTGATAAATATTTTAATTGGAAAAAGCACATAGAAGCAACCTGCTTAAAATTAGACCGATTTGTCTTTGTACTAAATCGATTACGAAATGTGAGCACTAAAGAATCGGCGCTGCTAGCATATCACGGTTATGTTGCTTCCGTGTTAACATATGGTATTATCCTCTGGGGCAACTCAACAGATTGCGGAAAAGTATTTGTTGCCCAAAAAAAATGTATACGTGCTATATTTGGTGCCAATTATACTGAAAGCTGTAAACCACTATTTAGGAAAATTAGTTGTCTGCCTTTACCATGTTTATATCTATTCGAAATAAGTGTATTTATTAAAAATAACATTAATCTTTTTGACAAAAAAATAGATAACACAAACCGATCTCTGAGACATAAAAATAAATTATGTGTACCAACACAAAGGCTAGACGTTTTCAAAAAAAATGCCTTCTGTATGGGAATTAAAATTTATAACCACTTACCTGACAGTATTAAAAACTATAACCATAGAATATTTAAGAAACAATTATTTGAATTATTGATAAACAAATGTTATTACTCAGTAAATGAATTCATTAATGATAAAGACTTGAATAAATATATTATGTAATTAGTGTTTAAGTATAGTATGTAAAATTTAATGTATTTAATTTGTTTTCATCTATTTCCATTTCTTTTGCTTTGACCTATATTTAAATATTTGCACGCCGCATGAGGCAGAATGTGTCTGAGCTATTATATATGTCTAAACATCTTTTTTGTACCATATTCTGGCAAATAAATATTTGAATTTGAAATTTGAATTTGAATAAGCTTTAGTGCTTACATCGTATCTGAAAACAATTACTACGAGAGGAAATTGACCCATTAAATCTTATGACGTCAGACAAATTGATTTTGACCTCAGAGTTTCGAACACGGAGCGAGCACCAACAATATTTTAATTGTAATCGTACTCCCCGCCCACCGGTCACGCGAGCTCGCGTTTGGAAACACAACTTTGTATATAAGACATAATAATACTATAATACTATACATTATCATACAGTATACAGATATATTATACTACGAATCATGAGCATGGTAAAAAGTTTTCGAAAGTACAAGAAAACTAAAGATATTTCTCCACAGAACCATAAGTCTCCAACTAGGAGTTAGAGGTCTCTATAATTTGCAACATTGACTTCGTTGTGACTTACTCCGTCAAATATATAATTATGACACTGATGTAATAATAATAATAATAATAATAAACATTTATTCAAGAACTTTGGGCATTACACCACGCTACTTTACAAAATAAAACGTTAACACACAGTTAAAATGAAGTTGACATGAAAATACCAAGCAGTATGAAAAGTAACTAGCCTAACTAAGAATTAACAACAAACAAACAAAAAAATAAAAATAGGTAACAGGTAACAAACAGGTAAAAAAGATAAGTTAGCAAGAGTATCATGGGAAGGCAGGAGGTGTAATGCTCAAGCCACTGAAATGGAGTCCACTCAGGTAAAACGACTATGGATAACCACAGTCCCTGATATTCTGTGGATCCAAAATGTCAGGCGCAAAACAGACCACCCAAGGCTACAGTGTTGCAATATAAAAATAAGTTATTTATAAAATTTAAAACAATTATAAAATAAAACATACATAAATAATTCAATAAATAAAATGTAAGTATATACTTAAAAATAAATAAAAACTTGAATTAAATATGGTATGCAAAGATTAAAATGAGGTAACTTATGTGACGTAAAATGATAAAAATATATAACAGAGAGCGATATATAACATATAACAGAGATAATATTTAACCTATCAACCCCCATAAGGACACCGGCGACCGCGACAACAATAGAATAACAATAGAATTCCAAGAATCCGCGATTCAAGGATTAAATTGAGAGCTGATCCTGTAGTAGCAATTCCTTTAGTTTCCTCTTAAAATTATTTATAGAATGCAGAGCACGAAAGGGCGGTAAAAGGTTATTCCATATCTTACTCGCCAAGTACCTAAAACTACCTCTAAATGCAGACGAGTGATGGAGACGAGTTACTAATAGGTACGACGAACCCCTGTTGGTGAGGGTCAGCTGCTTGTCACATGCCCACTGGAGCTTACTAAACAAGTAGGATGGAGTTTTTAATTTAACCACACCGAACAGTAATGTAGCAAAATGTAACTGTCGGCGACCGTCCATCTTAAGCCATCTCAGACTGTTTATGTACGGCGTTACGTGGGCGCCGGGAGGCACATTGCAACAATATCTTGCGCATGCATTTTGCACTTTTTGAATGAGGTGCTTGGAGCGAGAGAGAAGACAGGGACCGATAACAGCGTCAGCGTAATTTAAGTTGGAAAGGACAAGTGATTCACACAGCGAAACTCGTAATCTCTCTGGAATGAAATTTCTGACCTTGTACAGGAGCTTTAAACGATAAAAACACCGGCTGACGACCTTAGTGACGTGCTTCTCAAACCTCAGTCCTTCGTCCATCAGGACTCGTAAATTACGGACTTCAGTCACCCTTTCGATGCTTACGTCATTAATACAAATTTTAGGCTGATTAGCAACAACTTTGTGTATTTGTACTTTTGTGCCCAAAATCAGGTACTTAGTCTTAGATGGGTTAAGTACCAGGGCGTTATTTACTGACCATTTAGCTATACGTGCCAAGTCTTCATTCAACCTTCGCATAGCTTCCGAAAGGTTATTCGGCTTGAAGGTAATATACAACTGTATGTCATCCGCGTAAATATGGAATTTACAATAGCGTATTTGCCTGACTATATCTGCGCAATATAATGAAAACAATAAAGGACCAATCACTGAACCCTGAGGTACACCTCTGTTAACATTACGAGGACTTGAACGTGATGACGTCCCGTTTTTATTAATAGCTTCGACTACCTGTAATCGGTTAATCAAATATGAGGCAAACCAGGCTACTACTCCAGCATCACAACCATAGTATTTCAACTTAGAAAGAAGCAAATTTATATTGAGGGTTTCAAATGCGCGTGAATAGTCCAATAGTACCAAGACCGTAACCTCTCCTGCATCCTGTGCTGTGATGACATTATCCACTACATCTATCAAGGCAGTAGTTGTACTGTGATGTTTACGAAAGCCCGACTGCAATGATGGTAATATATTGCTTTCTTCGACATAATTGCTAATCTGGCTATGTACAACCTTTTCAAGAACTTTGGATAAACACGGCAATATGCTGATTGGTCGGAGGTCTTTCAGATCAGAGACGTTGTCTTTCTTGGGGATGGGTTTAACAATAGAGAGACGCCACGACTCGGGGAAGGTGCAGGACAGGAGGGAGGTATTAATTATATGGGTCATAGCACTTAAACAACTAGGTATGCGGCACGACATCAACAACATATCAGAATTCATATTATCCACCCCCATAGCCTTAGAAGTCGACGACTTGATAATTTTTAGGACATCATCATCATTAACTATTTTAAACTTAAAGGTGGAAGAACCAAAGGTATGGGAGTCGAAATAGGCTAAGACAGGCGGAGGAATAAAATTAGCACCTGGGACGTCCAAAAAATGTTTGTTAACATTATCAGGGTCAGCTAGGTTAGCAGGAAGTGTAAAATCAGACTTACGATTATGCCAGATCAGATTATCTTTCAAATGACTCCACATAAGCTTGGGGTTCTTAATATTAGAATTAATGTAGGTACTAAAGTAAGACGCTTTTTCCCTAAGGATAGCTCGCGTGACCTCACGCTTAAGGTCTTTATAGTAATTTAAGTGGGAGTCATTTTTTGTGCAACGTGCACGCTTATACGCCTTGTCTCGTTGCTTCATTAATTGTTTTATATTAAAAGTAATCCAAGGGTATTGGCGATCTTTTAAATGAAGTGTTTTGGTAGGGGCCAGCAAATCAAAAATGTACAAAACACTGCTACTAAAGAACTGCACCATCTCATCAACCTCGTCGACACTAAAGATGTAGTGCCAGTCTAAAGAATTCATGAACAGTTCAAAATCTTCAGGCGAGATATCTTTTAGTGCACGATAAGTTATACATTTAGTAACTGTCCTTACTTTCGGAAGGTCTATCTCAAAAGAAAGGAACGCGTGGCTACTAAGATCGGGTATGTGCTCAACCCAAACTCGATTCAAGTCGGCATTAGAACAGACCAGGTCGAGTAGGGTTGCGGTTTCGGCGGTGAAGTGAGTAGCCTCAGCCGTATATTGATGTAAGCGGTGAATGAATAAAAATTGGTCCAAGATATTAAAGTGAGCCGTGTTCTTTTTTAAATAATTAATATTAAAGTCACCAACTAGGTATAAGTAGTCGTAGGCTGAAAAACTGCTAATTGTATCAGTTAGTGTATCAGTAAAAAGTTTAGCTGATAGCCAAGGGGGGCGATATGCTGTACCTAAAATGATTATTTTATTATTGGATTTAAAAGACAACCACATCTGTTCTACGGTATGGGATGTACTGAGGTGCTCAATAATTTTAACGTTAAATCTTTTCGAGATATAAAAACCTACGCCGCCGCCACGGCTACGTACAGACTCAGGTCTAGGCATATGAACCAGTCGATAACCTGGTACCCTAGGAGCGCGACTTTCCTCGCCCGAGCGCAGCCAGGTTTCATTAATAGCCATGATATCACATTTGTACCTGTTCATTGTTGCTACTAGGAACTCGTCGTGCCCAGAACCTAAAGAACCAGGGTTAAGAAAACCAACTTTAATTTTGCTGCGATTACACATTTTTGAGTTTATTGAAGTAACATAATAAGGATACAAAATACAATTGACCTAAATTTAAAATATTTTTTTGTACCAGTAGGTAAATGCAATAATCATTGAGCAGCGCCAGAAAATAATAAATGATATTAAAAATCCATAATATTTTGTACAATATAATAATTAAAATTAGTTTATTAAAATGTATTCTTAAGTTACCTTTATTACCAGGTAATGTAATGATAATATTAAAGTAAGTCATAATATTATGTAGAAAATATCGTAGGAAAATATTATAAAAGTATAAAAATATCATAAAATAAATACTATGAAAAACATGATAATTTGCACTTGTATCGTAGGTAAAAAGGATCGGCCTAGTAAAAAGAGATAAATAAATATAATAAAATAAACTGTAACCCTGTAATGTGTATGCCTTGCATATTATGGATTTTATGTTCTTTTGCATATTAAACGTGCAACAGACATGTAGCTCACCTCCATACGATTCCCATGCTAAATGCTTATCAGCGTCACAACATAATATTACAAATACATAAAAATAAAATTTAAAACATACCAGTTGAAAAGAGAAAGGATGAATATTAAACACAGATATCATGAAGCGAAATAAGGTAAAACGGAATACATTATTTATGAAACATGTACATGTACAGTGCTTATATACAAGTGGAAGTTATGGATATGCTCAAATTATTTTCACTTAGGTAAAACAAAAATCAAAGTTGGATAGTAATCAGCGTTGCCAGATTTTTTTTGTGCCAAGTCAGGATTTTTGAACTTTTTGAGTGAAAAAGCGGGATTTCTCAGTCAAAAGCGGGACAAAGTAAAAAAAAGGTATAAAATCAAATGTTTTTTGAATTTGTATCTTTTTATTTGCGTTAAAATAACGTTTACGTGACAATAGATAGCTAAAGTAGCCAAAGAAAATCCACCCCTCTACCTCCTACACTCTCATGTTCATTACGCATCTTTCTTTCTCAGCACGCTGCACGTACGTTCGGATTTTCCCCGAAAAGCGGGACTAAGGCTGTCCCGCGCGGGACATTTAATTTTGATGAAAAAATCGGGACGTCCCGCCAAAATCGCGGGGCGTATGGCAACGCTGATAGTAATAGACTATCAAGTCAGATAAGCATTATGTAGAAACTAGTAACATCCATATCTGCTTATAAATCATGACTCTATTCTGAAAAAGGTTCTAAGCGGCTATTGGGTTTCGTGTGCCCAATCAGGGTATCGATTTCTATCAATAAATTCAGTATCGTGTTCCAAACAGGCTATAAATTTCTCCGGAAAGATATAATTTGTTTGCGGCCAATAGGAAAAAGTTTATTAAGGTTGGATTTAAAAACAAAAAACTACAACCCAAGATAGGGGCGGGGACGCGGCGCAGCTTGTACAAAATAACCTGTTTTTGTTTTAAATTATTTAATCTGATATCTGATAGCAGCTGATGAAATTAAAAAAAACCGTTAGTATTAAACTTTAGGAGTTTATATCTTAATTATTGTAATAATATTTCGAATGACAGAAGTTTTTACTTGTGATCGATCGCAGTTTCAATGATACCAAATATATTTTAAAGTCAAGTGTACACAAGCCAGCACGCATAGGTACTAGAGCTTAGTGGAAAACTTTAGTTCTTCTTCAGAGGCAAGCCCTAGACAATAGGCTAGCTTATTTCTACAATATAAGTAGGATGTCAGGATATTAGATGAGAATCTTCAAAATGTAGTACCTAACCATAACTCAATCCGATAAGAATGGCGAGTCTTGACTTATATTAACTATAACAAAAACACTTACAGGCAGAAACACACTAAGGTGTATCCCAAGGATGGGATAAAACGGGATGAGCGCGGGATGAAATATAAAAAGGATCGATAACCAGTCAACTAGAGCAAGTCTAGCCGGTAGACTGATTGTTGTAAATTATAGATAATTGGCCGATTACGGCCGTAGGCGGAGAATGCACAGATAAATGGATATAATAGCATCGATTTTGGTCCTGGAATCGGCGAGCTCATTATAATAAGTGGCGACCGAAACCTGTGACGGCGTAATCGTTTCTGATCACAGCCTTCGGAGCGGGCGCCATTGGTCAGCACATGATTTATTATGGTATATTATTTCTTCATGTGCCGTGGGCAAAAGGATTCTTGTAATTTGAATAAATATAAAGGTTGCAGAACTTCAGGTACCTTGCTACGTACCGTACATCTATACATATAATAAAACTGTAGAAATGACAATTCTGTACATTAAAGATATTCAAAAAATAATAAGCGAGGGTTGTTACTACATCGCTATAGAAGCCAAAAATGTAGTTAGTTTTTTTGTCTGTCTGTCTGTCTGTCTGTATGTTTGTTCCACTATCACACGAAAACTACTGGTCCGATTTGAATGCGGTTTTCGCAGATATATTTGTCTTCTTCTAACTCAAAATTTGGTGTATAAAATCACCCCCCTCCATCTCTCTAAGGGGAGCAAAGAGGGGAACAGATTTTTAATCAAACTTTTTTCTTTAATGGACTTACTACATATTATTAACTGTTTTTTCCAACTTAATATCTGGCGTATAAAATTTTTCCTCCCACCCCTCTTAGGGGACAAAAGAGGGGGTAAGATTTTGTATCAACTGATGAAGAAGAAACACTTTAAATGGCAAAACAACATTTGCCGGGACAGCTAGTTAATGATAAGTACATCTAGTAAAGCGAAAAAATTTGGTCACATAAATTATATTCTTGCTACAGATTTTGATAACGTTCGAATTCCAAGATAGTTTTAGCTTGTCCATCGGCCTCTCTGAGATCAAATCAAAGAGTTTTTAATGTTGGTTACTAGTTACTACTCGATGTCGATCCATGGTTTGTAGAAGTTGGACTTGGGAGCACTGTGCCAATGGGCAATGTCCGTTTAAAGAACCTGTGTACTATATGTCGCAGTCATCTGGTTGAATCTGCTTTTTGATTTAATAACTAGCGAATTCGTTGAATGAAACCATTTCGTTTACAGTCAAAGACTTGACGAGTGGAGCCTTAGTTTTGAGTCTACTGGTCTAGACGTTAAACGTTACAATCTGCGACTTAAAGAGTTAGCCTTTATTCATTCAATTAAAATTAATGGTTTCATTCAATAACGCGCGATCATCGAATAGCCTATACTAATACCTAGAAGTATCGTATGTTAGTAAACATAATCTATACATATAATAAAACTGTACAAATGAAAATTCTGTACATTAAAGATATTCCAAAAATAATAAACAGGGGGCGTCACTACATCACTATAGAAGCCAAAAATGTGGTTGTTTTTTTTGTCTGTCTGTCTGTCTGTCTGTATGTTTGTTCCAGCATCACACGAAAACTACTGATCCGATTTGAATGCGGTTTTCGCAGATACGTTTGTCTTCTTCCAACTTAACATCTGGTGTATAAAATTTTTCCCCCCCACCCCTCTAAAGGGGCCAAAGGGGGGGTCAGATTTTGTATCAAACTTATATAGTATTTTTCTTTAATGGATTACTTCATATTACTGTGTTTTCCAACTAAAAATCTGGTGTATAATTTTTTTTCCCCAACCCTCTTAGACGACAAAAGAGGGGGTAAAATTTTGTATACCAACTGATGAAGTAGAAATACTTTATATGGCAAAACAACGTTTGCCGGGACAGCTTGTATGTAATAAAAAAATATGCAAACATAATGTTAAATTAAATATTAATATTGTAAACAAGTAATTTCACGAAAGATTCACATAAACCCTTTTCAAAAATAACATCCTACCAATTTATCACAATATGCGAAAAGGGATTTTTCTGTAAAGATTCCCTAATATAGTTACTAAATAACATATAATACCCTTAAGGGTCATCCCTTTTTCTACAACAATCGCTCGGAAATTGATATTGATGCGGAAAGGGCAGTTTTCCATAAAAATAAGGTTTATTTGAATAACGGATGGCCGCGGGGTCGGGCGGCGAGCCTCGCTGCTTTATAAGATTGTCTTCTCGCTTCGGACAATGATGCATGGCTTCCGAGAAGGAGCTGGACATTTGGAAAATAAGATGTTTTCAATTGAAAATGTGTTTGATACAACTTTGTCGATTTTCTTCGCTTTTTATTTTGGTTACTAGATGACGCCCGCAACAGCTCCGTTGCACCAAAACTCGTTTATCGCGCGGGAACCTATGTCCTTTCCCGGGACTCAAAGTATCTCCATGCCAAATTTCAGCAAAATCAGTTCAGCGGTTTGAGCGTGAAGAGGTAACAGACAGACAGACAGACACACTTTCGCATTTATAATATTAAGTATGGATATTATGTATTTTTAAATTCCACGAATGGCTTATTACATGTAACAAACAATTACCTTGTTTTAACGTTGGTACACTTGATGTTACTTACGAAAGAATGAAATATTATAATAAAAGAAAATAATTTATATGCACACTCAATAAACCTACTTCATTTGAGCGTGTAATATCAATTAAATTATTTTAGTTGTGATAAATCCGCTATCTGCCTATAAATCAATTTCTCTGATAGTACAAAATATTGACATGATACTGTTTAAGGCTGCTCTTTCCAAAAATGCGTGCAGATGAAACAACTTTTTATCGGCATTAACAGAGAAATTATATCTGAAAAAGATAATTAGTAATCTACATGATATGATACGTAATTTGGTTTTGCCATATTTTTTCTATCGGTATCACATAATAAAGAAATAAAAAACCAAATCACCTCCAAATCGTTGAATGAAACCACTTTACTCCTTCATTATTTATCAAAATAATATATAAAAAATATGTACTGCTTTGCAATACATAAGTTTATAATTTGGTTTTTTTACTTTTTTGAAATATGTATTATATTAAGCCTTTAAAAGGTTTTTTCTCCTATTCGCCTTATCATGGACGCGGCGAGCGTTGTAACCACCACCGTACAAGGCGCACTGTTATGAATGTTATTTTAATGTCATTTACGTCGATATTCGCACTGACAGACAATCGACCTGCTAATTTAGGGAGAGAGGGCCCTTAAATCGATGGTGTTACATCATTCTTCCAGACAACCGATCTAAACAGCTCGTAATAATTTCAAAACAGACCATATCGGAGGCATTTAATGCTATAACTCAAATACAGAAACTTTACCTCTAAATGTCCAAGCGGGAAGATATATCGAGGAATAATAAGCATGACATTAAGTCCAGCGGGCACCCCCGGGACTCGAACCCGGGCCACATGGTAGTGTAACCCCATTTCACGCGGCTTCGTTACGCCACGCTCATAATTACATTAAAACAAAAGAATATGTGTGTGTCCGAGTGTTTCGTGAATAAAACAGTTTACTTTTTCTTTAGCGCGGATAATGCTACCAACACCTTACCTTCTTCTTAGTCCTACGCAGTGAACATAATATATTTTATGCTAATATTCCAAATTTTTCACGGGTCACCTGATGAAAAGTAGATTCCATCGCCCATCGACACTGAAGAGTTTCAAGCGCGCTGCTGGCCTTGTGAGAGGGAAATACGTTCTCCTCTTAACAGTTTGCAGGTCGTAATAGTTCGGAAAAACTGTTGAGTTTTTAACCGACTTCCAAAAAACGAGGAGGTTATATGTTCGGCTGTGGATATTTTTTTTTTTTTTTTTTTTTTTTTTTTTATTTTTGTATGTTCAACGATTACTCCGCCGTTTGTGAACCGATTTTCGAAATTTTTGTTTTGTTGTATTAGGTTTCACTCCAATTTGGTCCCATTTTCACAAAGGTGGTGACCTGATGATGGGATCCATGAGTAATCGAGGGAACTCCTCGAAATTTATATGGAAACATATGGTGATTTTGGTTTTATGTGAAGTGTACTAAGAATATGCTACCAAAAAGTCAAATATTGGGTCAAGGTATACCATGGTTTCGAAGATGCTGAGAGAACTCCTGACTCCTTATAGATACACGTTTGGGAGTTTCGGCGTTGTTTTAAGAACAGAAAGCATATGCTACTATGCAATTAATATTCATCATCATAATCATAATCATCATCATCGTCATCATCATCATTACCACGTCGTGTTAAGGTCACCAATGTCTCATGGCACAGAATAGATAGTAGTACAAGGCATAGGTATGGATATACTAACTCGTAATAATAATTTTCTATTGTTACCAACAACACCTGTTTGTTTAATACACGGCGGTCGGCGATACAGAGGCGACGGTGTCGCGCGGGCGGCGCGTGGCGGCGGATGACAGATCGAATATTTTACTACTTTATATTATACAGATCGAATACTTTACTAACTACTGTTCACTTCACTGATAATATATTATTTTGTGAGTGTGAGTTGTGACTCTTAATGTAAAGAAAAGACGTCATACGCCTTAAACTGGTCTTATGGTTCTGTAGGGTTACCCTGGGACGTTAATCCCTCTGGCGTAATATCAATTAAGACAACCAGTGAGTGTGAGCGAGAAGAAAAAGTTTATTGTAGCGAATTAGTTATATCAAATGAGTCGAGTAAGCGATACCGCGATGCAGAAGCTTAACAACGACATCTGTTGTTGAATTGCGGAACTAAATTTTCTTAGAAAATATAAAGTTTACAAATCTCAACACTTAACAAATTGTAATAAAATACGTAAAATATACGCGAAGGTTTACGTACTAGTGTAACTAAAAAGAGTGAAATTATTATTATTTTTAACAAAAAATTAAAACCGACTTCCAAGGTAAAAACAATAATAACATTAATATGAACTAAAAAGTATTAAATAATTTTTACTATCTAATAGTGCCCTTTTCCGAATTCGGCTAAACCTCAACTATTTCTGTACTCACTCTTCATAATTTTGAAGTCGGTGCCAGTTCCAAAAGTTTCAAATATTCTGTCAGAGGACTGAAGATTCAGCTATCTGGTACCGACTTCAAAATAATGAAGATTGAGTACAGAAATAGTTGAGGTTTAGCCGAATTCGGAAAAGGGCACTATTAGATAGTAAAAATTATTTAATACTTTTTAGTTCATATTAATGTTATTATTGTTTTTACCTTGGAAGTCGGTTTTATAGTCAATATTCTTTGTTCTCTGTACCATGTATAGGACCAAGGTCCAGGGTGTTTTATTATCAGCAACATGAATATTTTATAATGCCGTTCTAGCGTATTCCTTTGAAGTCATATTTCAAGCAAGATACAACATTTAGTACTTACCCACAAATATTATGTAACGCTAGAAATCGATACAGTTTACCAAAAAATGTATATGTATCGTTAATATCCATGCCATTACCACTATATTATATCTAGCATCCATATCAAGCTTATTGGACGATTACTGGGATATCGGTACACTAAAAAAGTAATTTATTGAACAATTTTTATTATTAGTAGAGTTTGTATGAAACGTTGCGTGATAGAGTCGCCTAATCAAATATGAAAATATGTTTACGGGAAAAGGCCGTATCGTTAATCGTCCCTTGAATTGCTTTTAAACAAAGCACATTTACAAATATTGAAATTGTCTATCAGTTGTTTTAGGGTACAGCAAATTACATTTCTTTATAAAAAAGGTTGAAGTCTATTGTGAAAATCGCGATATTTTAAAAGAATAATAGATGTTTGCCTGTTTACTTTGCGCCTATATCTATACAACAACTGACTTACTTATTTTCTCTTTAAAAATACTATACTTTTTCTGCTCAAAATTATTTATATCTGCTACCACATAATTTCTACTGTAAGCAAAATAATATTCCCCGTTTGTTTAGTTTCGTATCGTATACTCCTGTTAATAAACTCGTAACTCGTAAAAGATAATAATTATTATTTATTATCACCTCTGAGAAACTAACATCAAAACCTAAACCAATCAGGAGCTCTGCTGAATAGATAAACCCCTGTTAAACCACATATTAAGAACCCTAGTAAATAATTTACGTTTGACAGACAATTTAATGTCTCCATAAACACATCATAAAGAAATTATCAAGTTCTTGATCGACAAACAAGAAGTTTGTTGTATATGTAAATATTTAGTACCAAGATTGGTGTCTCATATTTTTCTATGTGTCAATTATAATGTGACGATGTTTTAACCGATTTGTAAAGACGAAGATATTACTTAGACAAATTTTTAATTTTAAAAGAAAATATGTGACCTAATATGATTAAGAAAGAAGAAGAAATTGAAGAAGTCTAGCTGTTCAAGTTCTTACTGTTCAATTTCATTTCATCATCGTAAGAACAGAAAATAATAATTAACTTCGTTTATTTAGTTATGCAGTATGCTTTAGGTAAGGTCATTATAATGATTTGAGCACCCTCGTAACATATTAATTTTCTAAAAAATCCATACTTATGCAAAACGATGTGAGTGCTTGTACCCTTATGATCGACGTCCATTTTGTTCAATCAGAAACTGTGCCTTACCTGAAGGAAATACGGTTTAAATTTAAACTGCAGTAAATATAGTAGGACCAAAGAATTGACATGTACACCACAGTTCAATTAGGCTAATGGGATATGGCTTAAAGGGATTAAATTAATTAGTAAGAAAGTTTTGCTCGCGTTTCCTTGTTCCGCCTTTGTTTATAGAGGTGTCTTCATTTTTTCCCACTCTACTTAAAGATTTGACACACATTATACATTATACTTAGCTAAAGCCATATAGCATAACTAAAAAAAATAAAATTCGTAATATTATGTTACCTACTCTTTATTTACAAGAAGTGACCATAATTGATAATAGTAAATGTCTGAAACTGAATACATTTCGAAAGTCGGCAAAATATGTTATACGTTCAGATATTTTATTTCTTGCATAGTTCTTTCTATCTAGTGTTTGAATGCGTGAAGAACAATAATATTAGAAACAGTTCCTGACAACTATCGTAACAAATTAAAACCTTCGCATAACATTCAAAATTCAAAAACGAAAAATATAACAGTGATAATCACAAAACAAACATTTCTGCGGATCTTACATTTCCAAGTGGCGCTCGTAAAAGCTCGTAACACCTAATTAACGATACTAAAATACGTCCGCAGCCGCAAAGGAGCGTCACAAACAACGCACTTGCACGCCATAAAACGCAAGCGCTACCCTCCGCATTTATACGAATGAGAATTTTAAATTAACTGTGTAAAACATCCCTAGACCCGAACCTATCCGAGTGTGTTCCACTTGGTACCGCATTAAAATACGGGTGAGTGTTTAAATTAAAATATGATTTTTCGTAGCTGGAGCGTAGCACTCTGCTACGAGTTTTTGTTATTACTGATATTAGATATTATATTATACCAAATTGTAGTATTATAATATAATTTGACATTTTTATTATTATAGGTAATATAATAAATAATATGTACAATCTGAAAAATATAACAAAATTCATTTATATGATGTGTAAATTGATGTAATACGTTTGAGAGCATAAGGAGTTAGTTTTTTTTTTCACTAATCAGTTAGTCACTATTTATGGCTGGTTTACACGTGTTAAGTTGATAAGTAGTTAACTAAATTTTAAGTTATTTATTGCATGTAAACACAAAATTTAGTAGCAAGTAGCAAGTTAAAATTTAGTTAAGTACTAAGCAAGGAAATTAGAATTATTTTGACTATTTTCTGTTAAGTTGGCAGGCGGGGCTTGTCACTTGGCACATTTCGGGCAGGCACTTCAAATTAAGTTAAAATTTAGTTACTACTTATCTACTTAATACGTGTAAACCAGCCCTTGGTGATCTTCACTTGTACTTAACTTAAATAACTTACAATTTAAATGTATACTTTAATATCACAAACTTTGCACTTACTTAAAATTAAAAATACTTAATCAAAATATTTTTTTTATGTTTTCAGCGCCTAGTAGAATAAACCAATATTTCACAGTGGGCCATTATGTCGTGTTCTTGTAAACAAGTCGCCTCCGATATATCTTGGCGCGGTCAGCTGCCGCCCAGCGCCGCCCGCCCTCGGACCTTCCGCCCTTCATCACGACACTTTATTACCGCTCTTACTCATTATAATTACTGATCGCTTTATTCATTGCCTACATTTTGTTTCTATAATGGCTTTCATTTTTGGAATATTTGGATGAAAATTATGTTTGTACGTATGAAAATGATCAGAAAAACTTTATGCGATGAAAATACGGAAGGGTTTTCGTGTAAAAAAAGGTATTTATAGTATAACTTAATGAGTAGTTTAGATTGCTCTTAAATGAAAGTTTTCTAGTAAAACTTAAATCGCAATGATAGAACTTACATCCACTATTACCTACATTTTACTACCATACATATTCTATAACAAATACCAATCCATCAACGGCATAAAAACAATACGCGTACCTTCGTGCGTAAATCAATGATCCGTTTTATTGAGTAGCAAGAGTTGTGCAGTTATATCCAGCAGAGGGCGCGCTCCTATCAATCATTGGAGGCTTTTTTTGAATTTAATAAAATAAAATTTGTATTTTGTCATCGGCTCTCCCTCGCTTTATGGAACAGGGACGGACTCCAGGTACGAAATAAGGCAGGTAAGGGATGGCAAACGGTCGTAATAATCGTATTGAGACAAAACATAGCTGCAGATGATCCAGTAAGTAAAATAAAATAATCGGCCATGTGCGAGTCGGACTCGCGCACTAAGGGTTCCGTACCATTATAGAGTAAAATTAGCCCAAAAATTGTATTTTTGACTGGGAGCATCCCTTAATTTTTTATTTTATTTTAATATTATTATTACATATTAAAGTGCACATAAAACTAAGGACTTTGAAAAAAATTCAAGTACCTACCTGTTGCCATCATTGATATAGAGCCTAAAAGGCCAAAAAATCACGTTTGTTGTATGGGAGCCCCCCTTAAATATTATTTTTATTTTGTTTTAGTATTTGTTGTTATAGCGGCAACAGATATACACAATCTGTGAAAATTTCAACTGTCTAGCTATTACCGTTGTGGCGGTACCAACAATTCGCCTAACATTCCTGCATCGCGCTATCGAAGTTTTCTGAGCGCGGCGGTATATATACGACAGCTGAAATGTATCACGTGGGCTTCGGCCTGGCCGGGCATACCACCTTGCTCGGTCGGAAGATCTTCCTTTGGCCACCACGCATTTATTCCCACATTGGTGACCCCGATGTGGCGGTACCAACAATTCGCCTAACATTCCTGCATCGCGCTATCGAAGTTTTCTGAGCGTGGCGGTATATATACGACAGCTGAAATGTATCACGTGGGCTTCGGCCTGACCGAGCATACCACCTCGCTCGGTCGGAAGATCTTCCTTTGTTGGCCTCCACACATATTCCCACATTGGTGACCCTCGACAGAACACGCCTGATGAAGGATCATCATCATCACTCCCCGCCCCTCCGCACCGCGCCAGCCAGCATCGCCTCATCGGGTACATCGTCCACTAGCCGCAGTTGTACCGCGGCCTGGGCGACTCCGCATCGGCATCATTGGGCTTTATCACTACACCGACCGGTCAGCAAGCAGAGCATATCTCCTGGTCAGCACGTAGCATCGGCCCCGCACGGCAGCTTATCCGACTCACTGGATCCCGTGCAGCAGCTTACAGTGTGACTCACTGGGACTCACTGCAACAGTTCCGACTCACTGGAACTCACTGGCACCGGCGACTCAAGCGACAAGACTTCAAGATTCGACCTCCGGTCTTCGGGGGGGAGTGATGTGGCGGTACCAACAATTCGCCTAACATTCCTGCATCGCGCTATCGAAGTTTTCTGAGCGCGGCGGTATATATACGACAGCTGAAATGTATCACGTGGGCTTCGGCCTGGCCGGGCATACCACCTTGCTCGGTCGGAAGATCTTCCTTTGGCCACCACGCATTTATTCCCACACCGTTATTGAGCCTCCTCCAAACAGACAGACGGACAGACAGGCGGACATCCCGTTTTTACCCTTTGGGTAAGGAACCCTAAAAATAGGTACTCCAAGCTTTTCTTATTTTATTTGTGCGATGTACCTACCCGTAGGGCGTAAGTAGTATAAAATTTCATGATCCTCCCTTGTGTTTCTAAACATGAGACAAGGAAAGATCGTGCATTACAAAATATATGAATCAAAACACAGATAAGGGAAAATATAATTTTTTCAACTTTTGTAATGAAAGTAAATCGATACATAAAAAAAGTTTCCTCGAAATCGGCAGAGTAGGCTGAAGAACCAGAACAGTGTCTTAAATAAGAAGGAATTTAAAAAAGTAAGTCCAAATCCACCCCTGTTGTATAGCTGGAGTTGGCGCGACGGCAATGCAGCGCATCTGTCACCGCGCCCCACCCCGCAACCTAACGCGAGTACGCCACTGAACTTTCTTCCCAGATATATAATAAATAAATATATAAGGACACACATGCGTGGATGATCTGAATCTACCTCATGCAAATGTTGAAATTTGAAAATTTTGATGAAATAAAAGGGTAAACTAATAATAAAATATGTATACTAGTTGAGTGGGTCATCAACTCAATCATATTCATCGTTAGACAAACCAAACCAATCTTAATTTGTATTCTCAGAAATCTTTTTTGTTTATCCCATTTCAGTATAACAATAACCAAATTATATTGAAAATCGCGAGCTCACAATTTAAACCCACAATCAATGGGAAACTTTTTGTACAACAATCAAACCTCTCAAAGATAAATGCGAAATCTTTAAAATGTAATTTTGCGTCGACCGATGATACGAGGTCCGCGAGACCCGTATTACTTAAAACACAAAAAAGGGTTATTTTCTCAAAATGTGTAGCGTATCCAGTGCATCCAAAATAATGATTAATGATGCGAAATAAGCGGGTGAGAGCTCGAGGTCGGGGAAAAAACGCGGTGCACTGAACTGGACACGATCGCACACTTTTGTTTTAATGTAATTGATATTTTTGGTAGTATCGAAATTTTTTATACTTTTGTGTAAAAAATATTAATTTCTTAATAATGGAGCTTATTGTAAAGCAAAGGTTTATTTATAATTCAGTCTTACGGCATGTTTGACCTTGCCTAGGAACCTTGACATTTAGCCCTATGCGAGTGTATGCTTATGTATTGATCTTTAATCTTTATGAATCACAGTTAATGAATTTCTACGATTATACTGTAATATCTTAGTTCTGTCTGCTCTGGTAATATCGAAATAACTTGCTTGTAGTGCCTGTTTGAGTTGTAGAAAAAGCTAGGTTTGAAAAGCCACGTACCACATGGTCTAGCAATGGCAAAGACTTTTTTACACAGTGTACTTTACATATTTTCAGTGCCAAAGACTACACTTTTAATTAACAGTAATTACACACAATAATTTCACGTTGACAAAATAGGCGTGGTTTGAATTAATCACGAGATGTTTTCTAAATAATTCGCGAGATATTAATGAATGCAATTAATTTTGCGGCGGCGATAGGTACGTCAGGTACCGACAGGTGGGAGCAAATCTACAGGAAACCCACTAATTATACCAGCCTTCCGTCCCCGACAGCGGGCAGGGAAATATCAACGGTATTGTAAATTGAACTAATGTACCGTTCTCTGGAAATAGAGGGAGAAGAGGTTAGAAATGTAGAGATGGATTGTAGAGACAATGCAAAAAAAGTTTTTGTTCTTTTTCCATTGAACACATTTGAAGTTATACCTTTATATTTATATTTGACGAAAATAGTCGGAGAAGAGGTTATAAATATAGAGATGAATTGTAGAGACAATGCTTTAATATTTTTTTCTTTTCTTTTTCCATCGTGTGCATTTCAAGTTATACTTTTATATTTATATTTGAAATTGTTGTGGGTTGTCACTAAAATTTCTTACTACATATACAAAAATACTATACCTACAAAAATTCGCTAAAACTAGCGTAGTCTGCGGCCTTAGCACGGCCACAGTAGGAATGCGAATTCATCTTTACAGTGTTTCTATTTTTTCGCATTCCTACTGTGGCCGCTATTGTCTTGTTAAATCGTATAAAACTAAGAAACACAGTAAGCTAAGAAAGTTAGCGGTATAAACTATAAAGTGACAAAAAAACTTGGCACGACTCACGATCATGCATGAAAACATGAAAAGAGAAAAACTTTTTATTACCATAAAAAGCGCCAAAAAAACTTCGACTTGTTATCTATCAGCGTAGCGTCAAGCACGTTGAGGCTATTAAAGAAGCTATGTCATTATTATGACACTAAATAAAAACCTGCAGCCCTGTCACACGACACATATGACACTAATGAGCCCAACCCTTTGGACATGTGCTGTAATGCGAGCCCATGCCCAAATTATACCTTATCACTGACGCGGATGTATGCTGTATATTCACGGAATTCTTTTGTTTTATACGGCTAATGTGTTGTTTGTAATTTTATAGTTTCGTAATCAAATTTTCTGTAAATTATTTATAGCATTTTACGGAAAAGGAGATCAATTAATCTTAAATAATTCGTTACAGCAGCAGAGATCAAATTTATAAAAATATTTGGCTTCAGTTAGAAATCAGTTCATTTACCAAGAAGAAGAAGAAGAAGACAAGAAAGTAGAATTATACTTCACTTTACCTTTTATACCGTAGAATGTCGTAGGTGTAGAATGTTCGTAAAACTCTGCCTAAGTGCTTTTTATTCAGTTTGAGAACAGCAACTTCTACAAGTATGGAATACCTACTAAGATATCCATTCGTCAATACTCAATTCTGTCATATCAGATTAAACTAAAAATTCACTTAAAAAGCACTGCCCAGAAGCCACAAACTCATTATTTATTCCACCAATCCATTGATTGTTTAATAACTTTTAACCTCCACTTCGCGTGGTTAGAGTGAATGATTGATTTTATAAAAAGCCATTGAAAAAACACCCCTCGGTATGTTTTTCATAATGAAAACGTGGCGATGGTAAAAAGTGCAGGTTTTATGCACTTATTAATGATGGTCTAGTGAGAAAGCACTTAACGATATACGTGTTTAAAATGCCTAAAGTTATTTTAGCTTTGTGAGTATAAAATTAATACTAGGTAGATGACGCCTGCGAATTCCATTGCGTCAAAAATCAAAATTAGTTAATCAAACGAGAACTGTAAATTTATTTCGGAATAGCAAACTATGGAGTTTGAGGTAACAGACTTTCGCATTAGGTATAGTAGGTAAGGATCAGCAAAATATGATTTCAACAAGTACAAATTTTCTTTTATAAATTTTTTTGTGATTTCATTTTAATGTGTGCACTTAGTTATACTAAACTATACTTACCTATACCTATGTAAGTATAGTTTAGCATAACTAACTGCACACATTAAAATGAAAGCAATTTAATTTTATTCAGTTTTCTAAGCATGTAAGTATGTAGGCATTTAAAACTAAACAAAAAAGTCTAATGACTGAAACGAGCTCAGAATGGACGATGACAAAGGCCGCCTGCTTGAATGCTTAAACAGTATTCAGCTAACGTGCAATGTATAATTGAAATAATTAGAATGGCTACGTTATGCTCACAATTTTAGATGTAACGAATTCTGAAAGTCCTATTTTGACTATGCAGAGCATTGATTCCCAAAGTGTGGCCCAAAGTGTGGTGCGGCTGTGGAGGACCGCGGGATAATAGAAGCATGCAGGTTCGCAAAAAATATAAAGCCCAAAATCTCTAGTAGCACAGAATATAATATATTAGTTGTACTAACTAGTAGTAGGTACCTAATGGGGGGCGAAAATTTTACCTACTGGTTACATTTCTTCTTTAAGGGTCTGTTTCACCTCTCCTGATAAGTGATGAATAGGCTATCCAACAATTAACTTGACAGATCAGGTATGGAGAATCTGTCAAAAAAGTTATGAATAGCCTATTGGCACTTTATCAGAAAGTGGTGAAACAGGCCCTAAATATAATAATGACGTTGGTTTAACACTAGTTAACTGTTTATCTTTAATATATAAAAATAAGTGGCATTTTTCGTTGTCACTTTATAATTCAAGAATGGACTCACCTACACAAACCAAATTTTCAGGGTTTGTTCGGACTATTTAGTAGATGGTTTATGTGAAGTTTGCACAAAATCAATCAAGTGGTTCATCATTTATCACATTTTTTGTAAAAAATGAATTCAATAAATGGTTACATTTTTTAGACGGAGAATTTTTTTTTATGTATAAGGTATGGTTGTGGATTGGTACCATGTTCATAAAAGTGGTGATCTGATGATGGGATCCAGGAGTAGTCGAGGGAACTCTTCAAATTTTAAATGAAAACATATGCCGATTCTGCTTTTGTATCAAGTAGGTATTCCAGACATAATATGTTACCAAAGTAAGATTTTGCACCATGATAGACCATGTTTTGGAGGTGCTGAACAGAACTCTGAACTCCTTATCGCTACAAGTTTGGGGATTGGGGCGCTGTTTTAAGAACTGAAAGCATATGCTACTATGCAAATTACATTAATCATCATCATAACTATCACATCAGGGTCACTAATGTCACGTGATTATGTGCGTTACGCTCTGGAGTTAAGGTTGAATTTGTTAGTGTTAGTGAGTCGCTTCGATGCGCTTCGACTTACGAGTAGTATAAATTTACCCTTAGTGTTGCGGTTACTAAGATAGCAATTTGATCACGGGATCTATGAGGTATGTATATTGTATAGGAAAGTCTTTAAAAATTGGGACAAACATAGTTCTATTGATGTAGTTTTAAGTAGTTTCCATGCGGAATTAGTGCTATAATAATAAAACGAAAGTCAGAGAACAGAATTCTAGAGCTTATAATTAGGGATAGGGCTTTTTGAGCATCAAGCATGTCATTTTCAGCATTGCTTGATAAATTCTAAGCATGTACAATAGTATAATATGCTTGGATTTTTTAAAGAAATTATAAAGTGGTAGTGAAGTCAGCTGATTATGAGTTTTCGTATTTTGAAGGTATATCCTGGATCCAAAGTCACAAAGCAGAACACATAAGTCTTTACAGAAAGCCTTATATATAACTATCAAAAGAGTGAAATCATTATTCTTCAACTGGATTGTCCCATGTTTATATTATCAATCTTAATCATAAAGTATTCGATAGTTTTAAAAATTCTTATCCAACAACCTGAAATTGCATAAACTATAAATGTTACAGATTCAGGGCTAGATTTATCATCAAGTTGGTTCGTTATTGCCGTAACCAGACGCTAAACATCAATTTTTGCAAATTTATTTTATTGGTGATGAAAATCGTGAATTGGATCAACGTTGTGCAATTATTTCTAATACAAGACGAGAAATTATTCGAGAGCTACAATGGTTTTTCCATCATCATAACGCATTAGTTCAATTGTTTTAAATTATAATATTTAACGTACGTATTGTGAATTTGGCAGAATCATGTTTTTCACATGGCCAACTTTATGTTGCCACTTGCCTGTTCCAGAGTGGATACCCACTACCCACCCCCACCCGTTTATTAATTCACACTCAAAATGGAAAAACAAAAAATATTGTTCAAGTATCCAGATGTTTTGGATTAAGTTTTTAAATAGCTAGCAATTAAGTAATATTATATTCTTTTAAGAAATGAATCGATGCTCTAACTGATTTTTGTATTATTTCACGTTATACGTAGCGAAGCACGTATAGGTACCGGACCGCTAGTTAGATAATATTTTTCGAAGCCATTTCGATTTTGAAGAGGTGGAATGTTTCTGTTTTTTTTTTTTTTTTGTAGAAAAGTGAAGCAGTTTGTGTAATAAATAATAATATGTCATAAATTTCTTCATTAAGAATTTTTAAGAAAGATCCAAAGATATCCTTTTTAGGAAGGCCGCTTATACTAGGAAAATATTATCATAAGTGATCTCAGCGTAAAATAAGTTTGGGAAACACTGATGTAGTCAGTACGAGATCCTTTTTATGCTAACACTGAAAACTTTAATATTATTAAACAATATCTACCATGAAACTTAACATGTCACATTAAATGAAATTTTAATTTAAGGGCAAATAGGTACAGATTTGCGCTGACTTTTTTTCTTCTTTTATCGTCTTATTTTTATATAACAAAAGGATACGTAACTTCTCTCCAAAAATATTTACCACATAAAAAAACTGATCGTAATTCCATCAGACGATCTGTTCGATCGTCGTAAAATCGTCTTGGTGGAGTAATTAAGAGACCCACCGCGACCTAGAGCCCTTGACCGCCCGCCCTAATGAGCGCGCCCGACAATACTATATTTTTGTAAGATCAATATTCCTTTCAATTCAATGTGACTTTATGTCGTATTGACTGCCTTTTGGTGAACGAAAGGATGTAGAGTCAGCAAAAAATGGTATATTTTAGATATCGAAAAAAGTTGTTAAAATCCCTCTTCACTTACAATTTTTTTTAATCCTGAATAGATAAGTACATTTGAAAAGTAGAGTTGCGTTTCCCAAGTTTGAGTTAGCATTTCATACTCAATTTGTAGGTTCCAAGATTTTCTATGAGTAAGTTTCCACCTGCCTATTACCTAGTTCGACGTAAAATGAGTCCGATGATATTCTCGGAAATAAATACGGTTCTAACGGTAGGATGGCTCGCTATATTCTCTTCTGAGAAACTGCGCCGTAGTAAATTTTATACTTTTTGCTTTGCCCGCGACGCAAGTGGATTGGAACAATTTTTGCTTAGCAACACTGGAAATTATTTGCATATTGCTAGGTATATAATATGAAATTAGACTGCATCAATATTCAATACACGTTATGGAATTCATTTGGTCTTTCCTGGATAGGCATCAAATAGTGTAATTTTGTCTATGCTCTACTAATGTAGAGTCAGGGCCTAATCACAATTTAGAAGATATTATTGGCAGTACCTAAAATACCTATAGTTGATAACCTGAGCTGTGTAGAGAATAAATGTGTTTATGTTAAGATAGCTTATTCAATCATCATCAATAGAAACAAGGCAATCAGTATTCTAAATCTTAATTCAATTACCAAGATTGTAATAAACCACCACCCAAAAAATTCAAGTCAAAAATCAGAATTCGTGTAAAGTGAAAAGTTTCGACGTTAAAATCAATATAAGGTAAATATAATTATTTCCTCCACCATATTGTGTCATTGCATTTCTCATGCAATGTCCCGTGTTCGAAACAAAATAAAACAAAAGAAGGAAAATACCGACGAGCCGGCTACTAAACTTTTTTACTTTATTTCAGCGTGACTCGTGCAACACTAACAAAAGGTACTATGTCGCTACCGACGCTAAACTTAAATCCGCCGTACATAAAAGGCTTAACTTTCTGAAAACAGGTTCACTTTAAAGACATTTTGTTTTTCAATATAGAAGCGCCAACACAAACGCTCCGCCTACACTTCATTTAAAATAGAACTCTTGCGTGACAAACGCCGGTAAAATGAAATGATATGCTAAAGAGTTAAACTTTATTCGCAGGCGGTAGAGCACAATATTCCACGATAGTTTATATTTCATAAGGTGGGATGCCCCGTAAACGCCATTGGCCCAATGGCGAGACGCGACCGAGCGAGCGGCACGAGAATGAGCGAGACGGAAACACCAGTGGACAGCGCTGCATTCTCAGCGACAGATACGTCAAACTTTTCAGAATATTTCCCCAATTTTCCAGCATTCCTGGAAAAATGTAAAGCCGATCGATAGAAAAATCGATATAAAACAATACTCAACGATATTAAAAAATAGAACTATTTAAATATTGGATAAGAGGAGGACAGAAAATAAATTTTGTATCGTAAATGTAGAGCAAGATAAAATTAAACGCCTGAGAAGTGAAGCAGTACTATGCGCTCTATCGCGATTGCGTAGAGCTCAAAATTATTCTGTAGTTTGATGGGGAATAAGACGTTTTGGTTTGGATATGTTATATAGAAATGGGCATGGCGGCAATCGAGCAGTGACGATTCGTTTAGCAGACAGTTGACAGTCGCCACGCCACGCTGACATAGCGACAGAAACACTGTAACAAGTATCTATTGATAATTTTTGCTGACTCTCTCGCTCTGTTTTAGGTGTAAGTAAGACAGTGATCGTTTAATTATGGACAAAATTAACGAATATCAGTGAAAAAGTGAAGTGAAGTGAAAAGTTAACGACTCATGTGTTTTGCTGACTGATCGTGTTTTGTTTGAGAGTGATTATTTACGTAAGTTCTCAAATTAATTACGAATAATAATAAAAAAAGAAATAATAGCAGATATTTAGAGAACAGAATGATTAAAGAAATATGTGACTCCACAACCAATTACCAAAACAGTAGAATCCTTGGTAGGTAGGTACTTACCTACTTACCGATTTATAATTATTTCTTATATCACTTTATAGTAAGTTAGCTATATCTTGTTTCTATAAAAGGTTTCAGCAAGTTTATATCTGTAATTGCTAATACTATGAAAACAAACTACAAACAATAAGGTTTTCAGGTATATACAATGTATGTAGGTACAGCTAGCACAAAAATGTTGATAATTTCTCTTAATTTGTTGCTATCTTATGATGACAGCGATATAAAATAGAGTCTATGGACTCTATGGAATCTATTAAAAAAACTACACCACCTTTTTATTATTATAAGAATAACCAAGAGCAATTTTCATTAGACAAGTGACTCGTTACATTATCATTTAATAAGTCTACGATTTTCTTTTGTCAAAGTAAAACTGTGTTGTGTAGGTACGTCATTATTTAGCTACCCGCATGCAGTGACTACTTTTCTAGTTTAGTCACATGTTTTGGTACCTATATGACAGACTATAGCTATCTCAAAAGACGAATGCTCGTTGTAAGAAAGCTTTATATTATTCCTGAGACAACCATTGTACTACATATATAATACATATTTTGCATTCCTATAAAAAGAACCTGCCATAATAATATTTAATTTAAATACTCGTTATAATTTCTGCTAAATATAAATATATAAATAACTTAGAAATATTAAAGCACTCAAAGGTAAATAGTCAACATGTGGGTAGTTACACAAAAATTTGAAAAAGTAAAGCACATGGTTTTACTTGAATCGATTTCTGTTTTTTTTTAACATGCGTTTATCTATTCAACAGCGTCGTTGACAAAATGTTTTGACATTAGCCAAAGAACGAGTGAATAGTTAAACTTTAGTAAAAACATCAGAAACTGAGTTTTAGGAGAGCCTTAATTAAACGGTTCGAAATAAAATAAAATTCCAAGTGAAATCGACAAAAGGTATAGTCGTTGGCTTAGAATAAGACAGCAACAATTACCTTATTTTTCTTTCACGTTTTTATTATTAAATCGACCTAGGTATCGAACTTATACAACCGTAGAAACATTAACATTATCTTTACTATGAAAACCCCTTCTCTTTTCCATGAATTGAACATTGCTCTAGTTAGCCATACTTTTACTGTAGTTCAAGTTTTATAATATTTGCGCAAACGATTTGAATATCATAGACCTAATAGTAACTCTTCATTGCGTCGCTATAAGAATAGCCAGGTACACAATATTAAAAACAAGTGCGAGTTAGACTCGCCCATGAAGGGTTCCGCAGCAGCAATAAGAATTATTTCTATGAAATTATAAGGTTTTTGATTTATTTTAATATTTCATTTTTGATATAATGAAAGTTAAATTAAGGTTTATCATTTATGACGTATAAAAAAACTACTGGCTAGATCTCGTTCAAACCAATTTTTGTTGGTAGTTTTTATAGTAATGTATATCAAATATTTTTTTTAGAATTATCATGCCTCTACTTTAGAAGTTAGAGGGGGGGGGGGGACACACATTTTGCCACTTTGGAAGAGTCTCTCTCGCAAACTATTTTAAAGGTTAGTAAAAATGATATTAGAAACCTCAATATGATTTTTGAAGACCTATCCATAGATACCCCACACGCATAGGCCAGATGAAAAAAAATTTTTTTTGTTTCAGTTGTACCTATGGGGACCCCTAAAATTTTTAATATTTTTTCCATTTTTGTATCAAAATCTTAATGCGGTTCACAGACTACATCTACTTACCAAGTTTCAATAGTATAGCTCTTATAGTTTCGGAGAAAAGTGGCTGAGACAGACAGACAGACAGACAGAGAGACAGACAGACAGAGAGACAGACAGACAGACAGACAGAAATGACGAATCTATAAGGGTTCCGTTTTTTGCCATTTTGGCTACGGAACCCTAGAAAGGTAAATACACAATATTTATAAGCAAACCTTTTCCTAACAATATTATATAATTCCTAAGAAATATAGCAGTAGGTATAACTATTGGTAAATTTTAGTTCCAAAAATATAGTATGCAATGTTCGTTTACAAATAAAACTAAAAATAAACCTTACTCAGGAGGCAAAAATTTCTCACTTGATAGTAAATCACGGAAGCATTTACCTACATAGATAACTTTAACTGTTTTCTTCTCTTATCAACTTTAACGTTTTAAAGAGTTATGACTATGTTTATGATTTCTTATTTGTGTATTTTGAGTGAGTAAGATAGTACACAATCGTAATATCTTCACATCTTTAAACTTGTAATGGCATTAACATACTATTTTTTTCAAACGTTTACACTAGTGTTATAAATGCTAAAAATACTACATATTTGTTTGTTTCGCGTTGAAACTTTGAGCCTCGAGAAAGGACCTGAATAGTTTTTATCCCAGCAAAATGTACGATTCCTGCGCTACAAAGAAAATTCTGGATAAATGAAGTTTGAGGCAACATCTAGTTATACCTACTTAACTTTTATAATCTTTTCCTATTTTACGTTTCAAAATTCAACAAAATATAAGGTTAGACAATCATTACATTTTTAGTTACTCTCGTAGCGTAAAAATTCCTTGCCTTGGTATATTAAATGTTCATACATTTTATATTAGAATATTATAGATAGAGTTTCTCACGATACGGTACATTTCCAATCAATTTTAGAATATTCAAGCGGGTTATATAGAGGCCGAGACGGTCCCGCCTTCCGCCGCTGGGCGGCGACACGCCCATCCGTACAATCCCGTACATGCCTGCAATGTATGAAACTCACACCACCATATTGTTTCATATACTGCTTAACATAGAACTGAGCTCTGACGTCTAATAAAATGTAGAGAATTTTAAATAATGTAACAGCCAACATAATGTTTCATCTATAACAATCTAAAATATCTGGAAGCTAGTCACACATTTATTGGCTTACTAAAGTTGGCATGGAAAGATAAAAAGAAATGTGAAATTGCATTAAAATAATTTACCTACGATCGATTTAATATTTCTAATGTCTATCTTACAAAGCTGTGAGTGAAATCTAGCTAGGAGTAAAGTAGAGATTTTACGCAAAATATACATACGTACTTATAACTTGACCTACCTTGACCTACACAAATAGTTAACTACTTTTCACGAGGTGATAAAAATACAGAACAAAATATGAAAAAAAAAACATATTAAAATTAAAAAATATATATAATCCATTGCATCTACAATCAACCTTATACAATGCTCACTTGCTAGTCTGGTTTAAAGTTTACCCTTGGTCACATATTACTCAATTTAATAATCTCGTTCCTCGTTTTTATTCAGCAAAAGGGATGGTATTTATTATTTTCAACACAGAGTTTATTGTTTAACCATAACTCGGCTTGGCGCGAGTGAGCCCACGAGACCGAGACTTTATAGATCTAATTAAGTCTAGATCACTTCTTTTTTAAGATTAAAGACGTAAAAGAACGGTATTGCAAACCGATTAATGCATTTTCAAAACCCAGGTGGCAGAAAAGTTTTAAGTTTTAACGTTAAATGTATTTTTTTAGGTTATGTTCAGACAAAAAATACGTGCAGATTTCGTTTTACTGAGTATAATACATATTATAATATTATATTAATTCTTTCAAGTACAACTTTAGGCATGATTAAGGTTCCTGAAATATTTTAAAATGGAGAAGAATAAGTAGATTTTCTTCTTCTCCATTTCGAAATATTTCAGGAATATTCAAGAGTCTGCCAGAAGCAGAAGCTTCTGGCAGACTCTCGATATAATTTATAATCTTACTTGTAAGTACATACTTACAAATAATAGTATGACGGGTAAAAACGGGACCCTATACTAAGACTTCGATGTCTGTCTGTCCGTCTGTCTGTCTCCAGGCTGTAACTCAAGAGCGGTCATAGCGAGAGAGATAATATTTTCACAGATTATGTATTTTTTAAATTTCTGTATATAATAATATATAAAAGTGTATATACAAAATGTCTGTTCAAAGTAAATTAAATATTTAAGGGGACTCCCATACAACAAACGTGATTTTTTTGCCATTTATTGCTCGATATAAATGATGGCAATTATAGGGCACCTGAAATATTCACAAAAAACTCAATTGTGCTTATAATAAATTATAATTACAATTAAGTATTGATAAAATTTTAAGAAAATAAATAATTAAAGGTAAAAGCTCCCATACAAAAAACACATTTTTTCCTATTTTTGTTCCATAATTGTACGTAACGAATATGAAATTCCAACTCGCACTTGGCCGATTATTAAATTTTTCCATTCAAAATTCTCCGTAGTACCATGGAACTATAATTGATTCATAATATGTAGATGATGGACCTACGTCATTTTGTCGTATTATGTTAAATCAATGTTAGCCATGATCTGTCCATTTGACATAACCCGACCAAATAACATAGCTCCATATGCCTGTGAACCTCCTCTGATACTACATCATAGAACCCTCCGGCGATCCATCACGAATCACGCCGCCGCCGCTTGTACCGCCAACGTTTACGACCCGAGTCATGACCCGCACCTTCCGCCCACATATTTGTCATGTGTACCAGCTTATCAAATTTATTTCCTCATAAAAGTGTAAACCAAAAACTATTTTATGCTAAGTACTCACATATACGTTTTTGTTCGATACTTTTACTCCAAAATAACCAAATAAAAGGAAATGAGTAATGATCTATTTAATTCCATCGAGCCGGCTCAAAACGAGCCTTCGAGCTGTCATTTTTGCGGTCTACACGGTGGTTATCGCTCGATTTGGAGTAAAACTATCGAGCAAAACCGTATGTCAGTAGTCAGTACTTAGCTTAAACGTAGCTTAAGGTTGTGTTTCCACCAGAGCTGAGCTAAGCTTCATTTGCCTGACCACGTTCAGCGCAACGATTTTATTGGTTCTTGTAAAACACATTCTTCGCAACGGAGCTTAGCTCATCTCCGGTGGAAACACAGCCTAGCGACGGGTAACGGCTTTTTCAAATGTCATGTCTTCTCTTTTATTCATATGAAAAACGAAAGAGTTAGGGTGATACTAATTCGAGCATTAACTTTAACAATCCTAGGTGAAATAGGGCCTTAAGGTACGAGCACAATACGACGGGGCGCTGTGTAGTGGGCTGCAATTACAATTTATTTTAAAAAACACTTAAAAATACAGTACAATTTTATGTTCTAGCACTTAAACTACGCCCTAGCCTGTATTTTAAGTACTAGTTACTTCCAGTGTAACAAAACTACTAAACATGTTTTATACCTTGTTTTCCAATTGCAGCACTAAAGCGCATTATGCGGTTTAATTCTTAATTTTAATGTTTCAACTACTGGCTACAGCCACACTTCACACAATAAAGCATCTCACACAAACTGTTTCACGTTCCATACTCGTAATTAGGCACTTTACACATCGTGCGGTGTTGAGTCGCATTATGCTCTGTAACTGGAAAACATGGATAGTTAGGACTCGTACAAAACATTCTCTTGCAATATATTTTAACTACTACTAAAATCTCAAGACTGAAGTATATATTTACATAGTTACAATAATAATCAGCTTTATAAGTTAAATTGAACATTTTGAAAACTTAAGATTCACTTTTAGATTGCTGTTCAGTGTTCAGGTTGTATTATTTAAAACGTAGGACATTTTCCTCGTTTAGCAAAATTTTTAAAATCGTTAGATAAGTAAATCTGGTACGGTCTAACAACCAAAGAAATAATAATTCAAGAATAATTAAACATACTTCTTCAAAAACGTACTTAGCTGCCTCACAGTGTATTAGATATCGATACCTTATACAACTCATTAAAAGAAGTGACACCGGCAAAAGTAATGTTTCATAATCCCTTTGTAGAGCTGACAAGTGCATTCTAAGTTCCTTAAACCGAAGCTTCCAAAAGAAAACCGCTATCTTCTACAAAAAAGTGTGCCATCAAAGTATTATAGAAAAGCCTTTTGTAAGCGATTACGCTTTTATTAGATAAACCTATGATTAAAATTATATAAAAAGTTATAGGGACCTACGTTTTCCCTTATTTATGTGATAAATTATAATAACATCGCGAGTTTTTGCACCTGGCAAAACATAGATTAGAAAGTTAATTGTAATGCATAAATACAAGTTGTACGATGACTTCGAGATAATTTCTAATGGAGTTTCCACAGCGGCAGATCTAAACATTTAATCAACAGATAACTATAACCTTTCTTCGCGAGCCTTAATAGCTGGCGTTTTCTTGGGAAAATTGTTACTCCTATTCGATATGAAAAAATAGTTAATTAATATTTTCTGTCAGGTGAAAGGAGATGTTAATGGCGCTGGCGAGACTTTAAGGCGATTCTAGAAAGACTGTAAATACCTGGTTTCTGAGGTTTTGTGATAGGAGTTTATAGTCTAAGCGAGTGTTTAGCTGATTTACAGTAAAGTCGCAAATTCCATAATAATGCCAGGTCATACTGTTTCATCAGCTGTTGATGCAATGGGCATTCGCTATTCGTAACGAGGGTTCCTGCGCGACTCCGTCCGCCTTAATAAAGAATTTCCCGGGAACCGTACATTTTCCCGCAAAAATAGCCAATATTATGTCTTTCCTTGTGGTATAATCTATATCTGTGTGCCAAATAACATAAAAGTCGGCCCAGTATTTAATGAGATTAGCCCGCTAAAACTGAAAAACTATTCCGCTTTATAATACAAGTGTATGTAGATAGTATAATATAAGGAACCGAAATAAATGTCTGCCATCATTGATATGTTTGCCATCTAATTGTTATAAACAAGACAATATTATATAAGACAAAACGGCAGACATGCTGCCATCATTATTTGAAAGTCAATATATTTATGCCACTCAAAGGAACCCACGTTAGGAATAGTGAATAGTGAATTGCATTGCATCAAAGGCAGATAAAACAGTATACCTGCCCCCCTAGACAACTGGCAAAACGCTAACGCTAACGCTACAAAATGTAATGGATTAGTATCAATAATTATTAATAGTAATAGTAGCGATGACTTATGTCAAATCGCATACATTTTGTAGCGTTAGCATTTTGCCACTTGTCTAAGGGGGCTGGTAATATGACATTTGCTACTTTGCTGTATGTCTGCCGAACACTAGCTTTCAGTCTATTATGTGTTCAGAAAAGTTGTTGATTGGTTAACTCATGAGCTCCTGTTAAAATGTTAGAAACCGGGAATATACCAATATATTAGGGTATAATGTTGGTAATGATGAAATCTCCTGAATAAAAACGTATGTATGACTTAAAAGACTAACTCGATCTAATTTTGTTAATATTAGTATTACGTAGTAGTATTCTAGACAAAACTGTGTTTATCGAAGATGCTGCAACTTGAGAACAGGTAGTAAAGCACAGAACAAAAAACTAATGACTGCGGTTTGCAATTTCAAATCAGTACACTTATATAAGGTTTTTGTTGGATGTTATTGTTGAATATTATTAAGGTCACGCACAGACTGGTCGACAACAGTGAGTAATGTATTAATGAATATCACGATCTTCTCTACGTACAGTTTTTTAATGGCAACAAAAGATTGCTGCATGAGTTGGTTCTTGTTCCTATTATACCAGTCGACATACAAATATCTAGAACAGTTTTCCGTTTGTCCCGTGGCATACTGGTGTATCATAGTCAGTAGTGGTGTGTATCGGAAAAGTACATCGTACTTATTCCTACTTGTTGGGAACCAAAAAACGTCATCTAAGGACGATCGACGAAGGAATGGAAACTCAGAGCACATATTCTGTACACTCTGATTATTGATTAATTTATGGTGTACCTCCAAAAATTTTCATTTTCATAGATGTACCATTGAACAGAAAAACTTTGCGAAACACTGATCTAGAATTAATTATTATCTACTTACTTTATTAGAATATTAACTAAAATTCATTACAACTTTAAACTTGCACAAGTTAGAAGCATTTTGTATTCATAGGATTTTACGTGAACTCAAACGATTTTTTAAATAGTCCATGACTATAATTATCGTTCCTTGAACTTATAATGACGTCAATTGGTCTTACTCATAAAAAGAAAAATGTATGTTCTGACTTCTGTCTGACACAGCGGATTTATATCGATTAATGTTCAATTTCATAAAAATCTAGCACTTGGAGAGCTTTAAGGCTCGTGTTAAGTGGGCGACTAACCCAAAATGTTCGATTTTATTATTCATTTTTATACTTGAAAATAAGCCCCAAATTGCTTAATTTTCTAAAATTAGATACTACATTATATTTCTAAGAATTCAACCTGAGCAAAAACACGATATCTTAAAATTTTCTCGATAGAAATAAATCACAAAAATGCATCTAATTATCACGAATTTTTCATTTATCGCCATACCGTGCATTGATCTAAGTTAATATTTGAACACATTGTATAAAATTCTATCATTGAGAAGCTGACCTAGCGGATTTTTAAAATGTTGTATATTTATCGAGTTATTGAGAAAAAACTACTTTGGTGATGAATCCGTGTCGTCCTTTTTCACCAAAGCGCCCGTCTTTGGTGAAAAAGGACGACACGGAGTGTGAAGAGAGAAGGACGATGTTAGATTTTTAGGTTTTTCGCCCTCTTAATAAACCGTTCTGATGCTCCTACTCAAAACCAATCTTGGTTGATATGCTCTCAGGTTAGGATGAATCTTAAGATCTTAAGATGGTCTTTAATCATATTTTGTTTGATATAAATGACGTGTAGCACTTAGGTAAGTTTAGGTCTGACCACACTTTAGAAACAACCTCTCAGGAAGCAGTTTGATAGCACAGTTGAGTACCGAGTTTCCTTTATTATAAAAACTGTCCACAATGATATAAATACGTGCGTTCTATTGATTCAATCAGCATCTCAAGAATGATCTGAAGCATAATCTTAGCGGTGCACACAAGAGTAATAAAATTGTAGCGACATAATTCATGTATAGTTGATGTCTGACCTTAGTATGCATTAGATTGCTTATTACATAAATTGTCAACACATAATGTACTGTAATATAGTAAGTGTTACACAGTATGACGTGATATTCACACGTCTTCTGTTCTGGGCCTTACCTTTTAGCGCGATCTATACTTTCAATGTTGTTTTTGACATAAATGATATTATGTAACATAAGGATCGTAAGGTCATAATATGCGAACACGTCTTATGTGACAATCCATGAAGATCCTGTTAATTTATTATATAATATGAAAAACTCAACTTTATACAAAAATGATATCTTCTCAACATATATTTTTTAAGTAAACTACCTTTTACTTTTACCTAAAAAACCCACCGCGTGCTCTTTGCTTCTAGAATGCTCCTGAAAAAGTATTTTAACCGACTTCCAAAAACGAGGAGGTTATACGTTCAGCTGTGGATATGTTTTTTTTAATGTATGTTCAACGATTACTCCGCCGTTTGTGAACCGATTTTCAAAATTTTTGTTTTTTTGTGTAGGGTATTACTCCAATATGTTACCATGTTCATAAAAGTATTGACCTGATGATGGGATCCATGAGTAATCGAGGGAACTTCTCAAAATTCAAATGGAAACAGTTTTTTTGGTTTCATATGAAGTGTTCCAGGCATATATGTTACCAAAAAGTTAGATTTTGTACCAGGATACACCATGGATCGAAGATGGTGAACAGAACTCCTTACTTCTTATAGATACATGTTTGGGGGTTTCGGCGTTGTCTTAAGAACTGAAGGCATATACTAATATGCAAATTTTATTAATCATCATCATCATCACCACCATTCTACCATACATCCATGGGGGAACTCGTCAAAATTTATATGGAAACATATAGTGATTTCGATTTTATGAGAAGTGTCCTAAGCAAATGCTACCAAAAAGCAAAATTTTTCAATTAGGTTATACCATGGTTCCGAAGGTGCTAAGAGAAGTCCGAATTCCTTATAGACACAAGTTTGTGGGTTTCGGAGTTGGCTTAAGAACTGACTACCGTCTTCAAAATAATGAAGATTGTGTACAGAAATAGTTGAGGTTTAGGAGAATTATGCATAATGCACTAAGAGAGAGAACAATTTAATACTTTTTTGTTCATTATAAATTATTATCGTTTTTACCCTGAAAGTCGGTTTTAATTTTTTGTTATTAAAAATAATAATTGTATCTATTGTAACAATTTCTGTTACGTGGTGGAATTTCACGTGATGCAAACTTAGGCTAATGGCCACAGGGAGCACATTGTTTAAAGAAGGTTAGCATTAGCTACCTTGCTACCCACAATGCTGAATAATAAAATATTTTTATAGACAGAAAACAACAACAAATGCAACAAAATATAACTATGAATTGACTTACAGCTCATGAACATTACATTAATAAGTCAACAAATACAGAGAAGTACCTAAGTATTTGCACATGGATTCTCTGATATTCAGAGCTTTACAATTTTGATTCCGAACTTCTAGTATGTAGAATATTTTTAAAATAATTGTTTTTACACATAATCTCTTCGTATTCGAATGTTTTCAAACAGAACAGGATTCGCCAATATCCTTTTCTTTTTCACACAGTACACACTGTTGTAGTTATATGATACGTTGTATTAATATACAGCTGGATTCCTTGACGTTCAATTGTTCTTGTGATATAAGTTATTACTGTAATCACAGTTCCGAGGAACGGTTTATGAGTTAATAACGTAATAAGGACATAGTCTGAGATTCCTTAGTGGGCAAGGTCCTCACTAGCTTACTCTATCTATCTATTAGATAGAATCCTCTATCTGTATATAATCTTATTACGTAATAAATATGCCCAATGATTAGATTCCAAGGGTTTTTGACAGAAGCTTATTTCTTCAATAGCGTTGTTGATTGGTGAATTGTTTGACATGGTCCAATTTCATAAACGTCTGTTAAAGTTAATGCTCGAATTAGTATCACGTTAACTCTTTCGTTTTTCATACTAACGAAAGAGAAGACATTTTCAAAGGCAAGTAAAATTTTCCATAGATCAGGCTTGAGTCGGAGCCAGATTGTTGCTGCACACCGACTTCGTTCAGGACACATACCATTAAATAAGTTTGCACATCTAATGCGTAAAGCTGATTCTCCTGATTGTGAAATGTGTGGAAAGCCAGAAGATGTGCAACACGTTTTGGTGGAATGTGTCCGATATACTCACAAAAGAAATGAGATATTCAGTTCAATTCAAATTCCTCTAATGAATATGGGTATCTTTAATGTTATATTGCCTGAACCGGAGTCTGATTGTGCAAAATTATTGTACTCCTTTATTATAAGAAGTTAGATTTAAGTTGATTTAAGTACTAGCACGATGGGATTGGCATAGCCACTTTGTGTGCTAAAATCCCTTAAATAAATCAAGATTAAAAAAAAGGCAAGTAAAATTGCTAGTGAATAAATTGCCTCTTGTCAAGAAGAAAGTTATCTCTGCTGATTTCTTGAATAATTTTTTCATATTATAATGAGCTATTTTCATATTATCATCACTTCAACTTACCTGGAGAAAGTCTGTAGGTAAGCTAAAAACTAAAAAAGGTCTATAATTTCTAGTTGTTTCAGCAAACGCTTTCAAAATTAAACTGAATTTAGAACTTTCTTTGTTCTACACCGATAAAAAATATCTATTTACAAATACTAAAGTATATACGAAGTGCGGTGGGCGTTCGCCGGACGCACGCCATTCTATTCCCCGAAGAGGAAATCGTTATGGCCGGCAAATTGGGCCCTAACCACTGGTTACTCCGCTCCCGACACGCAGATGTACTTATTTACTTTTATACTGGATTGTACCTTATATTGTATGGTTAAAAAAAATCATCAACTTGAGGAGGATGCAATTTTTTGTGCTCATTTTTTATTTCTCTACCTCACAAAAATTACGAATACCATTTATTTTCCAATTCATATCCTGCATAAACCAATCCCTTTCGTCAATAAAGATTTCGCGAATTAAATTACTAAAAAGCCTCAGCATTTGAGTGACACGTCATTCTCAAAATAGCGCCATAAACAAATTCATAAGTAGGCTATGTTCTCCATTTTATGCGTTTTTAAATCGGCTCCCCTTGAGACGCATCCGGGGTAAGCGGTATGAACCCCAGTCCCCTCAACGCCACGCGAGGGAAAGGCTTTGACAAAATTTAAATTATCACAACCATTAGGAAAACGTGACGAATATTATATTGTTTCCAACACGAGCACTGATGACGTTCGCTCTGAATTTCCAAACTTAAACGTTTCTAAAGAATAGCAAAATTAAAAAACAAAATAAAAATTTACTTTCCAAGAAATTAAAGTTATTATTCTTACATTAGCTGTGGACCTCAAAAAATAAAGTCGGTAGCAGTTCCAAACTAATTTGTCTGATGTTCATAAAAATATTACGTAAAGTGACCTTCACAGCGATTGATGTTCGTTCAACGCAACCCGACAGTCTTGACACAAATAAGCCTTTATTACGCAATATTTACTTATAACTTGCTTAAAACTTAGAACAAATCCATTTTAAGACCTTAATAAATAAGTAGAAGAATAGAGAAATTCAATATAAGTTAAAAAATAAAAACTGTATCTTAAAAATAAACATAAAATCAAAAACCAACACGAAAATCCTTGTTACATCGTAAGGAAATTACATTTCATTGTCCATTCACATACGGAAAACACAAAAAGAATTTTAATTCGACGTCGAGCAACCCACACACATTAAAATAGGTTTAACCGCCAGCCGCTCCACTTGGAAAATAAAATAAAACAAAAAAGGCGCGATCACGCCATACCTCCCCGGCGCGCCGCAAATTCCGACGGAAAAAATCGTATTTCGTACGTGGTTTGAATTTTAATTGACATTCAATGGTGAAAGCATCCGTTGCAGGGGAACACATTACCCGCTTAAGGGTTACAGGCCAAATCGAGAAATTCCCGAAATATTACTGACAACTGTTGTCTGGTTGCATATGTATTCTTATTCAGTTTAATGCAAGTCTTCTGTATGTGGTTTGATAGGTTAAGGTTTTAGTCTCATCAGACATCAGTTTAACCAACAGTAAAAGTACCCTACCTACATAAAATAATCTACAATTGACTTGCTTATAAAACTTACAATTTAGAGAAAAATTAAAATTTCTAATGGACTACAAAATATCGTATGCTATGACATAACCTCAATACCAACAAAACGTTTGAATATTTAAATTTTTCATTTAATACGAAACATTTGAATCTCCATCGCAACAATGGAGTCGTAATTTCGTTTTTATTCGGCGGTGTTCATGACAATTTTAATAACTTTATTGTTGGGCCGTTACGTGTTCCAGTCCATGATGGCCGCTAAATTACAATAAACAATTTTGTGCGTTCATTATCTGGACTCATCACGGCTTAAATTATTCGACGCAGAGCCGCGGTAATGTCGAACGGCCTCGAATAATTGAGGAATAACCACGAGACGGCCTCCTACAATTAATTTCGCCACTCTATTTGGTGCTATTAGGAGGGTCTATTGTTACATCTTTACAAATGACTACGATTTAATAAAACTAGACTGATAAAGAACGTTCAAAATGAGTTGTGATGAATGTCATGAATTTTGATTATCTTTAAATGTTACTGGATTTAAAATATGTGATAATAGAAGTATTCAGCCTGAAATTAAAGCTAATTTTACTGTTTCAGATTCTACCATGTCGCAGAATACATGCTACACCAATAAACTTTCCGAAACACACTTATGAAACGAACCGATCAAGATGCTAAAGAACGGCCGAGACACCGAGCGTCCGCATAAATGATCTCGTCGTGATAGCACACCGGCAGCGATGCAAGAGATATGCAACACCGCTGCGCTGCCGCTCGACAGTAATCCTTTGGTCCGTAAGATAAAATGCGAAGATTTTCCCGTCAGGGGTAAGCAGCCCGCGAGACTTGGCATGGGGGTCCGCGATGATATGGAGGAGGAATTCGCGGTGAAGTCGAGGAATACGCCGCCGATGGGGCCCGCGCCGGGACAGGAGCATGCGCGGATGGAGCACGGCGGTAACGGGTTCTGGCTGGCGGCGGTGACGGCAACGGGGGCACCGCACATGCTGGAGACCTGCACAGAGACCGGCTTCATTAACAGCCAGCCGTCGATGGCGGAGTTCATGACGGCGCTGCCCCAACTAGGCGGTGGGGAACTGAGCCCGCAGCATACGCCACCTGGCTACGCCCCCGACCTGCCTTCCCCGGGGGGCGGCCTCAATGTCCCCGAGTATCCCTGGATGAAGGAGAAGAAGACGACCCGAAAGAGCAGTCAGCAAGGTAGGCTATCGTATTATTTTTCATTTATTTTTGTAGGTCTTCCTCGTCATACCTCACACCTATCTCGATGCCATTATAAACGTGATCGGGGTATTTCCTGAATCATTACTGATATTAAAATTCCAATCGATGGCGTCACGTGCGATCTATGTATTTAAATTAATTCCCATACAACACAGACGTATTGCAGGTAGCATTGCATAAACCAGGTAGCTAACCTCTGTTACCTAACGCCTAACGCCGACTAAACGTCCATCTCAAGCAAAATCATCATTACGGCTTTCAACAGCAGCAAATGGCCATTCAACCATTGTGTTCTGGTTCACGGTCCCGAAGCTTCTTTAATGAACATCAAATTACTTTAAAATATTGAATTGTATGGCGCGACGACGTCTCTGTCTGTAACTGTGTGGAGTGTGGGAGTTGTATTATACGAGGCAGCCACCCGCTGTATAACGGAACTCGACATGCACTATAAGCACAAATTATAAGTGAGAACATTTGAGAACATATTGTTTACCGGCCGGCGACCACTCTAGGAGTGGCCGAAAAGTGGAGCGGAAGCCGAGCATTCTATCGGTAATATTATAGCAGCTGCTGATTTTATTGTTTCTGGCTGTTTTCCGTAAATTATCGTACGTAAAGAATACCTAAGTACTACTGACCATTTTAGGAAGCCAAGTATTCTGACTTGACTATTTTCAGTAAATTATTAAACGTAGAGAATGCTTCTGAGTTCTGACCATTTTAGTACACCAAATAAAAACGACAAATTGTTTTTGCATTAGTCGACGCAAGCGCATATCGAGGGCGACTGCTAAAAAAGCTTTATTTGATGATATTAAAAAGTGATCCGTTTCTTCAATGTTACAATTAGGTATACAATGTCATTGAGCTGGAATTTGTCAGGAGAACAAACGGAACAAAGTGGATGATCCATCATCATAACGTGAGAATCCGGTCTCACCTGGACCCGCGATATACGGAGATTTTTAGGGTTCCCTTGATATAGAGCAAATTCGTATTATCGTAGGATAAAAAATAGTACTTTGTAGTGTAATTTTAGTGTGCCTGTTATCGGCACATCAGTAAACATAAAGTTTAAGCATTATAGTAATGCAAAAACTCTCTGCAACGAAACTTTAGCCTTTCTGTTATTATTTATTATTTACTTTTATAATATATTTAAATTTTTAATATTCTCTGTATAATTTACTTTTCTGGTAAACATACTTCTAATGTTTCTAGTCCTAAAAGTGTAAACTCAAACAGTTCTTTTAGTTCTTTAAATTTAAACTAACTGTCCCGGCAAACGTTTCTTTGCCATATTAAGTATATAAAGTATTTTTTTTTTAATTTGATCGCAGCGCTAACTGTCGGGACAGACTAAAATTAAAATTCGAATATTATTTAAAATTTGACACTGCGATGGTAGCGCCGTCTGTCGGATCCAATGTAAAACATTCCAAAATCAACAACTACTAATAAATTAAAAATTAATTAAAAAAAACATTGTGCAGCGGACAAAATTGTGAATCTAAACCATTCCCAGATCCCCTTGAACACACCCAAAAAATTTCATCAAAATCGGTCCAGTCGTTTGAGAGAAGTTCAGTGACATACACACTCACAGAAGAATTATATATATAAAGATTAAATTTTTAATATTCTCTGTATAATTTACTTTTCTGGTAAACATACTTCTAATGTTTCTAGTCCTAAAAGTGTAAACTCAAACAGTTCTTTTAGCTCTTTAAATTTAAATATTCTCTTTATAATTATGTCTATCTGCAAAATCATACCTAGGTATATGTTTAAAAATTTTGAGGAAAAAAGCAAATCCCAACGGCTCTTTTAACTTTTAAAACTTAAAGTGGTCAAAAACTTGTCCGTCGGCAAAACTAGAGAAGACCATTCAACATGATGTAATTTTGATTGGTTCAGATTCTTAAGGGAGATAAGTTCGATCATTACACATGTCACTTTTCTGTTGTTTACATCATTTGTTTGAATAATGAATCTGAAAATATCAACTTCAATCAATGGACTTTGAAGCCAATTAAGAAACAATTAACAATATTTAGAGATGACCGCGTTTAAAGTTATGATAACTAGAGAGAAGAAGAGAGTATTGTTACTAATATTAAGTTTAACTTCTCTTGGAGAAAAAAACTGTTAGTTTGAAGGGCATAAAATCTTCGTACTACTAAAAAACAGCGAAGCAAAGCAAAGGCAAAACTGAACTAAGCTAAGCAAAGAAAATATATAACTATACCCAATACACATTTCTATGGAATGATATGGTGTAAAAACAAAATTCAGACTATAAATTATTGGTAAAATTACGTCAATTCTTCACGCATAAATCAAGTTATTAAAAATATTTATAAATATGATGAATATTGGCGCGAGGCTGAACTGAAGAGACCAACAGTAGCCGCCCCCTGCGTCGCGCTGCAGGAGGCAACACATTACGCCTGTAGCTACGTCTCTACGAAAATGATCCTTATTTTATCCAAATAAAGGTCATATCGGAGGTAAAATATCTCAGGACGGTGAGCCTTTATACTGCAGGTATTCGCGAACAGGTTAATGTGTTCAAGATATGGGTCATTGTATAATTTTGCATTGATTTCAAAATAGGAATAAGGCAGAATACCTAGTCCCGCTACTTAGTATTTATATTGTAAATTAAATACTGCACATACAAAATGTACAAAAATAATGTTATTAAAAATTTTATCACCAATAATATAATTGCTCCTTAAATTCTCACTGTCATTGGAAGTTTGACGTTTATTTACAGATAAAAAACTATTCTTAGTCAGTAATAATTAGACATTCGACAGTTTTATTTCTAGAATCCTCCCAACAACCGGCGAAACAAACTGTATTTTTATCCGGGCGTAAGATAGGGATTCGCACAGCAACCCGGCGGGGGTAATCCATCACTGTCACCGCTATCGAGCGATGCACGCCGGCGCTATGCAGCGAACTTACATATTGGATTTACCAAGTTTCGACTGATCCTCGTTACTGTTTCCCTGGTACATTGGTTTAGTTTTGCTAGCAGATGAAATTAAGTTTTTGAAGATGAGATCACCGACTTTCGAGTCGAGTTCTATTCGATTCTTCGATTAGAAATTTTTCGATTCTTCGATTTCAATATTGTATCAGTCGAATTATAAATTAAGCCTTTGTAAGTTGTTATTTTAAACGTTGAAAGAGCAGGAAAAGTCAAGACTTGGCAATAGAATCTTGGGCAAAAGTAGCACACTTAAAGAATATAATATTAGCTCTATTTTCTGAAGAAGAGTTGAAGTGTTTGAGGAGACACGTATATTTTCCTATTAAACATGCGTCCATGCACTATCCAACGACGTAATGAGTGTAATAGTCATTAGAAATAATTAAGAAAATATCTGCTTTAAAATCAAAATTCAAAGACCACATCGAGCACATTAAGTCCACATTAAAACGATGTACAATTAAGTAAATAGATAATATCGAGCAAGGTAAATTAGTAGAATCTGGTATCCTGTAGATAGGTATCGAGGGACACGAAACAAATCGTTCCCGGTACCACGCCTCCGGTCCTATCTTGAGAATCGAAATTAAAATGGACGCCCCGACACAATCGATCATTCCGATTCTTTAATACAATGCCGTGTTATTTTTGCACTGTCTCAATTTGTGAGAGTGACGTGTGATACGGGATCAATTTATAAGGTTTATTTCGATTAAAATGATGGATAAAAACGGACATGTAATTTCTTGTGCAGCTGCCGATTGCTCTTTATAATAGCCTCCGTACGTGTAATTTTATATTGTGACCATATTATACTGGTAGTCTAGGGCTTTATTATGGAGTGAAAAATAAAAAGTAGCTACTCAATTTATTTGGTAAATTGATATCATCAAAAAGTTAAGCTATCCTCACGTATTTTGAAATACAAAGATATTATTTTATTATTTACAAAACCGATAAAGAAGCAAGTAAAACTACTACATAAACCAACAACAGCTTGTTTTAGCGTACCTAATAAGAAAGTTGGCACAAAATATGATGAAACCGAATTTTTATTTTGCGGTATTTGGGACTACGAACTTAGCTAGATCGAAGTTACAAGTTAGCATAAAATCTTCAAAAGGAAAAACACTTTACACTGCATACCTAAAACCCCAATTCAAATCTTGAATTACATAGAAAGCAACCTCAAACAGCGCATGTTTTGTGGAAATTGATGCAATTTAGTATGGAATAAATATCAATGTTATAAAATCGCGTGTCACCGGCATCTCTGTGGCCTAAACAACTGAAACGTTTCTCATAACTCGAACACATTACAACTAATGATGATAGCTTGGGAATCATGTCAGTCTACATTAAAACTTTATGAAATGCGACGGTATTAGCATTCGCTTGTTTACCGGTACGGCTACCATTTTATTTAGAAAGTTATTTTTGTCCGTAACAATGAATTGGATTCAATAACTGTTATCTAAGACAAAAAGCGATGTTTTTTGGACATATATTACTATGAGGATTTTGAAAGGTTTTTATATTTTTCTTAGAAAAATTATTTGCGCTGCTTACTATGTATGCAGTACTACTACCGTATTTTTTGCCATAAAATCGCAAGTGGACCATTGTGGTCGAGTATGCAAAATCGCTTGTGCAAAATTTCATGCGGTCCAACTTTTAATTTCTATAGGCCCCATAAATCTACTTGCGGTCAAATGGTACCGAACAATGTTTGCACTTTCGTTTTCATAATCACAAAGATAACAGGTACATTTTTTTGTTAGTGCCTCGTGGAGTAATAAATCTTGAAGTCGGTTCTCTTTGATTTATGTGAAAAATGATGGTAAATTGGAGGTTAGGCCGGCGGCCGGGGCGGGCAAGTCTCGCTGGCCCGACGTATAGTCCACAGCCATTTCACCTCGAAGCTTCTATAAGATTGGATCTTATGCCGTCGAAATAAGAGCCCCCTTGAAAGCAAAATTATTCCGAACGGCCCGTAAGTGTCTCCCACCAATTACGCGACGCTGAACGCTGTCAGCAATTTTCGAAATTGCTTTAAACTCCAGGTTTGAGGCGAATGACGATAAAATAATAAGCTACACAAAAAGTATGAAATTACTAGATAAAGGCTCTAAGTTACACTAATAATACGTTGTCAGCGCTATTTACATGCACAAGGATATAGGCAAATTATTCCTAAGATTACTAAATTGTTATTGCTCATTATGTGCTGTGGTGTATGTATATAAAAACTGGAATTGTATATTATTTGTACTATGACCATTTACAATGAATGATAATATTTTCACACTATAGTATACCATTGTAGACTGCTGCACTCTGCAGTTGCAACTTACAATTAATTCGAGCTAAAAGTACTCAAACAGAAATTTTTTGAAGATCAAACGAACTTACCTTAAGTGAAGTTCGATCACAATTATATGAGCGACTTCATTCTTAGCGATTTATGCTTACTTGTTGTATAGTGGCGCTTCCATGCGTCACCCTTGCACGTATTTTAGAGATATGTTAAAAAAAATGTCACTGTCAAGTGTCACTAAGTCACCTGTCATTATTCATGACTTTTCCGGCGCTTAGACTCGAGCTACTCATTTTGTTTAGAGCAAATATAACTTACCTGCGGTGTTCATTTTATATTTGTAACTTGGGTAGGGAGAGACTGGTAACAGTCAAAGTAATAGTCGACTCACCTGTAATATGGGGTGGGTTTGGATAAATCGCTAAGAATGAAGTCGCTCATATAATTGTGATCGAACTTCACTTAAGGTAAGTTCGTTTGATCTTCAATTATATTTCGCGACTTCATTCTTAGCGATTTATGCTTACTTGTTGTATGATGTTTAGAGTAAAACAAATATAAAATGTTTAAGTAATTTTCTATTTTTATCTAAGGTTTTAAATTACTTACAAAAGATGTGTAGGTAATAGGTATTGGTAATACTTAAATTAAAAGTAATTTTCAATATTACAAATGGATATATTTTTCTTTACTTCTTATTATAATATTAGATAACGTTTGAAGTAACTGACTAAAGTAAATACATTTCTTTCTTATACATAACATAAATAATTATAATATTTACGAAATTTTATTCTGTCTAGATTGGGGAAAAATATTTCCTTATTATAGAATTTAGCGAATATAGTAGATGTAGGTATTAACTATTAGGTACTCCACCCTAGAGATTTTTGATTGGTTCTATATTGACTCCCAGTTTATTGGCTTTCGTCGTAGCTGTATACCGAGTGCTATATGGACCAAAAATTGAAGTATCAATACCACTTTTACCTAATATTATTATGTCTATAAAGGTGTATATAAATGAGACATGCTCCAGTTACTTAATGTTTGAGTACAAATATTGTTAGTATAATATGATTTAAGAAAACTAATAAAAAGGATAGTCCGATTTATGACAGTTTTGTTTTATTTAAATATAGGCATAATAATGCAGGACCAATCTTATGGCCCTATGAATAGTAAGGAAGTTTTAAGCACCGGTTAAAAACTATAAAGTTTAGAAGTTTTTTATTATAAAAAGTTTCCACCTTTAAGTTTCCACCAAGAACCTACAGTATAATCAATTAAGTACATATTATGTTATCATAACATTCGGTAAGTATATAGATTAAAACCTCATCTTTTTTAGCAAAATTAATGCTACATATTTTATTACATCTAATTTTTGTGCCCTATGTCCTCATAACAAGAGCAAGTACAGTAGCAGCTTTCTTAGCAAGAACTTTTAGAACGATTTTTCGTTGGACCACTGCAGAATAAACGATAGGGCAATATTAGTATCCCAATTCACATAATATCATTCGGTTTAATAAGTCTCATTCTGTAAGTTCCTTTCATAAACCCTTTTGAGTTGATATTATCTTCTTCTAAATTAGTACACAATAATGATAGGGCAGATTGAAAACTATTTATAATTTAATGTGCTACATTTAGCACATTGGCTCAGTTTATCTGACAGAAAAGCTATTATTACCCTATTGACTAACAAATTATAAAAATCGTAGTTATGGGTTCTACAATACATTATCCATTATTTTATACCACTATGGTATTGCATATAATATTAATATGTGTTATCTGATAAAGAATTTAGTATTATTTTAACACATTCCTCAGACAGTGGTGATCTCCAGTATGTTCTTCTCCCGGATAACCTCGCGGCAACTATACGTAGCGAGCGATGAAGATGTTACAGAACTTACTTTATAAATATATTTAACACGTTAATATTAGGCTTACAAATGATAATATACTTATGATTCTTAGATAATTTCTTAAACAATGGGAACTACGGCTGTGTCGGCAATCATCAGGGTCTTCATACCACTACTTTGGCACTAGACTATAATAGTAAATGAATCTACGTCAAATTCACCAAATTCGTTTACTTATTTTCTTGTCATCACACCCTTACCAAATTTTCCCTGGTTGTAGAATTTAAATGACTATACTGAACGCCACCCAACTACTACTAAGACACAGCTAGCAAAAAACCTTTAAAGCAAAAAAGGCTGTCTTGTGTTTCAATAAGTGATCTCATTTCATTGCTAGTACAATGTCCAAGGTACTATCTTTGTTAAGTACAAAAAAAAATAGAAGCATCTGAGAAAATTGCTAATGAAAATTTTAATGATTTTATTTCAAATTTTCTTGGCTCAGCTTTTTTGGCTTAGAACATCTTTTGAAAAGATTTTTTACTGATTGTAACTGGGATCTTGGAAAGGTTATAAAAAATTACGTTACATTTCCTAATTCTTTCTATTCATAAATGGTTTTTTGTGATATTTAATATTTTCCTGTGGTAGTTCCAGAATTATAGACGCAGAATTAAAAACGAAACAATTTAAATTTAAGGAATATAAACCTAATTATGTAAATATAATATACATACTAGCACCAATTTACTTTCTTAATTCTGTTTACATCGTTAATAACTGGTTCCAAAATCTTAGCAAAGATATATTATGGAGCAGTACGTATTATTATGTCTAATGGTATATAATATATTATATACTATAATATTATCTACGAGATTAATGAATCGGTATTGAAGAATATGCGTCCTTTATTTAAATCGATCCTGGTCATATTAAAACAGTTACTTACTTATTAGGTGATAAAAAAAATTTAAGACAGTGCCGTTATCCTCAATTTTAACGTTTTTAAAATTGACACAATTTATCTTTCTATCTAGTGTCCACAGCTTGAGTTTTTTCAATTTTATTATGAATATTTTGTCACCGAACTAGGTTTCGGTATTATCTAAGAACATAGCTTAAGAATCAAAAATTAATCTGCAAGGGGAGTAGGTACACCTCTAGATTGCTTTGGTCTCAATTAAGTACTAATATCAAAAACAGACACTAATATAATTATTATGATTATAGCACGGGGTTAAATTTTTTACAGGTTTCGATTTCAACGGTATCTTATACCCGATAGTAAAATAACTTTATCGCAGGTGGTGTGATACACCACTCGTCATAGAAATAACGTAATCGGCCTGCGTAGTAGGGTACCTCAATAAATAATTACGATAGGCTGGCATGCGCGTCTGCGCTCGAGTTGTCGCTCTCTGCGGCGGGGCGGCTGGGGCGCAGGCCGGCGGGCTCCCGAGGCGCTCGCTCGTGGGGGCGCGGCGGCGGGCGGGATGGCGCTCGCGCTTGTAGAAAACAAATAAAAATTGTACTTATATTAATGCTACTGGGAAACTTAGTACTTAGTAGTTAGTAGTTTCTCTTTTGGAGCTTGATCAACAGATCAACATTTGAAAAGATTCAGCCACTTTTAGCCTCTCAGCAAACTCTTCCCCGAAAAGTTATTTATCACTATTATCAGATTTGCATTTAGCGCCTCTTTGTCCTTTAATAACTTGATCGTGGGAATCGCAGACACGACAGATATTCAATTGTTAAAAAAAACCTTTATAATAACTTCATGCCACCAACCCACAATATCTTTGTGGACTGGCTTTTTGGCCGAGTATTTATTTATGGTTCTGGAACGTCGCCCAGAAGTTGCAAGACGTTTCGTCCTGAATAGGCTGAGGTTCCTCACCTGGTGTCCCGTCATTCGTCTGTTCCTGCGGCTGATCGCCATCAGGCCCCGTAGATGCCGATTTCGACGACGTCGGGGCGACCGCAGGTGTGAGATTCAGCTCCGGCGCGGATTCCTCCAGGAATAAGGGCCATAACATGGTCTGCGCGCGATCAACTTCTTAAACAGGATCATCACGATCTGTCAAAAACCACAATATTTGTAGTTGTATTGTCATATTATTTGAACAGCAAAAGCCCTGATATTGGCAGTTACGTATTCGTAATGTACATCAAGTGTCGATAGACGTTAAAAAAATAAATATTATATTTTATAGCAGCAAGGAAACCCCAGTGTCGATAGTTGCGTGTCCGTTTTCAAACAGCAAAAGCCCTGAATTATTGGCAGTAATTGCGTATTCGTAATTTACATTACAACATGTAGGTAGGGGTAAAAAAAAAATATAAATATATTCTTTAACAGCAAAAACCCCGATTTCGCTAGTTGCGTGTTTGTTTTCGAACAGCAAAAGCCCCGACCTTGGCAGTTGCGCATTCGTAATTTACATCAAATATGACAGCAAAAACCCTGAGGTTGGTAGTTGCGTGTCTGTTTTCGAACAGCAAAAGCCCCGACCTTGGCAGTTGCGCATTCGTAATTTACATCAAATATGACAGCAAAAACCCTGATGTTGGTAGTTGCGTGTCTGTTTTCGAACAGCAAAAGCCCCGACCTTGGCAGTTGCGCATTCGTAATTTACGTGAAATATAACAGCAAAAACCCTGAGGTTGGTAGTTGCGTGTCTGTTTTCGAACAGCAAAAGCCCTGACCTTGGCAGTTGCGCATTCGTAATTTACGTGAAATATAACAGCAAAAACCCTGAAGTTGGTAGTTGCGTGTCTGTTTTCGAACAGCAAAAGCCCCGACCTTGGCAGTTGCGCATTCGTAATTTACGTGAGATATAACAGCAAAAACCCTGAAGTTAGGTAGTTGGTAGGTAATATTAGCAGTTGCGTATTCGTAAATATTCTACATTAAATGTAGGTAGATAAAAAATAAATTTCGACGGTACATTTTTATTGCGTAACAGAAAACCCTTAAGTACGTGAAAAATATATAATTATGCGTTATCTATTGATATATCCCTTGGTATTATTAAATTATAATATAAAATAAGTATAATTATGGCTATTCCCAGTGAGTTAAAACTTACTTGGTATGATATCTGACGAGGATGAATCGATTTGTCGTCCCATTTTTCTTCGAATATTTTCTCCGCTATCCGGACTCCAACGCTTCTTCCCCATGTTGAAAGCTCCACACCGTTGACCGTAGGTAAGTTGCGAACGTGCGAAGGGTTCGGCACGAAAACACGGAATGAGTAGCTCGAGTCTAAGCGCCGGAAAAGTCATGAATAATGACAGGTGACTTAGTGACACTTGACAGTGACATTTTTTTTAACATATCTCTAAAATACGTGCAAGGGTGACGCATGGAAGCGCCACTATACAACAAGTAAGCATAAATCGCTAAGAATGAAGTCGCGAAATATAATAAGTATGTTTCGAAATAACTTATGTAAGTGCAGCCTACTGCAGTAATGTAAACCAACCAAATCTCTTCAATCTGGATTTTAGTATGGTCTTATTACCTATAAATGAGTTATAAATGAGGTCATTCTATGACCTCATTTTCATATTCCAATTTTCGTTAAAAAGCCAAATAAGTAAGGCAAACGAAATATATTATGTTTTATCACGGTCACAATGGTGTTGGTGTCGTCGACATATGTGTGTGTCGTATTAATCTTGTGAGTGTAAAATATCCATGTGTAAACGCTCGTATAGAATTTCTATGTGTGGGTGTATATGTGTGTAATCACAGTTATTCATTGGCTGTCAATACACCGGGATATGATTTACGCGCGTAACACTTTCGCCCGTGCGCCCCTATAAATCAATGCCCTTTGTCGCCTTAAACTACCTGACCGCCCTTTACCTATTGACCACTGCTAATTATATTTATTATATAAATTGCTATTATTTTAATCTTATTATGATTTATTGATTCGAATATATGTCTAAATATACAAATCAATAAATAATAACCTCAATAGGTAAGTACTATCATAGAAGTTGATTCCTAGGCAGATGGCGGACTTAAGTAATTTGGTCGCGTTACGTCAAACCCATCCGACCGATAACAGCTAACATTGAATTGACATAAGCCGACCAACTGACGCAGATGCGTCAACTGCCTAGGAATCAATTTCCTCGATGGTACAATGATAGCGAGTTGTAGCGTTACCGACGTAGAGTCAAATTTACAATATATTGTTTTGTTCGAAAAATATAATATATTGTCAGGTGGTGGTTCGCGAGAAATGAAACCACTCGATGGGTTATGTGGTCGCTGACTCGATGCTTAATAAAGACTGTAAATGCACCCATGCAATAATGGAAAAACACGTAGACCTTCTGAGTCGCTAGTCTGTAACTAGCGACTCACTGATGCAGATGATTAAAATTGAGATGTAAAATAACATATCTACACACTCGTAATTTCTGATACCTACGCGACGTCTCGATTTAACACGTCTTGTTATGTTGCTAAGTACTTAAAATAAATTTAGATATGTCGTGCTGAGCTACCTTAAAAGAATCGGGGTCGTAATATTCTCAATTTTGACCCCTATGATATAAAAACTATAGGTAGCTAACAAACAAACATAATCCGACACGATAAATCACGTCGGGGCGCCGGCATCGAACTTTGTCGGTACCTCGTCCGATTTTTACAGCAATTAGAGACAGTTACCTGCCGATCCGTACTAATCCTATTATAAACGGTCTCATTTATTTAACCTCTAACAGGACCTCTATTACAATGACAGAAGGACTACTTTAGTTCCGAGGTAAAATCAAAATGAGTAGTCAGCGAACTGGGCGGTCACGAGCTTCACTCGTTACTTTTAAATTACGAATGAAAGTATTCTCTTATAATCCTGTATTAGTGGTATTATACCTTTATGTTCTTTGTATTTCAACACCTTTAGTAGCTAAGCTTAAAAAGGTTTTTGTAGAACCAAGATTATCAACTCTGATCGACGCAATGCAGTCAAAAAAAATTCAGTTGTGCCAATCCAAGTTAAAGTTAAGCCAGCATTAAAATAATCATGCATCCTCATAATATGTAAATACGAGGATCATAATATGAAGTGACATAATATTTAGTTTAGAGTTAACCCAGTCTGGTGCTAATCTAAGCCTCATGATATTTTACCATCAATTCATGAAACTCTGCACGTTTAATGATTCACGTTGGGCCATGGCCCAACCTATCATGATGGGTAACCATGACAGTACCAGTTGCCTATAGTGCCTCTACAGACTTATTATTGCCTTCATTTGACCATCATACCCAACGTAGAGGCCGCATAACATTGTAAAACTAAATTATTAACATAATCAGTTCAATATTACAATTCATATTTCAATTAGCACACATAAATCACAAGAAACATATTCAATGTAACCACTAAACCCATTATTTAGTGGAACACCCACCCCACAAGATGTTGTAAACTGATTTATCATATCAGGAGAGTTCTAAACATCAGTAAACCCTCCTATCATCGCCACTGGAACATTCTCCAAACATCAACTACGTATTTCGTGTACAAAATTTCAGCTTTTATTAACCACGCGCACACCATTCGCGGCCATCTGGCGCTGATGTTAGGGACGGGATCTGCATGCACGATGAGCCTGTGCGAAGAAGCTCGTCTGAGACAAGGGTGGGATGTATCGTAGTGTCCGGTTTCCGGATTAAGCTCGTTATGATGTTCACTTGATGTAGCAGTAGGTATCAGTATATTTTGGATACGATTGTAAAGATAGACCGACTTAGAAACATTATTTAAGATATTAGTTTTCGAGTTATAACTTATGACTGAAAGCCCAATAGGTTTTTACAAGATGGAGAAAAATTCAGCCCAAAACACTAAAGAATAAAATCTATCTACGTACTACAAATCAAATGTATATCAAAATATTTCACAATCAAAACGAATGATAAATTAGTTAACATGAAGAAACCACGGAGCATATTAAGTTATAAATCAAAGTACATCAAGGCCGTAGTTATTAATAACTTGAATTAAACAATAAATTTAGGAGCTAATCGCGCCGCTCGCCCGCAAAACCGCTCGCTGAGTCAACATTTATAGAGACAAATTGTTGCACCACTAACAGGGCTACGATGTATTAATCTTGCTACGACGCTACGCCGTAGACACCCCTCTACGGCCTACGCGACACTTAACGCTTACGCAAAAATTACTTTATCTTGGACAGATTTTTAACGTCTCCTTTGTGATACCGATGTTCGCATGTTTGCAATAATAATTATGGTACAAATTGGTCCAGACATTTCGTGGATTTTTTACGTCCCTTATGGCTGGTTTACACGTACTAAGTTGATAAGTTGTTAACTTAGTTTAAAGTTGTTAATTGCATGTAAACACAAAATTTTGTAGCAAGTAGCAAGTTAAAATTTAGTAAGTACTACACTAGACATTTAGAATTTAGTTACTACTCATCTACTTAATACGTGTAAACCAGCCATTATGCGATACCGATATTATTATTATTATGGTACAAACTGGTCAAGAAATTTGGGGTTTTTTGACACTTTAATATGATTTCTCTTGTGATTTGTACCATAATCAAATTACATACTTAGCATTCAAATGAAACATAAAATAAATTCAACGACCTAAAGTCACAACCATATCAATCTTTTCATTTATTATACGTTAATTTATAACTAATTTTGATTCGTCTAACCCTACTACAATAATATTATATACGTTGTAATGTCATACATTTGCTTGACTAGAAGTTGTTAATAGCAGCAATTGGATACATTACTTTAATGTTAACACTATTATAACATTACTTTTATGGAATAAACGTATGTCACTATAAACCACGCACACACATTTACATTATTGCTCCATTTATCATAAATAGCATTTGTTTGCTATCTGTAGTTTAACATTTAAAATTGATGAGCAGATAATATGAATGAGTACTTAAATAAAAAGTAATATAATATGTACCTTTAAAAAGGATGAAATAAATACATATTATGACGATAAAGATTTTCAAGCAAATGAAACCAAAAACGATAGAAACGATCTTGATTGAACAATAAAAACTTGATGAAACAATAAAAAATTTAATCTTAATATGCTTCTTACAGGCTTGCAAACAAAAATTAATTCGTTACAAACGAAATGCAATCGCTTCGCATAATCGTATTGCATCGCATTCGCATTATTTCCCTACAACCACAATAAACGTATCACGACAAAAATACATATTCTTTAATCTGGCGTTATCACGTCTAAGAGTGATAGGATAGTTTTCTCCCCATTTCCCCGTGACGTACGCGACACGACTGCATCTGTCATTAGTCACCGTCACCGCGCTGGGGCCACACGGGGGCCGCGCGGGGGCCGCGGGGGCCGCACGGACCGCGGGGGCATAAACAACTACATTTCTCCGGGGGTCAACATTTATATTATGTCCGACAAATGACCCCGCGCTGTATTTTAAGGTCAACACCGTTTGACGTAATGTTTCACTGAAAGCTTTTAAAGAAAGGAAAGGAAAGGGAATTTTTACAAAGATTTGGCTTTATATTGTCCATATAAGTAGACCACCGCCTGCCAGCTACGATATCTACATGCAAATGACATTATAAAATAGTCTACTTTATAGTTTTTTAGCAGAAATATTTGAACCATCGATACCTGCATCAAAGAATGTTAGGGCAGCATTTTTCATCACATAGACTCTTTTTTGAAAACTAAACACTGCATAAAATACCAAAAAAGCCTACAGCTATCACGAAACCTTCCTTGCATACAAAAAGTAAGACATTATTAATATTTTTCGTATATACGTGTAGGCAGGGACCATTTGTCCGTCAAGGAGGGTGTTAATTGTCTGAGATCGCTAATGAAACTCGCCGCTGTCATCATGCTGAGCTCTACCATTCAGGGAACGGGGCTTTCTCAGAACATAGTTATACTTGTACTGTTATACCTTGGGCAAAGCTATAAGTATGATTTTTGGGGTTTTTCCGTTGAAAAATTCAAAATGTTCGCGTGATATCGTTATTAAAGAATTAACGTTCTACAATTATTTTTTCCTTATTGCTTGCACAAACAGTACATCTTTCCGTGAGAATGAACAATTCAATATGTTTTTCCCGAACTCAAAATTTTAACCGTCTTAATAACCTTCAGCGTGAGAAGATATAAAGATCCATACTTAATATTATAAATGCGAAAGTGTGCCTGTCTGTCTGTCTCTTACCTCTTCACGCCCAAACCGCTGAACCGATTTTATTGAAATTTGGTATGGAGATACTTTAAGTCCCGGGAAAGGACATAGGATACTTTTTGTCCCGGAAAAAATTACGGTTTCCGCGCTATAAACTAGTTTTGGCGCAACGGAGTTTTTTTTTTTTTTTTTCGAAAGGGTCTAAGCTACTGGTCTGCTTAAGACCGTGGTAGTTTAATCGTGGCTATAACTAGTCTGTTGCTAGTTGGTTTGGAGATAAACAATGAGAGAGCAACGGAGTTGCGGGCATCATCTAGTACATAATATAATATTATGGATGGAGGAAGTACGATTGTTTATTACAGGAGCTGCAGTGGTGAAAATGACATTGGCCCACCAGTCACCACCATGTTGATGATCCAAGGCCCGTTAAAAAGTATGGATGTTACAAAGCAAAGGGCCCAGAATATTAAGCAATATGGGAACCAATAAAGAGCAGTTATTTCCACGGGAAATAACTTTCGGGGAAATCGGACTTGGAATTACAGCACATGGCGCAGCAGGTGCGAATAATACGGCAGGTGTCGCGAACGGATGTTTTCAGATGTCTGCGAGTCTGATGTTGAAGTGTCTGTGCTTAAAGGATATAAGAGCCCACTTACCCCAGTCTGGATTAAAGTATTTAATTTATAAAGATGTAAGATGTATAGCAAAGATATTCGCTTCTTAAGATTTTTAAATGTACCCGCACTGTCGAAATTTTTAAATGTTGTAATATTTTATTGTTCTCATACAAGTGACAAAATGTCTTAATGTAGTCCGGTTAACGAATGACTCAAAAGAGGGTATAGAGTGCGTGAGCGGGAACCTATGCGATTTCTGCTGGAACTTATTCAGGGTGATTACGGACAAAACATACTAAAAGTCCTGACGTCTAGGAGGTGAGCCGGCGGGAGAGGGGGGCAACAAAGGTCTAAATTTTTGGTTTTTCGTCAATAACAATAAATGCGTTGTAGCAAAAAATATTGTATGATGACATAAAAGCTTATTAAATTCTTTATAAATTAGATTCTATACAGTTTTTCCAAATTCTCATCCGTTTTCGAACTACACGCTCAGGAAATGAGCTGACCCCTCAAGAGTGAGGGTGGAAAAATGAAGGTAATATCTTGACGCCAAGAACAATAGACGACTTACCAGCATCTGAGGCTTTACAAAGAACAATATTTTGTTGCTGCAAACAGAATTAGAAAGGAATACCTACATATTTAAAATAAAGCTTTTTTTAATTTTTACTTTTCCTTAGCGTGTAGTTCGAAAACGGATGAGAATTTGGAAAAACTATATAGAATCTAATTTATAGAAAATTTAATAAGCTATTGTGGGATATATGCGTGTGGAGGCCAAAGGAAGATCTTCCGACCGAGCGAGGTGGTAAGCCCGGTCAGGCCGAAGCCCACGTGATACATTTCAGCTGTCGTATATATACCGCCGCGCTCAGAAAACTTCGATAGCGCGATGCAAGAATGTTAGGCGAATTGTTGGTACCGCCACATCACTCCCCCCGAAGACCGGAGGTCGAATCTCGAAGTCTTGTCGCTTGAGTCGCCAATGCCAGTGAGTTCCAGTGAGTCGGAACTGTTGCAGTGAGTCCCAGTGAGTCGGAACTATAAGCTGCTGCACGGGATCCAGTGAGTCGGATAAGCTGCCGTGCGGGGCCGATGCTACGTGCTGACCAGGAGAGATGTGCTCTGCTTGCTGACCGGTCGGTGTAGTGAGAAAGCCCGATGATGCCGATGCGGAGTCGCCCAGGCCGCGGTACATTGCGGCTAATGGACGATGTACCCGATGAGGCGATGCTGGCTGGCGCGGTGCGGAGGGGCGGGGAGTGATGATGATGAAGGAGGCGTGTTCTGTCGAGGGTCACCAATGTGGGATATATGCGTGTGGAGGCCAAAGGAAGATCTTCCGACCGAGCGAGGTGGTAAGCCCGGTCAGGCCGAAGCCCACGTGATACATTTCAGCTGTCGTATATATACCGCCGCGCTCAGAAAACTTCGATAGCGCGATGCAAGAATGTTAGGCGAATTGTTGGTACCGCCACACTATAATGGTCATTTTACAGTATTTTTGCTATAACGCATAGTTTTTTAGTTATTGACGAAAAACCAAAAATTTAGACCTTTGTCGCCACCGGCTCACCTCCTAGACGTCAGGACTTTTAGTATGTTTTGGCCTTAACCACCCTGAATAAGTTCCAGCAGAAATCGCTTAGGTTCCCGCTCATGCACTCTACAAATACTTTGTTGAACGAGCTAATGGGAAATAAAGATCTTTGAACCAAGAATTTTTGGATCTTTGGATCAAGTATTATATTGGTAATTATATTATGAGAGGAACAGGTTAATGAAATGTTGAGTTTCTAACTCTACTCTATTTTATACTTTCCTCTGTTTTTTGATCTAGCAGTAGTTTTCTAAAAAGCTAGAGCTTAGCCTTGTCAATAATATACACAATGTATCCTACACTGTAGGTACAGTTTCTTCTTTATTAACCGACTTCCAAAAAACGAGGAGGTTATATGTTCGGCTGTGGATATTTTTTTTTTTTTTTTTTTTATTTTTTTTTTTTTTTTTTTTGTATGTTCAACGATTACTCCGCCGTTTGTGAACCGATTTTCGAAATTTTTGCTTTGTTGTATTTGGTTTTACTCCAATTTGGTACCATGTTCACAAAGTGGTGACCTGATGATGGGATCCAGGAGTAATCGAGGGAACTCCTCGAAATTTATATGGAAACATATGGTGATTTTGGTTTTATGTGAAGTGTACTAAGAATATGCTACCAAAAAGTCAAATATTGGGTCAAGGTATACCATGGTTTCGAAGATGCTGAGAGAACTCCTGACTCCTTATAGATACACGTTTGGGAGTTTCGGCGTTGTTTTAAGAACAGAAAGCATATGCTACTATGCAACTCATATTCATCATCATAATCATCATCATCATCATCATCATCATCATCATCATCATCGTCTTTATCATTACCACGTCGTGTTAAGGTCACCAATGTCTCATGGCACAGAATAGATAATAGTACAAGGCATAGGTGTGGATATACTAATAATAATAATAATTTTATACTGTATAACAACACTTTGTTTAAATATACACGGCGGTCAGCACCGCGGAGGCGACGGTATCGCTTTACTTTATACTTTACTACTTTATATACAGATCGAATACTATACTAACTACTTTATAAAATTTTAATAGACAAAATATATAATTAAAATAAAGTTATTTTAAAAAGAGCATTTAAACAAAACAAAGTCAATAAGTGTCTTTTTAATTAGTTATACTTATTAATCGATAGATGGCGCACTAAGTATCGATTTGAATGGATTTGAAATTGAATTCTTGATTACAAGAACAGCTGTCAATAATTATGATAATATTATAATATTATATTACTAGCTGTCCCGGCAAACGTTGTTTTGCCATTTAAATAATTTTTGGTATGAAAAATAGATGTTGGCCGATTCTCAGACCAATATCCTCACAATATGCTCACATAATTTCATGAGAATCGGTCAAGCCGTTTCCGAGGAGTATGGCAACGAAAACTGTGACACGAGAATTTTATATATTAGATGAGTAGCTACGCTACATCCTATGCAAGTTTATACAATTTTTTATCTGATAGATCCTTGGATCGTGGAAAAACGAGACACAATAGCCTTTCTATTGTTATCGCAATCGCCGGTGACCGCTTGGGGTTTGAAGTATTAAAATTGTTAAATTACTTAGCACAATATGTTCACTTCACTGATAATATATTATTTTGTAAGTGTGAACTGTGTAATAAGATACGTAAAATATACGCGAAGGTTTACCTACTAGTGTAACTAAAAAGAGTGAAATTATTATTATTTTTAACAAAAAATTAAAACCGACTTCCAAGGTAAAAACAATATTAACATTAATATGAACTAAAAAGTATTAAATAATTTTTGCTATCTAATAGTGCCTTTTTCCGAATTCGGCTAAACCTTGACTATTTCTGTACTCAATCTTCATAATTTTGAAGTCGGTGCCAGTTCCAAAAGTTTCAAATATTCTGTCAGAGGACTGAAGATTCAGCTATCTGGTACCGACTTCAAAATAATGAAGATTGAGTACAGAAATAGTCAAGGTTTAGCCGAATTCGGAAAAAGGCACTATTAGATAGCAAAAATTATTTAATACTTTTTAGTTCATATTAATGTTAATATTGTTTTTACCTTGGAAGTCGGTTTTAATTTTTTGTTAAAAATAATAATTTAAAATATATTCCATCATAAGACTATTTCAGGTCCTTGCATAAATTTTTATCAAAAGTTTAATTAGATTATAGAGGGCGTAGTACAAGTTGTGAAACATCAATTTCCTGCGAGATTCTTGCGCGTTATCGGCGGCGGGATCGGCGGCCTGTCGGTCGGTGGGCTTTCATTAGCCTCTTAGCGAATTAACACCCTTCAGCAGTGACAGAATCGCCATACGACCGATTTATTACATAGGAGAAGCTATGTTTTATAAGTAACCCACCCTTTCGGTGAGTGTCAAAGAACTGAGACATCCAATAGTTTTGAGGGAAAAAACTTAAGAGTATTGATAAAGATTTTGTTAAAATAGAGTGTCACAAGTCAAAATGATCCAGGCCAATTGGCCTGCTAAGTTTAGCAGGCTTGCTTCCCAATGGATATAAAATTAAATATGACTTGCCAGTGTTTAATTAGAACATTATTGAACATTGATGTTTGATTAATAAAGTGTAGCAAAATGACCTAGTCCAATTTGGGTTGCATGCTTCACATTGCGTACTTATAAAAGTTTGATCAGCAGCATATTTCTAATCAGGATAGTTATTATTATTATCAGCCTACAGATAATATGATATCCAAATATGTAAGATATCGAAATCACTACCAACTAGACAAATCAACTTCCTCAAATTCAACTCTAAAGTTAAGAAAACCTACCCCCAATAGAGCAGTTCTACCCCAGCATAAACACAGGACCCAATAAATTCGATGAGTTAAAAAATCGCGTCGTTACCGTAATAGAACGACGCTCGTCTCGATCGATCGCATCACTCCGAACTAATTTGATTTTAGCATATTAAGGGGGCTAGATGTAAGGAGCGCGTCTTGTCCCACCCCGCGGTAATAACGAAAATGATGTAAGGTGTGCCCTTAATATCCATCACGTCCCCGTATTTGCTTATCTATTGTAACACGGAAGTGTAAAAACCTCCAGGGTTATCGACACTTGTGTTTACACTTTGGACTATTAATCTTTATACACTCGTAAGAAGACGTTGGGAATACGGCACAGAATATCTTAGGCTTAAGTTTTAATAGCCTAAAGTTTTAAGCACTGACATTTTAAATTCGGATTATAAACGATAAGACCGATGTATAAGGCGTTAGAATCAAAGCAATACAATCAAAATGACCCGAAAATAATGGCACTGGTATCGGAGTCCGTCTGTCCGTCTTCAATCAAAATTACAATACTCGTACACAAAAATAGTCCATCAAACAATTATGAGTTTTTTATATAATATATCATTGCCATCAAATCATTTTAAAGTTACGTCAATAAGAGATTAACTGGCGGCTTAATACACCAATGAATATTAAAAGTTTAAAAACATAAAAGCCATTACTTAAACATTTTTATCAGATCCAGTAACCCAACAAAGGCGAGATTAGTCTTCTGTAACAAACTCATTTAACTTTACGAATTTCCTTTTGCAGAATTCTTCAATAATATTTCGCCACTTCGATTTTATTGCCTTCCGTTGTCGTCCGCTCGCGATACATTTATTTTATCAGAATTTAAGGATTAATGCGCCCCGTTTGTCTTCGGTGATATTTCTTCATAATCTGCTGGATTTTGCAGCTACTGAACTAATTTAATTGGCTCACAAAATATAAGAAAACTATTTATGATCTCTTTAAAATAGTCTTCAAAATTAATTTCGTAGTTTTTCGTGTCAAAAATACTCAATAAAATGAAGTTTATAAGGCAGAATTAGAAAAAGTTGTATTAACTCAATTTAACAAATTTTAACACAACTACATAATGTATCTAGTAAGATTATTAAGAAACTTTTTTTTTTTTTGTAATCGCAGGGGAAACCCATCATGGGTGCCCCGGGTTGGGTACCCCGGGGGTATGTGAGACTCTTACTCACTAAAACCACCTGCGGTTCGCCTTCAGCCGTATAACGGAGGGAAATCCCGGATCTGTCTAACACAGGACTCCCTCCACGACTGGCCGGTCTATCTCGGACCGGACTTCCACCAAAGTAAGGGAACACTTAGGCGAACTAAAGCGTTCCCCTCGGCGCCGGGACTGACAAAGCCGGGCAGGTTCCCATCCTGACCCGGAGCCCCGTTAGACGAGAGATTGGAGGTTCGCGTAGCGACGCCTCCGCACTCCCGTCCTACGCCGGCGGAGCGGCAGAGAGGTGGGATCATCCTCTCTGTTCCGCTCTGCGGCCTCTTTCTGTGAAAGGACGGTTTCACAGAAAGAAACCGCCGCCTGCCAGGCCTCATCACTCTCGAGCATGCAGCGTACCATGCTCGGGAGTGACAGGTCTCCACCTAGCACTGCCGCGAGATCGTGGCACTGCACGGCCCAACGATCGCATACCTCAAGAGTATGCTGGGCCGTGTCCTCCGCAGCGCCACATTCATGGCAGGCTGGCGTTGGCTCTCTCCTGGCAACCCTACACAGGTACTCACCGAATTATTAAGAAACCTTGCATAATTCAACTTAACAAGCCTTAATAAAGCTTACATACCTACCTAGTCAATAATTTTTTTTGCCTTTCATAAAAACCCCGAATACTACTTAAAAATCCCAAGATTTTAAGAGAGAACCAAACGGCGCAGGAAATGTAGAGTCGGAGGGTAGATACGAACGTCTCAGCTCTCAATCGGAAGACGCGGTACATAAATAAGGCGCAATGAAGGTATTCCCTTATCTCGGAGGATTGTCACCGGATTTTCACTGTTTACCTTTCAATGTGAGCTCTCCGAGTGACGAGCGTTAAAAGCTTACGAGTACTTTTTCCGCTTTGGGAGCTATTCTTGATACTTGATGTTTAACATTAACGCGTATGTCTGTTGTGACAAAAGATACGTATCTGATAACTCTACAATAGTAGGCGTAGGTTTTATATTGTTTTTGTAGAGGTGCATTGGATGATTTGTGCTATCAGTGAAAACGTTTCTTCGGCAGATGACAAACCTACGTAAGTTAGTCGGGTAGTCGCGTTATATCAAGCGAATCGCAACTTCGACTTATTGACGTAACTCTACCAAGTAACCTAGGTCCACCACAAATAGAGCTTTTATGTCAATCTGTGTAATGGGATGTTATTTTCTAGTCAGGTTAGGTTTGGACCTAACTCCTATTTTTGGATAAATGTACCTTAAAGGGGAATAAAAGGGCAGTAAAAATGTGTTTAAAGTTACATATAAGTCACCACGAGTTTCCAATGCTCTACAAAACACTGCTTTGTATCTATATAGTATCGTAAACTCGCATTCAAAAGCTATTTCTATGATCGCCTATTAGATAAAATAATATCCAAAAAAACACTAAAATGGGAATATATATTGAACCCCGTATTTAATTTATTTAATGCGGTGCGGCTGTGTATTGAACCGCTAACAATTCGTAATCGCTTAATACCCCGGATTTTATCTGTGGCAATACTGACTTGAGACGAATTATTGTCCCTCAACGCACTCTCATTGCACAATCAATAATTTATTTATTTATACTATACTACTATATTTTTATCTGTCAAGCTTAAAATACAATGAAGAAAAGGCTGTCCGTAAAGTTTATTTTATTGTCATTCATATAAAACACTATACAACGCTCGCATCTACGTTGCGCCAAAATTAAAAGTATCTTCATACGAAATTTCAGCAAAATCGGTTCAGCTGTATGGGCAGGAAGAGGTAACATGTTTGACCAGTTCCTGATTAGTGTCGGCTATCCACAACTTATCTGACAGATACTTCATACTATATCTGTAAAAAAGTTGCAGATCGCCTATCCGACATTTATCAGAAAGTGGTGAAACAGGCCCTAAGTATGGTATTTATAAGGTACCTAAAATAATATAGGTCGTGATGAATGCGTCATCTCTATATAGAAACTACCTAAAACAGTTAATCTATTTCTTCTGAAGACTTTAAAGTGGATCACAATTTATGTTTTAAACTAGTTCCATGTTCTCTACCTCTAGACAATTTGCATACTGAACAGACGGCTTAGGTTTTCAAAGTTGTTTAAATTGAGTTTTGGGGTAGGCAAGTCGCTACACAAAAGACAAAGGTATACAATAGGTATTACTATAATAATACTAAATAGAAATAAAATTCCCCCATTTTGAAAAACCGATCGATAGGTTTTTTAAGCCAGTGTTTGTAATAGAAAAATCTAAAGTGGAACTTTCACGATATTTAAGTCCAATCTAATATTTTTTCAGTTTTATTTAATATTAACACAATTTATTTTTATAGCTTCACATAAAAGTAATAACAAATCATTATCTCATTGAAATAAGCTTCAAGCATTTTAAATTTTACACCCCCGATAATAATAGGAATACTGAAGTTTTATTGAAGTATCGAAACAAATAAAATGTAACGATACAAAGTAAGCCGAATCAATAATGAGCTCATTTCGTTATCAGTTGACCATTACCGAAAATCGAATGGTACATTACGCGGAGTCCGATACTCCGACCCTGTATAAAACCTCTTATCTAGACGAACGAGATCTTCGGTTGCAATATTTACTTTAAAAAAGTAATAAATTCTGGCCATTTACAAAAATAAAAACGCTCCGTCTCTTATCGTCTTCGATTTTTAAATAACGGCGCGCCATCGGGAGCTCACTCGAACACGGTTTTTGTCCGCTGCTCCCCTTTTTTCGGAGGAAAAAATTCTTTTTCGGCAATTTAGAGGCGAGCAGATAATAAAAGGGCTCTAAATACTTCGATCTCGCCGTAATGAAAACTTCCAAATTTCTCATTTCAGTACCAATAAACTTATATTTATAAATATTACAACTTTTATGGTATCCGACCGAATTGTGCTCGTGGAGTGTTTACGACGAACGTAACAGCTGTGTTTATTTTAACTTTTTTAGCAACAATAATATGTTTTATATATGAGAAATGTAATTTAAAAAATCTAAGTTTTGCAAACGTACAAAAAAATTCATAATTTTCTACTCGTAAGTAACTTCAACGAACCAAACCCCGGATTTTTCTTGATTTTCAAATTTTCCTCTTTTTAATGTGTAGATCATATTTAGGAATGAATTTTAATTTAATCCCACATACGATAATAGGGTTATGTTAGCCAGCACTTGACCTAATTCTACGAGCTGGGAGCAAATCGAGAATCGATATGGCAACGACCCCTCTACGGTAGCGCCGACTCACGCGCTCGGTGCCTCGTGCTTGTCCTAGAGCTTGCTCTCCTAGTTAAATTAAAAAATATAAAATAAATATTTAAGTACTTATAGTCTAGGCTCTATACAAATTTGGCATAAAACAACTTGTGCTCCTGCGCTACCTTCGACTTTAGATAGTTCGTTTAGATAAGAAAGTGCGTGAATTTGTTTTTCATTTTTTTATTTTTGAAAGTTTAGGCTTGCAAAGTTGGAAAGGTGAATTGAGGCACAAAACGTTATTTAAAAAGTCAAAATTATGTGCCTCGTTATTTCCTTATTATATGCCTATAAAGCAGCATTTTATAAAAAATCGCAACAAACCTTCGTCTGAACAAAGACTCTGCAACTAAAACTAAAATATTGATGTGTTTTAGTCACACAATGGAGTTTTTCAGTCCGGTTGTCCCCCCGGACACGTGGCCAGTAATTACTCAGCTGGGACGATCTAAGAGTCTACAATCAGTGACGATATTGAACTAAAATAAATAACATACAATTATTATTGATGTTATAGATATTATGTTGAGCAAATTGTAGCTTTTTAGAAATGTTCAGTTTTTGTTTGGAAATTGGGTGGACATAGAAAATTGTATTGACTTCAGCATTAATTGCTCTAGGTAGAGTCTAGACAAAAGCAATCGATATAAAAAGGCAGAAAATAATGTTGATTTTAGAAGTATATTCGACAAGAAGTCACAAGCTGACTTAAACTTAATTCAACATACGGCAGAATTTGCACAACTTCGCCATATTGAGATTGTTGAAATTCGGGAATTATTTACAAGCCGCACCGCGTGTCCTGTGAGCCCGGGATACGTATTTGAATTCCTGTATGAAGTAGAAATACGGCTTTATACGAGTAAAATCATACTTTCTCCACGGCCGCGGGGGGCGCTCTAATGACCGCGCGGGGAGAGGCACCGCTATACCTACACCTACCTACCCGCCGACCACACTTTATATTGCGTTTAGCGAGCTGCCTACTCACACTCTTGTAATAACACACAGACAAGTCCACTTTTTACATTTCAACATGCACTATTTTCTTTCGGGAGAACACGTTTTGATGCTCCTTTTGATATGAAATATGAAACGAACAGTTATGAGGTTGAAAAATGTAACTTCGTGCTTTTGTTCGTGTTTACAGTTTTGGCCCACTGCACAATGTCGATTACTTTTAAATGATGGTACATAATATTATTTGAATTAAAATGAAGTAGGAATACGACTTTTAGAGTACAGATATTATGCTTTATTCGTTCTTTTATGCACCATTTTCATAGCAAAGAACATTAGTAATAAAAGTATTAGAACCTGTGGTGCCAAAATGTATACTTTTCAGTTGTTTCAGTTTCAGTCGAGACTTCATTTGTTTCATAAAAATTGTAAAGCTTAGTTAGCATTTCGAAAATACTTTTATTACTACGACAAATTAAAAAACTAAACCAGTGTTATATGGTTGAAACTAATTGAATTGTTTCACTTAAGACCAATTAAATGGAACCCGGTTGGATTAACGCAAGTCACGGGCGGGGTATGCATATGTGAGGGCAAAAGTCGATGCTCAAGAAAACTGCTGACTCACCAACCCCGTGTCAAATCTCAATAGACACTGGTGTTTTGCACATGTAACATCATTATCATCACTCTGCGCCGTCAGCATGTTATTTTAGGTATGTTATACTAGAAAACGCAAACTTCCTTACTAGTAAAAATATTTACACAGCGAATAACTATGCTATGTCTGCTTGTCTTTTTCTGTCACATTGAAAAATTTACTTTATAGACAAAGATAGCGGACCTTGAATAATAAGCTGCGTAATTATACGAATGTAAAAAACATAATATATAATACTTTAGGGTGTGTTATGTGTATACTCTTATATAGAGTTCACTGTGAAAGTAGCAGCGCTGAAAAAGCTATTTTTGTGTCTTATACGATCAGGCGGCCCAGCGTCATAAGTTTGCCCATACAAAACCAGATGAAGTAAATCTCTTTCATCGCTACTACTTTCACAGGGCACCCTATACATGGGACTCATGCAGACCCTGAGTATTATCCCTTTTGTTTTGTTACACCCCGTACAATTTTTTTCCTTCAAATTACCTTCTTAACTCAAGAAGGTAGTTTGAAATAAACGTAATACCCACATAATAACAAAAGAGGCTATCGAAATGTATGAGAAAACCCGTCCATACTAAGCCACGGAATGTAATTGTGAGCAGTACATAATATATAACAGGTAATAAAATAGTAAAAACTCAAAAAGGTAGATGCAACAGTACGATAAATATAGTGTATCCGTTCGCACGGACACCCAGTTATTATGTAGGAGGGAAGATTGGTGGACGGTGTACACCTCTTATTAGTGCGCCTCAGGCGTGCACTTGGACGTAAATAGTGAGTTTTAGTACCTTGTCACTGTGAGCGTAGCTCCAGGGACGGGTTAATGCGATAACCCTAAGTGTAGATACATATTACTTGATCTATTTGACTTTAAATGATTTATTTATTGGAAGTCAGTTAGGTAATAGTTTAAACAATTAACTTTACATTTCTTTTAAGAATTTAAACTAAAATTTAGCCCAAAGGATCGTTATGACGAATCATGTAAGCCATGTTTCCTGGGACGAGTTAATGTGATAGCACTAAGTATATTTATGTATGATTTACATATTTTGACTTTTATTCCTTGTTGTTAGACGTCGCGGGTTGTTAATAGTTTACCTAAACTTAAAGGTTGAATTCGATCCAAGTTTAAGGATTATAAATACAAATTTTGGCCAGAGGGTCGTAATGATGAGTCGTGTACAAACGTAAACCAGAAAATAGATTTTTGATTTTAAAACATTATAATTTACATACACCCAAATTGTTATTGGAATAACGCATCATCCATCAGGCACTTCGCCGTCATAGGGGTGAGCATCACGAGAGAGCGAGACGCCTATACGGCTTTCGAGTGGGGTAGAAAAGAACGGCACGAGAAATTCAAGAATTTGCATAATCTGCTCGGGTACTTTATCATAGAACCACGTGTCAGTGACTAGTGCAGTCACGGATTACGTAGGCCGAATTAAATCGCCCATCTCGGAAGACTTGCAATTTTTTTATCCTTACTTTTTTAGAAAGATTTTTAAAGGCTTATATGGTAATTTCAAATCCACATCTTCCACACAAAAAGTTTTCTAATATAATATAATTCGTAAGAAATTGTAGCGTGTATTACAATTTACACCCTCCATATTATCAAAACATCAAAAGCGTAACCGAATAAAAACTAGCTAATGATTAGATGAGATCCGGCTCGGAACCTGGACACGGGCATAATAGCATTACTTATATATGATAAATATTACAGCCTGCCGGGGTCGGCCAAAAAACGTTTAACTTGTCCCGGTACAAAAGGAAAAAGCTAGCGTCTTCCGTTCGGCCGGAGCCAAAGAAAAAATCTTCGCGAGGGATCCGTGCTACCATTTATCATATTCCATATTCATTTATTCGTCAAGTCCTGGATTCATTTATTCGTCATGTCTTGATTTCGTCTCATTTATTATTAAAAATGAACTGTCCGTAGCAGAGAATACGCGACCACTGATCCAATCTTAGAATAATTTCACGCCGAATTTGTACAACGGATGGAACAGGAAACGTATTAAGTAATTAATATTTTCCCATTTCAAAAACATCTCGATTTGGAAGCTTCGTAAATTACTGAGTTATTTAACAATTCGTAGCAATAGTTAAAATCGACCTATTGGTAAAAAAATATTCGTCAGGTAAGTTACAAATCACAGAATGAGTGTTTAGTAAAAAATACTGCTTTGTTCATACAGTAATTTCAATGAAAAGTAATTTCCATTGGAATATTTTTGTCATGAAGCAATTGAAACAAGTTGATCAGCAAGTCAGCGGGGCAGTTATCTGGATCTCACCCTCGACCGTCCTGACCCGGGGATGATTGATCGCGGGTGGACACTCGTATCGGGAACCCGGCCGTTCTGTTAAGCTTCAGTTATACCTATACGATTTGCAGGATTAAATAGTGGAAGCCAGTTTGAGAAACCATTTTTAAAGCATCCCTGACAGAAGCCGGATACTCGTATCGCATCGTTCTGTTAAGCATCAGTTATGCCTGTACGATTTGCAGGATAAAATAGTTGAAGCCTGTTTGAAAAATCGTTTTTGAAGCATCCCTGACAAAAGCACACTCGTATCGGGTCGTTCTGTTAAGCATCAGTTATACCTGCACGATTTGCAGGATAACATAGTTGTTGCCTGTTTGAGAAACCATTTTTGAAGCATCCCTGACAGAAGGATACTCGTATCGGGTCGTTTTGTTAAGCATCAGTTATACCTATACGATTTTCAGGATAAAATAGTTAAAGCCAGTTTTTAAAACCTCCCTAACAGAAAAATAACGGACGGATATAGGAAGAGGACGAAGCTGCTAAAGCTAAAGGATATGTTTTGATAAGAATGCAGCAATTAGGATCTGGGTAATTCAGTAGACCAACAAGACAATAATTGTACAATACGTACAAAAACAAAACTACAAAATCAGGCTTTCCACTCATCGGTAAGGCTGCTGAGCAAAAACCAGTGAAGAATAATACAAACATTTATCGACTTTAAAAATCTCGATCTTAACACTAGGTATGTGGAAAACTTTAGTTTATACACGATATTATTTTCATAAATAATCTTTGCCTTCATATTTACTGTTCACGTGATTGAGCCAATAACAAAACTGGAAAACATGAAAATCAATAAAGAAGAATACATATACTTTCTCGTTCATCGCCAATTCAAGGTTAGCGTCGTAACTCATAACATCATGGGGGTCGAATGTGATCCATTTGTACGCAATCTCGACAATAAAACGTCAGTCTTTGTGTCGGCTGTCGGTAGGTCGTAACTCCGTTTCGCAAACATAACAAATGAGCGCACATTACCACTGGCCGAGCGTCACACCTATATGTGCCCAAATGTAGTCGCGGCTTTATTAATTGTGCACACATTAAGAATTCTTTAAATTGCGTCGGTAAAGACACCAAAATAGGATTAAATGAAGAGTAAAAAAAGTTTGTGGAGGTTTTACCATAAACCTTGACAATGAAAATTTCGATAAATACTAAATATACTTTTTAATTACTTTAGAAAGAGAATACAAAAATGATGTTAAGAAATTATGTGGTGACAAATTAATGTAATGTAATAACGTTATAATGACGTTAACAGAGACAAGACTAGCATTCAAGTGAACACAAACAAAACCAATGTCTCTGAGTGTAGCCCCTGGAGCCCCAAAAAAGTTGATATCGGAACACATGATAGGCAGCTAGGACCCGCCCCGGGCCAGACGGGAACAAATGACCCCGACGCATCATAATAAATAAAACAATTTGTTGTTAATTAGATTTCGTGAATTTAATTTTCATGTCAGTAATTGGTCGGTGGCCACAAAGCTATCGGTGATGGATTATCGAACGGCGCCTTACTATTTACCTTGCGTTTCGCCTTAATTAGACGGTTCGGAAGTTGGCTTATTGCTTCAACTTCCAACCTATTACAAATATAGATTTCATTTGATACGCTTCATGTTTTGTACGTGGGAGAACATTAAGTGTATAATGAGATACGTCCATTTGTTGACTTACGTTTTGGTTATTACTGTCAATAAGTAAAACAAGTTTCACTCATGTAGCGGACAATAAATTATATTATGCTATGAGAAGGTTCTTAACTTCTTATGCTTATTTCTTCGATGAAAAAACGAAATATAAAGCTATCATTTCCGAAAGAAGAACATAAAGGACTTTGCATTTTAATCCAATCGCGAAAAATAAATCAACAACAAAAACAAAAGAAGAATCGAAAAACGCTTGCTTTTATATACGGGATACAAACGCGACCGTAAAGTTTAAAAACGTTGAAAAAATCTTGGAAAGTCACGGACGCTTAACTTTCTTCCCCTGTTTTATTTTCCCTCGCAAAACGGCGCCTCTCCTTACTCCCGCGCTAATAAATTCAACTGTCTCTTTTTATTTAACTGATAAGTTACTTTTTAAAGTGCAGGAAAATCGAAGTCATTCACTGGGCAAAATTAAAAGCTGGCACTCGCAGACACAAGTCATAAAAAGGAAATATGGTGAACGTTAATCTTGTTAACGTTGTTTATTTTCCTTTTCCGTAATAATTTTCTAGTTATTTATGTCAAAAGTCTGCGGATGTAAATAAAGCGTAAACTTTAAAGGATCATTGAATACATGCAATCTCCCTCTTAGAACAGAGGTAAGTTGAAAAGAATTATTTTTTAACAAAAATTGAACCCGACTTCCAAGGAATAAACTATATTCTTAAAATGGCCTAAAAAGTATGAAATAATTCTTATTCATCATTAGTGCCTTTTTCAAAATTCGACTAAATCTCAACGAATTCTGTACTCAATTTTCATTCGTTTGAAGTCGGTACCAGCCCAGAACTAAGATACTTGACATAGAACTTAGCCAGTACCGACTTCAAAAGAATGAAAATTGAGTACAAAATTCGTTGAGATTTAGTCGAATTTTGAAAAAGGCACCAATGAAGAATGAGTATTATTTCATACTTTTTAGGCCATTTTAAGAATATAGTCTTTTCCTTGGAAGTCGGGTTGAATTTTTTGTTAAAAAATAATAATTTCACTCTTTTTAGTTATATACAAGACAAGGCTTTATGCGTAGATAACCACTACGAATACTAAGTATCCTTATTATATCACTGTAAGTGAAATTGTGGTAAATGCTTGCAGTAATCTAAGCGATGCTACAATTTCCAAACTTTTATCTTTAACGGTTCATGAGTTCTGTTCAGTGCCTTTGGACCCAAGAGGCACCTTCGTATGAAATTTCTCTTATTCGTAACATATGTGTAAGTTACTAGAAACTATATTTTAACCACCATGAGTGTTTTGATAAATTTCAAGGATTTCCCTCGGATGCTCATAGATGCCATCATCAGTTCACCACTTTCATAATTGTTATGCAAAATTATGATTATATCCTATACAAAATACGAGAATTTTGAAAATCGGTCCTCAAACAGCGAAACAATCATCAAAAACATCTGCTTCGATGCAAAATATCACGAAAAGTACCAATAATTGGGTCATAATGTGATGACCCATGGTATAATTATACTTGTGATGATGATGATCAATCAAATTGATGTGTTGGCTTATGCTTTCAGTTGTTTAAACAACGCCGAAATCCCTGAACCTGTATCTATAAGGATTCAAAAGTTCTGTTCGGTACCTTCGGATCCAGGATATAACCTGGTGCAAAGTCTTACTTTTTGGTAGCATTTACCTCGAACGCTTCAGAAAAAATCAAAATCACTATATGTTTCCATACAAATTTCAAAGAGTCCCCTCGATTCCTCATGGATCCCATCATCAGATCACCACTTTTGTGAACATGGTACCAAATTCGGATTCAACCCTGTACAACAACAAAAGAATCATGAAAATCGGTCTACAAACGGCGAAGTTATGATTGAACATACAAAAAAATATATAACAGACGAACATATAACCTCCTCCTTTTTGGAAGTCGGTTAAAAACAATATTTCTATAATCTTCTTTTAAGTAGAGCACCACAGAGCAACAAATCAATTTTCTGTCACTTCAAATCTTCATAGGCTGTAAATTGTAATTACAACGATTGATTTCAGAAAAAAAGCTAATAATAATAGGATTATTTCAGTAATAATATTTGTCGCTTACAAACATTTTTACTGCAATTATTAGATATAGTTCAGTAATCAGCATTCAGCAGCACTAAAAGCTATGACAATATAGTTACTGAAGGTAAAATTAAACTTGATACTTGAAGAGAATTTGTAACGATCAGCACCGAAAGTTACAGCAAGTTACGCAAAAACCGACGAAACAAAACCATCCAGTGTTCTCCGTGACCCGCCTGATATTGATATGAGTGACTTGCACTTACCGCCCTTTGAATAACGTTGATGTTATGGACAACTACCCCCACCCTACCCTGTTTGCCGAACAAACACTGTCCTTAAATATTATATCCAGTCACGTCGTAATCTGACTTGTGAATAACATTACAATGGTATTTGATGATACTATTGACTTGTAAGAATTATATAAAAGCCGCTATAAAACTGGAAAACGCCATTTCAAGCATTAATTTGCTAGTGAAATAATAGAGGTTTTAGTCCCTTCAAAGCTGTAACAAAATCTGTAGACTTTAGCTCCCATAACCTTTAAAAAAAAGTTTCAGGACCTACAAATTACTAAAAATAATAATATCGTCTTCTCCAAAAATCTCCAAACTTTATAAATCTAAGCACGTTAGTGTCGCGTCATATTAATCTTGAAGATAATGACCAAAATTCACCATGGTCAGTTCGGGAGGCCATCAAAATACGCTTTGATGGCATAACTTAAGCGATTAATATAAACTTGTGTTGCTTCATTAAGGACAATGCAATGATGTATAGTGTCCAGGCCGTTACATGCAAGTGTCACCGATGGAGTCCGGAACTTCGCCCCTGAATATTCCTCTCAGCTCTGTTTATGGACAACTATTTCGGCCCTGTGTTGCGGCTTCGCAAACTTTCACATGGCAGTATTTTTGGCGATACAAACTTTGGTATTGAGTTTTGAATAGTTCTTGTCGCACGTCCGGTATTTCATAGAGTGTCTTTGAATTGATATTCAAAAGGAATAGTCCTTTTAAGAAAGATTTGTGAAGTACAAAAATATTTAGTTTATTAAAGTGGCTACATGAATATACAGTAACAAATAAATTTTCCAAAAGCATCTAAAATTTCTCTACTTAGGACTGCTGTAAGAAATTTCTTTTAGAGATAAGCAGTACCTGTTGTGTCGTCTTTCTAATATTATATTACTTTATAATGATTTTGTGTGCAATAAACTGTAAATAAATAAATAAAATGTTCCACACAGTTTGAAGAGCAATCAAGCGGACTCTACATGTTTCACTGACCGCCGCGCACTTCAATCACGCATTTAAATGCGACAAACTGTACAAATTAAGATACATATTATGACGTCTGTCAAAATATTGTACATGTAAATATATACAATTTTATCACATGTAGCTATGACACATGTTTCGGTCTGTCGTTCGCATCACTCGTCACCACGTCCGAGGCGACAACAACGACGGATGCGCTGTTTTTAGCCGCTTTATAAACAATTTGTGAGACACATGTTGATGACAATGAAAAAATATATCATTTGGTGATTAGAAAAATTAATTTTAAATGTTCATAAAAGTTATGCTAATCATCTATCATTCGCGGAGAACAGTAAATGTAGGTGGCTGCTGAAATAAATTTTAAACATTTTGTGCTAGTCTCCACTTACAAGCAACAAACGAAGATCCTCATTTGGATGATAATACTTTTAACTGTTTTGGTTATAAAAAAATGACTCTTTTTATAACCAAAACAGTGAAAGTAGCTAAGTAACAGTTAAAGTAGTTCTGTCGACGAACGATTGAGGTCCTTATTCTATAATCTCCAATCTAGTCTCCGATTCGGAAGCTTTGACTGACTCAGCACTTTTAAATCTCGAAGACAAAAGAGCTACCAAGAATAGATAAGACGTTGCATATTTCCGTAGACTTCCGTCGGCCGACAGTGGTCGGGTTGTCTTTTATGTCCGCCGCTGAATGGGCTAATGACGCGTGCTGCGCGGGCGCATATAATGTCTAACGGTCGACCTCATTCATCAGAACTGTCAGCGACATCTATTGACAGTTGACTCGAATGTCACGCCCGCCAGTTTTTCTTTACTCGGAGAAACGGCTGAATTTAGAAATAATAGTTTATATAAACGTTGAAAGTATTTCGGCCTTTCCGTTTTGGGAACGGTTGCTTTCGTGTCAGAAAATTCTGTTTGTATTTCCTCTATAAGTTGATGGTGAAGATTTAGACTTTTCTTCTTCTATGAATTGATGTAAATAAGTACATATTAGCTTAACTTTATACATTTTAATATAACTTGAACACAACAGAATTAAATCATGAAAAAACCTAGAATCCTAAGTAGGTAAAGCTTAAATAGGCACCTGCTTAATACCGAATATTTTCCTAGAACCACAAAAGCGAAAGGCTTTGTATTTTCATAACTAAAATGTATGATTATTCATCATCCGAGCTGACCCTTGTCGGCGACTCGCTACAATAGTTAGTGATAAGAATGTTAAAGAAAAATAAACCATTACAATACCATCAGTCACTGCGGCTACCCGCGGTGGGCAGGTCAGCGAAGAAAAAACTCCACAATTCGAGCCGAATTCGAATGACGAATGATTCATTTATGAAAATGAAATGACAGAATGAATAGACGAAGAAAAGAATAAAAATAAACGCGGCTACCGGCTACCGCTTTGTGCCACGTGCTGATACGTGGGCCGCGGCTATTGTGGCGCACCGTGAGAACCGTAATTAACCGATACAGACTCATAGACAATGGAGCAAAAAGCGGATTACGATTTTTTGTTACGGTCTAATCCGCGGAGATTCAACTCTGGCGGTCAGATAAAACGAAACAAAATATCTTTCGATCCTCGGCTGGATGAGATCCTAAAAAGAATCTGAAAACCACCGTGCGAGCTTCTTACGCCGGATCTTCTCGCCGGGTTAGTTCCCGAACTGGTGCGGTGGTAGGCATCGTAAACTTTTCAGAAGGAGTTAAGAGTTATTTTATAACCAAAATCCGAAAAAAAACATTTCATTTCACTTTAAAAAAATGTAGCATAAAAAGTAAAAGTAAACAAATAAATTTCGCGTTTGACATTTGGTATTGACCTTATCTTCCAGAACAGCAATTATTCCCCCGACTTAGTGGACCCGAAATACTGAGAAAGAACGCGCAATGAAATTAAAAATATGTCTTAAGGGTAATTAGCTTTAACTTTTACAGTAAGTGCCCTATCAGCTCGGCGCGGCTCCCTCGTTTCAATTGTGGGGAACAACCAGCTTTTCAGTTAGAGAATTTTATGAACTCGTTCAGGAGTTTTGCGAGATTACTCTAAGTCTTTGTTTTTATTGAGTAAAATTATTATCTCTACCATATGATTATGTTTTTGGATGTTTTGCTCTTAACTTTGGTGTCTTTCTTTTATTTTTCGCATTTTTCTCTGTTATGTGAGTTGTAATAAACTCTTCCAGACTCTACAATCTTAATCACACGATTAACAATTAGAACAACAATATAACTTTCTACTAAAGTTTCAAATCCTTACTAAAGAGAGATGTAATACCGCGCATTTTAAAACATAGAAAACGATTTAATAAGCGGACAAACAAAGGATGAAATTAGGTAAGAATTCCTAAAGCGCACTCTGTTTCGCATTGACGGAGTGTTTAACAATAAATTTCCATTTATAAAGCCACAAGCAGGAGGGGAGGCTGGGGGGAGGGGGGGGGGGAGCTTCCGACGCTTTTTTCCTTCATTTCCTTGACGCCGCGTGGCTAGGGGCTGCCCCGACAGAATTAAAACGTTCACCGTCTTTGTACACATAATTACATTTAAAAAATCATGTTTACAATTTACCCACAATAAGAAAATACTCTACAGATATTTGTCGTTATTTATTATTCCTTGCTTTAATTCTAAGATTCATGCACGGTTTTTGGGTTTTTTGTTAGAATTGGGTGCACGGTGCACCATACTAGCCTTTTATTAAATAGATAAACTCATCAAACAACAGAAGAAACCGGCAGGTTGTTGTTTATGAATTTACAGCCTCAATTTTTTTAAGTGAACATAACTGGTTAAAAGTAATCTAAAAGTATAGGTAGAGTATCCTATTCAATGAAGGGCAATTCTTTCAAACCTACAATTTCTAAGGTATTATTCTACAAATATGTAAGGCCTTACATAAAATGTGTGTTAAGAAAAATAATAGCCATTTGATGCTAAGCAAGAGGGCCCAAAAATATCGACGGGATAATAATTAAAAGAAGCGATAATGTCCCCGACGCGGTGAAAAACGACCACGCCATCCTTTTTATTTGATAAATAAAATTTATATCCCTTTTCTTAGCGGTTTGAACTTTGTATTAGTACATTGAAGCTATAAATGATCCATATTGAGGATTTCATTGTTACACATAAAGGTACTTTACTATTATATAAACGCGCACATCATTTTGAATCAATATAAAAATATAGAGTTTAAAATCCATACTAATATTATAAAATATGCTAATATTAAAATGCGAAAGTGTTTCTGTCTGTCTGTTGCCTCTTTACGCCCAAACCACTGAACCTAATACCTAATAAAAAAACCTTAGTATGGAGATTTGCTTAAACCTGGTATGGAGATACTTTGAGTGAAAGGAAGAGAAGGACATAGGATATTCTTTATCCCGGAAAAATTTACAGTCCCCGCGTGATAAATGAATTTTGGCGCAAAGAAATTATATAGTATCTATCATCTAGTTAAAAATAAATGACGGCTGAATATATTTACCACCTGCTTTTTGTACACGCAAGTTTAAATTAACCATAAGTGGATAAAAAGTTGAAAGATACATGACTAGATGTAGACCTGTAGGCTGTAACTACACGACGCAGCAATTTATGTATCGCAAGGGAACCATACATCTTTCTGGGATAAAACTATATATAAAACTATCATATCATATTATGTCATATTTCGGGACTCAAAGTCTTAATAGTGTCATGTTATGTGATAATATGTCATTACAATCGGTCCAGACTCAAAAGATTTAACGTCAAGGGCTAACAGACGGACACATTTCCAATATTACTATGGATTTCACGTTGTTCGTGCTGTATTTTTTAATTACTAAAACTTTAAAAATCACTTTAATGATGCGTATCTTGGTCCCCGCAACTATTAACCTTCTCTCCCCTACTCCTCTATCGGACGGTTTTACTGCGCACTAAATATTCTCCCGGCGACAATTGCGATTATGAAAAGTGCACCGTTATTTATATCCCGGGTTTATTTTTTGTCGCCCCTTTCAAGGGCAATTAAATACCGCCAGTCTTGAACGTTTTGCATATTCCAAAGAGGTCCGAAACCCCCGTCTACCCTCTTGTTTTATCAATGATAGAGTGTTTTTATCATTGATCAAATGACTTAAAAATATCACTGCTAGCAATGTATGAATTTAATGAAGATTCGTTTCGATTCATACATCTGTGGTCCGCAAGGAAAGCCACAGAAGTTCACAAAATATACTTATGATTTTGTGTGATGATGATTTTGTGACTTGGCCCCATGGTTTGGAGTTTGGACTATTAATTTAATATGTCAAAATGGAACATTATTTGGCTGAAATCGACAAAACATCTATATTATTCTTACCTTTGAAATACAATATAATTAAACAACATTAACTAATTAAGTGGAATAATTTGCTAAATGGAAAAGTGAAACTAAAAGATTAGCGAAATTTCCTCGCGGAATCGAACCGGGGTCCCCTGGGGCTGGCTGTCAAACTCTTCCCAACTCACGCCGGCTGTGACAAGTTTTACCAACCTTCTGTGTCACCCAAATGGATCCGGGATACCTCTCATTACAAACTTTAACATTAATAAATTAATGTTCCATAACAAAATAACGTAGAGTTATTATTAGTGTCTTTGTGTATTTTGAATTGAATATTTTTATATAATTCTAATGCTTATATAACTCCAGAAGTAACTAAGCTAGTACAAACATAGTGGATAATATATTTTTACTTGCTAAGTTATTAATATCGGTTACAGCTATGGTTGCTTTAATTTAGTAAAATATTTAATCAGACAACTAGTGTTTCGTCTTGGAAGAACAGTATTACTTTTCAATGTCCTGGTTATGTTCTTTCGAGCGATATTATATCAAAAGCATTATTGTAAAGCTGCATATTTTGGATCATAATAATTTGCTAATCAGTAATTTAAAACATTTTTGTCAACATTAGCACTTATTTCAAACCAACTTTTTAGCGCTAGATCCATCCATACTAATATTATAAAAGCGAAAGTGTATCTGTCTGTCTGTTACCTCTTCATGCCCAAACCGCTGGTCCGATTTTGCTAAAATTTGGTGTGGGGATATTTTGAGCCCCGGGAAAGGACGTACACATATAGGATGATTTTGATTTTGAAAAATGTACGGTTCCCACGTAATAAACGTCGCAACTAATTTAGCTTCTTATAAACCCACGAAATTTCTATTTACTCTCAAGTGACTTATCAGGTAAGACTTTTTTGTAAACACAACTAGCTAGCGCCCCTCGGTTCCCCGCGAAATTGAACCGCCTCGGATCTGTCTCCCGTAATCCGGTTATAATTGATGCGACAATGTCAGGAGATACAGCTAATCGGAAAAATACAAATCCATGATCATGATCGATGGAACTATGTCAGATAACGGAAACCCTCCGAAGATTTGTTTCAAGATGTTTATTTCGAACTTAACCGCCGAATTAGTTAAACGGTTGATTCTCTGTGGTTTTAAAATGAAAATAAAAGTAGAAAAGTACAGAACTACAGAGAAATTTGCACTCTCTAAAATTGTTTAATAGATTAAAAATATATTATCCTATTCACATTTTCGTATTTCAATTTGCAGCAATATTCTATATTCTATGTATGTAAGGTTAGTGGTATAGGGTCAGTAATTCTGTTAGTTATTTTTAATGCGTGCGTAATTATTGCCTCGTTTAATAATTGACAACAATTCAAAATTTTTAAGCCTTAAAATGAAAAATACCGTTTCTTTAGTTTCTTCTCCTGATATCAAAAAAATATTCCAAAAAATTTTATATTGCTTATTTACTGAGAAAATAAAGAAAAACTGAAAAATACGTTGTGACGTCATACTTACGGCATTTCAGACATTTTTTCTTTGTCTGGTGTAAAATCGTTTTAAAAAGACATCATGAAGCATAAAAAAACAGTCACTGTCAAAAATGACATTTCTAACATACGAAAATACCACGATGACATTGACAGACGTCCTAATAAACTTAACAAACTTACATTGACATATTTTTTCTTTTGTAAACTGTAATGGAATTAACCATTCGGGCGTAAGTATGACGTCACTTGGCGCTTACGTCTCTTTAGAATACGAAGGATTAAAATCTATTTTTTAGGTATCTTAAATGCATAATTTTGAAAAAGCAAGAAACACGTGTCGTCTTATTTTAAGTCTACTTTCTTATAAAATAATAAAAATTCCATGTTAAAATTTTGAAATGTTGTCAATTATTGTCTGAATACTTTTTAAAATAAATCCATTTTACGCAAACAACTTAAACATGCGTATAATTTCCAAAGAATGCAAACGGCACGATATGTTCTTAATATTTCACCACCCCTTCTCTACATATTAATCAATGTGCCATTTACATTCTTAATAAATTCTACATCTGCTCTTGAGTACACGTCCTAACTTCCTTCAGTTATTTTAAATGTTATGTAATGTAATGTTTTTTATTAAAAGAAAAAACATTATCTATATTTTTGTTGTTTACCAAGTTGACGCGTACCTATTTTTGTGTAAACTGCCGTTGAATCCCCTAAACGGCATTGTTACGACACAAAATCGCGGTAAAATTAACTTTTTCGCGTCTGAAATATTGAATCTTTACATTTATGCCTTTCACACCTCATAACGTAATAATTCTTACGCACTCCCCTACCGACTTTCTGTTGCAGTCCTCCATACACGCGGAATAAATGTTTCATACTCAATCAACGAGTCAGGAAAACAACTCTACACGGCATTTTTGTATTAGAATATTGAATTATTACTTATATACTTACCAGTTAAATAATTACGTTTCCTGTTTATGTAGTAAGTTACCTAATAAGTTAACAATAAGTAACAGTTACCTAAGTTATCTAGCTTACCTTTCATCATAACTAAGTTAAACGAAAGTACATTACGCCAACAGCAGGCGTACATTTTCGCCGTCCGGTAGAAAATAGGTACTACTTCCTCTCCTAGCCGTACCGACGGTATACACTTCTCTTTATTTTCGAATAGTTCTCGTATCGCCAGCTACATTTTGAAGTCAACCCAAAAATGCACATCGCTGCCAAAGAGGCACTTGAAAAATCAATTTAAGGCAACATATTCACCCCAGCGTGAGGGATGCTAACACCTAATGCGACCGCAGCAGTTAGGGATCGATGTAATGGCATCTACCGCGAACTGCCCGCCGCATTAATCCTTTACCGTCTCTTGATTAATTATTGGTCGGTAACTTGCTAAAGGTCCCGTTTCAGACAATTCGCTAATATAGAAACGGACGTTAGATTTCTGAACTTAGGTAGGTATCCTTTACCTTCTTTGGTTATATTGTGTTCTAAATATAAATAACAAATTTTTTAAGTTCATTTAAGAGTGTACCAAAATACAAATTACTTTATTCGACTTTACTTATTTGCGAATTTTACTTAACGCCTCATATTTTATCTAATTACAAAATATTTCGAAGCCAGCAGATTCGATGGAAAAAATAAACTCTTCATAATCAATATTGGTCCACGCTCTTTTTGACAGTTTTAATTACAAAGCAATTTCTCCGACACACGTCTCCTCAATTGTTACAGCCGCTTAAATTTAGATACACCGAAAATACCCTGGATGTACGCCAGAGGTGACAAAAATAAACGCTCAGGTAGCCACATAATTCAATATGAGGGTACAACGATATTATCAAATTAAGTGCGGATACGGCGACTGTTGACTTGAGGGATGTAAGTGACCCTTAATCCGCAGTAAATCTTCCACCGGGCCGCCTGGGCCCCGAGTGGGCACACGAGGGTTAAACATACTACTAACACCATTTATTACCAACTTGTTGTACGGAACAATAGATTTGTTGGAACAAGCCCTACATCGCTTTAATGTTCCGAAGACCTTTTTATGCGCTCTCAAATTGTTTTACGTTGCGGTTTGCGCTAATATTGTTTAACTGTTTCAATATTAATCAACCAATGTTTCTTGTTGCTTTACCTAGTGTAAATAGTTTTGTGTACATAAACTATTAAATAAATAAATAAAAAACTTAAATACGTCCAAAACTTACAGTACTTACCTATGCTAAATGCCCACCTTCAGCCTGAAGGTAAGCATATATTACCATGTTCGGTCACCTGAAGGCTTCAGGTAACCAAACATTGTATGTAGTTTAGTGTTTTCGAATAAATAGGAACTAAGTACATATATGCAGAGTTACAACTTACATAAGTATCTCTTTACAGCGCCGGTGAATCGTCTGATCGCACACATATCTGCTGGCTTTGCGATTCTGCACTTTTTGTGTTTAAATATTCTTAGGGCCATAATGCTAACCTAACCTGACCACTGCAATCAGAGTCTAGACAACTTCACTAAAGAGTTTGACAAAATGTATAGAGTTAATACTTGAATTTAAGAAATCATTAATTTCTTCAACCATAGAGATTCTAAAAGCATTGCAAGAGTTTGTCAATCTTGTGGTTTCCCTCGTTTTTTCTGCGCAATATATCAAATAAGCAAAATAATAGTTGCGGCATTAAAGATAGCGGCGCAGTGGTGCGTACGAGAGCGTCCTGATAATGGCAACATTATACGCGGCACCTCTCCAGAATAATCGAGCCCCAGCAAAAACTGCATCCTCGCAGCTCGCTGGACAGTCGCGGAGAAAATGCATTATATTTTGTTCATTTTAACCGACATTCAAAAGGCGGTTATGATTGCAAAATGGAAATGGTAGGGCTTCCTGAATTAAATGAGTCAGAGAGTTTTTCTTACGTTAGAAAATAATATAATGATTAATGACGTACATTTGTTAATCAATAATCATTGGTGGAGCCACAGAATATAATTACTTTTATTAGTAGTATGCCAAGTAGAGCTTGGTGAACTAAATTGAAGGCAGCTGGCTGCAGCACCTAATAACATCTAATTAAAACAACTATATACGTAATAGATCCCATGAAACATGACAGTTTGACGATCTCATTTACGTAGATAACAAAAATAAAACTCAGAAACAAAAACAAATAAATTTTTCGGTATTTTAGATAAAAAGTTTTCAAAAAGGATTTTCTTTCGAGCTTATTAGTAGGCCCTCGTGCACATACGAGTAACACTTTAGTCTTGAGTTATACTTGGGCAGTTGGGTTGGGCAATGGGCATCCCTAATTATTCTAATGCTGACCACAACTTATCGGGTTTCAACTCCACTTACCCGATAATGAAGGTATGTAGTATTAATTACCTTTAAAGTTTAACCTAAATAGAAACTTCGAAATACCTACGTCCTAACTCCTAAACATACCATATTTTGTACTGTACTCTATGTAGAGCCTGGACAAAACAATGAAATAAATATACACTTTGAATTTATCTACTTGGGGAGTGCAGCCGAGCGGAAACCAACTTTGATAATGTTTGATTGACAGCTGGCCTTGCCCAATAGGAGCGTAGGAACCTGACGAACCACGTCAATCATCCACCCAGCAACAATAAACAAACAATCAGCGGGGGCATTATAACCTCTATTTGTTTAAGGGCAAGAACTATATCGCATGCCCTTGGTCGTATGCGAATAGCACGAGCCCCGCACGGAATCGTCACGCGAACGCGATCGCCCCATTATTCGCCTCCCCATTGTAATTTGAATTTCGAATACGAATTCGTATTTGAAATAAGTAAAAAAGAACTATTTCGACACAATGGCGTCAAGGGCGGTGCTCTGACATGCGATCAAGTTATTATATTAAAGGAAAGCTCACCCACGAGCTCACCCCGTTATTTAGCTACCATGAATAATACTACATTAAAACTGAAGTCTCATATTTTCATGATTAATACATTTAAATAATGCCCTGAACATTTTAAAGTTACATCAAAGAGCAGATAAATAAAAAATAAATAAAATAAAAATTGTTTTCTTTCCGAATAGATTTGCAACAAATACTTTCAGAACGTTGATAGTTGATACTACTGGTGCCTACCACCGGTCATCATCAATCATAATATCTTTAGGTTTTAGATGTGATATGCTATTTAGATTATTTTTGTAAAAAACTAGAAATTAAGTACCTAAATATATAACTAGATTGAGGGCCTGTGGGCCTCACCACTTCCTGATAAGGCTATCCACCAGTCACCACTTAACTTGACAGATAGAGTATGGAGAATCTGTCAAATAAGCCTATCCGGCACCTTATCAGTAAGTGGTGAAACATGCCCTGAGACTAAAGAAACTAGCGAATAAAGCAAAATAATAACTTGGAATTTCTTTTCAGAAAACGGGCTACCGAGGCGGCTGCGAACTGCCTACACAAATACTCAACTATTGGAACTAGAAAAAGAATTTCACTTCAACAAATATTTGTGCAGACCAAGAAGGATCGAGATAGCTGCATCACTTGATCTGACCGAGAGACAGGTATCTAAGTTATTTCTTAACAATAACGCTTCTTTAAATATTAAAAAAATAAACCATAAAAATAACTTACATTTAAGTAAACTTAACCTCTATTGTACAGTTTATAAATCTTACCAATTACTCTGACTCCGTTACTCGTTAGTCATTAGTACCTAAAAGATACCTACTGATAATTTCTCATTTCGCAGGTAAAAGTATGGTTCCAAAACAGGCGTATGAAACACAAGAGACAAACTCTAAGCAAAAGTGAAGACGGAGACGACAAGGACTCGACCACATCCGAGGGTGGCAAGTCGAAGACGGGACTCGACAAATTCCTCGACGACGATGGTCCTCTTTCCGGAAAGAAGAGTTGCCAAGGCTGCGAATTACCACCCGGTGCACTGTGTTCGCCCGCAGAGGATCTCCCCGAGCTGGCTTCACGGACCAGGAACAATAACACACCCAGCGCCACCAATAATAATAGTTTCGCTAGTGACGGCGCCTCCAGTGTTGCATCCTCATCGTCCCTCGACAAGTTGGCCGAGGAGGACTCCCGGGAGGGGCCTCCGTCGGTGAATCCTATCACCGCAGCCACCAGAAACATTGCGAAAAGAATAAAGCAGGAGGCGCGGAAGCGCTCTCCTTCTCTAGACGCTACCGGATGTAAAGTATCACCGTCGTCTTCCAAAGACGGCTTAATCGGAGTTCCTAATTTAACCGACGGCAAATTTTCTTCCGTCAACTTGACGAGGTCCTCGACCCCGGGAACGCCGTCGAGTATGCACCCGAGCCCGCTCGGCCACTACCCGCGGCCGTCGCCTCCTCAAGTCGGCCCGCATCCTCAGGCAGTTCCGAACGCTATGCCCCCGTACGTAATACGAGGCAATGCGCCGCCGGGACAGTTTGCCGGTCAACCTGATTTCCGAATGGATGCGAAACAGTTTGGCGGCAAACTCGCCCCGTATACCCAGGGCGGCAGGCAGTACGACGGGTACGGGCCTCTCCCGACCAACGATTCTCACGCTTTCAATAGAAATCAGCACGCGAGGCCGCAGGACGGTTCCCCCGCGAGGCCCACCAACGGCATCGGACCGAGACAGGCTTATCCGCACGAGATGTATCAAAACTACGGCTACGCAAATTACAGCAAGGAGCAGATCGCATACGGTCACCCCGGCTACGACCAGTCGCAGGGCTACCCCGGCGACCATATGGCATACCCCAACAGCCACTACGGCTATAATTACCACGAGGGCGGCCAACACGAGCACGCGAACAGTTATTTTGGCGCCGAGGGTCAGAAGAATCCGCACGGCAACGATTACGGCAAGGCTTTCTATGATTCTACTGGCTTCAATCAGCAGGGCGCCCAGGCGGCGGGCTACGTGCCAGGCGAGACACAGGGAGCTCCGGGAGATCCCTACAACGGCGTTCCGGAGTGCGGCGAGTACGGATCCTATCAGCAGTTCTACGAGGCCACCCACGCGACGCCTACCGCCGGCGACAACTCCAACGGCTCCTCCGAGTTCCACTTCCTGAGCAATCTAGCCAACGAATACGGCCCGGAGTACTACACTATTTGAGATAAGGACTTCGCCGAACAGGCGTGTGATCTATTCGTGTAACCGGTCGAGGTTGCTGTATATATTTCGTAAATGTGGTTATGGTGTTGACGAGAAACCGAGTTGCCTAAGGCTTCTGATTTCACTGTTATACCTATGGTATATTTCTCTTTGTACCTATCTACTACTTATGCTAGGATACGATGTACTCAATACTGTTGTAATTAATTGTAAATAACGCAAGTCTCTCCTAGATAATAATTTCGGTACTATATTATTAAATGTAATTTATATTTATTAGATATCATCGCCGTTTCGATTGTTTAATAAATATGAATGTAAATAAAATTAGGTTCAATAAAACACTATTGACACTTAAATAAATAATAAAATTAATTGCTAAGTAATAATTTTTATCTACTATTATTATCAATCTCATTATGGTAATTTTGTTATCCTCTCAACTCCATAGTTCCTATCCTGACTTGGTACAGAAACATATTATGACAAAGTTATACATATAGCTCGATCCCTGAAAATTTGGCATTTCAGCTATTTACCTATGGCTTGTTATCTTTCTCATTCACACACGAATATTGAGTCATGTGACGTGTCGCTTTCACAAGTAGTCCGAGCGCATTAGACATACTTTCTCGTGAGAAGAAAAATGTAGCGATAGGCCGAATTTCCGCGTTTTCGGTGACCGGGCTATATAATAATAACTCAATAAAAAAAACACACATTATCCTAAAATAAAATCACGCAAAAAGTTACATTATTCAAGGCTTCAAAGTACTGAAATGCCATTAATATGCACGTAATAATTCAAAAATCAAAACATAATATTATGTATAAGTAGGTTAACTGTATATTAATATACTGTAACAAAGACAATGCATTTTGGAGTACCTTCATAATTATATCATTTAACTGTAATTAATCAACTTTAAGTGTACATAAACATAGTTTTGTTAAAACATTGTATAAAAAACATGTTACAATAATCTTCTGATTGTCTGAGTTAGAATGGTTTGATGCAAATTAAGAATTTAATGTTTATACACAGACAGAACTGTTTTTTCCGACCCAAATTAGATAAATTGTTTACATGATTAAGGAATAGTTGTTGCCTTATTTAGTTTGTATTGTTTTGTGACTAAAAGACATTGTAGATAGTAGTAAAGTTATTAGTTCGATAAGCATCTATATTGTAGATATCAGTGCTATCCTTTTTGGCCTATTAAAATAAATAAATTGGTGTCACATGTCTTTGATTTTATTTCTAACTAGATAACGCCCCGCAACTCCGTTGTGCCAAAATTCATTAATCGCGCCTGAACCGTACATTTTTACGACATTTCCTTAGATGTCCTTTCCCAGGATTCAAATATCTCCATGCCCAGAAACATCGGTTCAGCGGTTTAGGCGTGAAGAGGTAACCGATAGACAGACAGACAGATAGGCAGAGACACTTTCGCATTTATAATATTATGTATGGATATGTATGGAAGTATGGTTTAAGTTACTAGATATATAGCCCGTGTCTTTGAAAGCACAAAAAAAATCAAATATCATTTCCCACCACCTTATGTTTGTGCTGAATTTTATCAAAATTTAACAAGATATTTAATGCAAAGAAATTTTCAAATCTTTTTTCTTGACCAGCTGGTAATGAAGAACAATGACAGGCATTAGGGGCCTTCCACGCGACTTTTTTTACGCTCGTTTGTACAAAGTACGCAAGTTGAACGCTCAGCAAACAGAAGGAAGACTGGAAGACGACACATTTTAAACTTTATATCTGCCAAAACGCGATGAAAACACGCAGAAGACGAGCGCATCAGAAAAGAAACGCGCGTCAGTGCGCAAAAAATACGTCGTGTGGAAAGGCCCTAAGTTGGGAAAGATTATATTAGTATATTCTGTAATATTATGTGAGTAGTAAAAAGGTAGAGTATCACATAAACATTTTTAAGTTATTAAAATTTTATTATTTAAATAATTTAAAATTACTGGCATACAAAGTAAATAATTCTTATAATACCTTTATTTGAGAACCAAAATTTCAGTAATTAGTAAAGCAATGTATACATTTCCCCAGTTAATTGTAAAGTTCAATAAATGCACAAACAAAATCAGAGTATTTCAAAACTGCCATACACATAGTGTATAAAATGCATCAAACAATGAGATAAATAGTAGTCTTTGATATTAAAAAAATATTTCCGTTATGAGGTTGCCGCTGCCTGTGCCTGCGTCTGCGCCTTAACTTTCATTTCCATCATCATACAAATGGCATCTCTTACCTTAGACTTTTCTATACCCATAGCCTGTATTTTTTCCATTTGCTCAGTAACAAACTGTACTTTTCTTTTAAAATAGTCTTTGGCACCTTCTATGTCCTGGAATTGAAAGTACAATAGTTAGTTATATAAATATATATTTTTTTAATTCATCAAGCCCTAAGCGGCCACATCCGGCCGCAATAACAATGAAAAAGCTATTGTGTCTCATTTTGCCACAATCAATGGGTTAATATAAAAAAACGTAGATTAGGATCAAAGTTTTTTAAAAATGCAAAGAGACAACAGTAAACTCAATAATAGAGCAGCTCCTATTGACAATGCGAAAAAGAAAATTATCAATCCTTCGATCGGAGATTCTTGGAAATGCTATTGTATTCTATTGTTGTCCTGGTCACCGGAGTCTTTGTGGGGCTTGAAGGATTAATTTGGTTTTCTTATTTCACTTTTTTAAGCACACACGAAATTTTGAAGTGTGTTCTGTGTGAAAAATAAATAAACAACTCACTTTCTGTGCGTAATATCCTGTACCTATATCAATAATAACATTATCTGTGTCTGCAACGGTACCAGGAACATACATAGAGCCAGTGAGTGGTACTAGAATAGTCTTTCCTTTTGTGCTCGGAGTAATTTTTTCTACACTCTCCCCAGATTCCACAAACTTTTGTTGCGCTATTTTTAAAGTTTGTAATGAATCTTGGAACACGTTTAATTCCTAAAAAGAAAAAAATACAACCAGTTAAGTAACAGAAAATGCATAAGTACATATAATTGACAAGTATAAACTGTGTAGTGAAAAATTTATTAATACACTCGTTTACCAAGTAAAAACAATAAATATAAACATTTTCATATTGTAAAATCATAATTGAACCATTAACTTACTTGATCTAGTTGTTGTTTCAACTGAGCCAACTGCTGAATACTAAGCTTTGATAAATCTATTTGTTGCATACCAGGTGCTGGAGCTGACGAAACAGTGGCCATGGTGTTGTAAAAGACGTGTTTTCGTATTTAACAAATTAAGTTATGTCCTATAATCTTTTTAAAATGTATAAGATATTATTATAACCTCAAAACTAATTCAATTGACAATGAGTTATGACAACAAATGACATAACCACAGACATAACAATTGACAAGTGAGTAGCATTGACTTTTATAGAGTGGACTCGGCATAATGGTCTATTCGGAACGTGCACGTCAGTAGTGTTATATTTCAAACGAAGTGTTAGGGGCGTTTCAAAAAATAAACAACAAGAGTTTGTTTATTTTGTAAATATTATAGCAAATAAAATATATTTAGACCAATAATTAATGGTATTTGGGTTATATTTAGTTAAAAACTACTTGTGGAAAATGAATATAATGGGTTTTAGAGTGTAAAACACCCAATAAGTTTCAAGGCCCAATCTATGATAAAAGGAAATAAATTGGTGTTAGCAGGACATGTAAGAGATGTAGAAGAGCTAAGAACTAATGGCAATGTTATTTAATACGAGCCAATATAATGGGTTGTTTTCTTTTTATCATCTCCACCAGACGGCGCGACGGTAGACACTCACTAATATTCTATTGGTTCCCCACCGATTTGAAATTATCTGCAGGTTGGCATTACTGACTACATGTTGGTCGTGTTTCTAAAAAATATCAGTGTACTGTCAAGTGTAATATCAATCAAAATATCATACTCCTAAGCAATCATTGGCCTAAGCAATTAGGCCAGTATACTGGTAACAGCTTAGGAACACGCTTGCACTTGTCAAACTGAAAACATGATAACTGAAAGACTTTTCTACTTCTACTTTTTATTGTCGGTGTGGTTTTTATTATTTTTCCCCAAATTGTGTTATTTGGGTTTTTTATGTTCATTATTGGTAAAATATTAGCCACTAAATATCTGTTATCTTGCACAAGTGCAGGAAAGATGTTGTCAAAACCAAAATGTATTATTCCTGTGACATTTGGTGTGAACAACGGTAAATAGGGCTATTTCTTCCGCGAGTTTTAACTAAAACATCGTTATTATAACTTTATTATCCTATTCATTGGAATATTATTGTGTCTTTTTCAAATTTAAATGTATCAAGTTTTACATGCTTTTGCCCAGTTATGTAGCAATTATTGATGGTATTCCCTGGTATTACCGATAGTTGTCTACCCATACGCCATCTAGTTACTAAAATGGAAGCTGTTTGACAATCAAATTAAAAAGCTAAGAAAATTCCTCATTCGCCGAACATCGGTTACTTTAGCACCCTATAAAACAAGTTCAAACGTAAGTACTCAACCGACCAAAAAACGTAACTAAACATTTGGATAAAGCAAGTCTAAATATTATTATTCATTCTTACAGATAGAATATGATTGTTGCTGGAGTAAAATGCAGCTGGCAGCTGCGTTTTAACCAGAGCGGCAAGTGCAAACATATTGCTACTTTAATAAGTAACAAAAATACGAGCAATAGGTACTTGAAAAAAATAAATATTATGTTTTTTAAAAATTTTGTTTTTATTAATTTTTTACAACATTAATTATACTCTTAAAGAAAATCGGAGTCCAAAAATTTACTAAAACACTGCAAACATTTTTCATGTTTCTGAGTCTTTGCATTAATACACTTTCAATCAATGAGTTTCTTACTCGAGCAATATCATAAGTCCTTTCGGTTTCCTCTTGAGAGTAGGTACTTATTAGTTTTGTTTTGCTCAAAATGGGGGCATAATAATTTTAACTTTTTTACCGCTTTCATCTAAAACTTGCTTACTTGAAAAACCTTTTTCATTCAAAACTCTATCTCCAGTTTCTAAAAGATCAGTTAAACCAGATGTAGTATCTGGTTTATCGTCATTTGTGAGTCACTATTTCTTCCGCCTGATACTTTGGATTTAAATGAAATATTCTATGAAAATATCACTGCAAGTTATGTCGTCCGGTTTTGGAGACCATCATGGTGATCCATCAACACTAAAACAATAATTAGGTACTCAAAAACTCTTTATAAAATGCAACTCAAATAAAATTGACTTGACTGATAATGCAATTTTAGGTTATATCGAATCACATACTTTTTCATTTTTAGAGCAGATATCTGATTTAATTTCCTAGTGGATTTAGAAAAAAACGTTAAATTTGTACTGACTACCTATATTTTGCTGTTATTTTTGCAGTCTACGATACAAAAACAATTAAGACCAATTTCTAAAAATTTCAAAACAAGATTTACAAGTTTGTTTGACTACTATCTGAGCCCTATAGGTTGCATATTTTTGCCGCGGCAAGCGCGGCAATCGCTTTCTTTGTCCCCTCCACCCACTTCGCACGCTCCGAATACCAAATCAAAATACTGTGGCCGGTCCGCCATTTTATGATCCGGTTGATTTTATGTTGATTGGTTGACGCTGGTTGACGTTTAGTGATGTACTTTTTTATCGAACTTAAAAAATATAAGGTGAAGAATCTTAACCTTAATCCGCCTCGTTATCTGTTTGACAATACACAATTATAACAAAATCAATGTCATTTCAACGGTCACTTTGTTTTCATTCTAATAATAATAATTTTACTCACTATATAAACATCAAACTTCTATAACCCAAATTAAAAGTAGTAGTCTTAGATTATCGATATCCTCGACAAATATCAACCGAGTGTCCCATCACTATAGACCGCCATGTTTAGTTCCAGGCAATATGGTGCCGGCCACACTTTTTTGTAGTTATGACACTTCCATATGTTTTCTTGTTCATTGGTGAGTAGTGACAAAAGCTGAGAAATGTCAGAGAATTGTTAGTTTTTTTTTTCAATCGGGCCTTTAAGGCTTTGCCAGTCTAAAATAAAAAAACGGAAAGATAAGAAATCTTGATGAAATATTTGTGAAATATTAAATAAATATATCACTGCATGTCATCTGCATGTGTACAGACTACAGTGTATATTATTATTTATTAGCATAGCATTAGCACTGCATGCACTAAGGACAGCCTGCCTAGTATACGCCAACGAGATATATTCTCTCTCTACATGTTTCTCGATGTTTGATAGTTTGTATCTTCATCTCTATTGACCCTAGCATGACAAACATTTTTTCTCGTGTAGATCTATCCAAGAACACATTTTATAGTGTTTTGTCGAGATAATGTCGAGATTTTGACATTATGAGACGAGTAGTTTTTAATTATCTCGAGAGTGAGATACGAGATATATCTCGTTGGCGTAGGCTAGGCAGGCTGGTCTATAAATGGCAAGTAATTATTAAGTTTTAAAAAGCGAACTATATATTTTTATTACTTGCGTCCTTGAACGATCGACATTCGACATTGTCTTGTTCGCAGATTCGCTGCCAGGGCTGCGGATGCTCTAGACCTGAGTGCTGCACACCTCGAGGTGGGAGTGGGACTAGCAATAAATAGGTCCAAAACTAAAATAATGACCAATAGCACGAATCGTAGGGTCAAGGTAGACGATGTTGGATTGACCGATTTGCAAAAGTCCCAACTCGGGGTACCCCGTACCGGGTATGCCAAAGAGCGATGGAGCGTAGTCGGCACTCGGCAGTATTAAAACTTCTCGACATAAAACCGACTTCCAAGGTAAAAACAATATTAACATTAATATGAACTAAAAAGTATTAAATAATTTTTGCTATCTAATAGTGCCTTTTTCCGAATTCGGCTAAACCTCAACTATTTCTGTACTCAATCTTCATTATTTTGAAGTCGGTACCAGATAGCTGAATCTTCAGTCCTTTGACAGAATATTTGAAACTTTTGGAACTGGCACCGACTTCAAAATTATGAAGATTGAGTACAGAAATAGTTGAGGTTTAGCCGAATTCGGAAAAAGGCACTATTAGATAGCAAAAATTATTTAATACTTTTTAGTTCATATTAATGTTAATATTGTTTTTACCTTGGAAGTCGGTTTTAATTTTTTGTTAAAAATAATAATAATTTCACTCTTTTTAGTTACACTAGTAGGTAAACCTTCGCGTATATTTTACGTATCTTATTACAATTTGTTAAGAGTCACAGTTCACACTCACAAAATAATATATTATCAGTGAAGTGAACATATTTTGCTAAGTAATTTAACAATTTTAATACTTCAAACCCCAAGCGGTCACCGGCGATTGCGATAACAATAGAAAGGCTATTGTGTCTCGTTTTTCCACGATCGAAGGATCTATCAGATAAAAAACTGTATAAACTTGCATAGGATGTAGCGTAGCTACTCATCTAATATATAAAATTCTCGTGTAACAGTTTTCGTTGCCATACTCCTCGGAAACGGCTTGACCGATTCTCATGAAATTATGTGAGCATATTGTGAGGATATTGGTCTGAGAATCGGCCAACATCTATTTTTCATACCAAAAATTATTTATATGGCAAAACAACGTTTGCCGGGACAGCTAGTAATATAATATAATATTATCATAATTATTGACAGCTGTTCTTGTAATCAAGAATTCAATTTCAAATCCATTCAAATCGATACTTAGTGCGCCATCTATCGATTAATAAGTATAACTAATTAAAAAGACACTTATTGACTTTGTTTTGTTTAAATGCTCTTTTTAAAATAACTTTATTTTAATTCTATATTTTGTCTATTAAAATTTTATAAAGTAGTTAGTAAAGTATTCGATCTGTATATAAAGTAGTAAAGTATATTCGATCTTCCGCCACGCGCCGCGATACCGTCGCCTCCGTGGCGCTGACCGCCGTGTATATTTAAACAAAGTGTTGTTATACAGTATAAAATTATTATTATTATTAGTATATCCACACCTATGCCTTGTACTATTCTGTGCCATGAGACATTGGTGACCTTAACACGACGTGGTAATGATGAAGACGATGATGATGATGATGATGATGATGATGATTATGATGATGAATATGAGTTGCATAGTAGCATATGCTTTCTGTTCTTAAAACAACGCCGAAACTCCCAAACGTGTATCTATAAGGAGTCAGGAGTTCTCTCAGCATCTTCGAAACCATGGTATACCTTGACTTTATTTGACTTTGTAGCATATTCTTAGTACACTTCACATAAAACCAAAATCACCATATGTTTCCATATAAATTTCGAGGAGTTCCCTCGATTACTCCTGGATCCCATTATCAGGTCACCACTTTGTGAACATGGTACCAAATTGGAGTAAAACCAAATACAACAAAGCAAAAATTTCGAAAATCGGTTCACAAACGGCGGAGTAATCGTTGAACATACAAAAAAAAAAAAAGAAAAAAAAAAAAGAAAAAAAAAATATATCCACAGCCGAACATATAACCTCCTCGTTTTTTGGAAGTCGGTTAAAAATGAGAAACAGCTTATTGCGCTCAAAAACAGGAATCAAGGACGTAAGAGTAAAGGCGGCAAAATTGAAATGAAATTGGGCAGGACACGTAAGCCGCATGCATCCCGAGTCCCGACTCCCGACCGCTGGGCAAAGATCTCAATAGAGTAGGTACCGTAAGATGGACGCCGCCGCCCGCGCCGTGGCCGGCCTAGAAAAAGATGGCGCGATGAGCTGGAACTGCTGGAAGCATATCAGCAAGGCTGGCCAGCGGTGGCCGGGTGGCACAGGAGCGAGCACAGTGAAGACGGCCATTGCCCAGCAGTTGGACAGCATAGGCTAGAAAAAAGGGAGTGCCTCCGCTGCCGGCGCCGGCTCCCAAAAATATCAGTAATGGGAGCCGGCGGTAAGTACATTGCCGGCAGCCAGTTATAAAACAACAGCTGCCGGTGCTGGCACTCAAAATGGGAGCCGGTGATGATGAAAGGGCTAGGTACACAAATTTTAAAAAGAAATAATTATAATCTCAATTAATATATTCGACTTTACCGACTTCCAAAGGTGAAAGTTAGTTAAGCCAAGTTAGTTAAGTTAAGTTAACCCATCAAGATTCAAGCCCCATACGAGCACCGGTGATCGCGTCAACAATATAATACAATAGCATTTCCAAGAATCCCCGATCGAAGGATTCAAATATGCATCCTTACAATATGATTATTTATGACCTTATTATTTGTACTTTTAATAGTCCTTTAGCTCAAGACTGATGTTTTTGATCATTATTCTGTCATTTGACAAGCGATGTTTGCCGAATAGGCGCCGGCAGCTATTTCAGCAACCGGCGCCGGCAGCCATTTCGGCAACCGGGAGTGCCTCCGCTGCCGGCGCCGGTTGCGGAAATGGCTGCCGGCGCCGGTTGCTGAAATAGCTACCGGCAGCTATTTCAGCAACCGGCGCCGCCTATTCGGCAAACATCGCTTGTCAAATGACAGAATAATGATCAAAAACATCAGTCTTGAGCTAAAGGACTATTAAAAGTACAAATAATAAGGTCATAAATAATCATATTGTAAGGATGCATATTTGAATCCTTCGATCGGGGATTCTTGGAAATGGCTGCCGGCGCTGTTTTCCGAACTCCGAAGTTTGCCGAAGTCACGCGATGTTTGCCGAATAGGCTGCCGCAGCTGTTGTTTTATAACTGGCTGCCGGCAATGTACTTCCCGCCGGCTCCCATTACTGATATTTTTGGTAGCCGGCACCGGCAGCGGAGGCACTCCCTAGAAAAAAAAACTTATCGTCGCTGCGCGTGCGATACCGCGTATGAGCAGTTGGTAAATACCGCGTATCTGCTTTTTGATGATTTTACAGGAGGAAGAAAAAACTGAATATCTCAGCTATTTTAACTCCTCTTACCGACTGAACTTAACAGCTAGTTCTTTGTACTTTTCTTTAGTGGTTACTAACCACCGGCACCGGCAGCGGAGGCACTCCCTAGAAAAAAAAACTTATCGTCGCTGCGCGTGCGATACCGCGTATGAGCAGTTGGTAAATACCGCGTATCTGCTTTTTGATGATTTTACAGGAGGAAGAAAAAACTGAATATCTCAGCTATTTTAACTCCTCTTACCGACTGAACTTAACAGCTAGTTCTTTGTACTTTTCTTTAGTGGTTAGTAACGTAAATTTGTTCGCAATTGGCTTAGGTTTTGTGTAAAGTCACTTACGCGGTTTTGTATTAAGTAATCACAAAATAAGTAGCCTTAATATTAAACATACGCGGTTTCGAAATCAAACAATTTAGTAAAAAGTTGCATTTTTGTACTTGAAAAATCAAATATTTTATATTTTTTTGTGTAAAAAAATATAAAATATCATATTTTTAATAGGTTACAGTGTTGTAACCTATTAAAAATATGATGTTTTAATTATAAAAACCATTTAACAATATTATCTATTCTTAATTTTTAATTGATATCCCAATGTTTCATAGATTTTTGACTTTATCTGACAGAGATCATAACAATCATTTAAAATAAAAATAAAAGATTTATTACATATTAGTACATAGGTACTAAAGCCCTGCTCTTCCACGGATCTGAAGAAAAGGACCCCCACCCGGAGCACTTCTTGTCAGAGGGTCGAAGGTCAAAATGAGTCTGACACTGGAACTAGGAACCACATCAGCTGCAGCTATACTCTCCAGAGTATAGCCGCCAGAATCCAGTCTATCGGAGCTTAGCTCTGTACGGTGGTTCAATAAGAGCAGATTCCTTCACTAATTTCGTAGTAATAAGGTGGGCATTAGCCGGGAGGCAGCTACTCTTCGCAATGTAACGGTGAGGGTTACCAGGAGGTGCCGTACGGTCTCCTAGGTGGCAGCTACTGCCCTAGCGGGAGATCCATCGTGGCAGCTGGTTACAAAGGTCTTCGCCAAGTTGCTCATCCTCGTTCCAGAGAGGACATCGCGGCCTGCAGTGAGAGTTTCGGAGGGTTTAAAGGCAAGTAAAGTAGCCTCGTGGCATACAATCGTTGGGCCATAGATTAATGAAGATAATGAGCTATGTCTGTTCCGGATCGGGAGTGTGGAGGCGTCATTGTGCGAATCTCCAAATTTCTATGCAATTGGGGCTCCGGGTAAAGGCTGGGAACCAACCCGGCTTAGCTAGTCCCGACGCCGAAGGGAACTCTACAATTTACCGAAGCGTTCTCTTTCTTTGATGGTAGTCTGCTCCCTTTTGGAGAAGACCGTCTGGTCGTGGAGGGAGCCCTGTGTTTGACAAACCCAGAACATCTCTTCATATACGGCTGAAGGCAAGTTAGTGAGGCTGGAAACCTACCCGGCTTAGCTAGTCATGACGCCGAAGGAAACTCTTCAATTTGCTGAAGAGAACTCTTCAATTTGCCGAAGGGTTCCCTTACTTCGATGGTAGTCCGCTCCCTTTTGGAGAAGACCGTCATGTCATGGACTGTGTTTGTGTTTTGGTGTGCACTGTGTTTGACAAATCCAGAACATCCCTCCTTATACGGCTGAAGGCAAATCGCAGGTGGTTTTAGTCATGGGCGTGCATACTATAAAGGCATAAAAGCACTGCTTACCTAATGATAAATACTTGCTATACACATATTTTAATTTAATTTTCGTACGTTTTAGATGACTTTTATTTTTATTAATAGTAAAAATATGAATACACATTAACGCCTACATTTATAAAATAGCACCAATTGATTTGCAAAACTACTTAAACATAAGTCGGTAAGTGGTAACTAGGCGCGCCGCGCGAAGGTACGCACCAATATTATACTACATATCTGTGGTGACAGGCAGTCCATATCACGCAGACCCCGCCTATATGTATGAGTTAAGATTTTCGTATTCGTACACTGTTCGCAAACGTGTGTGCGTGTGCGATTTACTAGGCCAGGTCCTGCGGCATGAATTCCGAGAGCCGGCGTAATGGCGCGTTCGGAAGTAATCGGATATGTTCGTTGCCTATAATCCGAGTAAAAATAATAGACGGAAATCTAATTAATCACATATGCACATAGTGTATTTTTGTTTAGTACGGTTTATATTTGTTTACATTACAGAAGTGTTTTGTATTTTGGGAGGCCATTTTTTCATGTGATGAGCACTGTAACATATTATTTTTGTTTGCGCCAGTATATTTATAGTTTTCTTAGAAGATTTTTATTATTTTAACATTTAAAAGTTTGTACATTTAACAGTTTATTAGATATTACTGAGTTTTCAACTTATTATATTCAGTGCGTTTTTTGATTTCTTAAAAATGTTATTTGACTGTGAGGTTTGTGTTGTGTGAAAATGTTTATTTATTAAAAATTAAAAATAAGTTTTCACAATTGTCATTCAGTGAAAAGATTCTAATTGTGATTTGTGTCGAAAGGTGTACCTACCTGAGTTACAATAATTAAACCAGCAACAAATGAAATGTAAGCAACTCGAAAGTTTCATGTTATTCATATTCATGTACTAATTTATTTTATAATATTATATACTTTATATTAAATGCGAAAGTATCTCTGTCTGTCTGTCTCGCTTTCACGCCAAAACTAATGAAGCGATTGTAATAAAATTTTGTACACAGTTAGTCTAGAGCCTGAGAAAGGACATAGGCTACATTTTTATAAGACAAAAATATACTATGTATCTAATTTATATATAATCATGGAAATATCGATGAAAATGAATTCACATTGCATTTCTAATATACAACAATAGATGGCGTTTTTATTTACTTTAGCTTAGCACACATGTGAACGCAAATGAACTTTCATTGTAGTTCCAACACGTGACAACAGATGGCGTTTTCTTGTTTCTTCATAACAGAACGTACTCATATATTATAATAGTTTAGAAAACATAGTTTTTAATTTATATCCACACTAATATTACAATTTATGCGAAAATATCTCTTTCTGTCCGTTTGTCTGTCTGTTTTGCTTTCACGCCAAAACTACTAAACCAATACCGCTGCTTACCCCATGTCAAAAACCTCTGCACGCCTCTGGTTTTAGTGGGTAGGCTTAGCACTACTAGTGCTTTAGCTTAACTGAGCTACTTCCCCAACCTGGTGATCATATATTTTTGTGGTGGCGATTAGTTGCCACTTGCCGCCTGTATTGTTAAGGTGAAGATATAATGATCACGTGACGTAATCTTCCTTGATTTTCAAAGCAATGGCAATGGTGGTAAATTAATTGGAACATTCTAGCTTGAATACAATACATATGAATAATATTAAACAATAATTAAAATATACTTACGTGGTGGTTTATCTCAGAAAAATAGTTATTTCTAGGAGCACTTACTATTTTCGATATATTTTTCTTGCCGCTGTAGTAAATACGCGGAATTGCTTCTAACTTCCAGCCGCCTACTGTTCCGCGGTATTGTTTCGATGGCAAAATGTACGTTTCTAATTGGATAATTTAAATTCTGTGAAGGCTAATATATGCCAATATGTGTTTCGAATCGGCTGGCACACTATATCAATTTTGCGTATGTTGCTGTTACGCGGTATTTACCAACCACTCATACGCGGTATCGCACGCGCAGCGACGTTATGGCCTGCCTGGTTTCTTTCGCCGTAATGTCAAATAAAAAAAAAATCATTATGACAACAGCTGTCAAATCGAGTTACAAGCTGTCATTTGTCAAGTGTCGGCTGTCGCAACGAATTTGTAAAGTTCTCGATTTTGGGTTTTTTAAAGGTAATTTTAATTGTTTATCTATCTATTGTTGTAACTTACTTTGAATATTGTTATCATTTTTATTCTTAGATATTCCAAGCTTTACTATGATGTGTTTCTAACTCTTACAGAGACGTGTCTGTACTCAAGATAACCTAAAGAGATGTCGGTCAACGTTTTGCAAACAATCGATGATTTTACGAATTTTGTAAGGTAAACAAACTATTATTGTAATATAAACATTTAATTAACAATTATTGACATATACTGTATAATTGTAGAAGTTGTATTTATTTTGTTACAATAGGACATAGAGTTATTATAGGATAATTTTACCACAGTTTAAGGTCATGAGAAAAATATTATAAATCAAATAACTATTATTTCATATCAAATTTATTAATTTAAGTATAATTATAACGTTTCAGGTCACCTGAATTAAGTGTAGTGCACTTTTCAGCTGATTGGGCTGAACAATGTGCTCAAGTGACTGATGTTTTAAAGGAATTACAAAAGTTACCTGAAATTCAAAAAAGTGGAACTAAATTTTCAGTATGTGATGCTGAAAAACTTTCAGAAATCTCATTGAAACACAAGGTATTTTATACAATTTGAAGTATTACATAAAACATGTAAACAGTAATTGTATTCTTATGAGTACATTTTTGCTGTAGGTTAAAGGTTAAATTAAAGTCAACATTATTTATCTTATGATAACAACTTTTCCGATATGAAATTTATTGGGTATAAATAATATAAATTATATACTATCAGTAGCCCTAGCATGGGCACCAGTAGAAATGCGAAAGTATAAACAAACTGTGGACATAAACTTAAGGTGCTGTTCCAATCTTTACTGTGGCTACTTGCAACCAACAAAAATTCAATTAAAATGCCACTTAATGACAGACTATAGTCTATATCAGCGGTTCCCAACCTGGGGGTAATTACCCCCGCGGGGGTAAAATAGCTATTCTAAAGAGGTAATAGAGGTGGTACCTGAAATAGATGAATTGGCAAAAAAAATTATAAACTCTGTACATTTTGGAGAAAAACAGCTACAGAATACCCTATTATTGCCGACAGAGATCTGAAAATGTTAGTACCGTTACCACTTGTAAATGCGAGAGCGGCCTCTCAACTCTGGTAACATTTAAAAAAGGCAAGAAACCGTCTGAACGTGGAACATGATATGAGATGCGCATAAAGTGTAACTGAAGTATGAACCTAATTATATTAAAAAACTTGCGAATGTACCAATAAAAATTTGTAAATTTGGGGGGTAAAATCAGTTTCTCTAACAGGCTATAGGGGTAACAGCTCTAAAAAGGTTGGGAACCACTGGTCTATGTCATAAAGTAGGATAATAATTGAATTTATAGGACTACTAGCTGTCCCGGCAAACGTTTCTTTGCCATATTAAGTATATAAAGTATTTTTTTTAAATTTGGTTGAAGCGCTAACTGTCGGACAGACTAAAATTAAAATCCGAATTCGAATATTATTTAAAATTTGACACTACGATGGCAGCCGACTGTCGGATCCAATGTAAAACATTCCAAAATCAACAACTACTAATAAATTAAAAATTAATTAAAAAAACATTGTCCAGCGGACAAAATTGTGAATCTAAACCATTCCCAGATCCCCTTGAACACACACAAAAAATTTCATTCCTAATATCCGGATCTTTTAACCGACTCTGCCCCTGCATTGAAGCCGCTCCCAAACCGTATCTACTGCTGTCTGCGGTCGGCTTAGGACTGGTAAGGAAATAAGACTTAACGAAATCAAACATCTCCTCCGGTTTATCCCTAAAATACCATACGTCGTGCGGAATATCGAGGACGATATTAGCTTTTTTTATAAATTTATGACCTAACAACGTCCTAGTTAAGGCTCCTGGTAATACAAGCAATTCCTCAATAATTGCATCGCGATTTCCAATAGTGACTTTTACATCAGCGGTAAGTACTCTTCTATTACTATGCGTTCCATCTGCCAATCCTATTGTGCGCTCTGACTCCTTAAAATGAACACCCTGTTCAACTAACACGGAGTACAGCTTAGTACTAGCTATAGAATAAGTTGCGCCGGTATCAATAATAGCCACTCCTTTGCGGTTTGCAACATTAATACGTACGGTGGGAAGTGACGTCGCATCAATATCGGTGAAGATGCTACAAGCCTCGGATTCCTGTACATCGGAATTATTTATTATAAAAGCGGCTTTGTCGTCACTTTACATTTTACATTTACACGACTTTACATTTCGACTTTACTACTCCTTGCTGGCCACATCCATAACACCTTAAAGTACTAGAATTATCATTAGACTCTGACTTACCGATGTTCTCGCTTTTACCTTGGAGGTTGCGGCAATTGACAATAATATGGCCATACAATTTACAATACGCGCAGCGTACCCGAATACGTTTCGATGGAGGATTCGAGTTTGGCGTAAGAACCGAATTCGTAGTAGGGCCCGAACGTGTAGTAGGGCCTCTTTCTTGCGCGGCCGGTTTTGCCATTTTAACTGGGGGCTCGGGCGCGGGCGAGAGGGAAGGGGTTACAATAGAATTAGATAACCTATTGGTTTCCGCGATCGCATCCTCTACTGCTCGCAATCTCTCTATGAAGTTGTCCATAGAAGTTAAATTATTATCTCGCGACAGTCTTTTTCGAACACGCCTATTTAACAAGCCGTAGAACATGTCGATTTGCATCGTGTCCGGAATTTTATAAGGTAGGTAACTTAACTAGGAGGGCGCGCAGTTTCGTTACAAATACGTCGGCACGCTCCGTTTCACACTGTTCATCGCGGAAAATTTCTCTGAAGATCTTGTACGGCGGCAGCTGAGTGCCGTACATGCTTCGAAGCCTCGCGACGGCGTCCGTCCATGTCGCGACGTTGCCCTTGACGCCGCGCCAGAAGAGCGCCGCGTCGTCTTCCAGCAGCATGCTCAGGCCGCGTAGTGCGTGCTCTTCACTGACGTTCGCGCATTCCTTGTATACTTCCACGGCATCCAGGAAGGCCTCCAGCTTCTCGGCATCGCGTGCCTTGCCGTTGAATCGCGCGGTGCACTGCGTGAAATTGCCCGGCGGGACGGTGGCTGCGGCAGGGGCAGTCGAGGCCGCCGTATTCGGGCTGACAGTTCCGAAATCGCCGGATGGATCATGCCGTGGGAAGGCTCGGAGTGTTTCCAGGAGGGCTCTGTTGGTCTCCTCCTGTGTTCGCTGTGATTGCATCATCATTTCTAACATGGCTGTCATCATCCGTTCCGTCGAGGTGATGGTAGGAGCTCCAGCAGCCGCGCTGGATGTAGGCGGGGGGTGCCGCGGGTCGGCGAAAACTATCGTCTCGTTCCCGGGTTCTTCGCCGTCGCCTGCTTGCTGTGTATCTTCCTCTTCACTCTCGTAACGGGGATGTTGGCGTGTGTTTCGTGGCATTTTACTTTTTGTCACAGTTCGGCTAGCTACACAATTCAGAGAACACTGGGACTGGGTTCGTTATTTCTTTGGAAATAAAAAAATAGCCACAGGTTGGGCGCCAGTGTAATACAGTACAATCCACGGAGTACAATCCTTATTACCACAAAATACAAATTAGAAACTGTTACAATACAATTGCAAGATCCGAGCCTCTATCCGTAACAGTCGGTTGCCTAGTAACTGTCACTCACCCGGACTGGGTTGCCTACTCGCTACAAATATCTTTTTATTCAAAATAGGTATCATGATACTCTTTTTGAAAGTCGAACGAAGAAGCTATGTTGCCTACCACCGGTAGTTCAGTCACATACACACGCACACAAGAAATATATATATTAAGATAGTCTGTCATAAAGTGGCATTTTAATTTAATTTTTCTGAACGAAAAAAGATCGGAACGGGACCTTAACACTTTGAGGGCTGGGCCATTATAATGCGGTCTAATCTGGTTCGCCGGCGTTTTTCGCACTATTTGGGGGGCTTACCATTACAAAACTATAAGAGATAGCTAATTATTTGTTTTTATTTATATAATTTTCATATTTATATTTATGATTTATGAAATAAAACAATAGAATTAAATTATTTTTTTATTCATATGGGTTGAAATATTTTTATATGGGCCCTTGTGCGCGAGCGCGAGGAGCGCGTTCGGACAATTCCCCTTTACACACACATTTGAAGCGCTACGCGCATATAACTTTGCATGTGTGTTCCTAACGTATGTGGTTTTCTATTCAATAAAGTCCGAATGCGGGAAGATACATGATATTCCATATAAACAATACGGAAATCATCACGCGTCATGACGTGATCGGCGAATGAGAACATATTCAACATCACGTCTATACACGTGATTGGCCCTCAAAGTGTTAAGTTTATCTTCACAATTTGCCTATACTTTCGCATTGCTACGGTTGGCCATGCTAGGGCACACGAGACAGGTATCAGTAGATATAAAAGTCAGTACATAGTTACATGCCATAATTCTGTTTCAGGTTGAGTCAGTCCCCACAGTAATATTGTTCAAAAATGGTTCCCAAGTGGATAGGGTTGATGGAGTTGATGCTGCTCAAATCACACAAAAAGTCAAAACACACAGTACTAAAAGCAATATCAGCAGCGCTACCCCATCAAAAGAAAGCTTAGAAAATAGACTAAAAGCTCTTATAAATAAAAGTAATGTTATGGTCTTCATGAAGGGTACAAGAGATGCCCCGAGGTGTGGGTTCAGTAAGACACTTATTCAGATTCTCAATGGTGTAGGGTAAGTTTTGTTTTTATAACCACATAATCATTATTGCTCAATTCAAAGCTTTTTATTGACTCATAAAAGTTATAACTGTGGTAGACTTGTTTCTATGTCATAAAGAGCATAGTGATGAAGACTTTTACTCAAAGAATTACTTAATGTGTACTTTAATGCTGTTACTAACATCCTGTTAGGGTCTCCTGGAATATTTAATGTACTAAAACAGTGCACTATTATTATTTTTATAAAATAATGGGGCAAAAGAGCAAACGGGACACCCGATGGAAAGCAACTACCGTCGCCCATGGACACTCACAACATCGGAGGAGCTAATATAATAAGAACAATAAAAATAATCCCCAGGACTTAAACTGTAATTTATGTTTAAAGGGATACATACTTTTAATTACTGTATACATGGACGTATAAAAAAGGCAGACGGAGTCCCACCATACACAAAACTGTGTCCTTCAGAGTCGGCCAGCCGACTGCATGTACATGGTCCGCACGCACACATTATTATGCTAGTCCATACCATTTGACAGGCGTAAGAATGTGTGCGTGGCCGACTCTGAAGACACAGTTCTGTGTATATGAAGACTCCGTCTGCCTTTTTTTCTATGTTCATGACTGTATATTATGTTAATAATAATATCTCAACATTTTCAGAGTACAATATGAAACTTTCGACATTTTGACTGATGAAGAAGTGCGCCAGGGATTGAAAGTATATTCAGACTGGCCGACCTATCCTCAAGTATATGTAAAAGGAGAACTTGTCGGTGGATTAGACATAATAAAGGAATTACAAGCATCTGGAGAGTTACAATCTACACTGAACGCCTAAGTTATGCTTTACTTTATGTTGTATATTTTTATTAAATTAATTGGGTTTTGAAATAAGATCTCTTTTTTATGTTTTACTTTCATAACATTAAACTTAACTTTTTAAATTCATGGAACTGAATTCTTTACAATATACATGTACAAAATACTTACTACATCAGATAATACCATTTAAACAGTTGTACCTTGTGATTAATTAGGTAATTTTGATTTTATCAGATATCATATTTTGAACAATACAGACATGATAATATTCAAGTGGCATGCTATTTTATAAGATTGTGTAAGAATTGGTTGATAAGGTAAAATTTTAGAATGTCTGAAACTAAGTGTGTTTTAATGTGATTTTATACACTTTATATTATAAGCTTTATGACTACATCATCATATTTAATATAATTTTATTTTAATGTCCTTAACAAATAGCTTACAAGTTATCACAAAGAGAGTATTGCTATAACAAAACCAAGCAACCAGATGGCCATAGAGTGTAATGGTGCTGCACTGCAAGCGGTGGGTCCGGATCCCACGCACGCCGCATACGCCAGTACATGCGGGATCTGCGTCTGCTCGTATAGACCGCCGAATAACGCGGCGTGCGGGCCCAACGCGAAAACCGGTGCGTCGTCCGCCCCATGCGTCTCCGAGCCGCGCGGCGCATCCGCATGCGACCGCCACATCAACGCACCTGCATGGTAACAATGTTTATTAGTTGCTTACTAAAATTGTCAGAGGTTACGTCAATACTAAAGACTTACGATAGTTTGTATCCTGCGTGACGTCCACTCGTTGGCCGTTAACCTGATCCCTCTGGCCGGGTCCGTTGGTGTACGAGATGGTCATATAGGGCACGCCGTCGGTGTCGACCGAGCCGGACGGACCGAGGATGTCGTTCCCTCGCACCGAGTAGCCGTTGAAGGCCATCACGTGGGCGTGGTCCGCGGTCACGGCCACTAGGGTGTCCTCTGTGACGAGCTCGGTCGCGCGCGCGACGGCTTCGCTAAATTCAATCGTCTCGTCCAACGCCAGCTCCACTCGATTGGCGTGGTGCGCGTGGTCGATGCGACCCCCCTCGACGAACAGGAAGTACCCCTTGTCGTTGCGGCTCAGCATTCTTATCGCAACTTCCGTGAGCTCCGCCAACGTCGGTTCCATCTCGGGATTTCCTACCAGGTGGTACGGTATGTGGGTCCCCTCGAATAAGCCTAGAAGATATTCCGGAAGAGATTCGTTTGCCGCCAAAAGCTGTTTGCGATTCCAGACGTACTCATGGGTCACGTTTTCCGCTTCTCTCTCGGCGCGCCACTCCCGAATGAGGTCCCGGCCGTCCGTGCGCAAGCCGGCAGTACCCTCCTCGTCGATCTCCGTCGTGGGTCGGAACTCCTGCCGGCCGCCTCCCAGAATGACCTTGAAACGCTTACCGGGCTCGTGGTGCACGAGTTGATGAGCGATGTCGGGACATTTGGCGATGTCGACGTTTGCAGCTTTCACGTCTGCGTCGTTCTCCCAGCCGCGGTTGGCGGATCGAGCATACGCGCCCGCCGGCGATGCGTGCGTCACGCGAGTCGATGTCACAATACCTGCGAGAATAAGTCGCATTATATTATATGGGGTTTGTAAACATACCTACATGGCCTGGTAACAAGATCCGCTATGATTTACCGATGTCTCGACCGCTTTCCAGCATCCATGAAGCTATGGAAGTCAGATGCGTGTCTGGGTCCTGGGCTGCGGAACAGTCGTGACGGGGCACGGCGGCCGTCACACCGAGTGTACCGTAGTTGTTCTTCACGCCGCACAAATACGCCGTCGCCGTGCACGCGGAATCCGCAATTTGCGCGTTGACGCAGTAAGTCTGGAAATTCCAAGATAAAATAAATAATATGTAGCAGAAGCATACGCTCGCACCACTCTGTGAATTTCAATATGTCTGTGTCTCTGTATTGATGAAGAAAATACAACTTGCCTTTGCCAATCCGACTGCTGGAAAAGATTCAAATGAGAGTTGCGCCTCTTCCCCGGTCTCGTTTCGTCGCTGACCAAGAAGAGCTCGCGCCGCTGCTAATGTCGGCACCGACATGCCGTCCCCAAGAAACAAAATTACGTTCCGAGCCCATCTACCCGGCTCCTCGGGTTTAACGTATTGGAGTCGCTTTTTGATCGCCTCATGAGCCTCCTTGTACCAAAACTCAGAGGTGCGCTCGTCGTTGAATCTTGCTGGCAGCTTTCGAAGTATATTTACGTTCAGTTCCGGGTGGTACTCATCTTCAGCGTACGTTAACGCTACACACAGGAGGAGCCAGACAGACCAACACACATGCATCGTACGGCGTGCCTTGGCCGTGGCCCGTGCCTAATACTTTTCGTTCAATGAGACGCCAGTTTATATCTTCAGTAATATTATTGTAATCCCTGCATTATCGCATTAATAATTTAGATGATATTTAATACTATGATAAGTGATAAAAATATTTTTTTCATTTATCTATAGTCTATCATCAATTATAATTATTCGGTATATTATGTAGGTGTAATTCATAACGTGATCACTGATCGGACTGAAATAAAGGCATGCTATAGTCCGCGCGGAACCACACCGGCAAAATTAGCGGAACATTACCTATGTTCAGCTCATTTAAGAAATAAAATATTGAACACAACTGGGAAGCTAACAGATTTTTATTGCAATTATGCCCTACTAAGTGTTTTTCGATGATTCACGTTGTAAGTGTTTCTGATAAGAATTGCGTTTTTAGCGGGGTGCAAGGTATGCCAGCTCATTTGATTGTTTGGTTTTTGGAAGAACACATTGCTTAGATACAAAATTAGTGATTTTCCAGCATCTACGACTGCTAGAGCTGTAACCACGATAGAGAAAGGTCACACCTACCGTTCGGTCAGTCAGGCCTTAGGTGTTTCGGCTGTCGTGGTCTATCGTAACTTTCAACGCTACAGAGAGACTGGATCTTACGTTTGGAGACGAGAACAAGGCAGATTTCGGGTGGCAATGGTTCAGGATGACCGTTTTGTAAGGGTACAAGCCTTAAGAAATCGACCTCAAACTGCTTTGCAGAGACGAAACCTGTCGGAACAGGTCCGAGATGGACGTGTAAGTGATTGTACAGTAAGAAGAAGAATCAAAGAAGTTAAATTAAACTCAAAAGTGCCAGCAAGGGCACCAAAACTTGAGACAGGACCGCAAAGAGCCAGGCTAAGATTTGCGCGTGAACATCAAAATTTAACAAGTGAGTGAAATCGTTAGCTGTACAGTGATGGGAGCAAACTCTGTGTAAATTTTGTTAACAGGCGATAAAGAATGTGGATAAATCGTAAGGAACGCTATAGACCATCAAACTTAACGGACACAGTGGCCTATCATGCAGGCTTCGTAATGGTTTGGGGTGGCATATGATTTGGAGCCCACACGATGCTGATGATTGTTAATGATGGTACTTTGACAGTACATGGCTATAGTACAAACATCCTAAAACTGCATGTTGTGCCTTTTACACAGTTTTAGGCAGTAACTTCAATTTTATGCGCGTCCATAGAGTAAAAAATCGGGTATTATTACCTAAATGATGCTGGCGTAGCCCAGGTGGAGAGGTCAGCACGGTCTACGGATGTGGATCCGATTGAGGACGTGTGGCACATCAATGGGTGAACGGTACGAGTTAAAACTCCAGCTCCAAAATGTGTTCAGAAGCTCGAGTTGGCGCTACTGAAGGAGTAGAAGAATATCTCACAGGAAATGATCGACAATCAAAATGCAAGCATGGAATGGCGTATCCAGACCCTCTTGAGATCCATAGAAGGCATTACACGCTTTAAACATGGCATTTCTTAAGTAAAAATGAAGAATTTAACTTAAAAACTTACTACTGAAATTTCAAAGATTTTACTTAATTTTTGATTTTTGCAGATTTTTCTTATTTTACACGTTTTTACGCCCTAAATTTATGTAAGTTTTATTGTTTAATCTTTTTATTATTATAATTTTATAATTTATTCTTTTTAATAATTAAATAATATTAATTATATTATTGTTCACGATATGGCGAGATATCTAATCTCATGTGCGTTGCGAGCAGCAAGCAACCCGCCCCCTCACCCCTGTGACCTGTCCCTACCTAGGCGCGGCCAACTAAAGTCCGCGCGGAACTAGTTGGCCGCGCCAGGCAGGGACAGGGATGAGGTGGCGGGTTGCTTGTTGCTCGCAGTCGCAACGCACATGAGATTAGACAGTTTGGCGCCCCAGCCTCTCCGTCCCACCGCTCACATACCTAAGGCGCGTCCAACTAGTTCCGCGTGGACTATTAAACTACTTAAGCGCATCACACACGGTGAAGATAATATAATATTTTATCTTAAGATGCCCAAATATAAAATATTATAGTATCTTAAGCGGCTAAGATACGATAATATTAAAAATCTGTTCATTTCCTTACGAGTCTGCCTTGGTGCCACACGTATTACTTGTTAGAGTTCTATATACAAGGTGATTGACTGAAGTGATAACTAATAATGATACTGCCTTACTTCTTGATAGTGTCCGACCGAAGCTTCGGCTTCGGCCACCTTCGGCCAAAAAAAACACCTTCGGCCGAAGCCGAAGCTTTGCCGAAGGTCCGAGCAACCGTCAAAATTGAACTACAACTACTAAACTGTTACGAAAGACTGAATGAGTCGTGTATGCAGAGGCCGCTGGGAGTCACTGTCAAATAAAATACAATAAACAAAAACTAACTTCTTAATAAATAATTCAATTATTTATTACGAAGTTAGTGTTTGTTTATTTTATTTATTAGTCTAGTTTCGTAAAATCTAGTCGAGTAAAACAAAGACTGATTGATTTATTTTTCGTATTTCACCCTTATCATCAAATAAAAGCTGCTGATTGATTAATAAAGTTGATTTGAAAATATGATTTTATGAAAATAGGAATTGTACTGACGAAAACGCTTTTGCGGTACTTCCGATTTGGATGTGACGTCATCCCATTTGTAATTTAATATATTTTATTTATCGCGCTCGTTATAATTATGTAAGTTTATTTGTACATAAATAATATGAATAAGCCTAGAAAGATTTATAAAATATATTTTCTTGAATTCAAATAAAACATCAGTTTTATATATTATATTATCTCAATTTATTGTAGCTGGGAAATGAAATGGCCAAAACTTTTCTACAAAAGTGTTCAACATTACAAATGATTTCTAAATTCTTTTCTAATTTTTAGGGTTCCGTACCTCAAATGGAAAAAACGGAACCCTTATAGGATCACTTTGTTGTCCGTCTGTCCGTCCGTCTGTCAAGACCCTTTTTCTCAGGAACGCGTGGAGGTATGAAGCTGAAATTTATATCAATTACTCAGGTCTACTGTCCCTTGAAGCTGTGAAAAAATCAAACTTCTAAGCCAACGCAATCAAAAGATACAGCCGTTTATGCCGCAAATTTTCGACACTTGCAAGGGAATCAAAACCTACAGGGTGCTTCCCGTGAACTCAGAATCTTGAAATTTGGTACGAAGCAACGTCTTATAGCATAGATAAAGGAAAAATTACGAAAACCATAAATTTTTAGTTACATCACATAATATATTTTTTTTTTTTAATTTTAAACTTACTACCCATTTCCTCATAAACGCGTAGAGGTATTAAATTGAAATTCATACCAAATACTCAGGTCTATAATACCTTTAAGCTGTAACAAAATCAAACTTCTATGTCAACGCAATCAAAAGAAACAGCAATTTAAGCTGCATATTTTGAAACTCGCAAGTACTCGCAAGGGAATCAAAACCTAAAGGGTACTTCCAGTCGACCTAGAATCTTGAAATTTGGCATGAAGCAACGTTTTATAGCACACATAAAGGAAAAATTCCGAAAACCTTAAATTTTTAGTTACATTACAAAATATATATTTTTTAATAAATATAAACTTATTACTTTTTTCCTCATGAACGCGTAGAGCTATCAAGTTGAAATTCATATCAAACGAACTTTGTAAACCTTGCAGGTTTGTACGGAACCCTCGGTGCGCGAGTCCGACTCGCACTTGGCCGGTTTTTGGCACTGTAAGACTCGTACACTTAGCACATAAAACTTTTTTCAATAAAGAAAGTATAAAATACAAAAAACATGACGTCATACTATGGCGGTACAATGGCGGACAGTGTTTTCGGCGCCATATAAAAGGCATATTTTTCAATCAACATTTTTATGGGTTTCTACTGTTTAAAATATTAAAATATTAATTTTTTTGGTGAAAATGAATGATTAAGAAGCGATTAGAATGAAGAAAAAATAGGTCAAGTAGCCTATTATTTTTTACAATAGTTCAGTTAATAAATAAGTTGTATAATGCGTGAGCGGGAACATGAGAGATTTCCGCTGGAACTTATTCAGGGTGCTTAGGGATAAAACATACTAAAAGTCCTGAAGTCTAGGAGGTGAGCCAGAGTGAGGGACGAGTGCCAAAAGTCTCAATTTTTGGTTTTTGGCCAATAACTAAAAACGATGCGTTGTAGCAAAAAACATTCTACGATGAAAAAAAAATATATTAAATTCTCTATAATTTTGATTCTATACACTTTTTCCGAATTCTCATCCGTTTTCGAACTATACATTTGAGTCATTCCATAAACTAAATTAATTATTTGTAGTCCACAAATTATTAAGTAATAAATAAATCACGAAATCATAAACTTTTATTACCATCTCTAAATAAACTACTCTATGAGACAGTCAATATAGAGGTAAACCTTCAATACTGAAGTTTTGAAATACTTAATTTTAATATTAATTGTTTAATATTAATTGTAGCTTGTAGACAATATTGAACATAACTGTATTTAAAAACGATTAAACCGACTTCAAAATCATACGTAATTGAGAATTAAAACTCCGTATCTCCAAAACTACTGAACCGATTTTGTTGAAACTTACACTCTTCCCTAAATTGATTAAACTTAGTAAATCAAAAAAAGAATTACTGAAATCGGAATGATAGTTCCAGAGATATGCGAATACAAATATAAAAACATACATAAGGTTTATTGGGGCTATTCCGATACGATTTTTCTTGAGTTGATAGGTAGTGTTAGTTTTTATTTATTTGTAAAAGATCTGTAATTGTTTTTTTAAACTGATTTTACCTCTGTCTAGTCAAGGAAATTATCTATTAGCGTACACTTATAGAATCATGATATGTATTTTAGTTAATGAATTAAACTTATTTAAAAAAACACACTTTTTTAGGGTTCCGTACCTCAAAAGGAAAAAACGGAACCCTTATAGGATCACTTTGTTGTCCGTCCGTCCGTCCGTCCTTCTGTCAAGACCCTTTTTCTCAGGAACGCGTGGAGGTATGAAGCTGAAATTTATATCAATTACTCAGGTCTACTTTCCCTTGAAGCTGTGAAAAAATCAAACTTCTAAGCCAGCGCAATCAAAAGATACAACCGTTTATGCCGCAAATTTTCGACACTTGCAAGGGAATCAAAACCTACAGGGTGCTTCCCGTGAACTCAGAATCTTGAAATTTGGTACGAAGCAACGTCTTATAGCATAGATAAAGGAAAAATTACGAAAACCATAAATTTTTAGTTACATCACATAATATATATTTTTTTTTTAATTTTAAACTTACTACCCATTTCCTCATAAACGCGTAGAGGTATTAAATTGAAATTCATACCAAATACTCAGGTCTATAATACCTTTAAGCTGTAACAAAATCAAACTTCTATGTCAACGCAATCAAAAGAAACAGCAATTTAAGCTGCATATTTTGAAACTCGCAAGTACTCGCAAGGGAATCAAAACCTAAAGGGTACTTCCAGTCGACCTAGAATCTTGAAATTTGGCATGAAGCAACGTTTTATAGCACACATAAAGGAAAAATTCCGAAAACCTTAAATTTTTAGTTACATTACAAAATATATATTTTTTAATAAATATAAACTTATTACTTTTTTCCTCATGAACGCGTAGAGCTATCAAGTTGAAATTCATATCAAACGAACTTTGTAAACCTTGCAGGTTTGTACGGAACCCTCGGTGCGCGAGTCCGACTCGCACTTGGCCGGTTTTTGGCACTGTAAGACTCGTACACTTAGCACATAAAACTTTTTTCAATAAAGAAAGTATAAAATACAAAAAACATGACGTCACACTATGGCGGTACAATGGCGGACAGTGTTTTCGGCGCCATATAAAAGGCATATTTTTCAATCAACATTTTTATGGGTTTCTACTGTTTAAAATATTAAAATATTAGTTTTTTTGGTGAAAATGAATGATTAAGAAGCGATTAGAATGAAGAAAAAATAGGTCAAGTAGCCTATTATTTTTTACAATAGTTCAGTTAATAAATAAGTTGTATAATGCGTGAGCGGGAACATGAGAGATTTCCGCTGGAACTTATTCAGGGTGCTTAGGGATAAAACATACTAAAAGTCCTGAAGTCTAGGAGGTGAGCCAGAGTGAGGGACGAGTGCCAAAAGTCTCAATTTTTGGTTTTTGGCCAATAACTAAAAACGATGCGTTGTAGCAAAAAACATTCTACGATGAAAAAAAAATATATTAAATTCTCTATAATTTTGATTCTATACACTTTTTCCGAATTCTCATCCGTTTTCGAACTATACATTTGAGTCATTCCATAAACTAAATTAATTATTTGTAGTCCACAAATTATTAAGTAATAAATAAATCACGAAATCATAAACTTTTATTACCATCTCTAAATAAACTACTCTATGAGACAGTCAATATAGAGGTAAACCTTCAATACTGAAGTTTTGAAATACTTAATTTTAATATTAATTGTTTAATATTAATTGTAGCTTGTAGACAATATTGAACATAACTGTATTTAAAAACGATTAAACCGACTTCAAAATCATACGTAATTGAGAATTAAAACTCCGTATCTCCAAAACTACTGAACCGATTTTGTTGAAACTTACACTCTTCCCTAAATTGATTAAACTTAGTAAATCAAAAAAAGAATTACTGAAATCGGAATGATAGTTCCAGAGATATGCGAATACAAATATAAAAACATACATAAGGTTTATTGGGGCTATTCCGATACGATTTTTCTTGAGTTGATAGGTAGTGTTAGTTTTTATTTATTTGTAAAAGATCTGTAATTGTTTTTTTAAACTGATTTTACCTCTGTCTAGTCAAGGAAATTATCTATTAGCGTACACTTATAGAATCATGATATGTATTTTAGTTAATGAATTAAACTTATTTAAAAAAACACACTTTTTTAGGGTTCCGTACCTCAAAAGGAAAAAACGGAACCCTTATAGGATCACTTTGTTGTCCGTCCGTCCGTCCGTCCTTCTGTCAAGACCCTTTTTCTCAGGAACGCGTGGAGGTATGAAGCTGAAATTTATATCAATTACTCAGGTCTACTTTCCCTTGAAGCTGTGAAAAAATCAAACTTCTAAGCCAGCGCAATCAAAAGATACAACCGTTTATGCCGCAAATTTTCGACACTTGCAAGGGAATCAAAACCTACAGGGTGCTTCCCGTGAACTCAGAATCTTGAAATTTGGTACGAAGCAACGTCTTATAGCATAGATAAAGGAAAAATTACGAAAACCATAAATTTTTAGTTACATCACATAATATATTTTTTTTTAATAATTTTAAACTTACTACCCATTTCCTCATAAACGCGTAGAGGTATTAAATTGAAATTCATACCAAATACTCAGGTCTATAATACCTTTAAGCTGTAACAAAATCAAACTTCTATGTCAACGCAATCAAAAGAAACAACAATTTAAGCTGCATATTTTGAAACTCGCAAGTACTCGCAAGGGAATCAAAACCTAAAGGGTACTTCCAGTCGACCTAGAATCTTGAAATTTGGCATGAAGCAACGTTTTATAGCACTCGATTGTCGTAATGAACGAACTTTGTAAACCTTGCAGGTTTGTACGGAACCCTCGGTGCGCGAGTCCGACTCGCACTTGGCCGGTTTTTTCTTCTCTTGGGGATATTCCGAACTATGTCGGGGTTATTCCGAACTCATTCAAAAGTGTGTTTTAAGACCTAGTATTCACAGTGCATATTTCTTTTTCGTTAGGAAAACCCCCGGTAACAAAAATATTAACGTATGTGTGAAGTATATCGCTCAACCGAATTTTCATAGATTTGAAATTCGGAATTACCCCATCCAGTTACAGAGGTCCTCAACATTTTGGTTATACAACACTCATCAAAGCGTTGTAAATTTTAAAATTAAAGACAATATGAAATTTATACCAAACTTTATTTTTGTTTCTCTATCAAGCAAAATAGATCAAGATAGATTCTAAGTACTAAGACGAAATACTTACAAACTTATAAAAACGAAACAAAGTCATACTTAAGGGTGCGTTTAACGCGTGTTAGCCGCGCACTTGTGTTTATTAAAAGCTAAGGCTGGCCACAATACTGCGTTGCGACGTCGTATCGCAAAAACAACCTTTGAAAAGCAATGTATTTTTTTGCGTATCTTCTGGCGTATATGCTTTAATTTTCTTACGGACGGACGTAGGTAGGTACGGGGCATTTTTGACCTGAAAAAATATGGGGTAAGTACTTAATGCAGTTTTAGACAATGTAAGTTAAGTGCCGTATGGTATTGTCTTCATATCTTCCTACATCCTCCATCCTACGTACGTAAGGTGAAGGGGGCAAAGTACGCCTACCGGACAAGTGCGCCTACCTCAAGTATATCGTAAACTGCTGACAATATATTAGTAACGACATCTTACATCGATGTAGGAAACTAAAACATAGCTCTGGGTAAAAGCCACAGATGGCTCTATAATTGTTAACTCGAAATATGCGCCATCATTTTTTTCTGTCTTTGAAAGTGATAAGCAGAGTTGACCTCGTGAAAGTGATCGTTAAAAATATCAAGAAGCTAAATGTTTTCCAACAAGAAAATATAATATGTAAATAATTAAAACATTTTATTTTTAGGCTTTGACTTTATTTCAGCTGTAACTAGTCAACAACAAAATGGATTTTCAAATATGTTAGTCGCGCTAAAACTCGAAAACGGCTGAACGGATTGGGCTGATTTTAGTCTTAAAATATTCGTAGAAGTCCAGGGAAGGTTTTAAAGTGACACGAAGTTCACCGGGATAGCTAGTGTCATTATAAAAGACGTGGCGTCTCCACTTATTTAGTTTTAAAGTTAACTAACTTAGGTTAAACAAATAAATATGTATTAAAAAATAAAAAACCGGCCAAGTGCGAGTCGGACTCGCGCACCGAGGGTTCCGTACAAACCTGCAAGGTTTACAAAGTTCGTTTGATATGAATTTCAACTTGATAGCTCTACGCGTTCATGAGGAAAAAAGTAATAAGTTTATATTTATTAAAAAATATATATTTTGTAATGTAACTAAAAATTTAAGGTTTTCGGAATTTTTCCTTTATTTGTGCTATAAAACGTTGCTTCATGCCAAATTTCAAGATTCTAGGTCGACTGGAAGTACCCTTTAGGTTTTGATTCCCTTGCGAGTACTTGCGAGTTTCAAAATATGCAGCTTAAATTGCTGTTTCTTTTGATTGCGTTGACATAGAAGTTTGATTTTGTTACAGCTTAAAGGTATTATAGACCTGAGTATTTGGTATGAATTTCAATTTAATACCTCTACGCGTTTATGAGGAAATGGGTAGTAAGTTTAAAATTAAAAAAAAAAAATATATTATGTGATGTAACTAAAAATTTATGGTTTTCGTAATTTTTCCTTTATCTATGCTATAAGACGTTGCTTCGTACCAAATTTCAAGATTCTGAGTTCACGGGAAGCACCCTGTAGGTTTTGATTCCCTTGCAAGTGTCGAAAATTTGCGGCATAAACGGCTGTATCTTTTGATTGCGTTGGCTTAGAAGTTTGATTTTTTCACAGCTTCAAGGGACAGTAGACCTGAGTAATTGATATAAATTTCAGCTTCATACCTCCACGCGTTCCTGAGAAAAAGGGTCTTGACAGACGGACGGACAGACGGACAACAAAGTGATCCTATAAGGGTTCCGTTTTTTCCATTTGAGGTACGGAACCCTAATAAGTACTACAAAAGAACACTAAGTTACCGGTTTACGCTCGCTTAGCTAGTCCTGCGATCGCGGATTCTTGGAAATCTATTATTGTTATTCTATTGTTGTCGCGGTCACCGGTGACCTTATGGGACTTGATAGGCTAGTGGTCAAACGGAAAAGACGCACGCACGTACATGTAAAATATTATTTGTGAATCTAATGACGAAATTCTTCACTTATTAATTATTATAGATAAAATAACATGTACACATACCTACTTGGCAAAAAAAATCATTTACTTACCCTTTATGCCCGCTGTACACTCTCGCCGAGAGCTCTCGGGCGAGAGTCTCGTGCGAGAGCCCCTCGCCCGAGTGCGATCATGTACATTCTCGCTTAGTTCAATCGCAGTTAAGAACTCAGACAAGATGGACGAAAACGACCATTCACCATTCGCCATGCATCGAAAGATATCATTGTAATCCAAAGATTTATAATCATATTTAATTTTATTTCTCACAGATAATGACTGATAATGTCGTTTATTATTGTTATTTTTCTGTTCTACACTGTCCAACGTCGAAACTAGTACTGAAAGACGCGAGAGTGTACAGTAGTGCGCTCGTTTTCCTCGCGAGACCCTTTGTCTCGGGCGCAATATACCGACAACGGACCGAGAGGGTCCGAGACAGGCGAGACGAGGCGAGCGCACCCATTTACACTCTCGCACTCGGGCCGCCTCGCTGTGTCTCGGCGAGAGTGTACAGCCGGCTTTACATTTTTCGCCTTCTATCCACGGGAGGTAAACCCATCAAGCCCCATTACGACACCGGTGACCACGACAACAATAGAATAATAATAGATTTCCAAGAATCCGCGATCGAAGGATTAATAGATGTAGGCGATAACAATAGAATAACAATAGATTTCCAAGAATCCGCGATCGAGAGATATTAAGTGACTTTTGATTGTGCATATTTTGTGCATATTTCGGCCATTTTGGAGGTCGCGCTCAGTTTAAAAAGTAATTTCATACCGAGCGAAAATCGTTACATAGTATTCCACTAATACATAACATAACAGCTTTGATCGTCAGCCACTTCATAATGGGTGGAATAAAAATTGAAAGCATCTCAAAGTTGTTGTTGGGAATCGTATTGAATTGACATTAAAAAGATCCCAATTCGCACCCAATAAAGGTTCATATTATCTAGATTATACACGTTTAGGTTGGGTAGGTTTTATTTTAGTTTTAGTATATAAAAATAGATGGCGCTTTTAAAGTAAAATATATTTAATTCTTCTTCATAAATATTGACTATCGAATTAATTACTTAAAATTGCTGCTATGTGAGTTAATTTTATAGTTAATTCAAACGAAAATTGCCGTCAGCTGAATGTTTGCAGGTGGAAATGTCGTCTACGTGACGCCCTAGGATACATTGAGCGCGAAGTAGGGCTATATTGGTCATAGCTTATATCGCTGGCTGACGGTTTTTCCACCATCGTATTAGCGACTGATAGTTTTCTTTATTATTTACAAAGTAGAAACATTTACCTGTATAAATTTTGTACGGTATAAAATGACTTTATATTCAAAAAATTTTTACATGTTCAGTAACGCGACTGACGTGGAATCCCCCGTCTGCAATACGGCTGACGGTGATTTTTTGGTTAAACATGACCTCAGTAATCATCCATCAAAGTTTCATTCGGTAGAAAATCACTTTTCGCGACTATTTTTTTTACAACTTTGAAATACTCTCAGTTAACATTCCACCACTGGTGCGGCGACTGACGCTGATTATATTGATTGATAAATATTAAGCTACCGCTGGGCAAAAATTTGGTCGGTATGAAATCACTTAGTAAACGATAGCACTACCTCCTTTTATTATTATGTCATAAGTAGACATCGGATTATATGCACGATCAAAGTGCCGAAATATGCATGCAAGTATGCACGAAAAAATGGCCGAAATATGCATAAAATATGCACAATAAAAAGTCACTTAATATCTCTCGATCGTGGATTCTTGGAAATCTATTGTTATTCTATTGTTATCGCGGTCGAATTCGATCGCTTGGAGCTTGACGGGTTAAAATTTATTACTTTTTTGAAGAGTTTTCCGGTGGTGCCGTTAATAAAAGCGCCAATTTTTACAATTTCATCAAATCCAGGATTTTTAATGTATCATACAGCACCAATGAGAATTTTCCGATTGTAATCTTTATTTGTAATGGAAGTTTATTAAATCGTTAACTACTTTATTCAAATTTTTCGCTAATGTTGCCAACTATAATGAAAAATTTGTTTCTAGAAAGATAATGTACCTATTGGATGTATTACATTCTTTAAATGGGGATGGAGCCACATATTTGAAGTGATTTGATCTATCGTACCTCTGTTTTGTGGTCTCGATGTACTGGTTTGGAGAATACAAGGCATCTACAAGGGCATAAAACTACCGAAATATGCACTATCAACGAAAAATTGCCAAAATATGCACTATCGCCTAAAAAGTGCCATTATATGCATTTGCATATGCAAGTATGCAAATGCATATAATCCGATGTCTAGTCATAAGTCATAACCAATGATATTCAACTTGAGTTTTTTTATATAATATCATTGGTCATAACTCATAGGTCCGTCATCTGCCTATGAATCAACTTCTCTGATTGATACCTAGCACATACTATAAAAGGATGTTATTGACTTGTACAATTATTATACCGTAAACTACCATTCATTGGACAGCTAAGGATTTTTTTACAGAAAAAGCTCTAAAATATTAAAATATACTTCGCATGAAATAGAAATAGATATCACATTAATGAGGAATTTTCTTAGCTTTTTAATATGATTGTCAAACAGCTTCCATTTTAGTAACTAGATGGCGTATGGGTAGACAACTATCGGTAATACCAGGGAATACCATCAATAATTGCTACATAACTGGGCAAAAGCATGTAAAACTTGATACATTTTAATTTGAAAAAGACACAATAATATTCCAATGAATAGGATAATAAAGTTATAATAACGATGTCTTAGTTAAAACTCGCGGAAGAAATAACTCTATTTACCGTTGTTCACACCAAATGTCACAGGAATAATACATTTTCGTTTTGACAACATCTTACTTGCACTTGTGCAAGATAACATATATTTAGAGGCTAATATTTTAGTACGGTACGGAAATAAAAAAAATTATGTCAAAGTCTTCTTCTTCTTCTTTTAAAATATGGCTCCTTGGTGAATCGCCAGTGTCAGAGTGCGTTGACGAATACTCTGCCGAGAGGTTTTGTGGAAAAACAAGGGTACGGTAATTATGAAATATGTCATACTGTCACATTCTAAAAAAAAGGTTTAATTAATTTAACATAAAATGAATTTGTTATCCTTTGATTTAAGTAAGTGTCTTTTCTTATTGCTTACGTATGATGTGTTTCTTGCGATTGCCCATTCAAATTATATTTAATTGCAGAAATGTTTACCAAAGCTAGAACTGCTGGAGATGGAATGGAATCTAACGAATGTGTTACCGAAAGTTCGGAACGATATAAACAAGTCATTAGGAAAGACCAAAAGAGAGAGGTTCCACTAACTGGTCGCCTAGTACAAGTGTTTCCTACGAAATTCATCAGTGCAGAGAGAACAAGCTCACAGATATATTCCAAAACTCCCAAGTTTGTTCCCTATGAACCTTATCCTGGAGCTGTTAAACCCATAATGGGAAAAACGCGTCCAAGAAACAAGAAATCAAGGAATAACATGGATATTAACAAACTCATCAGTCAAATGTCACAAATGAACACAGATATGACTGAATATAAACCGAGGCATAAGTCCAACAAAGAAAATAAAGAGAACCTTCAGGAAAGTAAGAAATCAGACAGCGAAAACCAAATGCAAATAAAGATTGATGAGCTACTTAAAGAAAATGAATCACTTAAGGAGCAATTAAAACAACAAGTGCAGGTAGTATTTGATATCTGTGTGGTTCATTCTTTTAACCCATCAAGCCCCAAGCGGCCACATGCGGGCATGAAACAATTTAATATCTATTGTGTCTCATTTCCCACGATCAAGGGATTAAAAGATATAAAACTTTGGTAGTTACTTTTTTTTTTAAATATAATATAATATCTATGGACGCTTCATACCACGTCAGTCTGGCCCCATGCTAAGTACCTACTATTGTCTCTGCATTTGTTGAAAATACATCTCCTTTTTAATTTCATTGATGGCAGTTAATTTAAATTTCTTCCATCATTTAGAAGAAGCAAAGAATAAAATGGCCTATTGATGTTTCTAGGTAAACAAGGAACTTAAAACAATGTTAGTGGCATCAATGGGTGAAGATCTAGAAGTACAAGTCCAGTCTCTTAACGAGGATAAGAAACACTTAGCCGATGCCCTGCTCAACTCCTCACAACATCTATCTACCCATCAGGTATTTTTAATAATAGATTTTGTCTTAATTATTTACATCAGCGGTCGGCAACCTTTTGGCAGGCAAGGGCCACAAGGTGGCAAAACAAACTAAAGGCGGGCCGCAGACCTCATACTCTTATTAACCCTAGAAATAAGTTTTTATTAAAAATGGCACAAACTGCAAACAGCTCGTTACGCAGAACGTATTTTTAAGTGGCGATAACTACTGGCAGTATTAGAAAACATTGTTTTTGATACACATAACTTATTCACAAAACATTCACAGGCCGCGACTAAGACATTCGCGGGCCGCGCGTTGCCGACCTCTGATTTACATTAATATAGGTAAAATTAAATATCAAATATTTACCTTTATTTTAGGAACAAACTGAATGGCTAGCTGGACAGTGTGAGGTGTGGAGAAGTAAATTTTTAGCTAGCAGGTAAGCTATTTTATCACATCAAATAAAATATGAAATAGAGAAGTGTTTCTAGAAATCTTAACTTAGCACATAGAAATACCATTTAAACAGACTGAAGTTATGCACTACACCACTGGTTCCCGAACAGTGGTCCACATAAACTATTAAAATGGTCCTTGAATGATCTTAAATTAATCCTTCGATCGCAGAAAAATGAGAGACAATAGCCTTCCGACAAAGAGTGGCCCCTATTAACAAGAAAAATATAGAAAACTCAGCACTACATCATTGTCTTATAAACATATTTTACGTTTCAGTTTGATGATAGAAGAATTGGCTTCATGTAAAAAAATATTACATGAGAAGACTTTGAAATTGGAACAAGCTATCAAACAGCTACTCGATGAGCGGTGTAGAGTGAGGGAGATGACAACATGCACATACAAAAACCTATACCGCCTTCATGAAAACTGGCTAGAGAGTATAGCCATAGCCGAGTATGTGGGAGCAAATAAAGTTTCTGCTAGACCGATTGGTAACCTTAACTTTAATACATCAATACCACATTCAGCTAATATATTAGATATAGCATCAGTAAATTTGAAGTTATCTGAGAATATATCTAGCTCAGTTGAAAAACAAGATGTTGGGCATTTGGACGGACTAGTGACAACTACAGAAGCCGAAAAATTTGCAGAAGAGGTATGATATGAACTTATTTCGTTTTGTTAAGATTCTTATGTGGCATGTCAGAAAAGTGAGTGGAAGCTGTTGGGGGAGGCCTTTGCCAAGAGGCACACAGAAACAGAGACCGCGCTACCGAATAATAATTTGAATATTTTGCAATGTATGTAAAATAAGTGTATTTTTTATGAATAAAGGCTTATAATATAATATAAAAAAAAGATTCTTATGTACAGGGTGTAACAAAACTAAACTAAGTGATAATACCCAAGGGTCAATTCAGACCACAATGCGACGCATAGATGCATAATTTGTACTGAACTGACAGTTGCAAATCTGTCAAATCCATATTGTAAATTTAGATTATTTATTATGCATCTACGCGTCGCGTTGCGGTCTAAATTGACCCTCAGCGTGTTTACACACGGTGCCGCAGCGGCAGCGTTTTTCGCCGCCGCGGTGCCGCAGAACCTGCGGTATCTACCGCAGATTCTGCGGCACGATCATGGGCACGACTAGTCTCGCATGTTTGTTGAAAACTGCGGCACCGCTCGCCGTCGCGTCGCCGCGGCGGCGCCGTGTGAAAAGGGCCCATAGAAATACAAGGATGAGTATTGAGTATGCAGCGGCGCCGCCGCGATGCGGTACCGCTGCCGCTGCGGCGCGTGTGTAAACAAGCTTAGGGAGTGTATGTGTATTGTGTATGTATAATGTATGTTATACATACAAATAAAAAATAGGAGACATTGAAAAATGCTAAAAGAAGTTGTGACCTTCATTTTGATAAATACTGTAACTGCTTTATTAACTCTTCCAAGTTATAAAACTTAAATTCCCAGAAACCATTTCAAGTCATGTTTAATATTATTTCAGGCAATGGCCATGCCAATAGAAGTGAAGAAAGTGAACGAAGATCCTGTTAATGCGTTAGTGAATCACGCTTATAACAACAGCTCCAATGTTACGCCACCAGTAGCGTCCTGCGCTCATTGTAACGGAAAAGTCCAATTACTGTAGTGTAAATCAATGATATTCAACTAAATACAGATCTGTTACGTTCATACTATTTTCCGGTTTAAATTACTTCCGAACAATTTTCAAATTCAATTGTCAAATTTGACAGATAAGTGAAACAAAAGATACGAAATGACATTTACATAAAAGAGACAAACTATACAAAAGACGGGTCAATTGGCCCGTATTTAATGGCTTCACAACGCGCGCGGTAGTAACATATCTGCTTTGAGTTTTTTTATATAATATCATTGAGTGTAAATAATAATTATTATTATTGTATGTACTATCAGAAATTGATTCATAGACAGATGATAGACTTTCGTAATCTGGTCGAGTTATGTCAAACCTAGCTGACAGTCGACAGATCACGACTTATGGCCGGGACACAAAAACACGACACGGAGTCGTGTCGTGTTTTTGTTTCCCGGCCCTTATACTCTGGAACGAACTGTCACCATGCAGCAGTATTTCCGGACCTATACGACCTGCAAACCTTCAAGAAGAGAGCGCATTCTTAAAAGGCCGGCAACACGCCTACAGCTCTTCTGATGTTGCGAGCGTCTGAGTGTCCATGGGCGACGGTAGTCGCTTACCATCAGGTGACCCGTTTGCTCGTTTGCCAACTTATTTAATAAAAAAAAATTGAATTGACATAATACGACCAAACGACGTAGGTCCGTCAACTGCCTATAAATCGATTTCTTTGATGGTACTTTGTTTAATATTGCTTCGTTTTTATACAGGGATGGAACAGAAAAGAGGGCATTATAGTATGGTCTTTATAAATCAATCTCATTTTAATTTTCCATATGAAAATATTGTTTACCATACCTTCACTACTTATTATGTACTTAGACAAAACTGCCATAAGTTGGGTTAAATATTTAAATCTGAATAACAATACATCCTCCTGTATTACAAAGCACAAAATTTGTAGGTAAATTAAACAATAAAGTTTATTTGCAACAACGTACATGGTGCAGATTTACATAATATACCTACAGGATGCAATTAAACCTACCGGCCAAATTTTTTTAGGGCTTAGGTATCATTAGTAAAATATTAACACCCCTATTTTTTGGTTAAATGGACTCTCATTTAACAAAAAAAAAATAGGGTGTTAATTTTTTTACAATAATATATTTTATCCCACTTAAAATCGTTGCAGAACGGTCAATTCGTGGCAGTGGGTAGAGCGGTAGTGGCGCCGGAGCCACGCGCCTGCGACGCGTAATGTGAAGTGTCCATTAATTACTGTGGTGTTTTTTAGGAAAACTTTCTGAAGCTATTTCTCAACATTTTAGATAGTGATTATATAAGAAAAAATACATGTATTTTTATTTTTAACAAATATCAATAAGTTCATCGAAATTTGGCCGGAAGGTTTAATTGCACCCTGTATATTAAGATATGTAATTCAAATTAGCAGCCGCAAATTGGCTCATGCTTGGCATGTGCTGGTACACCAAGAGGCATATTAATTGTAGGATAGGCATATTTAAACACAATATTTGCTTAGATACAAAAAGCTTATAAATATTGTGTTAAAATATGCCTTTCCTACAATCATTATGAAGTGTGCGAAAAAGCAAATTCGCCACCATAAAATATTAGGGTTTTAATTTGTAAGATACATAATATTGTCATTAATACTTGTAAATACTAAATAAAGATAGTAAGTAATTGATATTATAATCGTATTTTTTATAATTCATTTGTTATTATTATAAATTTTACTAACTTATTACTTAAAATAAACTGAATTGCCACTTGAGATTTTTTTATTATTTATTATATGTCATGCTCATGTGTAACTAATAAATGGCAATGAAACGCTGTATTCATAAAATATGCATTAATAATTTAGGGGGTGCCTCCGCTGCCGGCGCCGGTTGCCGTAACGGCTGCCGGCGCCAGTTGCTGTAATGGCTGCCGGCGCTGTTTTCCGAACTCCGAAGTTTGCCGAAGTCACGCGATGTTTGCCGAATAGGCTGCCGGCGCCTATTCGGCAAACATCGCTTGTCGAATGACAGAATAATGATCAAAAACATCAGTCTTGAGCTAAAGGACTATGAAAAGTACATATAATAAGGTCATAAAATATAGGTATCGGTAAAGTCGAATATATTAATTGAGATTATAATTATTTCTTTTTAAAATTTGTGTATCGGGACTGGAACCTAGCGCTTTACGCATTATCACCGGCTCCCATTTTGAGTGCCAGCGCCGGCAGCCGTTGTTTTATATCTCGGCTGCTGGCAGTGTACTTACCGCCGGCTCCCATTACTGATATTTTTGGTAGCCGGCGCCGGCAGTGGAGGCAATCCCAATAATTTAATATGAATCGGTGGGGTACCACTTAAATAATGTTGAACCATTAGGGCCGATTCACACCGGATCGGCAGCGGTCGGCAGAGGCGCGATCGGCAGCGGCGATCTTAAACATTATTTACATACTTATAAGTACTAGTTTTGTTTAAAATTTTTTCACACTAAAAGTGCTCTTCGCGCCGCTGCCGGCTGCTGCCATTCCGGTGTGAATTGGCCATTATTGTTGTACTATAATACATATATTGATGTAAGAACTATTAAAGGTAAGACCGCACTAGGCGTAACTGAACTGCTGCAGCGGAACTGCGCGACACGACGCGTCAAAATATTCTTTGCATGAAATTATATGAGACAACACGCACTACGCGGCAACTGAACTGCACTGCAACTGAACTGCGCGTCAAAGATGATCAACTAACCAAAAGTGTCGCGACGTGTAGTTCCGTTACCGCGTTGTGCGGTTTGACAAACTTCATTTTCATAGTCAGTCAGCTGGTTGGAAGCGCTCAGAGCAGAGGTTGCCTAGATACTGAATATATTTTTGTAGCGCCGCTGCAGTTCAAGTGCGGTATACCCAAAAATGACGCGTCGTGTCGCGCAGTTCCGCTGCAGTTCAGTTACGCCTAGTGCGGTCTTACCTTAATTCGTCAATATTATTATATAAGTAGGTCGCGCGCAACTTTGAGATAGCTTGGCGAAACTCCAGGAGCAAACAAGACTCAAAAGTCACCTAACCCTACTAAAGAGACCAAAAAATAAAAACTGTATTCTCATTTAATTTTGCCAAGCCGTCTTAAAGTTGCGTATTCCTCAAAAAATTCAGATAACTACGTACCTATGTGTAGGTATACCTACTTATTGTTTTTTTTTTAAATAAGTCTATCAAAACGCATACCTTACATCTCATGTGTCTAAGGCTGGTATAAATAGTCAGTACTTAAGATGCGACCCTGTCTCAAGAGTCAAGACGCGGTTCGGCTCTGTGATTGGTCCAAATTTTGACAGCCAACCAATCACTGAGCCTGAACCGTGTCTTGAGACCGAGATGCACCTTGAGTACTGACTATTTATACCAGCCTAAAAATTGTCGTGGCAACAATTTTACTGAACCTATGAACATAGCCCTAATTTAACCAAAGGCCTTAACGATTTTCGAGGTGAAGGCGCGGCCTTATCAAAAAAGATTAGTAGTAGCAAGCTAGAAGTTAGGAGCTTTTACCTATCTCCAGAACTAGTTATTTTATGGAAAATAAAACAGCCTTTACGTAACAAAATATATTATACGTATTACGTTGTACATTTTTATATAAGTAAGTTTAAAATCTACATTTTTTGTTGAATGTGTTACCGCAGCGTAGCCCCGAGGCTGGTCGCATCAATCGTAGTGTAGTTATACGCCAGATAATCCTTCACCGGAACATACTTGGCTCCCCCAAACCAATCCACCATCGCGATTTGGGCTATTTTCAACTTAGCGACGAACCAGTCGTGGTCTGAAATTATATTAACCTTATGACATTGTTTATCATTTGCATGTATAACAAATCGGCGTTTATCATTAAACCAAGATAGTATAGAATAAAGAATCGAACGTGATGCAACAAATACAATAAAAATTATCAAGATCTTCGTAATAAATTAATATTTATAATAGTAATTAAAGTTAACTCTAGAAGTACAGTCAGCTACATATTCTTAGAAAAGTTTTGGTTAAAAAATTTTAAATCGATTTTCAAACGGCCATTTGAATGTATGCGGGAAAATTGCGGGCTATTTCTTCGTAATCGGCTTCGCAATCACTTTAGTTTTTAACCAACTTCCAAAAAGGAGGAGGTTATACGTTCGTCTGTTTATATATTATATATATATATATATATATATATTTTTTGTATGTTCAACCATAACTTCGCCGTTTATGGACAGATTTTCATGATTCTTTTGTTGTTTTACAGGGTTGAATCCGAAGTTGGTACCATGTTCACAAAAGTGGTGATCTGATGATGGGATCCATGACGAATCGAGGAGACTCCTTGAAATTTATATGGGAACATGATATGGTGATTTCGATTTTTTCTGAAGTGTTTCAGGCATATACTACCAAAAAGTAAGATTTTGCACCAGGATGTACCCTGGTTCGGAAGGTACCCAACAGAACTTTTGAATCCTTATAGATACAAGTTTGAGGATATTGGCTTTATTTAAACTACTCCAAGCAAATCCTACATTATTTGTGCTGAACATAGGCTAAATTTTATTTTGGAAAAATAGGGTTTCGTAAGATATTTGGGTTTTTCGGACGCCAGGTGAAAAAATCAACCAGAAAAGTTACTTATTTTAAGTACGCTGCCGAAACTATAAAAGATAGAACCATAAACTGTTCTAAGTATTGTAGATCTTATAAATATTTACAAAAAAGTCCGCGACACACTATACTTATCTATGTCGAGTGAGGCACAATAACCATATTTTTATTTAAAAATCTTGAATTTTTTTGGACAACATTTAAACGCGTTTATTTTACTCATGCCATTAATCCTTATCAAAATAAATTATTTCATCACTAAGTACAGTTTATGTAGATAAAATTTGGTCTTTGAATGATTAAAATTGGACGTTTGGTTTTGAAATTATGGCGAAATTAAAATATTACGATAGTAGGCGTCACCAAGCGGGATGCGCTTGCGGTAGGAAGACAATCTGTGCAGTGTGCACTGTACACTGATAAAGACTGCGTCCGCGTCGTCGATGTCAGTGTCGGAGTCTGTGAATTGACCTGGGAATCATTTTGCTGACCGAGTCTTTCCTGGGTAGGTTTTTTGCAGCCGTAACCGACATCCACGTGGGCAAAGCCGCAGGCGACCGCTAGTAATATGTACAACTCTAAGACAACAAGCTATAATACGAGTATTATAGCCTTGTCGTCTTATATTATGTAACTAAAAAGGGTAAAATTATTATTTTTTAACAAAAAATTACAACCGACTTCCAAGGTAAAAACAAAAGTAATACTTATTCTTAATCTAAAAAGAATCAAATAATTCTTATTCCTTATTATAGTGGCGTCTTCAGACTTCGCCTAAACCTCAACAATTTCTGTACTCAATCTTCATGCTTTTGAAGTCGGTACCAGCTTACCTTCGCGCAATTGCTATGTCAAGGATCTCAGAACTTTTCCGGGCTGGTAGTTGGTACCGACTTCAAAAGTACGAAGATTAAGTACAGAAATAGATGAGGTTTAGGCGAAGTCTGAAGACGCCACTATAATAAGGAATAAGAATTATTTGATTCTTTTTTGAATTAAGAATAATTTGTTTCTATGTTAGATTCGAGTGTTAAAGTAAAATAATTTGTAATTAATGCAGTGCACCTGCTCTGCATGTTGCAGTTGTGGATGTCTTTATATTATTTAACGACAAAATCTTGAATACCAAATACTAATGCAACAGCTGGCTGTCTAGACTTATTAGTCTAGCTGTCTAGCATGTAGGTAGTAGATAGTAGATACCAACAATCGACGATAATACTAAGCCAATTTTTCTTTTAGAAAAAGATAAACGAGACTTTATTTCTATGCAATTTATTACTTCATACCTGTTAAATTCAAGACATAAAATAAAAATACTAGAAAGTCAAAGTTATAGAAAAATTTACATTATAGGTAAATATTTAACTTTTTGGATGTTTAAAAATATGTTCTTGCGTTTATGATACGTAAGTCGATTTTGCTAAGTTCAGGGATACTACGTGGTTTGTCGGATAATAAGGATTTCCTTATTATTATTATTATCAACATCAGCTAAGGCGATAGGTATATGCGCCGTTTTTTAGAAACGAGAAGAACTATAGTAAGACAGGTCCTTATTTTGGATTAGGATAAGAAACAAACCTGGTGGATAGTTAGCCATGTCTGGGTGCCTTTCAAACAAAGCTCCTTTCGCGAAATTATACTCCGGCGTTCCTTCCTTGATCTGTAAATAAACGGGTCGTTAGATAAGAAAGGTCACTGTTAAAGTTTTAAGAACAAAAGCCGCTTATAAAATATTATCTTTTGTTTGGGTAAAGCTTATCAGTATTTAGATGATAAGGTGGACGTGATGACTTGAACGTATTGGCATTATCTGCAGTAATTGCATGTCTACTTAATATATTGGGTCACGGTTGATAAAGGTATTGTACCATCGAGGAAGTTGATTCCTATGCAGTTGAGAGACCAACGTCATTTGGTCGATTATGTCAATTCAATATTAATTGTGATCTGTCGGCTGAGTTTGACCTAATGCGACCAAACTACGTAGATCCCCCATTTGCATAGGAATCAACTTCCCCGAGTGTACAAAAAATATATACCTTCTTCATCTTGCCCGAAAGCATAAGTCTAGTGCATCTGGGGTCTTCCGGGTCCCACTTCTGAGTATCGCAGTATCTAGTCTCTTCCAAAGAAACGAGAACTGTGGCGCGGGTGTTTTTCTGTAAAACAAAAACCAAAGTGGAAAATGATTTATCAGCATAACTAGACGACTTATAAGAATTTAATATCATAAAGTATTTTAAGCATTTACCGTCAAATCACGAGCAGTGAAGTCCAGAGGTGACATGTAGAAGTATGGAACACCAGTAGAATTCGCTAGTGAGCCATCGACAATAGATTTAACATTTGAAAAGGGGAATCCCTCGATCGCTGGTAGCGTGGATATCGTAGCTATAGAAGCCCATGCTGCAAAATTTAATAAACAAATGTAGCACATTATGCATAAAGTATTAATGTTTAATATTTAACATTTAAATTTTTGATAAAATTTGACCTAAGTAGAAGGTTGCTTTTTCCTTATATGGTACATATTTTTGAGTTTTACCTATATGGCAACATAAAAGTCGTACAAAGTACCGACAAACATCTTTTTGTGTCCTTAAACAGCACTGTACTTAAAAAGATTTCGGCTATATTCCATCAATTACTTACCAGAGTTGTGCAACACATATCTTGCCATCTGAACCAACTTGGTGTGATCAGGTGGAGCGGGGGCATTTGTAGCAATCTCATTCGTCCTCAGCTGCTCATATTGTCTGTGATGGCTGCCCCGGCGCTCATCATGCCACTTGCATTCGCCGTACAAGTTGAGCAGACTCAACGATAATATTAGCACCTTCCACATTGCCTGGTTGGAAATTATAATTATTTATTTTGGATAAAAAATATATTATTAAAATTTAATGTGCTACAGCTAAAACTATTAACATTGTTAAAATACAATTCCAAGTGTCTAGCACGTGAATAAGTAATTTGTATGACCGTATTATGTCTGGGTACATCTTATAACCATCAACCACTTTCAGGCTTCATTTCCGAGGAATAAACTTTCAGAGGAATCGCTGAGAAGTGAGAACTCATACATTGGTTTTAAAATAAGCAAAATAGACATATTATTATTATCGAGACCCACGTCTCGTATCGTCGGTGAAAATCATATATGTACCTAGTTATATCTACCTAAGAGTTAAGCAGAATTTCTATCGCTCAACTTCCCCAAGTTATATAACTCGTCGATAAGGTTAAGGTATTAGAATTAGATAATAATATTATTATTATGTTATAACTTAGTAGTTAGTACAGAGGTAGGTTAAACGTGTCTTTATCTTATCCCCATTGACCTAACACATTTGGCTTAGTCAATAAGATAATTCAAATAATAATATTATCTAATAATATTATACATTGTATGTATACCTACGTCAACTCATACATTGCACAGTGTTTTAGAAATGCCCAAAATCGGACATGACTAAGTTAATGCAATGAGTCGATGGCGTCTTATATTTCAAATGCAAGAGTAGAACTCCCGTGTGCGCATTTTACTTCATTTTTGAGAATATCAATTTTTAAATTGGTCATTTTTTGACTCTCTAAAAACGAAATTATTTTATTTAAAATAATTACGAGGGTTTGTAAACGTGCTACCCAGCTGATTAGATTAATCATTATGAGACACAAATTTTGTACTTTATTTCATTCCTACAATCCAAGTAGTTCCTGAGATTTTCATGTTTTTTAAAATTTAGACTTTATTTTTTTCTCCTTTCCTATATGATTTCCGCACTTTCTGTCCATACTGAACAATACTTTGGTTTAGTATTTACACTACAATATTTTTATTTTTTGTGAATCGCGTCTCATACCAGAGATTTACGAATTTCTAATTTTTATTCGCGCCTTAAAAATTTTAAGAGCAAAGTTTCATTAAATACTTTTTTTTAAATAATCTTCTTATATATAAAAATGGGTTTTCAAATGTGTTAGTCGCGCTAAAACTCGAAAACCGCTGAACGGATAACGGCTTAAAATATTCGTAGAAGTCCAGGAAAGGTTTTTAAGTGACACGAAGTTCACCGGGACAGCTAGTCAGTTAAATAAAAATAAATAATCGGCCAAGTGCGAGTCGAACTCGCGCACTAAGGATTCCGTACCATTATAGAGCAAAATTAGGCCAAAAATTGTGTTTTTTGTATGGGATCCCCCCTTAATTTTTTATTTTATTTTAATATTATTATTAAATATTAAAGTACACATAAAACTAAGGACCTTGAGAAAAATTCAAGTACCTACCTGTTGCCATTATTGATATAGAGCCATAAAGGCCAAAAAAATCACGTGCCTTGTATGGGAGCCCCCCTGAAATATTAATTTTATTTTGTTTTTAGTATTTGTTGTTATAGCGGCAACAGATATACACAATCTGTGAAAATTTCAACTCTCTAGCTATTACCATTCTTGGGTTACAGCCTGGAGACAGACAGACAGACGGACAGACAGACGGACGGACAGACGGACAGACATCGAAGTCTCAGTAATAGGATCCCGTTTTTACCCTTTGGGTACGGAACCCTAAAAAGACGGGTTGCACTTCGGGAGTGCCAGTAGAAGTGAAAACTTTTTTTTTAAATAATAATAATAATAAATTTATAGTGTCGTTAATAATATTAAAGACACTATAAATTTATTATTATTATTATTTGAGTGATTATTATTTGACTAATTATTAAAAAAAATGTAAATGGTTTTTTATTTAACTCATCATTAAAAAAAAATAGTATTTGATGAAACTTTGTTCTTAACATTTTTAAGCCGCGAATTAAAATTAGAAATTCGTAAATCTCTGGTATGAGACGCGATTCACAAAAAATAAAAATATTATAGTGTAAATACTAAACCAAAGTATTGTTCAGTATGGACAAAAGGAGCGGAAATCATTCATATGGGAAAGCAGAAAAAAATAAAGCCAAATTTTTAAAAACATGAAAATCTCAGGAACTACTTGGATTGTAGGAATGAAATAAAGTACAAAATTTGTGTCTCTTAATGATTAATCTAATCAGCTGGGTAGCAAGTTTACAAACCCTCGTAATTAATTTAAATAAAATAATTTCGTTTTTAGAGAGTCAAAAAATGACCAATTTAAAAATTGATTTTCTTGAAAACAAAGTAAAATGCGCACACGGGAGTTCTACTCTTGCATTTGTAATGTCTGATTTTTGGCATTTCTAAAACACTGTGCATTGGAAATATATATTGAGTTTACAGGTATAGATGTTATGATTCGACTTCAAATGTTAAATGTTTGCCAAAACACGTATTAGGCTATTAGCCAGATGTGAGTTCAGGAAAATACACAAATAACTCTACCTAAAATATCACAGCTAAGCTGAATTATGTAAAACAACTGCATTTTACCACGTATGAACTAACAGGTGCCCAAATGGGCTGACAGGTCAGCTCTTGGTAAGCGTTTACCGCATGAAAGGCGCGTAACCCTCGTATAATAATATATTATTATCATTAGAACTCAGAAGTATAAATTGCAGAAGATATAATAATAGAAAAATCATTAATATAGCTATAGACTATACGTAGCATAATAGGAAAGTAAGTATTAGATCTCACCAGGGCCCCTGCTACCATAATATGTGCAATGTGTGGAATGCACACGGGCCCCATCCTCTAGGGGCGCCAAATCGCCATCTTGAGGGGCGCCAAAACCAAGGACCCAAAAAATTTGCCTAAAGGGGCGCCAAAATCCTTTTTTGCACACAGTGAGTCTCACTTATTCAATAAAGTTCATACAAAAATAAACCGGATTAAGCGCTTCCGTAAACAATAATTTACAGAGCAAGAAAGAAATGGCACTTATTATTATATTACGTAGTAGGTACATACTGAGTACTTAGCTAACTGTGCAAAAAATATTCAACTTAATTTAGTTTTTATACTATTTAAATAAAAATATTTTATTGTAAATAAATAACTGACTACTGAGTACATCTAAATAAGCAAGAAAATTAAGATTATTAAATAGTTATAAAACGAATTAAAGTTTACTTACCTGCTCAAATATTATAAATTGAAGCACTTATAAAAAAATCTACACAATTTTTTTTAACGCACTGTACTTCCACGGTCCACCGCAACAAGTCGCAAATGCGAAACAAAAACTGCGAAATCACAGGAAGTCTCACGAGTGACATCAAATGTCAAATAAACGTCAGGCGAGACAGATGTTCACACCACAGAATAAAAATACTTATAATAATATACGGGCGACAAACCGCGGCAAGAAACAAAAGAAGATTACTATTCACTACCTATTCACTAGTCACTACTGCGGACACTGAAAGTTAATTTATAGTGAATCAGAAATCATTCGTTAATACAATAATTATTATTGTATTGTTAGAGGCGAAAAGCGATGCACGTACACGCAATACTGATTATTATTATCAAAACTATCGTGTACTTTTTACGAGTACTTTTATTTTATTGTTTTTTTTTGTAATATATTTTATCCTGTTATAATTCATAGCTTGTAATATGATAAGTCACTCTAGAAGAGTCTAGACTCTTTAGTACTCATAGGACTGAGAAGCAAGTTGAGGTACCTCTTTTCAAATTTTTGCATAATATCTTTAGAATTCCATCTAACCGCTAAACATCGCGAAAAAACGAGCAAAGAAAGTTTCGGCGCGGTACAAATCAAAATGTAACATTTCCGACCTTTGATAAGATGTCGCTTAACCGATTCGTTGCCACCTTCATTTCACCAAATTCTTACGACAGGCCAAGTACTTTGTTCGATGACGCACCATAAGCGTCATCGGCTCTGCTAAACGATGACGCGCCACGTGCGGCATTGGCCACTGGTTGTGTTTTATGCATATTTTATTGTAAATAGGCGTAAATCAGAGAGGGAAAAGATAAATTTTGTGTGCAGTGTTCGTATTAGTTGTAATTCAAAGCTGATATGGCGTATAAAAGTAGTAATTCATACTGTTAACAAAATGTGTAAGTAGTCGTCAACCTTTGGCACAAATTTTGCTCATACGAGTATGTAGGTATTAATGATTTTAATTAGTGCTGGTTACTAAAAGCCGAGCTTTGTGAGGGCTCACGTCGTCACACCTTGACTGACTGATGATAACACATATAACACGGACTCGCGCACGAAGGGTTCCGTACCATTATAGGGCAAAATTATGCCGAAAATTATGTTTTTGTATGGGAGCCCCCCTTCATTTTTTAATTTATTTATTTAATTTTATTTTGTTTTTAGTATTTGTTATTATAGCGGCAACAGATATTCATAATCCGTGAAAATTTCAATTCTATTACCGTTCTTGAGTTGCGGCCTGGAGGCAGACAGACAGACAGACAGACGGACAGACAACGAAGTCTTAGGCTGGCCTCACACAGCCGGAATGTCTTTCTGAATTCATATTATTAATTCAGAAAGACTGGAATTCGATACAATATCAGTAAGTATGCTCCACGTACACATTCAGATTTTTTTCAGATTATGTTTCTCAGATCGATCTGTAAAAATGATACTGACGAGCGTTCTGAATTCCGGATCGATAAATATAAGATTATGATTTCATAACGCGCGTATTTCTATACATTTTAATAGAGCGGCACACACATACTGGAATCAGATTATGAATTATTTCATTTGACACTGCAAGAAGCTAACCCCTGGACGTGTTGTGACCTGCTGGCGTGATGTCTGACACGGAAAATTTAATCTTAAGCATTGAAATATAGGACACATCCATTGAGGATTACCATGACAGGGAAAAAAACATAGCGTGGTTGGAAATTCTTAAAAGTTTAATTCCAAATTGGGAAACATTAAGTGAAAACGAAAGTAAAAGAAAAATAATATATATTAGTATTAATTCTTCTTCCATAAAGACGTTTAAATATGTGCCAGGAATCATGAGACTACCTATCAATCTTATTTTCAAAGATGTGTGTGAGGCAAGGTGCCGAAATTTAGATTATGAATTTCCAATTATGAATTATTCAGAGAGACGTTTCGGCTGTGTGAGGCCAGCCTATTAAGGCTGGCCTCACACAGCCGGAACGTCGGAACGGAATAGGGTCCCGTTTTTATCTTTTGGGTACGGAAGTTAGAACCCTAATTACATGTTAAAGCACAAATCAATAGGCATGATAGTTTTTCCGTAAAGGTTATGGAATTTATTATGACTAGCAACTTCATCTAATTTAGTTGAAGAATAAATAACTTAGAGTAGTTGTGTAGCTATGACAATATAAATTTGTATTAAAATTTAAGAGCTCTCAGAAAATCGTTTATTTAAACAAATTAAATACGTTTGTTTTGGATAATCAGCAGGAATATAATGACTTTCCTGAATATAGCCAGCCACGATTTACAAACATACTCAAATGAAAATTGCCTGGAAAACGACAATAAGGAGAATGAAAGTTTTCCAGAATATAGTCACTCAATATTGCAAAACTTTACATTGAAAAGGACATTAAGTAATTGAAAGTTCTCGTATTTGTCATGACGCAAAAAATAACTCAACAGACAGTAGCATCGAAGCTAAATTACTGACGCTGATGAAGATGAGTGTTAATAAGAAAAAAAAGTTTCATAAATACGCTAATCGCAGAAAAGTAAGGATTCTTTGAGTGAACCAATGATTGACGATCTCTGACTAGTAGCCTTTAATTCTAAAATAAACGGCCACGCATAAAATTGAGTTCAACATGTATATTTAGACAAGGGAATTGTAATTACAGTATAATAAATTAGTTTTAACGTGTTTTTTAACAATTCTTATATGCCGCGTCTGGCGCGTCATCGGCCTCACTAAAACTTTTTGAATGACGCGCTGGGCGCGGCATTGGCCACGAATCGGTTAGTCTAGTGTCTACTCTAAGGGTCAAGACTCAAGTTTATCATCCCTGTAATATGTTATGTAAATAAGACAGCTATGTGTTATCTATATTTAATTATCATATTTTCAAATACATTTTAATACACTGTTAGTTGTAGTAATAAAAATTAACGCTGTTGAGTGCTCTTAGCGATTTGCTCTTTGAGCATAAGTATACTGGCTCTTTGCTCCGGAGGCAGCAGAGCAATTTGTTCGTCCGACAACTGCAGTACTTGCATAATGAGCGCCGCCTGCAAACAAAATGAATGATTTTCACTACATCGTAAGGAAGTAATATAATATATTGTGAATTACTGTGATCATAAAAATATACCCGTTCACATAAGAACCGTCAGTTTTTTCGTCTGCAAAAACTTTTTAAATCCAATTGTTATGCACCCGGGTGCCGCACAACAATTGAATATCTATTGTGTCTGCAATTTCCATGATCGAGCAGATTTCACTATGTATATTTTTTGATTTTAAGGCCAAATTCGATTTAAGTCTTACCTTTTCTTGGTCTGACGCTCCTGATGGAATTCCTTGGATGGTCCTTGCTTGAGCAGCATTCGGCATGCCAGGAGGCATTTGTTCTGTGGTAAAAATAATTATAAATATTTTTATAGATAATAGAAAGCCTTCACAAATGCTGACATAGTCAAGTCATGAAATAAGGTACTATCAGAGAATTTAATCAGACAAATGGCGGACCTACGTAATTTGGTCGCGTTATGTCAAATCCATCCGATCACGACTAACACTGTATTGACAAAACCCGACCAAATGACGTAGGTCCGTCAACTGCCTATGAACCAATTTCTTTGATGGTACATGATAATATGTCAAGAAATAAGGTTAGAAATCCATCCATCCCAGGCCCATTGTTAACCATACTTATAATATAACTTTTTAAACATTAAATTAAGTAATCAGTGTCTATACTCGGCGCGGCGAACCTTGGTCTCTATGACACTGCCCACTGACAGTTAAGGCTGCTCTTTCTAAAAAAGCGTGCAGATGAAACAACTTTTCATCGGCATTAACAGAGAAATTATATCTGAAAAAAATAATTAGTAATCTACATGATATGATACGTAATTTGGTTTTGCCACATTTTTTCTATCGGTATATCACATAATAAAGAAATAAAAAACCAAATCACCTCCAAATCGTTGAATGAAACCACTTTACTCCTTCATTATTTATCAAAAGAATATATAAAAAATATCTACTGCTTTGCAATACATAAGTTAATAATTTGGTTTTTTTACTTTTTTGAAATATGTATTATTTTAAGCCTTAAAAAGGTTTTTTCTCCTATTTCGCCCTATCATGGACGCGGCGAGCGTCGTAACCGCCACCGTACAAGGCGCGCTGTTATGAATGTTATTTTAATGTCATTTACGTCGATATTCGCACTGACAGAAATCGACCTGCTAATTTAGGGAGTAGAAGGCCCTTAAATTTATAATTAATGGCATTTTTAGTCGCCTCTAATATGATCCTAATTTAATGGTGACGCCACTACAATGTTATTAACTGTCAGTGTCATAGGGACCAAGGTTCGCGCGCCGAGTATAATATTAAAAGTTCAGCAACTACTTATGTAGACTTATAACTACTTATTATTGCGTCGCCCTACTTTGCAATGTCACATTTTATGTAAAAATAAACTACTTACGTTGTGGTGGTTTAGGCTGGTTCCTGGGGTCGTTGGATCGCACACGCGGGTCTTGGCTGAACGATTGCATGTTCGCCAGGCGCGGATCACGCGGGAACGACCTGCATACAAATACATACAATAAACACACATACACGCACGCATGCACACATAAATCATGAAAATGTCATACACACACACAAAACATAAAACAATCCTTTGACAACTATACATGCTGTGAATGGTAAAAAATTGTAATGAGACAATGAGGCCTATAATTATTAAAAAATAATATGAAAAGAAAAGATGAAAATGACAATATTATACAGTAGTAGAGCTTGTCCAACTTGAAATGACGCGCCGCTCCCTCGTATTCACAGTACAAAAATGTTTCATTTATATCAACTTTGAAGTGGTGGGGCGCGTCATTTCAAATTAGACGTAAATAAAAAATATCTGAATGCATAATCAAAGAATAAGTTACAATGCGTGTAACTTACGGTTCCCTTGTTTCCAATGTTAAAGGAGTTCTTGAAACAAATTTAACTTAGCGTTAGGAAACAGAAATAGCAAATCGAAATTCCATAAACTAAGACGATATGGGGTATCCACATTTTTTTATTAATATTAAAAGTATAATATTAAAAATATATAGCTATGGCGGTTCTTGACATACCTACAGCCTGGAGACAGACAGACGGACAGACAGTCATCGAAGTCTCACGAATAGGGTCCCGTTTTTACCTTTTGGGTACGGAACCCTAAAAAGTAAAAACTAAGGAAGAGTAACTGTGTCAAAAATTTTGTCCGCAAGTCTACAAAATGTGACCCGAATATATGCATGCTTTATACATACTTTCGGTACAATTTTTTTTTGTTATTATAAAAGTGACAATTATTGTCAATGGCTTTATTTGCTAAATTTGAATGTTAGTGTTTCGTAGGCCGTAGCTATTGACTATTGTCATATTTTAGTGTGAAAAAAAAACCCAATTCAAAACGGTTGAAGTATGGCAGTATCATTTCCTTAGTTTTTAGGGTTCCGAACCCAAAAGGTAATTATTTTTAACAAAAAATTAAAACCGACTTCCAAGGTAAAAACAATAATAACATTCTTATAATATGAACTAAAAACTAAAAAGTATTAAATAATTTTCCTCTCTAAATGTGCCTTTTTCCGAATTCAGCTAAACCTCAACTACTTCTGTACTCAACCTTCATCATTTTGAAATCGGTACCAGATATAGCTGAATCTTTATATTTTCTTTGACAGAAAATTTGAAACTTATGGAACTGGCACCGACTTCAAAATGATGAAGGTTGAGTACAGAAGTAGTTGAGGTTTAGCTGAATTCGGAAAAAGGCACATTTAGAGAGGAAAATTATTTAATTCTTTTTAGTTTTTAGTTCATATTATAAGAATGTTATTATTTTTTGTTAAAAATAATAATTTCACTCTTTTTAGATACCTAGTAGATAAACTATAATTAGTGCCAATTTAAATTGTATAAAAAATAGTTTTATATAGTCTTCACTATATGTAGTCATTGAGGTGCTCTGTCGGCGCTATCGCTTGTCCGAACTCCGATTGTTGTTTATATAGTTTTAGTTACACGATGTATTCAATAGATTTCGCTGAGGTGCTCCTGAATCGCAGTATCGCTTGCACGTAGGAGTTTTATATAGTTGTATTGGCTGTGTGAAATCAGAAATGTGTCACCATTGGTGTGAGCATTGAGCATTGAAATTTGAATTGTCAACATTTTGAGTGGTAATTATTGATCTCGTATTGTTATTAGACATATTAATTAACCCTCCAAGATGACCTCCGTCATAGTCCACGAGTTTATAAGTGGTCGTCGGTGGTAGTGAACTAGTGAGTAGTGACTTAGTGATCATACCACCCTACGCGTCGAATTACTGCATTTATTCTACGTATCTTATTACAATTTGTTAAGACTGTTAAGAGTCATACCCCAAGGCCCAAATATCAGGTAGATAAATTTAAACAATACATTTAAAAAAATCTAAGTGAACACAACCCTATGCGTGCTAGGTAATTTAACAATTTAACGCTTCAACTCCCAAGCGGCCGCCAGAACAATGGATTTCCAAGAATCCGCGATCGAAGGATGAGCCGAATCACACCCAGCGGCGCGGCGAGTATATTTTCAGTGTCATAATAATATTATGATATTAATCTTTACCTTCATTATTGTAATACATAGTACTATCGCATGAGAAACTTGGAAAGCCGGCCTCGCGTCCGCCTACGCCTTTCTCAAGCGATACTATATTGTACTACATTAATGAAGATAAAGTTTAAAATCATATTATGACACTCAAAATGCTCGCAGCGCGGCATGCCCTGACATTAGAACTTGAATAGGTACGCCGTACGACGCAATGCCGCGATGTTTACGCACACGCCGCGCGGCGCGCGGCGGCGTGCGGCGACGCCGCACCGACCGCCGTGTATAAACAGCCCATATTAATTATGTACATAATTATTATTATTGTATCCATACCTATGCCTTGTAAGTTGTACTATTCTATGTATCTATTTTGTGCCATGAGACATTGGTGACCTTAACACGACGTGGTAATGATGATGATGACGATGATGATGATGATGAATTTTAATTGCGTGGTAGCATAATATGCTTTCTGTTCTTAAAACAACGCCGAAACTCCCAAACGTGTATCTATAAGGAGTCAGGAGTTCTCTCAGCATCTTCGAAACTGTGGTATACCTTGACCCAATATTTGACTTTTTGGTAGCATATTCTTAGTACACTTCACATAAAACCAAAATTACCATATGTTTCCATATACATTTCGAGGAGTTCCCTCGATTACTCCTGGATCCCATCATCAGGTCACCACTTTTGTGAACATGGTACCAAATTGGAGTGAAACCTAATACAACAAAACAAAAATTTCGAAAATCGGTTCACAAACGGCGGAGTAATCGTTGAACATACAAAAAAAAAAAAATATCCACAGCCGAACATATGACCTCCTCGTTTTTTGGAAGTCGGTTAAAAACGGGACCCTATTCGTGAGACTTCGATGTCTGTCTGTCCGTCTGTCTGTCTCCAGGCTGTAGGTAGGTCAAGAACCGCTATAGCTAGAGTTCTGAAATTTTCACAGATTATGTATTTCCGGTACCGCTATAACAACAAATACTAGAATAAAAATAAAATTAATATTTAAGGGGGGCTCCCATACATCAAACGTGATTTTTTTTGGCCATTTTTGCTCTTAATCAATAATGATAAGAGGTAGGCACTTGAAACTTTCACGAAGGCCTTATAAATAATTGTGCTTTAATAATAAGTAATAATATTTATATAAAATAAAAAAAATTAAGGGGGGTCCCATACAAAAAACACAATTTTTGGCCTATTTTTGTTCTATAACGGTACCTTCGTGCGCGCGTCCGACTCGCACATGGCCGATTATTATTATTCGTAATGGCACACAAACCAAATACGTGTGGCACTCGAGGACTGTCGCGGCAAAGCTATTGCATAGCATTTTTTATCAACCCATGCAATAATATAGTTCGCATACGCGCTCTTTTATATTATTATGTAGGTGACCTCTACTATATAATCAGGTGGTATTGTGCATGTACTCAGTGTTGCCAACTATTCAAAACATTTCCCCCCTAAAGCAACTTCAAAACCCACTAAACTTCAACCAAAACTCCCCAAAAAATAAAAATATTTAAAATTTCTTGGGGTGTGTGGTCTAAGCGCTCCAAACGGTAAAATCATCTTGCGTCACCGCTATCTTGCGTCACCGCCATCTTGCGTCACCGCTATCTTGCATCACCGCTATCTTTGTAATGTAGCCATCTTGTGAAGGCCAACATCTTGTTACACCGCTGCAACGCTGCCATCTTGCATCACCGCCATCTTGCGTCACCGCTATCTTGCGTCACCGCCATCTTGCGTCACCGCCATCTTGCGTCACCGCCATCTTGCGTCACCGATATCATGCATCACCGCTATCTTGCGTCACCGCCATATTGCGTCACCGCCATCTTGCGTCACCGCCATCTTGCGTCAACGATATCTTACGTCACCGCTATCTTGCGTCACCGCCATCTAGCGTCACCGCTATCTTGCGTCACCGCCATCTTGCATCACCGCTATCTTTGTAATGTAGCCATCTTGTGAAGGCTAACATCTTGTTACTCCGCTGCAACGCTGCCATCTTGCATCACCGCCATCTTGCGTCACCGCTATCTTGCGTCACCAACATCTTAAGTCACCGCCATCTTGCGTCACCGCAATCTTGCGACACCGCCGCGTCACCGCCATCTTGCGTCACGGCTATCTTTTATCACCGCCATCTTGCGTCGCCGCTATCTTGCGTCATCGCTATCTTGCGTCACCGCCATCTTGCGTCACGGCTATCTTTCATCACCTCCATCTTTGTAATGTAGCCATCTTGTGAAGGTAAACATCTTGTTACACCGCTGCAACGCTGCCATCTTGCATCACCGCCATCATGCGTCACCACTATCTTGCGTCACCGCCATCTTGCGTCACCGCTATCTTGCGTCACCGCCATCTTGCGTCACCGCTATCTTGCGTCACCGCCATCTTGCGTCACCGCCATCTTGCGTCACCGCCATCTTGCGTCACCACCGCGTCACCGCAATCTTGCGTCGTCGCAATCTTGCGTCACCGCCATCTTGCGTCACCGCTATCTTGCGTCACCGTCATCTTGCGTCACCGCTATCTTACGTCACCGCCATCTTGCGCCACCGCCATCTTGCGTCACCACCGCGTCACCGCCATATTGCGTCACGGCCATCTTGCGTCACCACCGCGTCACCGCTATCTTGCGTCACCACCATTGCGTCACCGCCATCTTGCGTCACCGCCATCTTGCGTCACCACTATTTTGCGTCACCGCTGTCTTGCGTCACCGCTATCTTGCATCACCGCTGTCTTGCGTCACCGCTATCATGCATCGCCGCTATCTTGCGTCACCGCTATCTTGCATCACCGCTATCTTACGTCACCGCCATCTTACGTCACCGCCATCTTGCGTCACCACCATTGCGTCACCGTCATCTTGCGTCACCGCTATCTTGCGTCACCGCCATCTTGCGTCACCACCGCGTCACCGCCATCTTGCGTCACCGCTATCTTGCGTCACCGTCATCTTGCGTCACCGCCATCTTACGTCACCGCCATCTTGCGTCACCGCTATCTTGCATCACCGCTATCTTGCGTCACCGCCATCTTGCGTCACCGCTATCTTGCATCACCGCTATCTTACGTCACCGCCATCTTGCGTCACCACCATTGCATCACCGTCATCTTGCGTCACCGCTATCTTGCGTCACCGCCATCTTGCGTCACCACCGCGTCACCGCTATCTTGCGTCACCACCATTGCGTCACCGCCATCTTGCATCACCGCTATCTTACGTCACCGCCATCTTACGTCACCGCCATCTTGCGTCACCACCATTGCGTTACCGCCATCTTGCGTCACCGCCATCTTGCGTCACCGCTATCTTGCGTCACCGTCATCTTGCGTCACCGCCATCTTACGTCACCGCCATCTTGCGTCACCGCTATCTTGCATCACCGCTATCTTGCGTCACCGCCATCTTGCGTCACCGCTATCTTGCATCACCGCTATCTTACGTCACCGCCATCTTGCGTCACCACCATTGCGTCACCGTCATCTTGCGTCACCGCTATCTTGCGTCACCGCCATCTTGCGTCACCACCGCGTCACCGCCATCTTGCGTCACCGCTATCTTGCGTCACCGTCATCTTGCGTCACCGCCATCTTACGTCACCACCGCGTCACCGCCATCTTGCGTCACGGCTATCTTTCATCACCTCCATCTTGCGTCACCGCTATCTTGCATCACCGCCATCTTGCGTCACCGCTATCTTGCGTCACCGTCATCTTGCGTCACCGCCATCTTGCGTCACCGCTATCTTGCGTCACCGCTATCTTGCATCACCGCTATCTTACGTCACCGCCATCTTACGTCACCGCCATCTTGCGTCACCACCATTGCGTCACCGCCATCTTGCGTCACCGCTATCTTGCGTCACCGCCATCTTGCATCACCGCTATCTTTGTAATGTAGCCATCTTGTGAAGGCTAACATCTTGTTACACCGCTGCAACGCTGCCATCTTGCATCACCGCCATCTTGCGTCACCGCTATCTTGCGTCACCAACATCTTAAGTCACCGCCATCTTGCGTCACCACCGCGTCACCGCAATCTTGCGTCACCGCAATCTTGCGTCACCGCAATCTTGCGTCACCGCCATCTTACGTCACCGCCATCTTGCGTCACCGCCATCTTGCGTCACCACCGCGTCACCGCCATCTTGCGTCACGGCTATCTTTCATCACCTCCATCTTGCGTCACCGCCATCTTGCGTCACCGCCATCTTACGTCACCGCTATCTTGCGTCACCATCATTGCGTCACCGCTATCTTGCGTCACCATCATCTTGCGTCACCGCTATCTTACGTCACCGCCATCTTACGTCACCGCTATCTTGCGTCACCGTCATCTTGCGTCACCGTCATCTTGCGTCACCGCTATCTTACGTCACCGCCATCTTACGTCACCGCCATCTTGCGTCACCGCCATCTTGCGTCACCACCGCGTCACCGCAATCTTGCGTCACCGCAATCTTGCGTCACCGCCATCTTGCGTCACCGCTATCTTGCGTCACCGTCATCTTGCGTCACCGCTATCTTACGTCACCGCCATCTTGCGTCACCACCATCTTGCGTCACCGCCATCTTACGTCACCGCTATCTTGCGTCACCACCATTGCGTCACCGCCATCTTGCGTCACCGCTATCTTGCGTCACCATCATCTTGCGTCACCGCTATCTAACGTCACCGCCATCTTGCGTCACCGCCATCTTGCGTCACCGCTATCTTGCATCACCGCCATCTTGCGTCACCGCTATCTTGCGTCACCGTCATCTTGCGTCACCGCTATCTTACATCACCGCCATCTTGCGTCACCGCCATCTTGCGTCACCACCGCGTCACCGCCATCTTGCGTCACGGCTATCTTTCATCACCTCCATCTTGCGTCACCGCTATCTTGCATCACCGCCATCTTGCGTCACCGCTATCTTGCGTCACCGTCATCTTGCGTCACCGCTATCTTACGTCACCGCCATCTTACGTCACCGCTATCTTGCGTCACCGCCATCTTGCGTCACCGCTATCTTACATCACCGCCATCTTGCGTCACCGCCATCTTGCGTCACCGCCATCTTGCGTCACCACCGCGTCACCGCCATCTTGCGTCACGGCTATCTTTCATCACCTCCATCTTGCGTCACCGCTATCTTGCATCACCGCCATCTTGCGTCACCGCTATCTTGCGTCACCGTCATCTTGCGTCACCGCTATCTTACGTCACCGCCATCTTACGTCACCGCCATCTTGCGTCACCGCCATCTTGCGTCACCACCGCGTCACCGCTATCTTGCGTCACCACCATTGCGTCACCGCCATCTTGCGTCACCGCTATCTTGCGTCACCATCATCTTGCGTCACCGCTATCTTACGTCACCGCCATCTTGCGTCACTGCCATCTTGCGTCACCGCCATCTTACGTCACCGCTATATTGCGTCACCACCATTGCGTCACCGCCATCTTGCGTCACCGCTATCTTGCGTCACCGCCATCTTGCGTCACCGCTATCTAACGTCACCGTCATCTTGCGTCACCGCCATCTTGCGTCACCGCTATCTTGCGTCACCGCTATTTTGCGTCACCGCCATCTTGCGTCACCGCTATCTTGCATCACCGCTATCTGCGTCACCGCCATCTTGCATCACCGCTATCTTGCATCACCGCCATCTTGCGTCACCGCTATCTTGCATCACCGCCATCTTGCGTCACCGCCATCTTGCGTCACCGCTATCTTGCGTCACCGCTATCTTGCATCGATAAAAGTACTGAGTAGTGAATTATTTAATAACATGGTAACAATCGAAAGAATCGAAAAACCTGAATGAACATGATACCATCTCTTATAGAAAGACGCATGAGCAAGCAATAGCGCGATGTAGGCGACTCTTAGCGCCATCTGTTATGATTTTTTGGAACTAACTTAATTTGAACATATTTACGCATTTTCACCCGCTTACAACCCCTTTTTCTAGTTAAAAAGTAGCCTATTTCCTTTCTCAGGCTCTAGACTGTGTGTACAAAATTTCATTACAATCGGTTCAGTAGTTTTTCCCTGCCATAATATTGTAAAATAATTCACAATTATTGTTTTGTTTACACTCGTAGTTACGGTGGAAATAAGGTCAAAGCTTCTGTCTGCGCACAATATCACAAAATTGTAGATCGCAACATATATAACACGTTTGAAATGCTACCTAGTTACGTAGTTAATAATGTTGCATTTTGTTCAAATGTACTTATTTACGCGGCGCACTTGCATGCCGCGGGTCTCTGCGGCAAGCGACGCTGGCCACGTGGTTATTATAATCACGTCAATAAAGTATCATTTTGATAGCTATAATCGTGTCAATAAAGTATCATTTTAATCAAATTTTTTTCGGTCGCGGCTACGCGGTCGCGGACATTGGTAAGCTATTTGCTGCTCCGCAGCAAGCGACCGGTCGCTTACGCGTGACGCCGTACGCTTGCCTCGCAGATCCGAATGGTACCCAAGGTGGATTTCGGATTTTTGCCACGAGCGACCGCGACCGGTAAAAATTCAAATAAAATGCTACTTTATGACATAGAATATATTTATCATTTTCTACTGACATTTGCGTGGCGATCCATGCTATCGCCGGCGCGCGGCGGTGGCGTAAACCTTAGTGGTAGAGTAAAATTAAACCTTTGTCATAATGTGGCATTTGGCTAAGGTTTAGAAGCCTACGTTTATTTTATGGTGGTGATATGGGTTAAGGAGGGTTTTTTGGGTGAGAAAAACTCCTACTTACCACTTCCACCGCCAGGACACCAACCCCAAATCCCCCAAATTTGCATTTGAAATTTTCGTAATCTTGAGATAAGGTCATCTGTTTTCTGGCGTTTACGAAGTGTTTTCAAAGCATTCCAAGGCTGTGATGAGTGGGGGACGATTATTTTATCATTCCAAAACTATATAATTCGAGGTTTCTTGATAAAAATTAAGAAAAACTATCAAAATAATTCACTAGGTAGGTACTGTAGTCTGTATAGTAACTGTATGGGGTTCACAAATAAATATATTATGGCTTCTTCTTCGTCTTCTTTTTTTTTTATTTGCCTGGGATTTGGCACATGACCTTTTTAGTTTTTAGTAATAACTCTTGATAGAAATATAATTTATGAAAGAAATAAAATTAATATTATTTATTTTAAATGACACTAATATAAATATTTTAAACAGCAAAATATATTTGTATGATAAAATGATTTTGTGTAGTCTGTCAAGAAAGTGAAAACAGGCGGGTTTGGCTGTATGGGCAACGATCCCTTTGCCTGTCCCGACTGGGACGAATTAAAAAAATGAAAACAGGCGGGAAAATTTTCTATTTCATTTAAAAATTTTAAGTATATAATTCTTAGGGAATTAATAGCAATGTATTAATTACTCCGTCCGTCCAATACGATTTGATTGGGTTAGGTTAGATGGCTAAGGCGGGAGCGTAGCGTAAAATATGTAGGTATTTATATACTTATATTTAATGATTCTTATAATATGTACCTATATAAATATATTTCATGTTATTTGGCATAAAACAGGTTCTTGTTTGAATAAATATTTAGTTGTAGGGAATTATTTTCGGCGCCGGTTGCCGAAATTGCTGCCGGCGCCTATTCGGCAAACTTCGTTTGTCAAATGACAGAAAAATGATCAAAAATATGTCTTACTTAGCTACTTAGCCACGGATACCGAAGCGGGGGGGACGGGGGGGGCGGAGCCCCCCCAAAGGGGGGCTCGGGGGGCGCAGCCCCCCGCTAAAACAAAAACAAACACAATCCTGAAAGTCCAAAAGTAGGTTAGGTTAGGTTGGAACTTAGACCACAACACCCAGAATAGGAGCCCCGCGCAGCGGGGCTCCGTCAACTGATATTGAAGCTAGTTGTGCCATATTGAGGCTCATTGGTCTCTAGGTATAATTGTTGAGGATGGATCTGAAGATCTGAGGTTGAACCCCTAGAGCGCAATTCCTAAGCCGAAGGCTTAGTTGTCATAAAAAAAACAAAACGTCAAAGTAGTGCCATAAGAAAAAGAAGACGAAGAAGAGAGTGGTATGTAGTGAATTTATAATTTTTATCAAAAAAAACCTTGATTCACATTGTTAAATAAAATTGAAATTTTAGTTCTCCACTCACAACAGCCTAGGGAGAGGTATTTCTCCGAAGAAACACTCCGTAAATTGCCGAGAATAGAATAAGTCGTAACCTCACAATTCCGAATTTCAAAGGTGAGTAGCTCCAAAACTGGGGGACTCCTTGTTGTGGTGTTGGTACGGGGGGGGGGTTATTTGCCCCTCCCCCCCCTACCCCCGCCCCGCCGTTCCCCCAATTTTAGGGTAGGCTTCAAAACACCTACCCTAAATTTATTTTTTCCTACTAAATTTTGTGGGAAATCCCCATAGTTGGCAACACTGCATGTACTCACCCGTCTTGCTGCGGCTGCGGCGGCGGCACGGGATGCGGCGGCGGCACCGGCGGCAGACTGCGCATATCCTGATCAAGCAGCGGCGCCCCACGAAGATCCACGTCCATTCCCATGCCTTGCATATTCTGCATCTGCATATTTTGCATAGGCGGCATATTCTGCATCGGCATATTTTGCATCGGCATATTCTGCATAGGCGGCATATTCTGCATAGGCGGCATATTCTGCATCGGCGGCATATTCTGCATCGGTGGCATATTCTGCATCGGTGGCATATTCTGCATAGGGGGCATGTTTTGCATGGGCGGACGGGCTGTTGATTTAAAAATACATAAGAGTGAGCATAATGCAAATGCTGCAAGGTTAAATCAAAATAGTATATAGTCAAACAGAATTAAATCATTAAACATGAATGTAAAGAGATAAAATAAATTGATGAAGAGCAATTATATTATTGTTCGCTTTAATTTACCTCCATACTGGTTTGGTGGAGGGTTGTTCATATGCGGAGGTGGTACAGGTTGTTGTGCTAAAATAAAAATAAAATGTCATACAAATGTATATAATGTATGCAAGCATAAACAATAATAATGACAGGGGTATACTATGTTTGTTTCACTACAGCACTTGGCTACTGATCTGATATTATGAAAAGAAGCTCTAATAACTTAATATTCAGTTTAGCCTTTAAATCCTGATTGTTTACTTTTAAAGTTTTTTATCTGAAAGATGACTCTAGAGCCCTTAAATCATTGTGACCTAAACGGCTGGCAACACAGAGCCCTTCTAATGTTGCGAGGGTCCATGGGCGATGGTAGTTGCTTTCCATCAGGTGAACTGTTTGCTTGTTTGCCCCCTTATTTTTGTTGCTATGAAAGTATTTACCGGCTTGAGGGTTGTAGCTAGCAGGTGGAGGTGGTTTGTCACCGGGTTGGAGTACGGGTGGCACTGGGTTGCTAGGATGAAGCATTGTCTGGAAAATTACAAATACAAATTATACATAAGTATACAATAAACATTTATGGTATTCATGTAGGCAAAGCAAAAAAAAAATCGGGCAGCATTTTGACAACTAAGTATCTGCATAGTGGGTAATAATGTTTGGCCATGTATTTTTCATAAGGCTGTTTTTAGGGTTCCTTACCCAAAGGATAAATACGAGACTTCGATGTCTGTCCGTCTGTCTGTCTGTCTGTCTGTCTGTCTTCAGGCTGTATCTCAAAAACTGCTATAGCTAGACTTCTGAAATTTTCACAGATGGTGTATTCTTAACAACAAATGAACAAATACTAAAAATAAAACAAAATTAATATTTAAGGGGGGCTCCCACACAACAAACATGATTTTTTTTACCTTTTTTTGCTTGTAACCATGGGCATAGGTACATGAAATTTTCACAAAGCCCTTAGTTATATGTTTAATTTAATAATCTTATATATAAAATTCTCGTGTCACAATGTTAGTCCGCGAACTCCTCGAAAGGGCTTTACTGATTTTTACCCAATTTTATATGCTTATTCAGTAGGTCTGAGAATCGGCTACTGGCTACTTTATATATTGATAAGTGCATTTGAATAAATAATAGTAAATTATTACAACCTGAGACTGATGGAGACCATTGTTTGTGCGACGGGATAGCGATCGACGTTGCCATGGCGACATACTTATTTAGTCACTTCAATAAAATAATATGGGCGAAATACTTTATATTATTATGGAAAAGCAACGTTTGCCGGGACAGCTAGTATTTAAATAAAATAAAGGTTAAGGAAGGGGGCTCCCATACAAAACACAATTTCTATAATGGTATGGAACCGTTCATGCGTGAGTCCGACTTGCACTAGGCTAATTATTTTAATCTTAAATTGTATGGCTCTTAATCTTTAAAATTGCACCAAAACCATTAATCAGCAAAGAACTTACAACTGCTGTGGCTGGATCTACAATTCTCATAATTACTTGGGCTTGCAGTAAAGCATAAGCTAGTTGTGGATTTTGCAGCAACATATTCCTTGCTTCTATTGGGTTGTTCTGAAATTAAAATAAATGTGTCTTCATGTGTGGCACCAAAGGGCAAACATATTAATTTTATGTTGTTTTGATTCTGCACCGACATCACAAAATTAGTCACTCATCAATTTAGTTACCTGAATACAAAGTTTCATTTGTTTCATGAGTTCAAACATCTGTTCCGGAGGGAGTGTGGCCACTGCCTTACTAATAGCTTCAGGAGCTTTCTCTGGCTCAACAGGCTCACCATATGGATTCTCAATCTGAAATATCATAGAAGTAAAATTCTTATATTAAGTTGTATAATCCATAATAACATCCAAACAATAACATGCAAAAGCGTATCAGTTCCTCTATTTGTCTGTTTTTACAGTAAAACTGCTGAACCTATTCTAATGAATTGTACTATGAGGACACCATGTATGTTGTAAATGTAAGGTTTCCATGGTATATATGTACCTAGTTCTAGCATATTTTACGTCTGACAAAAGTTTACCTGAGGGCCTTGCATTAATGCTTGCATTTCCATTCTTGATTTCTCAGTACAAGCATTATCTACTCTCAGAGAACGACCACCAATTTCATATCCATTGAGATTTCTCATAGCGCTGAGGGCCGTTTCTTGGTCTTTATACTCACAAAATCCATAACCTTTAGGCTTACCCGTTTCTCTATCAAATACAAGTTTAAAAGATAGCACAGGGCCTACTTCGCTGAATATATCTTTTAGCTTTTCTTCGGTGGCTTCGTAGGGAATATTACCCACTAAAACATTTGTAAATATTAGTGAAAAATATCAGTATTTTTGTTACAAGGCATGTTGTTATAGTCATATTATTATTGATAAAGAACTTACCAAAGACAGATCTCATGGACTTATCCATGATACTCTGCTCCTCTTTTTCTTTGCTTTTGTCCATTTTTATTAGTTTTTGGAACTAATTATTTATTATGTATGAATTTAAAGTAATTTTAGTAAAACCGGCGTACAAGTTACAAACTTACAACACTGCACACAAGCCAAATTTTTTGTAAATTGTAATCAAAGAGGATGTAAACTGTATACTACGTAACAAGAGGTCGGACTTAGCAGGTGGACGAAACTTTCCGAACAAAAAAAAATTGGGTTCCAAATTTAAACGTAGCTACTAAAGTAAATCGCATAATCTGTACAATTTTTAAGCACGGTCGACTGTGATTGGTTGATAAAAAAGACCATAGAGAATATAAACTACATGAGAAAAAAGAGGAAGATGAAGTTTAAAACTCAAGGTTCGAATTCCATTTTGTGAAAATTATTTATTACAAAAATACAAAAATTGTAAATTAAGTGGATTAATTATTGAAAAAAGAAAGGTAAGCCATTGTAAAATGTAAATGTAACCGTAAATTGATAAATTGAAGCAAAACATAACGATATCATACCATGTTCTAATACAAAGTATGTCGTAGTATTATTTGCATAATTGTACAATAATTTAGAACTTAAACTATATTAATATGAAAAAGATAGATTATTATTTCATAGAAATTATTATAATGTATATCAGTATGCAGTTAATTTGGAAAATGATGAAATGTGTATCATGTGTATATTGTTTTATTGTAACAATACATAAGGTTATTAATTACTATACTTACTATAATTTATGTAAACTGTATGGAATATAAATGAAAAATGTTTCATTAATTTCAGATTTTTAGGTCCCTATACAGCTAGTTTGCAACATTTTAGTCTGCAAGCAATAGCTGTTAACTCGATCGCGGATTCTAGGAAATCTTTTGTTCTCGCGGTCGCATGCGACCGCTTGGGAACGAAAGCAGCAAAGAGATTCAATGCAAGGAGATTTTAGGAGAAGGAAGGTATGGGATTATGAGTGGTACGGCCACCAAGGAAAAATCCTCTGATCAAGTGAGGTGGTATGCAGCTGGCCTGAACCCGCGCCATAGATTTCAGCTGTCGTATACAGGGTGTAACAAAACAAAGTGTGTATGTATAAAGGTGCGATCCACTGGATCGGAATCGGAGCGCAGGTACGCAGTGGACGGATTTGTTGCTTTGTATGTATGGTACTGACTACTATGAACTGCACTAGAAGTACTGGAACATCATTCTGCGCCTGACAAGTATATGACGACACGTGGTGCCACCGTCCGCACCGTATGTCCCGATTCCAACCTGGTGGACGCGCAGCTTTAATCCCCTCCCTATATAGAGTTTACTGTATAAAGCGCTTATTCCACTTATCCTAGCTAGGTTCCTAGATCCTAAATCGTTTCCGATTTAGTCAAGACGTGGAACAACATTTAGAAGCTAGGATCCTACCTAGGAACCTAGCTAGCCGCTAGGATAAGTGGAATAATGGCTTAAGCCAATCAAGTAGTTAGTAGAGTAGCATAGACAGCTATTCTATCATATTTATAAATAAAATACATAAAACTGTACTGTAATAATATTATAATATTTAATAATAGAAATCAACAAAAACTTGTGGATTAAATCTGTTTTATTGTTTAATTTACCTTATTAGCCTATTTATTTAGCCATGTACAATAATTTTTATTGAAATAAAACATTTATTTGAGCTCATTTCTTTTTATTTTTATTTTTTTTAATTTTTGGTATGTTTAGAGTGAAAGGTTTTGCACTTAAAATTTTGTCGTTTAGTTTTAAATTAAAAAAATAACGAATGTTTATTTTTTTTCTTCTAAGTCCGACCTCTTGTTACGTAGTATACAGTTTACATCCTCTTTGGGACTTAGAAGAAAACAAATAAACATTCGTTATTTTTTTAATTTAAAACTAAACGACAAAATTTTAAGTGCAAAACCTTTCACTCTAAACATACCAAAAATTAAAAAAAATAAAAATAAAAAGAAATGAGCTCAAATAAATGTTTTATTTCAATAAAAATTATTGTACATGGCTAAATAAATAGGCTAATAAGGTAAATTAAACAATAAAACAGATTTAATCCACAAGTTTTTGTTGATTTCTATTATTAAATATTATAATATTATTACAGTACAGTTTTATGTATTTTATTTATAAATATGATAGAATAGCTGTCTATGCTACTCTACTAACTACTTGATTGGCTTAAGCCATTATTCCACTTATCCTAGCGGCTAGCTAGGTTCCTAGGTAGGATCCTAGCTAGGATCCTAGCTTCTAAATGTTGTTCCACGTCTTGACTAAATCGGAAACGATTTAGGATCTAGGAACCTAGCTAGGATAAGTGGAATAAGCGCTTTATACAGTAAACTCTATATAGGGAGGGGATTAAAGCTGCGCGTCCACCAGGTTGGAATCGGGACATACGGTGCGGACGGTGGCACCACGTGTCGTCATATACTTGTCAGGCGCAGAATGATGTTCCAGTACTTCTAGTGCAGTTCATAGTAGTCAGTACCATACATACAAAGCAACAAATCCGTCCACTGCGTACCTGCGCTCCGATTCCGATCCAGTGGATCGCACCTTTATACATACACACTTTGTTTTGTTACACCCTGTATACGACAGCTGAAATCTATGGCGCGGGTTCAGGCCAGCTGCATACCACCTCACTTGATCAGAGGATTTTTCCTTGGTGGCCGTACCACTCATAATCCCATACCTTCCTTCTCCTAAAATCTCCTTGCATTGAATCTCTTTGCTGCTTTCGTTCCCAAGCGGTCGCATGCGACCGCGAGAACAAAAGATTTCCTAGAATCCGCGATCGAGTTAACAGCTATTGCTTGCAGACTAAAATGTTGCAAACTAGCTGTATAGGGACCTAAAAATCTGAAATTAATGAAACATTTTTCATTTATATTCCATACAGTTTACATAAATTATAGTAAGTATAGTAATTAATAACCTTATGTATTGTTACAATAAAACAATATACACATGATACACATTTCATCATTTTCCAAATTAACTGCATACTGATATACATTATAATAATTTCTATGAAATAATAATCTATCTTTTTCATATTAATATAGTTTAAGTTCTAAATTATTGTACAATTATGCAAATAATACTACGACATACTTTGTATTAGAACATGGTATGATATCGTTATGTTTTGCTTCAATTTATCAATTTACGGTTACATTTACATTTTACAATGGCTTACCTTTCGTTTTTCAATAATTAATCCACTTAATTTACAATTTTTGTATTTTTGTAATAAATAATTTTCACAAAATGGAATTCGAACCTTGAGTTTTAAACTTCATCTTCCTCTTTTTTCTCATGTAGTTTATATTCTCTATGGTCTTTTTTATCAACCAATCACAGTCGACCGTGCTTAAAAATTGTACAGATTATGCGATTTACTTTAGTAGCTACGTTTAAATTTGGAACCCAATTTTTTTTTGTTCGGAAAGTTTCGTCCACCTGATTGTAATCACAGATTAGTTATATGTACACCACAGATTACTAGTATATATTTGTTTGTAGAATGTACACAGATTAGTTATATGTAGATTGTAATCACAGATTAGTTATATATGTACCATCGAGGAAGTTGATTCCTATGCAGTTGAGAGACCAACGTCATTTGGTCGATTATGTCAATTCAATATTAATTGTGATCTGTCGGCTGAGTTTGACGTAATGCGACCAAACGACGTAGATCCCCCATTTGCATAGGCATCAACTTCCCGAGTGTACATTGTAATTTAGATTTGTCATTTGTCAATGTCAATGTCAATTGTCAACTTAAGAATATTTTTTGTTCTTAGTGTCGTAGATAAAACAACGACATTGAAGCACACAGCCCACATACAGGTATTACACTGCCCCGTGTATTATTTTCCTCTATGTATTACACTCTACATTCGTGGAGTTATTAAAAGACCATAATAATATTTTGTAGTTTTGTACTTCGCACCGACGACGCTGCGAACTGCGCGAAACAGCGGCAAACCGATTTACTGTCGCACTCGCCACATGACAATGGCTTAAAAATTATAATATATTGCATCTCGCTCTACGCCTAGCCTGTTTCGTCGATTTTTTGAGTTCGGTTCTCCGTTGTTTCACAGTTCGCACTTCGCAGTAGCTTGCTACATATAATATTAATCTGTGCTTCGCAGAAGCGTTAGTGATTAACTAAGTAGGTCTAAATTCTAGATGACATAGGTAATATTTCCATAAATGTAACATGAATCATGATACATTAGTGTACGGTATACCTAGTACCTACTGTGTATGCAAATATTTCAAAACATGGCAAAGATGTGTGTTACTTTACTGGAATATGAAGACAAAGTATTACTTGTCAAGTAAAGAAAATGGCAACACTGAACACATCGTCATTTATCTTTCAAGTTTCAGTGCATTTTTTTGTGATTTGGGATGTTAAAAACACAGTAAAATTGTGATTTCTTGATAAAAATCTAAAAGATTTATCAAACTTCCAGAATTGATACATTTAAAGTGAATCTTTACTCCAGGAAATACTCGAAGAGGTATGATCTGTGTATATTTTATCGTGGTCTTCATTTTAGTTTTTCGTGACTCATATGTTGGGCTATTTATTTGTGATTATTATTTAATTGTTGTCTAATTCTAGATAATTTAAGATGTCTGCAGGAAGACCTATCAAATGTGTTGTGGTGGGAGACGGCACCGTCGGTAAAACTTGTATGTTAATATCGTACACAACTGATAGTTTTCCGGGAGAATATGTTCCAACTGTGTAAGTAAATCCTCAATAAGTCGTCCTTTGTTGTCTTTTACGTCCAATTATGTATGTTTTCCTTCTGGGGACGTCAAATACTTTTTGCAGTTTTGATTGTTAAATACTTTTTGCAGCTTTGACAATTATTCGGCTCCTATGGTCGTGGACGGTGTGGCAGTGTCCCTGGGCCTCTGGGATACTGCGGGACAAGAGGACTATGACAGACTGAGACCACTTAGTTACCCACAGACAGATGTCTTCCTGATTTGTTTTAGTGTAACAAGGTATGACTAGAGTCTAGACAAATAACACAACACATAAAATACAAAGTAATAAATATTATATTTATAAACCCTGTGGATAAGCTACAGAACCTTACAGTCTGTATCTCATTATGTTTTACAATATTGTATTTTTTTTCCACTGTGTTTCTAAATATTTTTAGTGAGGAGGTAACAGTACAATTGATAATAATTAGTGTAATACAGTACAATCCACGGAATACAATCCTTATTACCACAAAATACAAATTAGAAACTGTTACAATACAAATACAATTGCAAGATCCGAGCAATGATATTGTATGTTACTAATGTAACTAGATTGGCAGTCTACGACAGAAACGTGTCACCACTTTGAAGATGCCTGCAGGCATATCTGCCATACATAATGACATAATAACATTATGAAGTGACATTGTCTTTTGGGCTATCAAGTGGTTACGCATTTTTTGCATCAGTTTGTAAGACATTGCCACTCTAGTATTTTAGAAACTCATTGGATCCGAGCCTCCATCCGTAACAGTCGGTTGCCTAGTAACCGTCACTCACCCGGACTGGGTTGCCTACTCGCTACATTAGTTAATTTTTATTATATTTTTAGCCCATCATCTTATGAGAATGTCACATCAAAATGGTATCCTGAAATAAAACACCACTGTCCTGATGCGCCAATAATTTTGGTTGGTAAGTAAAACTATTATTTTATTTACACTTTTGTGTGTTAATCCTTCAGGGCCCCCCGCGAGCACTGGTGATTCAAGAACAAAAGAATACAATGGGAATTCCTAGAACCTCCGATCGAAGGATTAAAAAATGTTATCCTATAAATTTTTGTATTCCTTTCCTTGAATCTTATCAATAGAAATATAAATTCATATAAATTACTTAAATTGTTAAAATATATTTTATAAGTATGTGCTGTATGCTTATAGTGTTCTCATTTGAAAGACAGGATGTAATTGTCTTGTATTTTGCTTAGTCTTTTAAGAATTTGATTACATGACTCTTATTACTTCTTTGAATACACACAATAAAACTGTTGATTCATTTTAACAATTGTGAGAAAACATTTTAACCTTCATTTAATATTTATGATTGTAGGTACAAAAATAGATTTACGAGATGATCGTGAAACTCTCAGCTTGCTTTCTGAACAAGGAATGTCTCCCTTAAAAAGAGAACAAGGACAGAAGTTAGCGAACAAAATACGAGCCGTAAAGTATATGGAGTGTTCTGCTTTGACACAGCGTGGGTTGAAACAGGTGAGTAACAAGAATAAATTATATATTATTTTAAATAGTTTATGGCTGTACTGCTATAAAAACTTTATATAGTATGGGCATTGAGCAAGGTCTTAAGTTACCTCTAACCAGTTCTAGCCATCTTGCAAGTTGTTATTGTAGTTTGAGATCATTTTTTAATTTTCCATAAAGCAACTGTGTTACACACTCTTTTACTATAAAATAATATATTATGTCAGCAATACTATTAGAAATGTGAAGGAATATTATTGTAAAATTAAATCTAAGTAGTTTTAGCACATCCAAAAAATTCCAACCATCCTTGCAAACTTTCACAAATTTTAAAAACAATCAGTTGAAAAAAATTGAACGTTTAGATTCTGCCACTGCCGCTGCTCCTTGCGCCGCCGGCTTAAATTAAATAAAACTAGTTTTATTTCTGAGAAGATTTTAAAAAAATACTTTCAGAATGTTGATACTATACATACTGGTTCCTACCATAGTTCGGGAACTATCCTGGTGAGAAGAACCGCCGTAAGAAAATGTTGCCCTGAATACTGCTACGGCAGTAACGACGCGAGTGAGCGTTTACACTTCCTCTACATACTCGCCGCGTCGAGCAGCGGCAGCAACATTACGAGTGGCAGCGCGAGTGACTGTTTACATTCTCAAGCAGCCCACTGCCCTGCTCGACGGCTGAATCTAAACGACCCATTAGAGTTAGAATCGTTCATTGACCTATTGTTTCTTCTCTCTTTGATAATATTATTATGTCTCTTTGATATCACACATATTATGCAAGCTGGATACCAATATTTTCGTGCGAATATGAAAATTGAAAATGTCGCAGTCATCTGGTTCAATCTGCGATTGGATTGAATGACTAGCGTATTCATTGAATGACAGCATTCAATTGAATGACTCGGCCGACCATCGATCGAACGATCTTATCTCAACGTCCAACTAGTTAGCGATTAGTAACATAGCTCTTTGAAGATAGCGGGCATGAAATCAGTCATGTAATTGAACGTATTTCACTTTTTTCCCACTGCGGCGCTACTAGTCACTAAAACAAATATGGCGTCAAATAGATCGCACAGCTGATAGCACTGTGTTGATATTTTGTCGATTAAATTTGCTTTAAAGTGATTTATTTGTAATAAAATAATATGACAGCGTGGATTTACCTATTACTACCCCGTCAAAGGCTATTTAAAATTATAGCATCCCATTTAACGACTTCACTATAATGACTTTTAGTCAAAACGTTAAACGTCACAGTCAACGTCTTGACGAGCTGTCCTTTAGTCATTCAATTGAATGGTGTCATTCAGTAGATGCGCTAGTCACTCAATCTAATCGCAGATTAAACCAGATGACTGCGACAAAAATACAACAGCTATTCTCTGTTTCATGTTTGTCTGCTACATTTTCCAGGATAAAAAGTATCCTATGTCCTATTCTGGAATTCTAGTAAGTTCAGCACTACCGGTTCAGGAGTTTGGGCGTGAAGTGGTAACAAACAGACAGATAGACACACACATTTATGATATACTATTTGTGCCCCGCGGTGTTACCGGCGATTAATTAGGTGTAATTAAGTAAACTAAATTGTGTTGTAATAGGTAAATAGTATTAGAGACAAAATAAATTGAGTTTCATCATCGGAAACTTCAATTTTGATGACTGATGGAAGGATATGGAATAATGAATGGAATGATGAATGGAATGAGAGATGGAAGTTTGATGGAAGACACTGTTTTGTGATAAGCAGCACTCCTAGGGTTTGGTAGAAGATAGGACGAAAATTAATCAATGGACACTCGAAATCGGTATGTTCAGGTTAGAATAAACTCACTTTTATAATTAATAACTTAGTTTGTTCCTAAAAAGGAAAATTAAAACTCAGCACTAACGACGCGACACTGTTTCGTTAAAAACTCCACTGCCAGCACAAAAAAGTGGGGTAAAAGACGGCAAAATATTGAAAATCGGTTCACAAAAGGCGGAGTCATCGTTGAACATATGCAATTTAAAAAAAACACCTCCTTCATTTTGAATGTCGGTTTAAAATGTAGCCTATGTGTTAATCCAGGCACGACTTCCACTTTGACCAACTAAACTTACCAACTGGTTGTGCAGAATGGAACTCGGTAAAGGAATAATTCCAATCTAACCAATTGGTTGATCCCATATTTTATATTTGGAAAAAATATTCTAGTCGGACCAACTGGTTGCGCAGAATGGAACTCGATGACTGTCCTTCCATTTTGACCAACTAAACTAACCAACTGCCAACTAGTTATGCATCTGCATTTAACCAGTTGGTTAGTTCAAATTGTCATTCATTATTGTTACTTATTTGTTCTTTAGAGTGGGTTGCACCGGCTTTCTTTATCTATAACTTTAACTTTAACCATAACAAAATGTGATATGAACTGTCAAATTCCAAGCAAAAGTCGCCATATTTGACGATAACTTTAACTTTACTACGCTTCTGGTGCAATTCACCCTTATTTAATCTTATTATAAACAATAATTAATGACAATCTAAAAAAATTAGCCAAGTTCGACTCGCGCACGAAGGGTGCACGCCCAAGTGTGTGCACTGTGCGCAATACACAAGAGCACTTCGGTTTCAATGAAACCAGGCCAGTTACGCAGGAGTAATTTTATAGCGCCCAAGTGTGTGTGCAATACGCAAGAGCACTCTGGTTTCAATGGAACTAGGCCAATTACGCAGGAGTACCGAGTAATTTTTATAGTGCCCAAGTGTGTGCGCAATACACAAGAGCACGTTACGCAGGAGTAATTTTAAGTTGCCCAAGTGTGTGCGCAATACACAAGAGCACTCTGGTTTCAATGAAACCAGGCCAGTTGAGCAGAAGTCATTTCATAGTGCCCAAGTGTGTGTGCAATACACAAGAGCACTCTGGTTTCAACGAAACCAGGCCAGTTACGCAGGAGTAATTTTATAGTGCCCAAGTGTGTGCGCAACACACAAGAGCCAGTGACCTAATACACTATTCTTTACTCTCATAACCCAATGGAGCGGAAGACCGACATGACTGGCCGCTGCACTGGCAAGAGTTCAGTGCAGGACCGACTTTTACACGCGCACACTCGTGTGCACTATAAAATAACTTCTGCATAACTGGCCTGGTTTCATTGAAACCAGAGTGTTTTTGTGTATTGCGTACACACTTGGGCATTATAAAATTACTCCTGCGTAAATGGCCTGGTTTCATTGAAACCAGAGTGCTCTTGTGTATTGCACACACACTTGGGCACTATAAAACTACTCCTGCGTAACGTGCTCTTGTGTATTGCGCACACACTTAGGCATTATAAAATTACACCTGCGTAACTGGCCTAGTTTCATTGAAACCAGAGTGCTCTTGTGTTTTGCGCACACACTTGGGCGCTATAATATTACTACTGCGTAACACGGCCTGGTTTCAGAAGGCGTCGTGGCCGTTTTCATTAGGGCCACAACACGAATTCGCGTCGTGGCTGTTTTTAAATGCTCATTAAGTATTTGTGCAAAGTCATAAAGTATTTACTCATCATCAATATTATTAATTATAAGTGGCCAGTAAAGGTGAAAGCAGATTTGGTCGTACCGCACGCACCGCAGTCGTCGCATTTCGAATTCTTCATATTATAAAGAATTCGAAATGCGGCGACTGCGGTGCGTGCGGTGCGGCCAAATCTGCGTTCACCTTAAGTCGCCAGTTAATTTCGTACACAACAAACTTCATATTTCATTAAGTTGTGTGAACGGGAACAAATTTTAAAAAATAAAATATTCCTATCAAACCAACTAAAAAGTTGTACCGTTGGGAACGAAAAATAGTTCAGGTCAGTTGCAGTTGGTTAGTTTAGTTGGTCAAAGTGGAAGTCGTGAATCCAGGATGTCAGCTACGTCCTTGCAAAGTTTTGTCGAAATCGCTCCAGCCGTTTAAGCGTGAAGAAGTAACAAACATACACACTCACAAACTCACATACTTTCGCCTTTATAATATTAGTAGGATAGGATAACTTAGTTTGTTCCTAAAAAAGGAAAATTAAAACTCAGCGCTAACGACGCGACACTGTTCCGTTAAAAACAACACTGGCAGGAGAAAAGGGGAGGGTTTGGGGGGGCGCAGCCCCCCAAGTAAAAGACTGCAAAATATTGAAAATCGGTTCACAAACGGCGGAGTCATCGTTGAACATAAGTAATTTAAAAAAACATAACACCTCCTCCATTTTGAAATTCGGTTAAAAATGTAGCCTGTGTGTTAATCCAGGATGTCAGCTACGTCCTTGTAAAGTTTTATCGAAATCGCTCCAGCCGTTTAAGCGTGAAGAAGTAACAAACATACACACTCACAAACTCACATACTTTCGCCTTTATAATATTAGTAGGATAGTAGGGATTTTATTCGCCATGGCATAGTTTGAACAGACTTCTCACATCATATTACTTTTTTATTTGGTCGAAGGCAGTGGTCCCCAACATGTTTTGGTCTTGGTGTCTTTTAGGGTTAAAAATAACATTCTTCAAAATTAACTAAAATTTTACCGACTATCTATACTTTACGTTATTTTGTCGGTGGGCGAGAATTTCAAAATTGTTTAACATCACACGGCCCCCAAATAAAGTCCCGGCGAGCCGCATGCGGCCCGCGGGCCGTGGGTTGGGGATAGCGGGTCTAAGGCTTTAAAATGATATAACACATTCAAATTTAGCGTATTATATAAATTTTAAGCCCAATCTACTTCATTTGACTGTTATGCAATTATGATATAACACTAATGATAAAATTGTCGGAAGTTGCGTTCATTGAATGACGCATTCAAAATTCTTTCTCGTGTCATGGACAGGACCATCCATTCTTATACCGTCTAGTCGTTTAATATGTAATACACATTGTATTGTTTATCATTACTCATGGCATTAATGGCCTAAGCAACATCTACTGTTATGTGGTATTACTTGTTATGTCTTAATAATTAATATACCTTTGTACACACTTGTTAGTTATAATAAAGCCGTGATGGATTACCTTACAACTATGATTGCAAAGAGTATAGTTTGCATGATCGAAGTTTATCATGGGCATTAGACGAATATATTCTATCTCTAATTTATTAAGTTTGTTATCAGTTATCACTTACCTATATTGGTCCATCATAGCATTCATAGCGTATTATAGCGTATTGAAATCGGTATGACACATATGACATAACACATTTGCTTTTGTGTCTAAGGCAGTGGTTCTTAACCTTTTAGTCACGAGGGACTATTTTACCAAATGTTTGTCTAGCCGGGGACCAACCACTTGGTTTACCTAAGTCCTAAACTAAGGGTTGTTTGATAAAGAAAACAAGAATAACTCTATAATAATTAGCATTTAGCACTAAATATTTTTTTATTTGGAAAAAATCTAAAAGTTACAGATTTTAATTTAATGTTATTTTTGTGACTGCATAGTGCATACACTTTACTAACTTCTGAATTCTCACATATTATTAGGATAGCTTCGCGGACCACTTGGAATGCCTCCAGGGACCACCAGTGGTCCGCGGACCACCAGTTTAGAACCACTGGTCTAAGGTGTATTAAAATACATGTTTTATATTTTTCAGGTGTTTGATGAAGCCGTTCGGGCTGTACTAAGACCTGAGCCGCAAAAGAGACATCAGAGGAAATGTTTGATCATGTAAATATAGCACATACTGAGACAATGTGGCAAAATATTAATTTATTGTATTGCATTTAGATGTATGCAAGAATCTCAGTGACAGTAATAATATGTTTCTACGCCAATTCTACTTTTGGATGCCATGACACATTTTATTTTGGGTTTTTGGAGATCGATGCTGAACGTGTACATTTCGATCTTATTACTATAGCAATAAGGTCTAAAAGGCACTAGGTTTATTTGCGTCCGTACCTACTTTCATATTGTGCCATAATTTGCAAATTGTGATAAGTCTCGTGTTGATCAATAGCATCACAATAAATAATTTATACTTTGCTACATAATACCTATGTGTAAAGAAATGTAACAAAAATACCAAAGATTTATACATAGTTTTAAGTTTTCATTTAGTCCTCGTTAGGCTGAACAAAATGGTTGGAAACAAATTGTTACTGTTAGTCGCGTCTAGATGATATTATTTTTATAATATTACGAACCTCAATAACTCAAAGTTTTGGAATAAATATTATAATGTAACGCGAACGTTAAGGACTGACGATAGATACTAGTGTTTATGAACTCTTTTTTTTTCAATTATATTTGTATTGATATAGGCATTTACAATGTAACAGCATTTTAACAATATTATTTAAATACTTTAGATCTAACCGAAAGAATAATCTGTGGACTGAAATATGATTAAAGATCAAACATTTTGATGATTTAAAAACAAAATATTATGATACTAACTCAGCATTTATAGCAGCTATTATCTTTTAGAAAATAATTACATATTTGATAAGTTAAAAAATTTTGATCTTTAATAAATCACCCATCCAAGTATTTCTTAACTATGTAAATGTCTTGAGAACTTGATTGTATGTAGATTTTTGAGTCAGAAAAGGATGTATGTAGTTAGTGAAGCCCCAATATTGGCAACTTGTATAATACATTAACCTTCATATCCCTGGTGGGTAAATGGTACAATATGGGTTGTAAGTTCTCATTGAGCCCGAGATCCATCTTGTTAGCAATCACGAAGCGCAACCAGCTTGTAGGTGGTCGTGTTCGTTGGCGTAATTTTTGGGCGCATGTCAATTTCGTTGTTTATAGTTTTTAATAAAATAAGGGGGCAAACGATCAAACGGGTCACCTGATGGAAAGCAACTTCCGTTGCCCATGGACACTCGCAACATCAGAAGAGCTGCAGGTGCGTTGCCGGCCTTTTAAGAGGGAATAGGGCAAATAGGGTAGGGGCGGGTAGGGAAGGGAATAGGAAAGGAGATTGGCCTCCGGTAAAGTCATTCACTCGGCGAAACACAGCGCAAGCGCTGTTTCACGCCGGTTTTCTGTGAGTGTAAACGACGTGTTCTTGACATGACATGATTTTGACATGCGCAATTAAAGATTTTGGCTCTTAAACTGAAGGCGAGACCGCACCAACTCTGTTGACTGTTCCATGGAACTGACATTTTGCAAACGTGAATTCAGGCGTTTTACAAACGTCAGTTCTATGGAACTGTGTCGTGACTCGTGGCGCTTTAATGCGGTGCCTTTGCTCCAACAAACACGGACAGTAACGCTCAAGGTCATTACTTAGCTTTGCTCCACACTGGGCCTTTTTTGTTCATCAAGGGCATGCGTTATAGCGCAGTCAACAGCGAACGTGATGGCATGCCCGTGACGCGCGTTGAAATCGTAGCGCTCGCTATGACACTTTTCTTTCAACGCGGGTTGATTTTGACTCATTCAATAATTGAATATGCCAAACGAAAGTTGAATAAAAAGAAGATGACGAAAATTGAAGATGAAATTGCATAATGTGGACATAGCTATTATGTATCTTGCGACAATAATGCGACTGCTGTCCGCCGTCAATAAAAAAATGTATAGAAAATTTCTGATTAACACCATAATATATTGTACAGTACCTGTCAAGCGCCTGTTTTATTGCTGTCGCAAGATAATATAATCACCATGCGGATGCTGCATTAGGGGGAGGACTACACTACAGCGATCATGCGAAGCGACCCTTCACGTTTCACAGTTCTGCCATTTTGTGTCGCGTAGCTCCACTGCTGCGTAGTGCAGATGTCATACGATTTCATGGATAAATTAATAATTGGGCATGTCGCGTCGCGTCGTTTAGCTGCAGTGTAGTAACGCATAGTGCTGCCTCACCTTAAGGTTCCCATTCCACCGCGGCGCACGGAGAGACTACGCACGTGCGTCAAGCTTCGATTTGTAAGAAAATATATGTGACTGTGTCCACTGCAACCCACGGACACGCTACGCACGAATTGACTCAAGTCAAAGAAATAAATCCGTGCACGTCCACGCGTGCGCGTGGACGTGCACAGCGTGCGCTGCGGTGGAATGGAGCCTTTAATGTTACAGCAGATTCGTGGTTTTATGAAATTGACCTTCAGTTGGCTCATGGCTGGCTTGTCTGTCGCGGTTGCTAAGATCCGGAAATGTTAGCTTGTATGATTTGTGTAGCGATGTTATAACCTGTATATTATATTTTACTCAGGTTTACAAACTATTGAGTCATCTAGGTGTTTATTTCTTATACCGATTTTATTGCGCATAGTATTTTTATATGACGCTTTTTTGAAGCTTTTGAAGGTATTCCAATTTTTGGTTGATTTAAATTGCAAAGAATAGTTAATTAAGTTTTCCTTTAAGTATTTCTATATGTACATATTATAAAATATATACACAAAATAAATTATTCTTGTGTGTTTCGGACGATTTTATGTAGTCTATTAGTTTATTGCGATTTTTATTAGTATTTTGTTACTTGGTAAGGAATTCTAAAAGTGATGCTATGATGTCTTTTTTGCTTGCTATGGTTAAGCCCGTCACAGACTTAGCTATATAATATATATTAATATTTTTATAGCTAGGCATATTACTATATTATATTTTCTATACTTACTAAATCCACATGTCACAGAAATATGTATATTATAGCTGAGTGTGCGGTCACGCGAAAATTAGTATAGAAAATATATAGTAATATGCCTAGCTATAAAAATATTAATATATATTATAGCTAAGTCCGTGACGGGCTTTATGATCAATTTAGTGTTAAAACTTAAAAGTTGAAACTGAAAGCTACATCTATGCTTTTATTTATATGTAGCTATATTTTGTACTTTTTGTGTTGTTTGTTATTTTGTTTCCAAATCATATTATAATACCAAAGTATAAATTATGGACAATATATAAAACAGTGAGCTTTTATCTTTCGTTATATAGCTTTTTATCGCATACATTATAATAACATGTTATGTAACAGAGTGGTGTATTCGTACTTGAATAATAAACTATAGAAAAAAAAATTATATTCAAGCATCCCATGCTGAGAAATTGTAACTTTTAAATAATATTTCAGCATACAAAATATTTGATATTGGCCTTATTGTTAGTACCTACCTACATGTGTACAGTACAGTGCAAATGTAACAATGTATAGCTTGACTATAAACAGTAGAGATTCATTAAAGTGGAACTAAAATTTTACCGTACAAAATTGTTGCCATACTTAAGCATTTTACGTCAAAAATGTGACACTAGCGCCCTCATTTTTTGTCAACCCATTATGGTCAAGCTGTAGTCTACTGTAAACTTAAAACACTGGTTTAATCTAGCTTAGAGGTATAGAGTATAAAACTATACAAATTCGATGTAATGAATGATCTTATCAATTTGTATATTATAGTAATAGAGACAGAAATTTAGCAACGAAAATCGACTCCATGGCATCACTGATTTATATAGCTATTAAGGTCGAAATATTTTTATATGTGAAATAGCTTAAAAATTACAATGCATTTAGTGTGATTGAATACTGCATCGATATTACTCTCGAATACATAGACTGCTTTAAGTTACAGGTGACGCTTCGAAGTTTATGTATATAACTTTATTTATATAAAAAGGAATGCGCAATTTATTGAATAAAATCTTATTGTAATACTGCACTTTATAAATTATTGAATTTACAAACGTATTTTACTTGTATTACTCTTTATGGGGGGTATTAGATTATCATTTATATTGGATCCTAGATCATTGAGTCATTTATAGATAGATAGATAGATAGATAGACTCTTTATTGCTCACATTAAATTAATTAATTAATTAATAAATTGAGTCATTTATATTGGATAATGTAATTTAAATAAATGATTCATTTCTTCCTTGATCATAGATTTTTGAAGTTTGCTGAGAGATTGGATCCAATACGGTAATAGAAATTGGTGTTGCCAGTTATATTTAATATAAAAAGAGTTTTTAATTTCTTGTTCGTTAATATTATGTTTCAAATAATGTAATGTAATTATTTTTCTAATTATGTACTTGAATAATCTTGCTGAAATAACATTTAAAACAAGCCATATTAAAAATGACGATGTCTTTTGACAAATCGAATTCTCTGAGATCTAGTAACACTGATGTCAATACCTGTCAGCGTTAGCGCTCCCCATTGGCTATTGAAACCACATATGACGTAAAATAGGATCAATGATCAATGATAATGTAATATGCAGATATGATCAAATGATCATTTTTATTGGATCCTATATATATGATCCTTCAAATGATCCAATATAAATGATAATGTAATACCCCCCTATTAGCGGACCAGCGTTTGTCAACCGCACCGCGCGGTGTCCATTCAAAATTAGAAACTACCCGCAAAATCACTTTTTAGACAAACACACCTGATTTAAATGTAATTGGTACTATCATTTCTTGATTTCTATAATATTAAAGTCCTAAGAGATAGATGAAGTTGATAATATATCTACGTTGAAACACGTGGAAACATTTATGTTTATAAATACACAGGAGAAACATTTTATGAAAAAAAACACAATTTTATTAACACATTTATTTCACTTCTGGCTTAACATCAATTATTATTATAAACTAAATTAAGCAATTTTGAATTTTAGTCCATTCCAAATAGTGGTACATATAATACATATATTTTATGGATATTAGGAGAAACATTTTAATTAAAATATAGCTGCAGCTGAATTTTGAGGAAATGTTGAATCTAAACGTTCAGGCCATGGCTAAAAATTATTTTTTATTATAAATTTAATTCTGGAGTGGGCTTAACATCTCCATTAGGGGGGTATTACATTATCATTTATAGGATCCAATCAAAAATGATTATTTGATCAAATAATCATTTTTGATTGGATCCTATAATATATGATCCAATATAAATGATAATGTAATACCCCCCTTAAACCTCTCTGGCAAAAAACATCAAAGTTACTGGAAAAATGTCTAAAATAGTAAACAAAAATAAGTGACTAAGGGGGTATTACATTATCATTTATATTGGATCATTTATTATAGGATCCAATCAAAAATGATTATTTAATCAAATAATCATTTTTGATTGGATCCTATAATATATGATCTTATAAATGATCCAATATAAATAATAATGTAATACCCCCCTATAACATAATATTATCATATCAAAAATCATCAAGATATTTCATGACTTAAAATTCATTTAATCTCAAAAATGTTGCCCATTGTATTAATTGAGTCATGAAACATTATTGAAACATGAACAGTGTTTTTCAAACTTTTTCAAGATGCGACCTGGAATGAATCCCCTTAGGCCGCGTCCCCATCAGACACGGCGCGGCGCCGGCACCGTGTTACGGCACAACGCCGCCACCGTGATACGGTACGGCGCCGCACCGTGTCACGGTGCCGCGTACGGTGCGTCCCTATCCAGTCGATATTTGCGCTCGAACGAGATTGCTTGTCTGCATATGGATCGCGAAAGAATTATTCTCTTGTTGTTACTAAAACGAAGATTGAAAAACAAAAACAGAGGAAATTTTGGGTAAATTCGTACTACAAATTACTTACAAACTTAATAATTAAGGGGGCTCCCATACAAAAAACATTATTTTTTGGTTATTTTTCTCTATAATAATGGTACGGAACCCTTCGTGCGCGAACCTAAGTCGCACTTGGCCGATTTTTGTGTTCCAAATAAGTGCCTCGTTTAAGTTTGGACAAAATTTTTGTTCGGAAGTTTCACCCAGAATAGGGGCGCACGGTGCACCGTACGCGGCACCGTGTTACCTGGTGTTACGGTGCGGCGCCGTACCGTGTCACGGTGGCGGCGCGCGTCATGCCGTAACACGGTGACGGCGCCGTGCCGTGTCTGATGGGGACGCAGCCTTAGCTTTTTAATCATGTTGTATAAATTATAATGTACGTTTATGAATACATATATCCTTTTGTTAAATTTCTCCTACGCATATCAATATATTTTTTCTGAAATACATAGTTCTCTCAACCTCTTGCGACTCCCCAGTATTCGAGACCCACAGGTTGAAAAACACTGTTATAGAATATGTAATAAAACAATATGCATTGATGTACTAGCTAATGTCTCTGATGCAGATGCCCAAATTGAAGAAGTACTTAATGACTAGTAGTATTAATTATTGACTCCTGCATTGGAACTTAGAAGTGATAAGCGCAATTAAATTATACAAAGTAGTTCATAAAAAAAATAGGCTTACCTATAGAAAATTATTATAGCTACATAATCCTAAGAATTTAAGAAAAAAATCAAATTAAATCTACCTGTCCTCTTCTTTCATGTTTGGGCCAACAATTAGCATTAATTTAAATACAGCTTTAATTTAATACTATTTTAAATGCAACATTGATCAGATAACAAATACGGCTGCTCATTTCAAAACCTAGCATTTCATCTTGCCCAATCGGCCAATCCCCACAGTATTTGTCACTACATCATGTTAACAACCCTCAATTGTGTTTTCAGAATTTTTGACTGTTCAGAACCTCTATGAATCTTTAATTATTATCAAAGACAATACTAGATTTTAAAATGCTACAGCGAAGTACTTATATCTACCTACCTATAATAATCTTATTGGCTTGAAGACAATTATTATAACATACATTATTATACTCACAAAATTATAAAACAATATGATAAAAAGTATAGAAGCAGAAATGACCTTGGAAAGAAAAAGGTCTATAGGCATATATTTCCTCTAAGGGCCTTATAAGAAACAAAGACAGAGATAACATAACCATGTTTCCTCTTTTATACATTGAAAAAAAAAGATACATACAGCCGAACATATTACCTCCTCCTTTTTGGAAGTCGGTCAAAAAGTCATATGACAGACAGAGCCAGCAACAGGGTCCAGGGATAACTTAGGGGGGTATTAGATTATCATTTATATTGGATCATATATCATTGAGTCATTTATATTGGATAATGTATTATAGATAAATGATTCATTTCTTCCTTGATCATAGATTTTTGACGTTTGCTGAGAGATTGGATCCAATACGGTCATAGAAATTGGTGTTGCCAGTTATTTAATATAAAAAAGAGTTTTTAGTTCCTTGTTCGTTAATATGTTTCAAATAATGTAATGTAGTAAATTAATATAATTATTGGATCCTATATATGATCCTATAAATGATCCAATATAAATGATAATGTAATACCCCCCTTAGTAATTTCAATCAACGTTTACTATTGAGGCAATTAGTATCTTTTTCATATTTAAGTAGATATTTTTTTTACTAAGACAAATATTATTTTTTATATAGTTAAACAAACATTGCCTCATAAGTAGGGATTTTTGTTGTAAGTTTTTACAGATTATGTAAAAAGTATATCTGAGTAAAATTAGGGTTTTCAAGATATGATTAGTCTTAGCAACTACAAGTATACACATACAAGTTATCTGTACACCTAAACACACAGAATAACACTAAAATATAATATTATGTATATGTATAATAACATGCAATACTGCCTAACACAGTGAGATCCTTGTAGTATTTAAAATAACAATAATTAAAAATAGGATTGTATCCCATGGAGGTTTAACCCGTTCTACAAGTCTCAGTTAAAAATGTAATAAATAGAATTAATTACAATTCATTATTTAACTATAGAAAAATATTTTCCTTCACAAATGCTCACTATGAAGTTTGTTTTTTAGAGAGCCGCAAGATAAGCCAACTGTTAAATTACTCTTACATTTATAACTTTTGTATATTTTGGCAACTGTTGATTAAATAATTATATGATTGTTTATGAATCAAGAATAAGATAATAATAAAATTATGTGTTATTTTCTGTTAACTACACAACATGCTGCATTTTGACTCTCCATGACGTTGAAGTTAATACATATAAACTGTTATGCCAATGTGCACTCATGGACAGTTCTTATAGTGTGACAGCAGCATATCAAATGGATGGTAGTATGGTGTATGGACTATGGTTTATGGATACACCTAACAATATGTTATACATACATAATAGTCAATCAAAATAATCATCACTGTCATAACTGAAGCATATCTGTGCATAATTTCTGCACTAGGCTTTGCCTGTTCTACAGGTCACTAAAACTCTGCATACAAATCTTCTATAGCATTATTTACAGTACTTTTGAAGTGACATGTAATAAAATTTCTTATCAAGTGACACCTTGATATTCCATAAAGAACTTCAAAGCATATTCTTCAAAATAAACGGAAGACAGAAGGTAAAAATGTTATATTAGAAAATGTCTAATATTATTTCTGCAATAATATGTTCCAAGCACAATAGCAGTTTAAAGACCAGATTAGAACTCATTTCCAGTCATGGTGTGATAATCATTTTCCTCATATCACATAGCTCTATAAGGGCCTTGTGTTTTCAAGTACTGAATTACTAGCGAGGGTCCAGAAGACACCACTTCAGGCGGGAGTGAAGTCAGAGGACAATTTTCTATGCTCATTATTTGTAAGCTGACACATAAGGCCAGCTCAAAAGGTAAATTACACAGATTGGGGTTGTCATTTAGATACAAGGATTCAAGATTCTCTAATGTACCAATCTCCTCAGGTAAGTATTGTAAATTGTTTTCTCCCACACTTAAAAATGTCAAGTTTATCAAATGACCAATGGAGCGTGGCAGAGATGTTAGCTGATTAGATTGAACTATAAGCTTCTTTAACTCCTGCAAAAATCCAATTTCACTGGGAAGGAATTCTAATCTATTTTCTTCCAAATCCAGTACTCTCAATTTTCTCAGATTTCCAATACTAGGTGGTATACGCTTCAGGAGATTATTAGATAGGATCAGAACCTCCAAATTTTCAAGGCTTTGAATATCATCTGGTAATTTAGTCAGCTGATTTGTGCCCAAGTTGAGCTCGACCATATTCAACCATGTGCCAATATCGAGAGGCAAGGAGGTAAGTAAATTTTCTTTCATATTTAGTTTTGTCAAATTTTTTGCTCTCGAAAATATTCCATATGGGATCTTGTCAATTTGATTGTGCTCCAAGTTTATTGAAGAGACACTCGTGAATTGGGCTGGTCCTCCACAAGGATAACTCATAAAGGAGTTGCGAGACAATGTGATGCTCGTCAATTCTGTTAGGCTGGACAGTAGACCGTCGGGCAGTTGGGATATAGAATTACCCTCCACATTGAACTCATCCATGTGCTTGCAATTGCTGAGAGTGGAAGGTATAGAAGTGAGCCTATTGTATCTCAGCCCAATACGGGTTAACGAGTGAAGATTGCCAATTGTTTCTGGTATGTCTAGCAGATCATTGTGCTGTAGATCTAGTGTTGACAAATTAACACAATTGCCAATTTCATGTGGTAAATGCTCAAGGTGATTGTGAGATACATCAAAAGTGACTAAGTTAATTAGTTTCCCGATCCCTGAAGACAGCTCCTTTATTTTATTTTCTCTCAAGCTTAGCATTGTAAGATTAGTTAGATTTGCTATGCCGTCTCCGACTACTCTGATTCTATTAAAACGTAAAAATAAAGTTGTTAGAGATGTTAACTTGTACACCACATCAGGTATGTCACTCAACTTATTATGTCGCAAGTCTAACACTTTCAGGCATTTGATGTTTGCAAGAGAATCTGGGAGGCTCGTCAGAGAGTTCTCGTTTAAAGCTAAAGTTTGAAGATTCGTTAAACAACCGAATTCTGCCGGTAGGGCTACTAACTTGTTCCCGTACAAATAAAATTCCACAAGGTGGGTCAAATCTCGGACGTTTGGAGGGAGTGAAGTGATGGAAGATTTACTTAAATCGAGTCTTTTGACACCTTCATCTCTACACCTTGTGAATTCTTTAATAACATCTAGGTCGGCTTGGATCGGTTTATTCTTCTTAGCCGTTGGTTTCGGTTTATTTGATTCTGGGTGCTTCACAGTTACGACCTTTGGCCGGGCACCCTCGGTGTTGGTCAGAGAAGCTGCAGATAACTTTTTTTCCCTCATACCGTGATATTTTTCTCTCGGGCTTACGGTACCGATGGAGTCTAGCGCTTCAGAATTTTCTCGTGAAGAATTGTCGAGATTCATTACGTTCAATTTTCAAATGGTAAAGGTAATTAATAGTTAATAGATAAGATTTTATCATTTAAATTCACACTCTCATCGACATCATTATTTCATATCACACTTCAACGAAAACAATCAATAACTATATTTTCAACAACGATTCGATATATTTACAATAACACTGAAGTCTGAACACACGTCTTATAAAACTGTTTTACGAGCAAGACTCACTATTCACATAGGTAAGGCTATTCATGATAAGAATTTCTATAAAAGAAATTAGGTAATAATTTTGTAAATTAAATTTTTCCTTTGCAATGTATTTTTAATTCATGAGAAAGATTAAAGAGATATAGACAATAGAGCATTGACAGTAGACACAGATTAACAGTAGACATGTATGTTGTATCATGTATGCACAGATAAATTATAAAGGCCATCGAGATTAATAATATTGATTCATGAATCATGAATCAAGTAAAGCGCTTATCCTAGCTAGGTTCCTAGGTAGGGTCCTAGCTAGGATCCTAGCTTTCTAAATGTTATTCCACTCCACTTGACTAAATCGGAAACGATTTAGGATCTAGGAACCTAGCTAGGATAAGTGGAATAAGCGCTTTAAACAACAGAATCATCATTCAAGAATCAAGAATCAAGATTCAAGACATCAAATATTTTTAATCGATTTCAATTTTTTCTTTGATTGGTCCATGATTTTAATTTGATTGTCAAACAGTTTTCATTTTAGTAACTAGATGGCGTATGGGTAGACAACTATCGGTAATACCGGGGAATACCATCAATACTTGCTACAAAACTGGGCAAAAGAATGTAAAACTTAATACATTTCAATTTGGAAAAGACGCAATAATATTCCAATGAATAGGATAATAGAGTTACTATAACGATGTTTTAGTTAAAACTCACGTAAGAAATAGCCCTGTATACCGATATTCACACCAAATTTCACAGGAAATATAAATTTTGGTTTTGACAACATCTTACCTGCACTTGTGCAAGATAACGGATATTTAATGGCTAATATTTTACCAATAATTAACATCAAAAACACAAATAACACAATTTGGGAAAAAATAATAAAAACCACACCAACAATAATAATAATAATCCTTTATTTATCTCCACAAATTACAAGCATCTATAAAGATACTTAAATCTAATTGTTTACACATAGCATTATTGTAACTTGTGGGAGATCTGGAGTCTTAACTAGGCCAAGCCTGTAATATAGATCTCCAGGCCCCCCCAAACCAAAATTATTATATTAGTTTGCAGTTTGTGAACATCACTTAGTTATAATGTATTAAGGGAGAAGACCTAATGGCAGACACTTTAAGGAGACATGCAACATTTGAATGTTATAAAATATATATTTATGAAAATAAAGGATTGATAACTTCTTCCATGTCTTCAGTAACTCTTACAAAATAAAACTATTATAATTATTCTCTGACAAATCAATTAAAAAATATATTATTGGTCTTTTTGTAAACTTAGTCATAAGTACTAATAGATGACATCACAAAAAACGAACATCACTAATAGTAGACACCAATATGAACTAATAGTTGACACTTGACATAGAACATTACATTGCATTTTTTTCCTATTATTAGGTCTTTATTTGCCATTTTTCAAAAGATTTCATTTACTTCATCATAGTAACTACAATCTACATGCATCAGAAATATTATCCACGTTGTCTCCAGATTCTATTCATTCTTCTTCCATGCTGAAACTATCTTTCCTTTTATTTTTATTTTTCATATTTTTGAAGTGAAAACTTCTTTAGCGGCGTTGAGCACTTTTGTGAGATGGGTAAAAACTGTGAAACTCGCGTCAGATTCTCGTGCTGATCGAAAAACTTTGGAAAAACCGTAAGACGGTTGATGTGTAGTGTTTTGTGTCGAACTCGAACTCGAATTCGAACTCGAACTCGAACTCGAATTGATTGTAAGGGTTTCGATTAATTTTAAAAATCGATTTTCATAAAAAATGGGTTAAAAATGTAATCGATTGTAAGGGTTTCAATTAATTAAAAAAATCGATTTTTCAAAAATCGATTTTAATAAAAATGGGTTTAAAAATTTAATCGATTGTAAGGGTTTCGATTAATTGAAAAATTGATTTTTTTAATAATCGATTTTCATAAAAAATGGGTTAAAAATTTAATCGATTGTAAGGGTTTCGATAAATTAAAAAAAAATGATTTTTTAAAAATCGATTTTCATAAAAAATTGGTTAAAAATTTAATCGATTGTAATGGTTTTGATTAATTAAAAAAAAAACGATTTTTAAATAATCGATTTTCATAAAAAATGGGTTAAAAAAATTTACAACGTTAATAATCAAGTTTTCACTTCTGCCGGCACTCCCTGAGTGCAACCCGTCTTTTTTTCCTAGCAAATTTATTTTCAGTCTCTAGCCACCATGCTTCTTTTGCCTCTTCTTTTTTCTTTTTTTTTTTTTCTCAGCTCTCCTTTTTCTTTTTTTTTACTGCTGAAAAACTAAAGCAATCGATTTTTAGATCAGTACAAGGTCTAATATTAGACACCATGTCCATTTTTAGGTGCAGTAGTTCTAAGTTCTTAGATTGTTAATAGAATTATATTTTCAGAGAATAGTGATGATTTTTGCAGTAGAATAAAGTACAAAATAACTTTAGTATGTATTGCAAAACTCAAAGATGAGATCCATGTCAACCATTAGGTTTTTTACATTTTCAAGAACTAATAGTAGACACCCTTTATATTGTTAGGGAAAATGGATAAAAAATCTTAAATAAACATTAATTAGTGTATACAACATGACCATTAATCCAATGAAATCAATAGAAATTACAAAAATTCAAATAAATGTATTCAAAACTTACGTGCAAAATTTCGCCTTCCTTAACCTATTTGCTAAGAAATTACCGAGCGTGTGTTGACGCGGTCATATTATTTACGAAAACTGATCCCATTTTAAAATTTTGTTCCCGATGGCGTCTCTAATATATTTTTTCAATTCAACAGATAGCTTGAGAAGCTTATAAAATTTACAGTGGTGAGAAATAATTAGAGTAATTCTTATTTTTATGGTATTTTTGTCATAAGTGTCATCTATTAGTTCAGTGTCTAGCATTAGGTCCTCTCCCTTATATCCGTTAAGTAAACATATTTATATTCTTACATTCTTAATTTAAATTAAGTACTAAAAAAATAAATCTTATTAATTTAGGTGTGTGTATGTTGTGTGTGTGTTGTTGTGTATTTGTGTGTATGAGTGTTTGTGTGTTGTTATTTGATTGTGTTTGTATATAATAATTATTAAATGACAATGCATATAAAAAGTAGAAGAAGTTTTGAAAGTGACATACCCGCCAAAACTCTCTGTCAGTTGTCAGTTTTCAGTTTGACAATTTGCGTGTTCCTAAACTGTTACCAGTATACTGGCCTAATCGCTAAGGCCAATGATGGCTTAGATTTAAGATATTTTGATTTACCTCAGACAGTGGCGGATTTAAGGCCTAGTAGGCCCGGGCCTAGGGCGGCCAAATATAGAGGGCGGCAAATCGTGTAAAAAATTTGTAATAGGTGCGACTGCAGTGTGAAACTAGTGGCGATGGGCGCGACTCTGGACGGACGCTATATTTGTAATAGGTGCGACTGCAGTGTGAAGCTAGTGGCAATGGGCGCGACTCTGGACGGACGCTATATTTGTAATAGGTGCGACTGCAGTGTGAAGCTAGTGGCAATGGGCGCGACTCTGGACGGACGCTATATTGGTAATAGGTGCGACTGCAGTGTGAAGCTAGTGGCAATGGGCGCGACTCTGGACGGACGCTATATTTGTAATAGGTGCGACTGCAGTGTGAAGCTAGTGGCAATGGGCGCGACTCTGGACGGATGCTATATTTGTAATAGGTGCGACTGCAGTGTGAAGCTAGTGGCAATGGGCGCGACTCTGGACGGACGCTATATTTGTAATAGGTGCGACTGCAGTGTGAAGCTAGTGGCAATGGGCGCGACTCTGGACGGACGCTATATTTGTAATAGGTGCGACTGCAGTGTGAAGCTAGTGGCAATGGGCGCGACTCTGGACGGACGCTATATTTGTAATAGGTGCGACTGCAGTGTGAAGCTAGTGGCAATGGGCGCGACTCTGGACGGACGCTATATTTGTAATAGGTGCGACTGCAGTGTGAAGCTAGTGGCAATGGGCGCGACTCTGGACGGATGCTATATTTGTAATAGGTGCGACTGCAGTGTGAAGCTAGTGGCAATGGGCGCGACTCTGGACAGTCGCTATATTTTAATAGTGAATAAGGTCTCAATATCTGAATCTCCATAATATATAAATAAAACGTACTGGAATCAAGTTTCGTTTTATGTTTTTTTTTGTTTTTTAACAAACTAAATTTTGGAAATAAAAAAACATAAACTACAAGGTCTCAGTTGTGTGCAGTAAAGATGCGTGGTGGCTTCTCGGTTATTAAAATTTGGCTGTTTTTGGTGAGATATTCAAAAGCTTGCGTATCGTTTGATTATAATCCTATATCACTATTTTTGCGTATCAATATTATAAATAATTTATTTCTTAAAATAGTTTGTACGTTTAGTTTAACCCGTTTCGGCCCAGGACTCCACTCGAAGAACACCTCTCTTCAGTGGCTCATACGAGTAAGTCATAACATAACTAATGCTATTCGCGCCTAAATAGCCCAGTTAAGTTTTCTATGCGTTTTACGTTTTTTATATAAATAGGAAAGTTGTAGAAAATTAAATTCTCTACAACTTAGAATTAAATACTCTTCAACTTTTCTATTTAACATTTTTTTACATCTTGAACTGTTTTCAAAATAGAGGGCGTAGAGCGCGCGGTAACACGTAAATTTATTTCTAAACATACAATTATCATTTTTTATTAACTATTAGATTTTTTTGGCTAGTTATCTATTTTTAATTACCAAAGTGTCAATTTATTAATTAACACTTACCTGGACATGCAATTAAGAAAGAACTGAAATTGTATTTTAATTCTTATCAAATTTTAAATACTAATGACTTTCTATATAAATGAAGAAGAAAAAATGGTTGCCTGTAAAGTCGGTTTTACGGGCGAAGATTTTACGTGACAACGTGTGGGAGAGAGACGCAAGGCATTCGGCGGGCCTCTCTCTCGTTCGGTGACTCATCGTAACGTTACCGAGCGTTACACTTTTTCATAAGTGACTCCCAGCCGCAACCTAATTTAAGACGTTGTCACGTCAAAAAAAATCTCTTCTTTTTCATCATCATCATCTTCTTCTTTATCATCGTCATCGTCCCGCGGCTGCGGAATTTCCTCTTCATTACCGTCTTCAACGACATTTGTCTCGAAGTCATTCATGATTTCTGGGTCAAAGGTTCTATCATCATCACTATCGATCTGATATGGTACAGAATTGAGACAAGCTTGTCCATTATACTGGCCGCAATCTAAGGAGCACTGTAACCCCACTTTCCTGCATCCACATCTTGAGCCACAGCCACTTTTGCAGTTATAGACTATTGTATTGAGTAAATCATCAAAAGCAGGTGGTAAAATAGTCATGACTGGTTCCAGAAATCTGTTTTTGATCGAGACTACCAGTTGACCTCAAGTAATTTCACGCGCTCTATGCCCTCTATTTTGAAACAGTTCAAGGTAAAAAAATGTCTCTACAACTTTTCTTCTTATACAAAAAACGTAAAACGCATAGAAAACGAAATATTTGGAAAAAAGGAAAAAAAAAGATTAAAAAAAAGCTATTAATAAAATTAAACTAAGAAATTAAATAACCCCCGCCAAAAAACTTTAAAAAGCAAAGAAAAGATCCCCCATCTGCCTAGGAATCAACTTCTCTGATAGTACATTAGCGGTCCCCCGACACACCTTGACAACAATTATGGACTAAAATATCCCTTTACACTTAGGAATTATTATAAACTTAAAGTCAGTAAATATTATTTCTTTACTTTTTTAAGTTTTTTGGTTCTTTTTTAATTTTATTTTATTTCATGCTTTTTAAACTTTTGTTGGTTATAGTGCAGAATAATATGCAAAGAATACCGTCTATGAATGTCCTCTTGGATGAGCCCGTATTGACGGGCCCAAGCACGAAACCTCCACTTTGGGTTCATACGGAGCTCGGCACCTATAGAATCCAGGTGATGCTGTAGCAGCAGCATGCAAATATTTACTGTTTATCTACGTCTTACTGATTGTCGCAATCGAAATGAGCCCAAACACGAAACCTCTGCTCTAAGTTGGTGAGGAGTTGGGTATCCTATTGATTACCAGGTGATGCTGCAGCACCAAGTCATTAAATGTGTATGTTATTCATAAATATCACGAACTAGAATGCAAAATATAAAACTCATCAAACAACTGTGAGTTGCTAACTGCCATTCACGAACCAGATAAACTGCGATTTTCAAGCATTGAGCAGACTGATGATGATGAACTATAGCTAAGAACACTCGAACATGTCAGCTTTCAAACAACAAAAAAACTAGATCAAAATCGGTCCACCCGTTTGGATGCTACGATGCCACGGACAGATATACACACAGACAGACAGACACGTCAAACTTATAACACCCCTCTTTTTTTCGGGGTCTAAAAATGGGAATAAAGTAAATTCATGAACAATGTATCTCGTAATAATGGGTGCTGAGAAAGGGGCGGCACATGGCCTGGGGCCTACAGCGGCCAGGGCTTCAAATCCGCCACTGACGTCAGACTTGACAGTACACTGATATTTTTTGAAACACTACCAATATGTTGTCAGTGACCTGCAGTCGGGGAACCAATATAAAATCTAGAAGTGTCTACCGTCGCGCTGTCTGGTGGAGATTTAAAAAAGAAAACTTTCCATTATGCTTACAAAATAAATTATAAAGTTTATATGATTTAAATATCATTAAAATTGTATGTATGAATTATTATTATTATTAGCCGTTTGTGTCCCACTGCTGGGCAAAGGCCTCCCCTCTTTCCTTGCATACGTCTCTATCCTTTGCTGTATTTGGCCATTCTTGCTTATGAATGAATGATATACGGTAAATGACTAGTAGATTGGACAGTACTAGTCATTGGAAAAAGCACAAAAACACCATATTTATTAATGTTGCTTTAAGAACTGACTGTTTTTCTTAAAAAACAGGCGTTCTTTTACTTTAAAAATAGGAAACTTTTAATGCAACATTTATAAATATTGTGTTTGAGTGCTCTTTCCAATGACTGGTAAGTGGTACTGTCCAATCTACTAGTCATTTAGATTTACCTTTACCTTAATCTGAAGTCGGCAATTTTATGACTTTTTTAAATAACAAAAGAAGAGGTAGTAAAGTGTCATAGCTGATAACTCTACAGTCAACTTCGTTTTTCTTGCGGCTTGCCATTTATTTGCTTTTGCCTTTTTGCATTGGGTTTTTATCTTTGTTTCGTTTACAATTTTATATTATTCTTCGTCAATTAAATATAGCAATTTAAAAAATATTAATAAGTACTCAAATATTTTTATAAAATGATAATTTATATTGAACGGTTGTGAAAAGTTTTCAAAGTCACGTATATTAAAAAGTCCTGAAAGTTGTTTTGATTTGGATAGCCGATGATAAAATTAGACAATGAGTGAATCATGCGTTGAAACACCTGAAGCACCGGCATGGTTATCAAAATTAGAGAGCCAGAGAGAAAAATTGAGCAAAGCAAGACTTGGCCATGATAGCGGTGCAGGTGCCCCTTGCAACTCTTGTGGTAAGCTATTATTATCTTTACGTTTTGCAACCGCCTTAATCTCATTGTTATGGCATATCGAAATCGTTGCGTGTTACTTGTTATAGGACCAACATGCCCTGGACTGGATTTACATTTTTGGAGGAAAGTGTGCAGATCTTGTCACTGCAGCAAAGATGTGCATGATGTTCAGGATGATGATTTGACAGGATGGGCACAATTCGAACTGCTCGGCACTGCAAAGCCTAAAAAAGGATCATGTATGTATTGGCAACTGAAATTTTGTATTTGTGATATTTTATATTGTTCTCATATTTTCTTTTGGTTTTATAATTTCAGTGCCTTTAATTAAAATCAGAGGGGTAACTGATAAGCCCGTTAAGTTGGACTGGGTTCCTCCTAATGCCTCAACAGAATTGGTGAGTTCATAAAAGTAGTCATCTTATTGTTCTATATTTCTATGTTCTGTTGTATATTTCTTATCTCGAGTGGTTACATGTCCTAATATTATAAAAGCCTGATAAGTGATATCTATTGATATATTTTAAGGTCATTATCAGTTATCATTTCTTTGTTAGAATTTTTTTGTATATTAGGTAATTACAATAATCTTACAGATTTGTACTTTTAATCCATTTTTATTTTATTTAATCTGACTTAAAGCTTATGCATAGTATTTAAGACTAGCTACAATTGCCTTATCAATTTTTTTCTCAATGTCATTAGATGTGTAACATATTATAAGAATTTAAATAACATGATGGTTATTTGTCAGGTTTCAGAATATATGTCATGCTTGGGAGAGCTAGCTCCAGTGTCTGGTTCAGAAGCTGCCAAGAAACGTCGAGCTCAACTGCGCACTCAACTACCACCACACGACGTCGCCCCTGCCACTAGGCAAGATGCATCTGAGCAGGAGAAAGAGGAACACACTGTTAGTTTAGTTTTCTATTTCATAAGTACTTCCTTTCTTTTTGACAAGGAACAGCATTTAATGACTATGTTATTTTTCCAGGAATACATTGCAAGAATCAAGGATCATGTGGTTGGAATGGGTAATGTTGTAAGAGTTGGGCCTTTACAAAATGGAGAAGTTTATTCAGTTGAGAATAGCAAAACTCACACCAAGTCCTATGCTCTGCCATTGAAAATATCTAATGTATCCAGGGGTCTTAAGTACAATATTGTACCCAAAAATACTTCTGACAAGAAACTCGTGCTAGATTCCCAAGGCAATATTGTAAGCAGCGCTGCTAATTTACCGGATTACAACTCCAGTCCAATATTGAGTAGGATTGTGAAAGACAAACTTCACATTATGCATATAGAATCAGACAGGATTAAGAGTGCAGTAGAACATGGTCCAGTATATGACAAGCTACTGAAAAATCTTAATGATTTGAACATCCCAGTTGCTAATGATGTTTATCTTCAACCCATAAAGCTCTTCCGTGATGAGTTCAATAAAAACCCTCAGTTCAAGGATGAGGTTACTGAGTTTGCAAACAAATCTTTGGGTGCTCAAATAATGCCTGAGATGGTTCCCTTGTCTAATAACAATATCATAGGGGCTGCAAAGTTACTGGAAAGTAGGATCCAGAAGGGCACAATTTTTGCTCCAAATGGTGAAATATGGAGTTGGAAGCATGAGCCAACTACACCTGAACATAGTGGTACTATTTGCTCAACTAAAATCAATCCCCAATTCTCTACTGTCACAAAACCTATCAATCAAGTGGAGCCTCAGCAGACTGCACCTCTTCGGGACTATCTAAGGACCCACTCCGAGGAGGATCTCCCACCCCCGCCGCTTCCCAATTACAACACATACCCTGGAGCTATTTCTACATCTCCACAAAACAAGGACTGGAACACCTCTCCTGAGAACTATCATGCAGGTGAACAATCTCTAAATCCACAGCAAATTGGTAACTACGCAGAACAGATTGATCCGATGCTCACTCAGTTTGCTGATATGGCTTTGAGCCCTGCCGAAATGGAGTTCAACAGAAAACTTTATAATGAAGGAGTTCCCTGCCAGAGATGTCAAAATTCTATGTTCGCTGGGGAAGTGGCTGTAAAAGCAGAAAGGGCAGGGCAGGAGGCAATTTGGCACCCCCAGTGCTTCACATGTTGCAAGTGTAACGAACTCCTGGCTGACCTTGTATATTTCTACTATAAGGGTGAAATTTATTGTGCCAGGGACTTGGCAAATGTGCTGGAAATACCTCGATGTGCAGGATGCGATGAGCTAATATTCACAAGACCCTATACCGCTGCCGAGGGAAGGGCATTCCATGTGCAACATTTCTGTTGCTACCACTGTGATGCTCCTCTTGGAGGTAAAAAATATGTGCCTGATGATAAGACAGGTTTGCCTGTCTGTTTGTCCTGTTATGATCAATACTATGCTGAAAAGTGTAAGGCTTGCGGTGGCGTCATAGGCCCAGAACAGCAGGGTGTCTCTTGGAGTAACATTCATTGGCATGCCGATTGTTTTATTTGTTCTGGTCGTATGTGCGGCAAGAGCCTCTTGAGTGGTAGGTTTGTTGTGAAACAAGAAATGCCATTTTGTAGTGTGCCATGTGTTCAAAGCAGAATTAAGTAAATAACGAAATATCAATCAAGATTGAATAGAGAGCTTATAGATGTATTTTTCTATAAATAATGACATAAGTGAAATAATTTTATATTATATTTATACATAAGATTATACAAATATTTGATGATAAAAGTATTTAAGAAAATTATTGTCATTTAAATTAAAGACTGTTCCATTCCATTCAAATAAGCATTTATTTATTCAGATTAAAGATTAAAGTTAATGAAAATTGTGATCACTTTATAATGACAAAGTATAATAATGTTTTATATAAAAGTCATAATATACCTATGTATGAAGCAAACTTTTTGCAAGGTGTTAGTGATAATTGCAGTCCATTTACAGTTACTTCAATTCTCAGAGGATCTATGGATCTTCAGAATTCTTTTTTATATTTCAAATGAAAATGACTTTTAATTGACTGTATAACTAAAAAAAATTATGATATAATTTTTACATGTTGTATTAGGAACACAAGTTGTAGAGTATATATTTTGTAATGCAGATTTTATTAAATGCATTATGATATGTTAGTAGGAAGTACTTATAAAAATATCATTCTATGCATACAAAACTCTAGGTTATGGGTTTTATAAAGATTTTTATGATGAAAAACCTAGAGTTTTGTATGCATAGAAATATTTTTTTCATACTTCCTTACTGTTTCAACTCCCAAGCGGTTGAATTCAACCGCGATAACAATAAATTTCCAAGAGTCCACGATTGAGGGATTAAATGTGTTAGTTGTTTAGTTTTTAGTGTGGTCTTACTTTTAATTAAATGCATTTTTACTTGATAGTACCATTTTATGTTATATTCAAATCGGACCCATAGTTCCTGAGATTAGTGCATTCATACAAACAAACTCTTCGGCTTTATAATATTAGTATAGATTATAATAAGCAGAGACAGTCATCTTATGACTTATCACATTTCTGAAACAATGAATATTTTTAAAATATTATTTCTATTGATTTTCTGATATGTAGCTCATAATCTTAGTTCAGATAGCTAATGAAAATTTTAAATGTAAAAGGATAGCACATTTGAAGAATATTGTTTTTTTTTGTTGTAATAAATTATGCAAATTATACAGATTTTGATGTTAAATTTTGAAGTCTAATTGGATATGAATTTGAGGTCCAAGATTATTCCTAGTAAGTGCCATTGATAAAATATGTGTCTTCTATATAAAAATAAAACATAAATATTATATATTATGGAAGTTTTATTTAATTTCATATTTCTATAAAACTAGAGTCAAAGTATCCTTACAGAGATATAACTATTTCAATTTTTTACCACATTGAAAAATCTGTATATTATATTAGAAAAGGATTACAATATAATTAATAATTATTATTTTATTTGTTCATTATATTTTATCAACAGATATTATTATCATTTATCTATCAGAATGAGACAGCAGTTATTTTAAATAAAAAATCAAGTTTTGTCATGATAAAATTAGTTTAATAATTTAAAATACACAATTGAATAGTTAGTTAAAGAGAGTATTTTGGTTACAAAAAACATAATATGTATATTTACCCCGTTAATCTGACAAATGTTTTGCATGGCCGTGTTGAATTAGCAAATTTGTCAGTATATAGAGTACTATTCAGATTTACATTAATTAGAAATCAAAATGATAAGTTTTTAGTTTTTACCCAAATTACAAATTATTTTTCTAAAGCTTTCATAGTATCCAGCTTAAATCAGCCTCAAGTACAAAGATTTTATTTCTGGTTAGTGTTGATTTTGACCAAGACAGTGTAAAAAGTAATTAAGCCTAATTAATGCAGAATTTCTGTTATTAAAAACAAAGCAAAGTCTCAAATATTTATTATATTAACTCAATAAGTTACTATGCAGCTGTTTTCACTTGACTAAGATCAATTTTTAGTTTGTTCAGATTTTCCTGAATCGCTTCTTGTTTATTTTCTAAAGCCGAAATGTGTCCATCTGCTCGCTTGATTTCTTTATTGATATATTCCATTCTCTTAGCAACATTCTGTCTAGCTTCTTCCAAATCTTGTTTAACTAATACAGGTCCTATTAGTTTAAATACTTCAGAGTCTTTCTTTAGTAAGGTTAGTTCTTCTTTAACAGCTTTATTTTCATTTAATTGGCCATCTAATTGTTGCTTTTGAGCGACTGCCTTCTGATATTCTTTTTGTATACCATTGTATGCTTCCAGTTCCTTTTGCATTTTCTTTTGGATTTCTGCAGCCATTTTGAAGAAAATTTGTTGAAATTGTTAAAAAGTCCTATGAATTCCTTTTAGAAAATACAGTTCACTTTATAAAACTATGATACTCTTTTCTGAGTTCTAACCTCAAATTCTTTAATTTTTTAAAGAATATTTGACATTTTACAAATGACACATGACATTATTTTTTTTAATATGTCCATTTTGATGTCTTCTTTCTTTTCTTTTTCTTCTTTTTTGGCAACTTGACACAAAGGATGTGTATGTTGTGCCACAGACAAGGTAAAAAGGTAAGGAATATGGCGGGAAAACCATATTCCTCCTATTATAATTTTCATCATCGTTTTCATGTATCGTCAGGTCTAAAGTCTAGTCAAAGTCTAAGTAAAAGTCAATACAGTCAAGGAGTCAAGTCGGTCGATTCAGTAAAGTGGTAGACGCTTTACTGAAACTTTCGATGGAGTTTTGGAGGGAACACAAAATAGCACGTTTCTGGATATTACATCACTTTCCTACACTTGTGCATGAACACGAATATCTAATGGTTAATATTCTACCAATATTACACATTAAAAACCCAGCTAACACAATTTTAGGAAAATAATATAAAAACACAACAGCACTATTTCACATGCCCGCCAAAACTCTCCATTTTGATGTCAAGCCTAGGAGGATGTGTACTAATTTTTTTTAACCTCTACAGTCTACATACACACACACAGTCTTCTGGGTCAAGTGTGCGCATTTAAACTTTGATGCTTTAAAAAACTCAAATATTATTAGGACAATCAAACCAAACTGTGTTAATTTTGTAAGACTGTTAATTTGTAGCGACATATTTTGTGTTTAAGTTGCAACACAACAATAGTATTTTTCAGTAGCTTATATTTTAAGAAACTGTAGAAAAAAATAACCCTTCCATTTGCGCACTCTTACCCCATTATCGGGGTATGTGTACGCAGCACTTTGGGTAAGTGTTGGGTATTTTAGAACATAAAGATTATTCTTTTATAATTTTAATTTGTTACTACATACAGTTACTACCTAGTAATCAACAAAATCGTCTTTAATCAAAATATGAGCACAACTTTCACTTAGAAATATTTATTAAGTTACTTCGTCATATATATGTAATAAAAAAAATGCCGTGTGCGGAGACGGTGCACAGTGCACTGTTTTTGCCACCAGACTCCACAAAGGCTTCATTCAATATTGATACTATCAATAGTATCAATTTGATAGTGTTACGTGCTAGGGTTCGATGATTCGGAGAGAAAGACCTGGTGACTCTCTTGAAGACTTTATTCACAAACACTAGCTCACACAAATCACTAAGTCCAAACACTAAGGACTAGATCCAAATCACTGAGCACTATCACTGTCCTAGGTCTTACCCGAGTCGTAGGTTCACTATCACAATCACTCACTATTGATCACTTGTTTTCGCTTTGAAGTCGCCTCGAAGATCGCTCAGATTAAAACCGACTTCCAAGGTAAAAACAATAATAACATTAATATGAACTAAAAAGTATTAAATAATTTTTACTATCTAATAGTGCCTTTTTCCGAATTCGGCTAAACCTCAACTATTTCTGTACTCAATCTTCATTATTTTGAAGTCGGTACCAGATAGCTGAATCTTCAGTCCTCTGACAGAATATTTAAAATTTTTTGAACTGGCACCGACTTCAAAATTATGAAGATTGAGTACAGAAATAGTTGAGGTTTAGCCGAATTCGGAAAAAGGCACTTAAGGATAGTAAAAATTATTTAATACTTTTTAGTTCATATTAATGTTATTATTGTTTTTACCTTGGAAGTCGGTTTTAATTTTTTGTTAAAAATAATAATAATTTCACTCTTTTTAGTTACACTAGTACGTAAACCTTCGCGTATATTTTACGTATTTTATTACAATTTGTTAAGTGTTGAGATTTGTAAACTTTATATTTTCTAAGAAAATTTAGTTCAGCAATTCAACAACAGATGTCGTTGTTAAGCATCTGCATCGCGGTATCGCTTACTCGACGGCATTTGATATAACTAATTCGCTACAATAATTTTTTTCTTCTCGCTCACACTCACTGGTTGTCTTAATTGATATTACGCCAGAGGGATTAACGTCCCAGGGTAACCCTACAGAACCATAAGACCAGTTTTAGGCGTAAGACGTAGACATCTTTTCTTTACATTAAGAGTCACAACTCACACTCACAAAATAATATATTATCAGTGAAGTGAACAGTAGTTAGTAAAGTATTCGATCTGTATAATATAAAGTAGTAAAATATTCGATCTGTCGTTTGCCGCCACGCGCCGCCCGCGCGACACCGTCGCCTCTGTAGCGCCGACCGCCGTGTATTAAACACGGTGTTGTTATGTAACAATACATAATTATTATTACGAGTTAGTATATCCATACCTATGCCTTGCAGTACTACTATCTATTCTGTGCCATGAGACATTGGTGACCTTAACACGACGTGGTAATGATGATGACGACGATGATGATGATTATGATTATGATCATGAATATTAATTGCATAGTATCATATGCTTTCTGTTCTTAAAACAACGCCGAAACTCCCAAACGTGTATATATAAGGAGTCAGGAGTTCTCTCAGCATCTTCGAAACCATGGTATACCTTGACCCAATATTTGACTTTTTGGTAGCATATTCTTAGTACACTTCACATAAAACCAAAATCACCATATGTTTCCATATAAATTTCGAGGAGTTCCCTCGATTACTCATGGATCCCATCATCAGGTCACCACTTTTGTGAACATGGTACCAAATTGGAGTGAAACCTAATACAACAAAACAAAAATTTCGAAAATCGGTTCACAAACGGCGGAGTAATCGTTGAACATATAAAAAAAAAAATATCCACAGCCGAACATATAACCTCCTCGTTTTTTGGAAGTCGGTTAATAAACTGAACTGCTGGGCCGTCTACCTGCGCTTACTTATATGGGCAATCGAGCCCTAGACTGTACGAGAACATTCGCATAAACACGTAAACAACCTTGTTTACTTGAATCATTTGTTTACGCAAACATGTGTGGAATGTTCGAGCATGCAATCGTATTCTTGTATCGTTTAGGGAATTCGTCTGCGTTTTCTATACATGTTGCGCTAGCTTGACGCTAGATGGCACTGTGTGTCCTTTTTCGTAACAATAGTGTTGTTTTGATGGCGGTAGCGAACGGCTGCGCACCGCTCAACAATACACGCAACAAATATTAAGTAATAAAATTAATTACTTTATTACATTACTTAATATTTCGCGAGTCGCGCGGCTCACAGCCGCTGCACCGATATCATGGCGCTCGTATCCAACGAGCTGCTGGCGTTCGACTCGTACAGCACGTCGCATCGTCAACACCATGGGTCTATGGATGAAGATAGTATCGTGCAGCTGTGCAGGTCAATCTACACCAACGAGGAGATCTGCAAGGGCAGGCATGATGACGTCCCGGAGGAGAGACGGAAGCGAACGAAGCTTGCATGATGTAAGCTTCGTTCGCTTCCGTCTCTCCCTGCTCAAGTAGACTAATCCTGCGGAATTTCCGGTATTTGTGGCCAAGCAGCTCCACAAACTGCCGGCGGTATATACGTCTCCAGCCTGCTCCAGAGACCAGAAGTTCAACATCATGAGGGCGGAGCTGGACGAGATGCGAGGTAGATTGGATGCCTCGGAATCCACCATCAGTGAGTTACGTAGTGAATTATTACAATTAAAAAGTAATAATTCATTATGTAGATCACCCAAGCATCCGATCGACTCGATAAATATGCGTCGCGGAGCTCAGCGCGACTCGCCGTTTAGAACGTCAGCGAAACCGAGTGGGTCAGCAAGTAGCAACAGCCGCCGCCGTCAGCTCGCCGTCACCGCGTGATGTCGACACGAAATTGAGGCCATCGACTCAACAGAAAAATTATGCAAGCGTCGCTGTTTGCCCCGCACCGCCCCCGCGGCGCGGGTAAATGCGAGGGGTGCAAAGGAGGGCAACAAGGCTGAACACCTTCGACTCGACAGAGACGAGAGCAGGAGGTGCGATGAGGAGGAGGAGAGGAGGTAGAAGAGGAAGCAACCACCGCGGCACCGCACTTTATGTGCCCGAGCTGCGCCTGCGCAGCGAGGTGCCCGCGTCACCGCTCTAAGTAGGTACGTGTCGCGTCCTAAGCTATATCTGCGAGAAGACCACGGTCTACACCTTGAGGGTGGAGCGTCTGCACTCTCGCCACAAAGTGAATTTCAGTTCCTTTGTGGTGAGAGCGCCGACTCAAGTTTTATCCATCTTCGAGGTGGAGGAGTTCTGTCCCGCCGGTGTAGTTTTCCAGACGTTCCGGGGGTGGCTCCCGAACGAAGCGCGCATCACGTCGCCGAAAGAGACTTTACGTGATAAAGTGTAGTGTGATTGTGTGTGTATGAATGTGTAAATAATATATAGGTAGGTATTAGGATAAAATTGTTCGGCGTGCACCCGTTGTCTGACTGATTACCATAACACAAGTTTTTACTTAGCATGGGAGCCATGGGATTAGACCACGTGATGTACGCTACTTAGCTTTTATAAGAATTTGAATAATTCAATCTTCAGTCGGTGGTTCAGAATACTGTTCGCCACATAAGGGACATGGCTTCAGCGCACACTTTTCCTTTATTTCTTCGTTCCTATTAATCTTAGCGTAATAAAATATAGCCTATAGCCTTCCTCGATTTTAAATGGGCTATCTATCACCGAAAGAATTTTTCAAAACGGACCAGTAGTTCCTGAGATTAGCGCGTTCAAACTAACAAACTATTCCCATTTATAATATTAAGTATCTAAGACTAGCCGTACTACCCGGAAACCTATACCCGGAAACCGCACTTGGCCGGTTTTTTTGCCATTGTCGCTTTATAATTTATATCAATAATCGAAACAGCATGCTCAATTAATAATAGAATAAATTAAAATAGATATTTAAGAGCCCTCTAAAATATTGATAACCAATATTTTAATAACCCATACAAAAATACAATTTTTGGCCTATTTTTGCTCTATAACAGTACGGAACCCTTCGTGCGTGAGTCCGACATGCAGTTGGCCGTTTTTTTTAAATTTCAGTTTAAAATTTTAAAGGGAAGGTTTAAATGAAACGAAAAGAAGTCAGTAAACAAACGTATATAAATAAAAACATATAAATAAAACATTTACGCACACTACTTATCAATCTAAATTCTATAAGCTTTATAACGAGCCCTAACACTAATTATTATTAACAGTACGTCTTATAGTCTATTCTTATCACAACTTTTCTCCATATTCTAGAGTCCACAAATAATTTGCGTTAGGGTCGGCACTCTTGTCTGCTTCTTTTTGAATATCTTCCGTTCTCTTGAGAACGTTTTGTATTGTTTTATAAAGTTCTCGGTTGTCTACTTCAGGACCAACTCTTAACTTTTCCGATCTTTTTGCGAATGACCCTCGTTTCCCAAACCTTTCTCGGACAAATTTTTCATATAAATCTTCGTCTTCATCCTCTTCATCGCTATTATCATCATTTTTACGATCGGTTATTTTGTCACTATATTTTGACTTCGTTTTTTTGTTATATACATCTAGATCAAGACCGTAATTATCTGACTCAGGCTTATAAGTATAGTAAGGCCATTTGTCATCTGATTTAATAGGTTTATGTGTTTTAGAATCTTCATCTTCATTTTCATTTTTATAAATAGGTTCATACGCATAATCTAAAATATCATCTGGTAGTTTAATTTCCGGCAGCTTAATTGGTACAACGTCAAATTTAAAATTTAAGTTTTTATCGTATCTTTCATTATCAGAATCCGTGCTATTTTGTTTTTCGTCAGCTTCATCTGATTTACTTTCTAGTGTATCTGAATTATGTAAAGGAGCATCGTCTCGCTCATCTTTTTCTAATTGTTCATCTTTATGCTTATAATTTAATGGTATTCTCTCAAACTGTTGCTTAACATCGTCTTCATTTTTATCTAAACTTATCGAATGGCCGCCTTTACCGTCGTTTTGCAATGGAAGACTATGAGGACCGTCACGAATTTCTTTACTAAGCTCATCACTATTATCTTCGTCATTTAGTTCTATAACCGGTTTAACTTCATCGTCGTTAATAAGAGTTTGTCTTTTTTCTTCTGAGTTTTCAATGGAACCAACTAAAAATAAGTTGGGATCAATATCTGTAGTAAACTTTTCGCTAGTAGCATTTCGCGGAGATTCGGATGATTCAATAGAAGAAGAACTATTATCTTCTTCTGACGCGATTTTCAATGATTGATTTTCACTACTATTTTCTTGAGAACTGTTGCCTTTGGAATCAAAAATGTCATTGTTATTTAAATGTAGATCGTTTTCTGATGATTCATAATTTTCACTGCTCTCATCACTAGAACGCTGTTTATATGTATCATTAATCGGATAATGTTTCTCCTCACCTTTGTCATTATATTCTCTACTTTCACTGTTATCAATTTGTTCTTCTTTAGAGTTCCCATCTGATTTTTCATAGCTTTCGTCACTATTATTTACTTGACTTTCATTAGATGTGAGTTTATTATTTGGTTCTTCACTACTAGATTCCTCATTTCTTGAAGTATCTTCATTAGAATTTTGATAGCTATTGTTGTCATCATTTTGCTTGCGCAGATTTGGTGCGGAATCAGTTTCTAAGCTAACTGCCAGTTGTGAATAAGTTTCCGTCGTCGGTGTATTCGAATGCAAGGTTTCAATATTATAATCGGCCAAGTCTGCAGATTGAATTATATCTGCACTTATTCCTTGATCATTCAATTCACCTTGGTTACCTACACCATGAACTGTTGAATATTTAAAATTGGCAGGGTTTTGAATATTCTGATTGTGAGGATTATATTCGGATCTTTTTCTTCTTTTTAAGCTGTTTCTGGGATGTCCACTTTCTTTGTTTGCAACTGTTTCGTTTTCGTCACCTTTATAAATGTATTTCATTAGAGTATCGTCACTGTGTATTTTATTAACGTTAGCTTTCGTGGCTGTTATGTTGAACACCAACTCTAACTTGCTTTGATTTAATTCTGTATTATTCGCTTGCTCATTCATTGATTTGCTTCTTGGATTTTCCGCAGCTTTAGTGGTATTACAATCTGGTTTATTCTCGTGGTTTTCAGCCAAAGCATCCTTTGTGTCGTTGCCGGCGAATTCGTTTGTTGCGTTAGCTTGCGTCATCTGTAAGTCAGGATAATCTAAGTTATAATAAAGAATACGCATAGGAATCTTTGGCAACAATATTTTAGGGAAGCCATATTTATAATTATTGAAATTCGAAAACACTAACTACTTTGCAATTGCAGACACTACACAGTGCGGACCTACCTTTACAGTGTTCTGTGTGGCGTCTTAATTTTTTTCTCAGTAAAGGAATTAGTAATTGGAATTAGTAATGGTTATCCTACTTACTCTGCGCGCGAATTGTGAGGACCCGTTCGACGCGGAGTAGGTATTATAACTTGTAAAAAAATATGTAGTTAGAGGGAAATAATACGATCAATATAATACCAAACATTTATTCATACTTCTTTTACCTATGTACAAAATTACGCTTCTTTCAACAAGCATAATATAAACTCTACGCAAACTACAAAATAAATAAACAAAATCCTTTTATTACACATCAATAACTAAGTGAGACGTTTAAAAAAGTACATGAGCTAGTAAAAATATAGAAAATATTTACACAATAAGTATGACACTTAGTTAAATACCTATTCTATAAAATATTATAAGTGGCATAAGCTGTAGTATGCTGATGAAATATTATAGAGGTATGGTATTGTAACATAGATCATAGATAGTCTGAAGAGACTATAGTCGACAAAGTACCATCGTCGTGTACTGATGTAGTTGATGAATACAGGTGATACCATTGGGTGGCCACCTTTTATAATTTGTTAAATTATTATAATTACTTATTATAAATGGTAGTTAGATGTAGTTACCACTTACACCAGGGTTTAGTTATGGAAATCTGTGTGCAAAAGATGGGATTGATCTTCAGATCTTAGCTTATCATTATAATGTATTGTGATTTGTGCTTTTTTATTAAGTACTTGAATAATCTTGGCACATTAAAAATGCAATTTATTGAGTATAGCTATTTGTTTCCTGCAAACGTTGTTATTTATTTTAACTGATTATGGTAAACAACTACTAAATTATAATACAATTGGCACCTCTATAACGTATTATCTAAACATAACAGTGAATACTAAAATAAAATAAAAATATTATATCATTTAAGCCCGTGCCTAGCAAAAACAATTGTAAAAACTTTTTTTGGTAGGCACGACAAAAACTGATTCAAAAAAGTTCTACATCTACCAACTACTTACCTACATTCATGCAAAACATAATATAATCTTAACAAATTGTGTTACTGAGAGCATTTAAGGGGCGACTAACCCAAAATGTTCGATTTTATAATTAATTTTTATACTTGAAAATAAGCCCCGAATTGTTTCATTTTCTAAAATTAGATACTTACTACATAATATTTCCAAGAATTCGATCTGAGCAAAAACACGATATCTTAAAAAAAATTGATAGAAAAAAATCACAAAGATGCATCTAACTTTCACGAATTTTTCATTTATTGGAATAACCGTGCATTGAACTAAGTTAATATTTTAACACAGTGTATAAAATTCTATCATTGAGAAACCGACCTAGCGGATTTTTAAAATGTTGTATATTTATCGAGTTATTGAGAATATTAAAATAATTTTGCGATGAATCCGCGTCGTTTTTTTCACCTGGGATATGAAAAACGGGCTTGAGTGTGAAGAGAGAAGGACGATGTTTGATTTTGGGGTCAGTCGCCCTCTTAACAAATAAATACTTAAGCTAGTACTTTCGCATAACATAAGTATGAGTACCTACATCGAAGACAAAACTTAAACTACACAATATACATGGTGCTAGCAGAGTAGACAGAACTAAGGAGTACCTCGACTTTAAACAAAGGGACGAATATAGGTAATTATTATACGCAAGTTGGGCGCCAATATCACATTCAAAATTTTTTAAAAAATTAAATAAGTGGGCAAACGAGCAAACGGGTCACCTGATGGTAAGCAACTACCGTCGCCCATGGACACTCGCAACATCAGAAGAGCTGCAGGCGCATTGCCGGCCTTTTAAGAAGGAATACACTCTCTTCTTGAAGGTTTGCAGGTCGTATAGGTCCGGAAATACTGCTGGTGACATTTCGTTCCAGAGTTTTACAGTGCGCGGCAGAAAGCTTATTAACGTTTTTTCGAGATTTTCTGAGACGGTCTACTCGTTAGTTCTGTTTACTCTGGTGCTAGGTACACTATCTAGCTAATACGAATAACTAGAATCTACTTTACAAACATCCATTGATAAGTGGTATTGACTGGTTTCAAACGTTCTTAAGGTTTTTGTTTTATGGCTTGTTACTGTTCAGTTTTTGACGTATTTCAACAGGAGTTTATCTTTTCAATAGCTTTTTTTGTTTAGTTATAGCTAATCCAAAATCGCCAGTGAATAGACCAATTCTTGTCTATAAACCTCATTAACGTTAATTAGCAAGAAAGTAACTTGGTGCAGTTATTTTTTAAATTTGGAAACGATAAGAACGTTTTGGTAATTAATTTCACCATTGAATATTTTTGGATTAATAACATTTTTAATCCAAAAACATTGCTACTATGACTATTTGTTCAAATTCTACTCTACGCTACGGTGCTGTGACTATTTTCCATGGAAGGGGTTGTAGGAGAAGCTACTTACGTATTGCTTGGCGGCGCCGAAAAGCGGCGCGGGTTCAGCCCACTTACTAAAGTCCATCGATGGAATAACGCCGCTTCGGCACGGTACACGCGGATTTCTGAAAAATATATTTTCGATTTTAGAACGTTCTTTTGTCAAATTCGTTATGTATTTTTCTAATTTCAAATGTGCGCGTCTGGTTTTTTCTTTATCTAGTTAAATGCATCATTGCTTTATGCTTATTCCTGCTGCCTACAATGTTTGTACAATTTTTTTGCTTGTGTTCCCATTTTAGTCACATGACACATAACACAGAGCTTTTTTCGGAGTCTGTACTGCGAATCTTATAGCTGTCTATTCATCTTCTACTGTTCCTAATACTATACAGTAATCAGTGCCGGTTTTAGCACTAAACCGCCCTTGGTGAGATTTCTTCAGCGCCCAGGGTACTGGTAGTGTGTGGGGGTTTTCGGCACCCCTTTTTGTTTCCTTCTAAGCCCCTTTTTGTCCGCGCCCTGGGCGGTCGCCCAGTGTCAACCCCCCCCCCCCCCCCTCCACTCTAACGCCGCTACTGACTGCTAACAATAATAAAATTCAACTCACAATTCATGATCAGGCAGGACCATGGGGTAGAGTTGGACGGTGTCTATGATGTCAGTGTTGTCGCAGATGACACGCGCCAGGCGGGACTTGCGAATCTCCGTCAACTGCTCCGGCGTGAAAGACGATGGCTGGTTGGGGAGCTCGAACCTGGAATTTAAAATGTTGACAATTAAATAGAATATAATTATTAGTTATTAATAAACTTTGAAAAAAATCGCTCTTAGTATCTCCATACAAAATTTTATCAAAATCGGTATAGCGGTTTAAGGAGGAAGAGGTATGTGACAGACATTAGAATTATGCATATTGAAAATCGTCGTTAAAGCTATGAGTGTGAATAATCCTAATAGGCGTTTTGTAGGCGTTCAAAGGCTTCGTTACGATATACGAAATAACCCGTTTTTACCATACATACCATGCATATTATCTTGTGAATGGTAAAATATTACTCACCAGAATCTATCCCCTCTTCTCGAGTAGGAGAATTGTGTTGCAATGATGCAAGCGAAAGTTGGTCCCAACATGGAGCCCGGTAGCGGACGCTCGGATACACCTCCAGACCATAAATCAACGTCGACAGGGTGCTCGAAGATGGACTCGTATCTTCTGATAGTACCGTTAGTCATAGTATCGAAGAGATCCTGGAAAGTTTCCGCACCGGACAGACCACAGAATTTCCGGAACTCCATGTATCCGGGTAAACCGAATTCCCTTCCTCGCTGCATATTAAACGATACCAAGTCCATGCCGAATCTCGCTCCGACCTTCTTGAAGAGATGGTTCGTGACTTCTTGAGTGATGGAGTCGTCCATGGCTTGGGCGACCTGATTCATCAGGCCCATGACGTATTCGTCAAGTACACCGGCTCGGTATAAGTCGTAGGGTCTTCGGATCAAGTCTGATAGACGTTTGGATGCTGTAAACAAAGAAAATAAATTTTAAACATATATAGCAGAGAATTTCAGTTAGTAAGTTCATCCCATAAGAGGTGTAAAGAAAACAAGTCATTAAGCTGCTTCTTGAATATTTTAAGTATGTGTATGTAGTAACATACCAATGAACTTGTGTGCCTTCGACCACCTTTCAACAGCAGTTGGCAGAAGAGAATGCCCGAAACGGTAAGCGGCAGCTGCAAACGCATCCAGCACATCTGGGTTCACTTCTGAATCGTAACCGTCCCAGTAGCCCTGAAATATTCACGTTAATTTTTGAGCAATTTATAAAGGTGTGCCTGCTTTTCTTCTTTTTTCTTTTATCTTCATTTGCTTTTCATAGATTCAGAGATTTAAGATTCACATACAGAGAGACAGCCTACCCATTTTTAATTTCAGTATAGATGGACTCGTATTATGGAGTATAATATACGAAATGGAAGTTCGTTCATCAAGCCATTAACAAAATTACACTCACATCCTTTTGGAGTACCAGTCCGAATTTCTCCATAACGTCCTTTCCAAGGAGGATGGGCAGGAACTCATTGTAGGTGATATGTTGTATCTCGGCGATGTTGATCCTACGGGCCTCTTGGAACAAGGTCTCGTCGTCCCAGTGCGGGTTCACTTCTGCGAGGGCCACTGCCACTCTGTTATGTTCTCTGGCCATCAACGTGTGCATCACCGTCAATACAAGCTGTTCGTTGACTCTGATTTCACCTGGTTAGAATTCAATAATTAGTGTCTGGTTAATAGAAATCGGAAAATTCACGTAAGGTCCACTCAGGTATCGCTTGCATAGGAAACATGGGGAAACCTTTTCAAGAGCTCGTGCGGACAAACCATAACAAAATATAATTTGATGCTTCCTTGATCAGGTGGAAATACTAATACCAAATTTTACAAGACCTTTGTAAGAGGCGCGAAGCCAGCTGACTCCTGGGTATAAAAGATTTGCCTTATCAAAATTGAAAATATGCTTACCAGCTTCAAAGCAGTACATGTTCTTGTTGGGTCTAGTGCATCCTTCATCTGGGATATCCAGCTTCAAAGGCAGCAAGTCCTTTAAGCCGTATTCTTTGAATACTGGGTTCATTCTTAAAAGTCCTCCGTAACCAGTGCGCAGTTTCCTTCAAATTTATGGAGGTATAGTAATGTACATAATATGGAGAATTTAAAAAATAAATAAACCTTTGTGTATTGCATAGATTAAGTAGCATTGAGTACTATGTCCTTGTTTTTTCATGCTCCACCATTATTTCAGTAGGTGTTTTATCGTAATCCAAAAAAGTAGAGAAGTAAATAGCTATGTCCACACTATGCGCTTTCGTCTTCAATTTTCGTCATCTTCTTTCATTCAACTTTCGTTTTGGCGCATTCAATAATTGAATGCGTCAACGAACGCAACGCCAACATTGTCATTTTTGTTTTTTTGGATACGATCAGAGGGCATGCGTCGCGGGCATGCCTCACGTTCGCTGTTGACTGCGATATAACGCATGCCCTTGACGAACGGAAAATTGCACAGTGTGGACAAAGCTAAGGTAATATTAGTTTGATTGTGCTCTTTATTTTAGAGCGATGTTTTTTGGAAAGGTAGAGATTGCGTGAACTGCTTGCTTGCTTTGACCTTATCTAGCAGAGCTTGCAGCTTGTCCACTAACATATATTTTTAGTTTAGTTTTTACCCATGTGTAACATAAAGTCACCAGCTTTTTCTACGAGAAACTCACCTGGAGAATTTTTCGGTGACTCCATAAACTGTGTTACCATCGATAGTCCCAGTCAAGGTGTTGAACGGCACTCGAGAACCTGAGGTGGTTTAAATGCCTATATTATTAAAACTTACATAAAATTAATTAGTAAGTCACCTAGATACATGCCAAAAGACCCTATTGGCTCCGTTGCCAGTGCGCAGTTTCCATAAAAGTTATTGGGTATTTACGTTACAAAGTAGCCGTAGTACATAGTTAGGTTTAATTTCAACTGTATCCTGTAGCTCTTTAGAAAACTTATTAAATATGAACGATTTCATAAATAATATCTCGGTCAAGTTTAAATAAATCTATCAGATTTGGGGCCTGTTTCACCACTTCCTGATAAGTGCCGGATATGCTATTCACCTTAACTTGACAGATAGAGTATGGAGAATCTGTCAAATAAGTTGTGGATAGCCTATTCGGCACCTTATCAGGAAGTGGTGAAGCAGGCCCTTATAGTTGTGGTTTCGCCACCTTTTCTTTTGGGACTGTGAAATGCCGTTCCGCACTATCCAGTGGGCAGTGGGCACTAAAACTCATTAGTCAGTCTATACCGTCTTTGCTCAGTCCACGGAGCCATCAATATATCTGAGACTCAAGAAACGGGCGTCATTGTAGGACTATAGCGTGGAGCCCCCTCACTATGATTATTATCTCATTTCAATTTATGGTCAGCATTATTTAAGATGGGTAATATTTTACAGTTCTATTACTTTGTATGGGCGTTTTTAATCATACTGACACAGATGCTGTTTGACCCATTAACGGACATCGCATAGCGGAAGTTATTTACATATTTGTAACGTTCGGTTTATATTCGGATACTTTAATTGATTTAATTACGAGTCAAATATTTATTGAGCCGTTTTTGGCTTATATAGCAGTTGAATTTTAACCGACTGACCAAAACAGCTGTAGTGCTTGTGGGTTACGCCAAGTCTATAGCGATTTTTTATCCGACTCTTAAATTCTCTATACTTTTGTTTTGGTCGGCATTTTCTTTTATTTACCGATATATTCTAATGATTTCAATTGTTTTCAAGTAAAGTATTATCATATTATATTTCGTCTCACATACAATACACGTGGATTTAATTTTTTTGTGACGGAAATATAAAATACTACTACCTACATGTTTAGCCGACTCCTACATAAACAAGACGCATCTCACGAGAGAAAGGATTCAATAAGTTGTAAACAGGTTGGTCCACCTCATATAATAATTTTTGCACTAGATTACGCAAGAATAGTAACGTAATCTACTTTCGCCTCTCACTCGGCAGATGCGCGGGACCCGGGTCAAACCGGTCATAGAGCTGCGTGAGCTATAGGCCTTATTAGAAGGGAACAAGGTTGAAGAGTGTTACACCGGATTAGCCGCAACCGTACCAGTGAATGGATGACCATTGTGATATAACTTCACCTTTGTGCTCAAGCCTAACAACTACTAAATTATAAGCACGCACTACACGACTATCGTTACATAGCAATTAGGTGGTTGTTTATGTACAGTAGATGAAAGGTACCTCACGATATTTATTTAAGATCTGACAGCAACTACGAATAGATTATAGGACAGACTTTTTTTAACACTATCAATCAATCTGTCAGATTATCGTATATAGAAAAAGGAAGCCTGTGATTATTGTTTAGATCCTTATTCTGGTATTTATCTCGATGAGTGACCGGAACATTATTCGCGTGCTCAGGCGAAGGAAATCAAAAATTGGGCCCCTGAAGTACATATTGTATATTTATTAATAATATATAACTTTTGTCCTTACCTAATCTGCAGCCAGGTCTAGGTGAGGGAAAACCTCGCACGAAGTCGATACACTTGACTCCGAAGAGACGATAGAAGTAGTCGTCATCGGGGATACGAATTTCATTGCAGTAAGGATGTTTTAGGTGCGGAGGTCGCTTGCAGCACTCCTCAGGATCGTTTCTGTTGTGAGGATCTGGAAAAGAAGATTCTCTTTAGGTATTTTCGGTTGGAAGATAAGCATTTAAAATTATTGTTAGATAATTAGAAAATGTTTACCAGCATTTGAAATATGTGAAATGCTCGCGTAAAGGAAAGTCAGCATGACTTGCTAAAAACGAACAGGTAAAAATATGTTTTGCCGTTTGCGTGTCAAATTACGTAGCCTAGCTGATAGTATGAGGAAAACAATTTAAAATGTCTGTATACAATGATGATTTGTTATGATGTTGATGTCAATGGCCTCATTATTTACTTTAAAATGTTACTGGGTGTGTGCCGGTGAGTGTGGTCCATGAACTGTCCATAGACAATAACCATGAAATCTTGTGTGGTCGTGAAAGATGATCTCCTCATTCAGATGCAAAGTCGGGGAGATCACACGGGATTAAATGGCACTTGGTTGAGGCTGGTATACTCACTAGGTAATAGGTTGATGGCACCCTGCCTATGTAAATGGTTACATACCTAGGGGTGTGCCAGTAAGTGTATAGTCGTAGTCCATAAACTGTCCCCAGGCGATGACCATGACAGTACCAGCGTGGTCGTGGAAGCCCTCATCCGGGTGTATGGTCCGGGAGGCAACACGGGATTATGAAGCATATAGGTATAGTAAGGAGTGTTGGCATTTACATACCTAAGGGTGTGCCAGTAAGTGTGTAGTCGTGGTCCATAAACTGTCCCCAGGCAATCACCATGACAGTTCCAGCGTGGTCGTGGAAACCCTCATCCGGGTGCATGGTCCGGGAGACCACACGGGATAGGGGCAGGTCGCGGCCGCTATGCGATATCCGGGGTGCGTTGATGCCGTCCGCAAATAGAGGACCGATTAACCTGTTGGGGTAAATAAATAGGAATTTTAATTTATAATTATTGATATTGCTTACGGGCGTAGTCTTTAGTTTCACCTTCTGACGAAGCTTTACCAATGTAAGCCCTTAAAAATAATGTAATACAATTAAGTTGAATGTTGGCTGCTGCAGAGTAAATGTCAATAGCCAGAAGGTTTCAATTGTCTTTATTGAGGGTAACGAAAGAAACATAAAGATGTCTGGATTTAAAACCTTATTTAAAACCTTTTGAAGATTGGATAGATCTCACGATTCAAAAACTGATCTATTCCAGAACCTAAGACCAACTGGTACAAGGATCAGGCAAGTTTTATAATTTTTTTAGCGTAATCGAATGGCCTGTTTCCCCACTTCCTGATAAGTGCTGGATAGGCTATCTACAACTTATTTGAGAGATTCTCCATGGTGTAACAGACCCTTAGAGTTAGTTTAAATATGACTCGAAAATACCTTTGGAAAGGAGACATGGTCGCTCCCCATGTGGGATGGTTCTGGTTGTTGCAGAGTCCATCCAGCCGCCTGTACTTGCCAGCGCGGCATTCCACGCGCGAGAACACGGGCGGGCACACCTCGCGGATCAACGTACGTGAGGTGTCGATCAGAGGAAGACCCTTCTCAATCTCCTCATAGTTCAGTCCGTACCTGGAAGAGAGAGTAAGCGGTTGACTAATATTTTGTAGGGAAGGTTAAATCTTCTGGAAGAATAGGAGGTATATGTTATAACAAAAATAAAAGGCTACTTCTAGCCGTCAGCGCTAGAACGATGTGTTTTTGATCTTATAGCTGAATTTGTGTAGATTTCTTTGCGAAGCTACAAAAATTCTGTCTTAAACGTCTTATCGCACTTGTGTATGAGAGATCTAATGAATCCAACTAATTCGTATTTGACTTGAGAGTACCACTAGGCAAGTAGTTAGGTTAGGTTAAGTTAGATATGTTACGCTCAAAGATCGAGAACTCTCATTGAGCGAAAAAATAGCTCACAACGCGTTGTGTTCACAGTAAAACAATCACAACGCGAAATTCGCGATGTGGCTCTAATGAAAACGGCCACAACGCGTTCTGGCAATCACAAAAAGACCAAATAGCGAAATTCGTGTCGTGGCTGAATGCTACTCGACCACAACGCTTTGTGGTACACGAATTTCGCGTTGTGGCTGTTTTACTGCGACCACAACGCGTTGTGAGCTGTTTTTCACTTAATGAGTGCTTTCGATCTTTGAGCGTAACATAACGACCCTGAGCCATGTAAGGCCATGTTAGTTGAAGGCCAACTATCAAAAAGTCGCAGTTATCGTCATGTAAAGACATTTTCCTTCTACTACACACTTAGATCCATCAAACTTATGGCCACAAACGCGGCGGCAAGTCGATCGCGCCGCTATTATGGCAGTGAGATCTCACTGTTTGTAGATTTTGGTTGTCGAGGCTACAATTGTAATTTCCGCACCCTGAAAAACTTTAGTTTTTAGTTACATAACCAATTTCTATATCAAATTTTATTACAGGGCATTATCGGATAGGGCTACATGTATGGTACTAATAAAAGAAAATCTACTTATGCCTCGATTTACGTTAAAATATGGGTAATGTTCCTAGGAAGGCCGGTGGTTTCATATAAGGCCCAACCAAAGATTTGATAGTTGGCCTTGCTAGGGAACATAAACTTTACAAGAAACATCTAAACATCATTAACATATAAACAGTTATTTTTAGTTATAGATGCGTACCGTAACAATTAAACTAACGTTGTTTTATAAAACATCTTTACTTATTAGGATTATTAAACTTATACACGCATATTGAACATTTTGGCCTTATAAAGAACGGGCCCATAAGAAGGCCATTTTAGATTAAATTTTTTTTTGTTTGTATTATAAAACGCATTGGTAATTAGTTATAAGGTGTCAATGTGATACTCATTGCTACTATTTTCAAAGAATTTCCATTTATATATTCTTAGTTATAAGATGATGTTCAAGAAATGTTCGTCATAGTTTTTTTAAGATGATATAAATATATTGAGCGCTTAATGTGTTGCTTAATTGAAAGAAATTATAATGCTGTTTTAGTAAAACCAAATAAATAAATAATTGTGACTCTATTTTCAAGTTAAACGACTGACGTATAACATTAGCCTTGTTTGGAGCTGTGTTCCTTGCAAGGCCATTGGGAAGAGCCTTAACAAAACTTAAGTTTATTGAATGGCTATTGAAGCTAGGTTAAAAAGAGATTTATAATATTATGATACCTTATGAAACAGAGCATTACTTGATAGTTTGTTTTCTTAAGTTATTTAGTTAATAAACGAATAGCAAGCATTTTGCCGTTAGATTGGCCTTACATGGCTCAGGGTCCTTATTTAAATATAGCTAGATCAGAGAAACATGCATCGTAAAGCTCCGTTTAGACCAAACGAGCGAATGCTCATTCTAGTAAAGCTCTTTTGATGTAAACTAACAACGAGCATTCTTTCGTTGTTCTAGTGTGTTCGCCACGTGTTCGGCGGTAAATAGGTAGAATGCTCTAAGAATCTCGCTCGTTTGGTGTAAACGACGCAAGAGCGCTCGAGTAATTGCCTAGAGCGTTCTTTCGTGTTCGGACGTGCTCGCTCTTCGAGGCGGTCTCTTCAAAGGGATTCTAGTGTTCTTGATATTTTTACTTTTTGGCGGCTGGTTTTAGGTAGTTTATCAAAGGTTATTTCGTAAATATGGATTGGAGTAATGAAAAATGATTACAAATGATAGAATTATACCATAACAAAAGATGTTTATGGGATCCAACCTTTGATGACTATAAAAATAAATTAACTACTTATCGTTGACGAATCAGCAATGATCATTCGCTCGTTTGGTCTAAACGGAGCTATATTATGATTCTCATCTATAGATCAAAAATTCTTATTCTTGATGTTCTTGTTGATTCGAATGGTGTAAACGATCTAAAGTATGTTGTAACGAATTATAGTTTACACTAAACGAATACGAAAGAATGTTCTTGTCCTGTTCTGGCTCTATGTTCTTTTGGTGTAAACCCACCTTAAGATAGCGGACCCGATGCTACCAAACACTGGCATCTATGAATCAACTTCTCTGATGGACATACTTGAAGGTGAAGGAGTCAGTTCTTGTTTAAAAATGGTTAAGTTGTTGACTTTATGAAGTTAATTTTAGTTTGCAGCATGTCATTGATTTAATTCTTACACGATATGAAAAGCAGTTTTGAACTACATTCATATATCGGCACTGGAAAATGAGAATGTGGGTGAAGGTAAAATTGCTTATGTTTTTTAAGTGCCATGTTGTACCTTTATGTGTAAACATTTTATTGTCTTTAAAAGTTTATTTTATTGATTTTTAAAAGTTTTTGTAATTGTCCTCATTACAATCAAAGCAATAAGGTATGTAAATCAATACATGTGTAATGAGTATTAATTACTCTCATATTTGTTTTAGAGGTCGTGTTGTAAGAAGTTTAAAAGTTCCGTAAATCGGAATGCATAACTTCCTCAATTCACGAATTCTCTTACGTGTATATTAGCTGAACCTGTCAAGTGTCAGTGGCTGCTTTTTAAAGTAAAGCCCAACATGCTCTAGCTCTATAGGTCGGTGGTAACTGGTAAGGTTTGGACGAAGATCTTCAAAATGTTAATAAGGTCATACGATAATCACACGCATATTTTATAATATCTTGAGCTTTGCTTTTAAAACTTGAAACTTTCATAACATTGATCCTACTCAATTGGTGGTTTTTTTTTTTTTTTTTTTTTCTTTTTAATTCCATCCCCCTAACATAATCAGGGCTTGTTGTTTGCTGTATTTTTTTCATTTGCTCTTTTTTTTTTTTATCTTTTCTTTTCTTTTTTAAAAGTACTTATATTAATTACAATTTCTTATTTTCTTTGATTATTTCCTTCTAATGTTTCATCTAATTACATTGCTTTCTTATTACAGAGTAATTTCGTCATTACTATACAATATTTTATACTTATAGTACATGTCAAGAAAACTTATAAATTACTATTCTTTTCCATAATAAGGTTTTACATTAGTTTTTGTTACGAGCAACAATTTCACAATTTTTAAGTAATGCAGCATAACATTATACAATTCCAGTCAAATACAATAATAAATAATAAAATCAATAAAATTAGGTATTCAATAATAATTTCCATTAATTAATAATTCCAATAAAAATTCAATGTCAAAAAATAAAACGATAAAAACTACGGCACAAACATTCAATCTAACCCTAATATCACAGTAAACATCACACTAGTTTATCACAGTTTATCTTATTCACGTATTCTACAATATATTTACAAAACCCGAGGAATATCTCCCTCTTTTTTCCCCCCAGGATGGAAGGCAGGTTCTCACCCGTTATCGATGTGCCCAATTTCTGTTCAATATCATATTTATTGCTAGCAAAAATTGGGCACTCGAATAACAGGTGAGGAACCGTCTCCTCAACTCCGGGCTGACACGAACACGACGGATCCTCCTTCAACTTGAATCCGTTCAAGTAGAAGGCGAATCCGCCGTGGCCAGTCAGAATCTGTGTCGTGTGATGTGTAATGTCTATTTTCTTGACGATTTTGTGTGCAGCAGCAGCGCTTGGGAAAAAGAGCTTCGTGACTCCGGCCGTCCCTCCCACTTCGTATCTCCTGTCCCATTCCCCAACCGTATCCTCTCTTAAGATACGCTTGACGAATGAAACAGGACACAGATCGTAGTCGGGCTTCCTTTTCGAGCCCAGAGCGGCTTCCTTGGCTAACTCGTCGACTCTCTCATTCCCTCTCAACCCTGCGTGCGCCTTGATCCAAAACAAGGAGACCTCCCGCCTCTGCAGTGCAGCTTTTCGGAGGGCCGCCCTTGTTTGCACCGCCAGGGGATGAGGGGAACTAAGAGTGACAGCCTGGAGGGCCGATCTGGAATCGCTGAGGATACCGACCTTTGCCATTCCGCTCTTGCAGGCTTCGGTTACAGCTCTTTGGAGCGCTAGAAGTTCGGCTTGGTAGACGGTGCAATACGGCGGCAATTGGTGGTTGGGGCTCTACGGAAATTTGATTTTTAGTAACTGAAGAACAAAATCAAATTAATTTCGTTACTTCATATCACAATGTGAAGACTAGACGTAAGAATTTATTTATATTATTTATATGAATTTTACTTCAATACGTATCTAAAAGTTTACCCGGGTACATACAACGTCAAGAGGTCACATTAAATATTATCAGCATAAATAAAATCACCTAACTGTAAAGTTAACGCAAGAATCGAGCTTCAGATAAATAATATGAATATCTAACTGTTATTCCCATTTATGTAATCTGTCCAATGTCTCGACGCGTAAAATTGAATAATCACTAAGATATAAAGCTATATAAAGATCGATTCTCATGCTTGATGAAAATCTCTCAAGAGGTCGATGAAGCCTTTAAATGCTGGATTTACACGGGTGACTAAAGCCGCACGATTTACGCCGCACGGCGAAAATCGACCGTGTAAATGGCAATTCGACTACGCGGCGCCGCATGCGGCTAAAGTCGCAAGCTCCAAAGTCGTGCGGCCAATGGCCGCATGCAGCTGGTGACTAAAATCGACCGTGTAAACGCTTAGTCGCAAGCGATCGCTTGCTGCAAATACATAGTTTGTCGGCACTAGTCACAGGCGATTTTTGTAGAATGTGTAAATGGGGTGGCGATTCGGGTTGGACATTCGATTCGACTGGTGACTTGCCGCGCGACTAAAATCGACCCGTTAGTCACCCGTGTAAATCGAGCATTATTTTTTTTTGATGCGCAGGGGAAACCCATCATGGGGCCCCGGGTTGGGGATGTGCCTCAGTTGGCTGAAGCCCCCCGGGGGTATGTGGGACTCTTACCCACTAAAACCACCTGCGGTCTGCCTTCAGCCGTATACGGAGGGTTGTCCTGGATATGTCTAACACAGGACTCCCTCCACGAGATCGATGAAGCCTAGATCCAGTGTTTTTCAACTTTTTTATGATGTGCTGGGCAAGACAAAATATTTCGCGATCCCCCATCCTTTTTATCATGTATGTTTATAAATATATTCTTCTACTATATCATCTTATTTTTTTGCTGAAATAGATCACTCCCGACCGATCGCCGATCTCTGGCGTCCGCCTACAGAAGCATGAAAAACTGGCCAAATCGAAGCGACATACAAGATGTAAGAATTGGGCCCCAGCCTGCCTAGCATACGCCATAGAGATATATCTCGTATCGCACTCTCGAGATAATTAAAAACTACTCGTCTCATAATGTCAAAATCTCGACATTATCTCGACAAAACTCTATGAAAATGTGTTATTTCGATGATAGATCTACGCGAGAAAAAATGTTTGTCATGCTAGGGTCAATAGAAATGAAGATACAAACTATCAAACATCGAGAAACATGTAGAGTGAGATATCTCGTTGGCGTATGCTAGGCAGGCTGCACTCAACAGTGTCTGAATAAATTCAGTTCGTTTAACATCAATAGCTAAGTTTAATATAAACCTTTCATAAATTAATGGAATTTTAGTTATATTAACTAATTAGAATTTAATTAATCGAAAGGAACTACATTTTCCAAATGATAATAATTATTTTTGTGTTGCATAGTCCATTATGGAAGGCTCTGGCTGTAATGTGATATAACACTGCGACGAAAAGGCGGAAGAATCAGTGAAAAATGGTGTACTGACGTAGACCAAGTTGCGGGCAACAGCTATTTAATATATAATTAGCTGAAGGCTGCAGAAACCGACGTAATCGTACGCTTAGTAGGTCATTATATTTGTAAGCTAATAAGTGTATCATAAGAGTAATTTGTAATGTTCTTTGTTAGCTTAACTTTTATCGTTACGTATCATCGCGAAGGCCGTATGTAACATCATTAGAGTGATTGACATAACTGGAACGATCTAAGTGCATTGTTTCATAAAATATATGAGGCCAAATACGTTTATCGCGCGGGAATCGTACATGTTTCTGAGATAAAAAATATCCTATGTCCTTTCCCGTAACTCAAATTATCGCCCTACCTCAGCAAGATCGGTTCTGCGGATTCTGTTAATTCAACTTCGTAGTCGTTCTAATTTGTATTTGAATTTCGAAAAAGTAGCTCTTTCTAAATTCAAATATTTCTGCAATCTACATGCTGGAAACAGCTGTTAAGGTCTACCAGGATCTGATCAAAGAGGATGTAAACTGTATACTATGGATCTGATGGCAAAAAGTGAGAAACGAAATTGACTCTAGCAATAATTGGAATAAAACATTTTGATCATTTTTTTGCTTATAGTGGCTAATTCTGTGTGTGAAACATGCAAATATATATGTATAAAATTTATCCAATGACCAATGATCAAGGATATTTTTTGAAAATCTGCCCTCCACCCTCAGATTCTGGTAGACCTATTATAATTCAAAGTTGAATTCCACAAAACTACATATTCTCAAAAAAGAAAAGCATGAGATACTGATAATAATTAATAGAGTAGAGGCTGTACAGTGAACACCGCTAAATATTTATTTTGATATAGTACCTCGTGTTACTGTTGTACTAGTTTCACTATTGAGTGCGTTCAGAAGGTTAAAATTCGACATTTATTAATTACTATTATTTAATCAATTGAAAGCCACTTCGGATTGTTTCGTGACCAGATCATGACATTGAGAAGGCGTTTTATTGTACTACTAACTAGATAGAAATGTAACATTCTACGTAGAGACGAGTTAGCCTTGTTCGACGGATGTGGGTTAATTTTTGAATTGTATTTTACTTTAGAGGTATTTTAATAATGTATTGAACATTTTAATATTAGAGGTATTTAATTGTGTCGGCTTCTTTAGTCTGCTAGTCGTTTTCATTTTCCTACAATTAAATTCCAATAAAAAATTGTAATTAAAATAAAATCATTTTCAATATTTTAATATTCATTGTAATTCATGCGTACAATTTAACGTTCTAGTGAGTACAGGACGGAACGCATAAGAAACTGAGTTATTATTTCGCTAGTTTTTCATAAATCGCTTGTTCGTGTTATGTTGCTTAGTGCTTTATTGTTTGCTCTTCCTGCAGCCCACTTGGTGCCATGACTCATATTTAAGGAACCTCCTGTCCTGTCTTAAGGCCCAAATACACGAAAATCGATGGATGCTGTCGGACTGGTCGCAGGCCAACCTGAGCGGACTCGTTATGTGCATTTATGTGTGTGTACATCTCCGGTCAGGTTCATCTGCGGTCAATCCGACCGAGTTAATCGGCCACCCTGCATATATGGAAGGCTATAGTGAGTGTAAAATGACTGGTTACTTACGTTCTAGCCAAGTTGATAGATATGTCCAGGATGAGTTCGCCGACAGACGCGAAGTCCTCTGGGCCCCAGTCGCCCTTCGGTTGCGATACAACTGGTAACAAAATCAAATTAATTAATCAATACGGATAAGGCCCAATTTTACCAACGCCTGTGAGCTGTCAGTTTGTTTTAAAATGTCATGTCTATTGTCCTCCCTTTCATATGAAAAACGAAAGAGGCAATGTGACATTAATTCGAACATTAACTTTCACAGTCGTTGGTGAAATTGGGCCTATGTATGATATTTGGCCTATATTATGATATTTATTTTCTTAGAATTTCGCCATCATTAAAGTTTTTACGTGCAATTCCCAAAATTAAACTTTACAGTTCTGATAACAAGTCAACTTTATTACAATAATGATAAGAGAGTTACCATCATTATGCATAATATACATATGCAGGGACTACGTCTTAATAACATAAGGTAGGAAAGTAATCCTCTAATATGCCTACCTATTAAAATTTGATTTTATCGTATTTCTTAAACCATGAACATCGAAAAAAAAATAAGCTGACGAACATAATATAACCACCTCCTTTTTGGACGTCGGTTAAAAAGTACAAATACGTGAAGACGATTTCGTGCGTCTTTGTCTTGACTCATACATTCGTTGCCGATAAAACGAACGGTTAAGTAAAGCTCATTCATCCGATTTTTACTGCTAACTCCAAAATCTAATACCAAACGTGTTTTTAAAATATGCTAATCGCTAAGAATAATAGATACTGATACTATGTTCTGAAGAACCGAAGTATGCCACTAAGATTTAAAAGATCAGAATGTAATAATAGCTCCCACACAGGTTTCGGTGACGGTGGCCGGTTTCAATGAAACCAGGCCAATTACAAGGCCCAAGTGTGTGAGCAGTATAAAAGAGCAGTCTCAATTGCCTCATAACCCAGTAGGACGAACGATCGACACGACAGGCAAGAGATACTACCTCTATAAGATTCAAGCTCAAAGTATAAGTCCAGTTATTGTAAGGACAACTAAAATGCCAGCAAGTTTGGCAATAAATGTTACTAGGTCAAATAGGTGGCAATTTCAGCATGCTTTAAGATTAATTATTATTATGACTACATTAACGTTTTAAATTATGTAAGACATTATTTCCATTATGTCTTTGCATTTATTATAAACTTAACAGCTGCTTTATAGTTTCATGAGTAAAGCAGGATAATTTATTAAGATTTGCTTAATTAAGTTCGCGCTATCTGCCATCTTGATCATCCCTCAAGCATTACTTAGACTTAATATCAAAGAAATTGACTCATAGGTTGGCGGACCTTCGTGATTTAGTCGGGTTATGTCAAACCCGGCTGACAGATCATGATAAACATTAATTTGCCATAACCTGACCAAATAATGTAGGTAAGTCCGCCATCTACCTATGTATCAATTTCTTGGATCATAGCTTTTATCGCAGGCATTGAGCGCGGTGACCGAATCAAGAAATTCCGTAACAAAAATAAACCTAACACTCATCTAACGACATTTCAGTTCGGCAGAAACGTGAATACGAAATGCTTGTAGACTAACTGCTAACTGCAATAGCTTTACCAATTACCGCGGCACTCCCCGAGTGCTACACGTATTTTTTATAGATTTAACTGTAAATAGTAAATTATACCTTATCCATGATCAAGTTTAATATTAAAATATTAGATATTTCACCTCAATATAGATACTTACGGATTCTGGTTCTGGCCTCGAGGTAGGCTTGATTGACCGCCTCGTACGTGATACAAGTGTGCTGCCCATCGTAACCACTGCAACATAATTATTAATACACCATTAGCTGACAGTTGACAGTTTTAAGACCATGATTATCATCATCATCATCATCACACTCATAAGAATAGTAAAACATTGCAATATATTGTGGAGTTGCAGTTGTGGCGGTACCCACAATTCGCCTAACATTCCTGCATCGCGCTATCGAAGTTTTCTAAGCGCGGCGGTATATATACGACAGCTGAAATGTATCACGTGGGCTTCGGCCTGACCGGGCATACCACCTCGCTCGGTCGGAAGATCTTCCTTTGGCCACCACGCTATATCCCACTAGGTAACGCCCATTATTTCATTCAAAATATTATATCTTTTGGATGACTCTGGGATTCATGCCTTGGAAAGTTTCACATACCCATGCCCAAGGGTCAAATCAGACTGCAACGCGACGCGTAGATGCATTTCTGAATTTGTACAGATTTGACAGATTTCAATTGCGTGCGATGTCGTGCAAATGTGTCAAATCTATTCAAATTTAGAAATGCATCTACCTACGCGTCGCGTTGCAATCTAAATTGACCATATGCGCTACGGCATACGCCAAAGCGGTTTGCGCCAGTGTACTGCTAGTAAGGCATAGGCAGTGTATTATTATAAAATAATCAACTCTTTCATCTTACGCTTTTAGCTGTTGGGCCAAATTTTTACTTACAACTAATATGTAGTAACACAACAAAAGTAGTAGAGCGAATCTGTAGCAACAACTTTCAACTATTGTTTACACAGAGTATGAAAATTAATATGAAACCTTATATTGTGTTGAGATCATAATATTACATCTAATTAAGATATTAATGCTAATACAAACCAATAAAATTCCGTAAAGTATTCATCAGGAAATAAAAACTTGGACCCCACACAATGACCACATTAACAGTAAAATGAGCCTCATATTTTCTCTACATACTCATGTAGAGCCAAACAGCACCGTATTTAGCTAGCACGGGACCCATAGCACATGGCGTGCTAGCATTATTGTTTACTAGCTGTTGCCCGCGACTTCGTCCGCGTGGACTTCAGTTTATAGCGCGCGATGTCAACAAAATTGGTGTCAAATTAAGCTTTTACAAAAAAAAAAAACCCTAGTACCCATTAAATCAAAACACCCAAAAACAGCTAAACAGCTGTGCAGTGTGCACATAAATTAAACTTTATTTATGCCAAATAAAGTATATTTAGTCCCCCAATTACACAACTTTACTCATAAACTATTTATCATTGATAGATTTAAGGTTACGTCACTGAATAGATAAAGTACTGAGTTATTTAATAACGTAACAAAGAAATAACAATCGAAAAAATAAAAATTAATATAAGATGATACCACCTCTTATAGAAAGACATTTGGGCAAGCGTCATCGCGATGTAGGAGGCGCACGGCGCCATCTATTATGAATTTTTGGAACTAACTTAATTTGAACAAATTTACGCATTTTCACCCCCTTACAACTATTTTTTCCAGTTAAAAAGTAGCCTATGTCCTTTCTCAGGCTTTAGACTATCTGTGTACAAAATTTCATTACAATCGGTTCGGTAGTTTTAGCGTGAAAGCGAGACAGACAGACAGACAGACAGAGATACTTTCGCATTTATAATATTAGTATAGATTTTCCACTCTCAAGTTTAAAGACAAGGTGTAACAAAAACTAATTTGAAATGCTTATTACTTATAGAAAAAAGTAATGTCAACTTGTATGTATAAAAGCGCTGTATTTACTGTGAGTGAAAAATAATTAGCACACATTTAGTAGCTTGGGCTGCATGTAGGGAATGCAATACCGGGATACCGGGATCCCGAAATACGGGGATCCCGCATACAATTTGCGGGACTAATCCCGGTCGAAAATTTTGCGGGATCCCGCGGGACTGGCGGGATTACAAAGAGATATGATTCATACGCGTAACTTTGCGCGCGGGAGTTCGTGAACTGGCTACAGGCAGCCCGATAAACAACTTACCTTCAATTCACTTTAAATGACAATTGAGCCAACCAGCGTGGATGCTGAGCGAGCTTTTTAACTATTATTATTACGAAGCCATTTCCAAAAAAATGATAAGTTTTTAGGGTTCCGTAGTCAACAAGGAACCCTTATAGTTTCGGTCTGTTCGTCCGTCTGTCTGTCTGTCCGCAGTTTTGCTCAGAGACTATAGAACCTACAAAGTTGTAATTTGGCATGAATGCACATATTAACGATGGCGTCAAAATGGTTCATGAAAACTTAAAAAAATATATATTTTTTATGGTACCTTCCATACACATCAAGCGGGGATGAAAATTTTTTTTCGCGTCCACCCCATCGTGTGGGATGTCGTTGGATAGGTTTTTTAAAAATATTATGAGTATTCATAGATCATTTTCCGATTTAGGGATACATTTGTGAAATATTAAGTTTTAAAATGGAAAAAATCGTTCGAGTCCAGTGTCCCCCCTTCTACCAGCTAAACGGTTGCTTCTGGAAATGTGAAAAAATTCACGGGAGTAGGAAATATGCTGAATTTAAAAGGAAAACTATTACGGCTTAGAAGACTACATAAATAATTATTGAGTAATAGTCGATAAACTAAAAAAAATGTATTCGGCGAAGTATAAAGGAACTTTTTGTTCAAATTCCTTTGAAAATAACTGAGATGATGTGGTTAGTAGTGTAAAACACGCTATAAATGTACATTTATTGACCATATAAAAATTAAAAAACAAACTAGCGGTATTACGGAACCCTATATCGCGCGTGGCCCAACACGCACTTGGCCGGTTTTTCTTTAATTTTTTTTAAAAGTCTGAAGTATGGAGGTGTTAATAAACCCTTGAAAAAAGTGTCCGACAAAGTTTGTTTTATTTAAGATTCTAAGAATAAAACGGGCTCTATCAAGTAAAGTCATTATAATGATTTATTTTAAAAGTTTAAGTCCACCCAGCGGGATCCCGCAAATACCGGGATTGAAATTCTCATGCGGGATTGCATTCCTTAGCTGCATGTAAGTATGTAAATTGTAAAGGTATCTTTGAGCACGATTTTTACCTATCTCCAGCAGTCTAATTAATTTGAAACTTTTCATACATATGCCAATAACGATGCAAAAATAATATAAAATATTATTTTTTTATTGCTCGCACTAAAACAAAACTACGCTTTGGTGGTAAATAGAAACTATACGAACTTAAATGCCAAATACATAGATTATAGTCTGTGATGTAAATATAAACATGACATTTATTCGAGCATATACTGTACAATACAAAGGTATTCAAAAATAATAATATGGTGGAGTGTGCCCGGGTGGAGTCAGAGAGGCGCAGGTTTGAGGCTGATGCGGGGGTGGCGCTGACACAGCTCGGTTGTGTGAGCGCCATTCTCGCTCAGCCGAAAGATCCTGTTTGCTGGGGGCTAGTGAATTTGTATTTGAATTTTATTAAGTGTAGAGCTAATTAGTATCTGTTTGCAAATTGTTAACAATGAAGTGTATAATTTGGATGTAATTTATGAGGCTGGCATTGTCGGTTTCGACACAAGCCTAATAAATAAGAAAAAAAATAATAATAATAAGGCGCCATCAAGCAATCAATATTTACATACGGATTGCAAGAAGATTCTATGGCGAAACACCTCATTTAAATATTATACAGCCGTAATCAATTAGTGCCAAATGTAAAAGTATATAAAATGTTGTTATTTAATAATCACGTGGTTACTTCACCGATCGGATTCTTTCATCAGAAGGTATTAGGTAACTGTGAGAGGACGCTAACCATCCTCTCGCTTGTTATAGATGATTGTGCAGGCACCCTAAAATACCTGTGCTTTACTTTCTCCTAACACTCGCCTAATAATGCCCAACAGGCTTCATAATGTTGTGCAACTAAGGAATTCTTATAATTTCACTTTATTCGTTCGTTCTAGGCATTCTTTTAAGTTGCTAACTGTAGGTGCACGTACTCTGCCATTATTACCCCATTTAATTGTTTTTAGAAATTTTATTTACAGGGTTGTTAAAAGTTTGTCGTGTATGTTTGTTACATTTGAGCTTTTAAATGGATGAATTTTGGAGCCTTTTCTTGTTGAAGGCTGATGATACCGAGAATGCTTCACTAGATTACGACCGCAACTACGTTGCACCAACATTTGTGTATCTCGAGGGAACCGTACATTTTCCGGGATAAAAGTAGCCTGTATCCTTTCCCAGGACCCAAAGTATCTTCATATCAAATTTCAGCATACATACATACATACAGAAAGCTACACAGACACAGTTTTGCATATTTTATAATATTAAACTGTATGGATGTCAAAAGTACATTTCTGGCTGGCCTCATGGCTTGGACCATAGCTTTGTTTGTAGTAGCGGTGAAATCGAACGTTTAGGTGAATTGTGTAGTTTGTTTGATCGTGTAATGTTCTTCTAACGGACTCTGTGACCACGTGACCCACATAACTATGTTTACATAAATATTTTACACATACATTATTATCGAGAACACAGATTTTAGTCGTCACCGAATCTTGAGAGAACTACCCGTTTTTCGAATAAAAACTGTAAGTGTTTGTGATGAAGTAATTAGAGTAGACCACGCTAAACCGATTTCGATGAAGTTTGGTATTGAGATACTTTGAATCCCTGGACAAGGACCAGGACGTAGGATAGTTTTCATGCTGAAAAAATGTATGCACGATTTTGACACAACGTAGTTCCGGATAACATTTAACTAATATGTAATCCATACATAATATTATAAATGCGAAAGTGTATAAAATCTGGTCTAGCCCGCTTTTTTGGCTTCTCTAACATTTTGAAGATTATTATTCAAATCCCTATCTGCTATCTAGACTAGGGCATCTCTGCGAAGAAGAGCCAACCGTCTTCACTGATAATATTGTGGTCGCTGACTGTTAACCATTTGTGTATTAACCCACTTTTTTTGTTGAGATATGAATGCAGATTTGTTTCAAAAGGATCTAAAGAACTGACTGCATTCATAACTCAATACGTAATTTTTTTGTGGGGTGATACACAAATGTTCAACAGCGTCCAAGGGATGAACAGAGTTTTCCAAGAGTTTTTTAAACAACTCAAAATATTACTTATAATATTTTGAGTTGCTTAAAATACCTACTCTTTATTCTACAGACTTATCTGTAGAATAATATTTAACACTTTTAAAAACAATGGAAACATAAAGAAGATCTAACATATTGGTCTGTCAATTTAATTCAAATTTTATGTATTTCTGATGTTTATTCATTGCATTTGCATTACTTAATTTCGTCTTGACATAATGAAAACCGAAGTAAACTATTTGAATAAAGAATTTTTGTACTTAAACTTTAAACCTTCTTAGTTGTTAAGGCCAGGTAGTCCCTAAAATTAGCAGGTCGATGTCTGTCAGTACGAGTATCGACGTAAAGGACATTAAAATAACATTCATGTCAGCGCGCCTTGTACAGTGGCCTTTACGACGACGCTCGCCGCGTCTTTGATAGATAATATGTGAGCGACATAGGAGAAAATTATACATTTTATATTATTTTTTAATTTTATTAAAAAACTATTCAGTTATTTTGTTAGAACTTTTAAAAAAGCTATCCTTTTTGTAAAAAAAATATATTAATATCATTGAAAATTACGAGATGTTCAAATTTTAAGTGTATTTTTATGGTGATATTCAAGATTTTTTTGCAGAATTACCATGCCATTTTTCAATATTATGTTCAGTTATTTTGTTTCTTTGTTTCTTTTTGAGTCTATATCAATTTTGGCGAAAGAGAATTCCACATAATTTCTTCAGACTGGAAGCTTAAAAATCAGTCTTTTCCCAGAATCCACGAACTGGCCTCGCCTTAATTAGTTATATGAAATATTTTGTTAAACAGTTTCTAAAGATGTTCTAAAGGTATTTTTAATTTGAGATAATCTTAAAATTATAGGTACGTGTATTTCGATACTTTGAAATGTTTATTAAATATTTTATTTTTTAATAATAGTAGATCTAGGTACAAACTCAGAACAGGAAAATAAGGATACAAATATCGCAAAAACATAACATTAGAAAGTGGATATATTAGAAATAAAAAATGAGTTTTTTTTATAGTTTTCCTGTTATTTTTCATTATGCAATTATTAAAACGGTGTAAAAACCAGTTTTTGCGAATGATGTTTTAAACATAGTACACATTACTAACAAACATAACGTATCAAACCTTCGTAATTCATTTCCTGCTTACCGACCATCAAAGGAAGGTCATTAAGTATTAAATGAACTTTGATCGACTATTTTAATGGAGTCAACGGCGCTACTTTCTCCGACATATAAATTCGATTATCATAAATTTTAAACATTTCGCTCGAATTCTTGTGGTTCGATACGTTCAAAACTGTTTAATTATACCGAAATTATTCTGCTACCAGCTATATCTGTATAAAATAATTACAGAGTTAATCATTATTTATCTTAATAGAGCCATTTAAAGATATTGGGTGTGAAACACTCTGCGAGAATCATTTATTATATAAGTAGTTTAATCATAGAGATCAGCTACATTGACATGTCATGTCACACGTGTGGTGTGATACGAATTAGATACGTAACATCCTAGATAGTTTAATATTATAAATGCGAAATAGTGTGTAGGTCTGTTACCTCTTCACGCCCAAACCGCTGAACCGATTTTGCTGAAGTTTGGTATGAAAATACTTAGAGTCCCGGGAAAGGAAGTAGGCTTCTTTTTGCGGGAAAATGTACGTTACCCGCGAAATCGCTTATTTATACGGGCGGAGCGGCGCGGAACGTTTAGTTAAGATATAAATAACATAGAGGGCCTGTAGAAAGTTCCGTTCCTAGCGATACACTATACGTATGTGTAGATATTACCTTCTAAAAGCAAAAGTAACGTTTAAACTTGATCCCCCGCGTTCACTTTCTATCTTATCTTTCAGGAAATGTATCCGCGTATAAGTTTATGAGAAACCAGTATGTGATACACATGTTAGCTATTACCCAAGTACATACAGTAGCGTTGTTGTAAAAAAATATACGATTTAAAATACATAGTGACTTGGGTGATTTAGAACTGATTTCAATATGTTAATAAGCTGATGATTTCTTTACAATGTTAATCGAATTCGTGCATTGTCTGGTCTTTTAAGTTATCAGAAAACACGCTTATGTGTGTGTACGCCCGATCCGGACTGTATAAATACTGTATTATTATATACTTATACTAGCTGTCCCGGCAAACGTTGCTTTGCCAGAATATAAAGTATTTCGCCCTTATTATTTTATTGAAGTGACTAAATAAGTATGTCGCCATGGCAACGTCGATCGCTATCTCGTCGCACAAACAATGGTCGCCGTCAGTCTCAGGTTGTAATAATTTACTATTATTTATTCTACAAATGCACTTATCAATATATAAAGTACCCAGTATCCGATTCTCAGACCTACTGAATATGCATGTAAAATACATACAGGCCAAAATCATAACCCTCCTTTTTGCTTCGCCGTAGTCGTGTAAATATGGTAAAAATCAGTAAAACCGTTTCGGAGGAGTTCGTGGACTAACATTGTGACACGAGAATTTTATATATAAGATAATATATTATTTATGCTGTGCTATTACTTTGAATTATCAGGACAACCGCTGCTGGGTCAGCTTACAGCTAGTTTAAAACAATTTTTCAATATTTAACATTACATGCTTATTCTACGAAGTCATGCTACGCGTCTACAAATGCGGGTAAATGACAGACAGACATTCGTTAACGTCAAAATGTAATTTCCGATACAAAGTATCATTACATGAAATATCAATACTTAATGAATAGTAAACAGATATCTTGTTTTTAGGATTCCGTACCCAAAGGGTAAAAACGGGACCCTATTACTGAGACTTCGATGTCTGTCCGTCTGTCCGTCTGCCCGTCCGTCCGTCTGTCTCCAGGCTGTAACTCAAGAACGGTCATAGCTAGAGAGTTGATATTTTTACAGATTATGTATTTCTGTTGCCGCTATAACACCAAATACTAAAAACAAAATAAATTAAATATTTAATGGGGGCTCCCATACAACAAACATGATTTTTCAAACATTTTTGCTCGGTATCAATTGATGACAACAGGTAGGCACTTGAAAATTTCACAAAAGTCTTAACTATTTGTGTACTTTAATAATTAATAATAAGATTTAAATAAAATAAAAATTTAAGGGGGGCTCCCATACAAAAAAACACAAGTTTCGGCCCATTTTTGCGCTATAACGGTACGGAACCCTTCGTGCGCGAGTCCGACTCGCAATTGGCCGATTATTTAAGGGGATATTATCCCGTCCTTAATCGTTAACTTTTTGTGTAAAAAAAGATTTTTTTTTAATCACAGTAATAATTACAAAATAAAAAGAGCAGCGGATCGGAAGTGTGTCAAGTGTGACGCAACTTTTTAACCAACGGTCTGTTAAATCCCACGCTCTTATAACTTGTCACGTCGACATTGAAACTGTTTGCCAAAACATTGATACAATTAAAACTGCAATAGGTTTTTGTTTGATTGATTGAGTCATACATATTATTACACATACGGTAATTCACACTATGTCATAAACAAGTCATAACAATATATCAGACAAACGGTAATTTGCAATCATAAATTTTGCGGCGCCGCAATTTCAAAAAGCCTCTAAGAAGCATACAATTAACAAATATAATGTATGCTTAAACGGATAAGCGAAAATTTTGCAAGTCATCATGTATTATTGAAAACGCCCAGCATCAAGACTCCAAGTCCTAAAAGTCCAATAGAAGGGTGTTCTCCACGTTAGCTACCTTACGATTTATAATGAGAATGACTATAGGATCCTTAGTAGAAACAGGGCCGGGTTAATCATATTATAGAACGTGCTATGGTCCTTTTATTTTAGGGGTTCCCAGCTCCAACTGTCTCGTTCTGATCTAATAGTCAAATGTCTTGTTACATTCCACTACTACCTCGGGAGCTTCAAAAAGCTACATAGATTTTTTAGACCATGATCATTTCTTTAACTTGAGAATTAAAAGTAAGTCAGGATGCTCATAATCCGCGCCCGAATGTGCTATAGGTTCAAACAATTAAAATACTCACAAATTCCCCTTAAGCAGGTTAAGGCTGTAGTCATAGGCGGAGGATCGCCCCGGGCCGGTGAGGTAGAGCGCACACTCGTCGTCAGCGGGCGCGGTCAGTGGGGCCAGCGACGTCGCGTACGCAATACATAACGCTACTAGGAGCGTTCTGAAACAAAGAGATAAAGGTAAATTTAATGTGTATTCGGCATCTAGCACTGCCCCGGGGCAGGATGGGCCGACAGGATACGGAAATATCCGAAGTTTAAATTAAGAACATAAACTACGTATTGCACTAGTACTTAGTCCACGTACTTCGTGGATCATCGGTTTTGTTCGGCTATTTCCATATCCATTCGGCCTGCTCTGCCTGCCCTGCAGCGGGGCAGTTCCAGATGCCAAAAATCCTATAAATTTTTGAAAATGGGACATGACGAGAAGGTGTTCTATTTGCTAGTCCGCGTGCTCTGTCTCTCTACAAATAGAGCGGACAACAATCAACTAAAAACTGCAGAAAATACTTGCTCATAAGTTGTGAGCATACGTGACTAATAAATGAGGATCAGGAATTGATAAGATAAATTGATAAAGATTCCCAAATGGCACATTATTCAAATATGTGCCTTGGACCATGATAAGCAAGTAAAATATACAAGAAAAATCGATATACTTTATTGTTTGTTTGTAAGAAATCAATAGCCGAAAATGTTATTTTTTTGTAAAAGTTTCAAAATTGCTTAAGTAGGACGTATTTTGCAAACTGCAATATTTACTTGTTTCGCATTAATAATGTCTAGAACTCAAGTCTAGCCATTGTCTAGCATAAACATTTGTATGCGCATACACTGAGTATCTCACGTAATGTAGTATCTCACATGATGTTCGAATTTTAAACCGTTCTATTGTTGCTGGTTTGTAATCCATACGCAAACCGCCTGATATCGATCTCAGTTGACCGCAGCGTTTGGAAATAGGCGTATCCATTTTGCAAGCTTCGCAATTACTAAATTACTAGTACAGAATGAATTATATGGTAATTATTCACGCCGTATAAGATTTATATCATCACGAATTACGCCCACTTTTACGGTTTACTTAATTATAAAAATTGCATTATTAGCCTTTTCGAATTAAATGTAACAATTAGCAAATTAGTTTTGTTAATTAATTACAAGGAAATAATTAAAGACAACAAGCTTTAACAATACAGTTGATAAAGTATACACTATACATAATATACATTATACATAGATCGAAATAGTTAATTATACCGACCTACATAGTGAATGTTACAAAATCAAATGAAAGGAGGAAAACAAAACCTAAAAAGGCATTTGATACCGATGCAAAAAATACTTTCAACCGGAAAAAAAAATCTCGATAAAAAGTAAAATATTAAAACATAATATATTTTACTGAATTCGAAGATTATTATAATATATTTTACTGAATTCGAAGATTATTTTTATATGAATGAAATAACACGACGAATGAATTTGTATGAGGAATTTATATGGGAATCAATGTAATGCTCATGGCGAGATAAAATCTTAACTGTTTAAATTCATTCAATACTAAATTAGGTACCGACATAAACTGTAATGTTATTTACACCAATTAAGGCTAATTACGTGAAAAACTGTGCAATTTGTTCTATGTTAGAGATCTTTGTTTTTAATTATAAAAATTTTAGAGAGATTAACATTTAGGAATGGCTTAACAGATTTTCATTTAACACCACAAAATTAATTGAAAATAGTTTTTATTTGGACTGCACGAAAAAGTTGTAAAGGTCATAGCAAAATATATACTTACGCTTAAATTTGATAAAAATCCTATCGTTATCTTGTAGATACGCAGCATAAATAAAGCCCTCTAATACACAAAAATCAAGGAATTCCTTAAGGCTTAAGACATGCATGAAGGTGGCCCATCTGCAATACAGACAGAGCTGCCCAAAAAGATTTTTCAGAAAATAGTTATTTCTAAAAGTTTCGTAGAATATTTAAAAATTATGTAGAATCATCTGAAATGTGGATCATATGAAATTAAATTTTTTTTGGTCTTTCGGAGACTAGGAATGGCATGGATGAAGGAATAAATACCTTAGCCGTAACATACGTCAGTGGTTGATGATAGTTTATCTGAATACAAGTTTTGATTAATTAATATAAAACCTTAATGACAACAGGATATAACTAGTAGGATCTGTTTCCGTTGGTCTTCAGCCTTGGTCAAAATGCGAACATTTTTCCCTTTCACTTTTAATATTTTATATCGCTTATATATTTTTATATTTATCAAAGCTATGATTTTTTTATATAAACGTAAGCTTTAATATGATGTGACAAAATTCACATCATTCAAATCAGCATAATAGGATCATAGTCAATCTTATAATAATTATATAGCAATTAAATATTATAATAAAGTTGTACCTCATGATTAAGCGTTATTAAATTTGTATAACGACTTAAATATAGATGATGAATAATTTTTAACGGTCGTAGACGGATATAAAACTGTGGCCTATGACATGAAGTCAATATGCATGATCATGGGTCAAACATTAAGAAGCTGGGGTTAATGCATATTTTGACAACAGCTATCGATAGTACCATTATGGCACTATCGGTATACATATTTGATAGTCTTACAGTTATAAGAGACAAAAATATTGGTAGATGGTTGTGCAGCCAACTCAGATTCTCTTTAACTCTAAGCTCTTAAACTCTAAGTTGTGACTCTAGCGTTAATCAGCTCGGCAGGGCTATCATGTAAATATAGCGATCAACAAACCACTAGCAAATAATCGCGCGAGCGATTGTTGGGTATATAGACAATGGTGTCATGTATAGATATCGATAGCAATCGTATTGTTTTGGCTGATGCGTGATACGAATTTGCGATTTTAGAGCAATTATCGCGCGATAATTGCTCTCGCATTGCTCTCGCAAGATACGTGATACGGAGTCCGGACATTTATTGTATATCTACCTTTATAAATAAAAATAAATCATTTTTGTTAGTCTCGCTAAAACTTGAGAATCTAAACCGATTTGCTAATATTAGTCTTGAAATAGTCGTGGATGTCCAGGGAAGGTTTATACGGTTGACAATTAACGAGTTAGGTGATATGAAGTTCACGGGTTAGTTTCTTAATAATTGGTTCTTTCACTATAATATTATAACAGCAAGCATTTTCTTAAAAAAATGTCGGTATATGTGGCTATAGGTGCATTGCAATTTGCATGCTAAGAACAACTTCGTTCGTTCTCGAGCCTTGTGTAGTGCAGACGTGTTTACAGTCTTGTTCCGATATCTTCATACAAAATTAAACCGTATACCGTTTAACATAAGTCACAATTTAACTTTTTTTTCCCCGACGTATATCGGTCAAAGAGTAACATCGAGACAGAAGCGCACAATGTTTCGATCACCGGGCGAAGAGGATAAATACGCTTCTAATTATGAAATAAGAAAATCTCTGGAAGAATGGAATGTGACCTTACGTTCAAAAAGGAAGCACGATGATGAACTGACTTCATCAATTGAAGGCGTCACATCCAAAGTTATGGCTACTATGGAGGTCTGGAAAGCTGAGTTTAAAAAAAGTTTGTTAAATATAACAACTGAGCTCAACACCTCAATAACAGTAGATATAGAAAAACTCGGTGCGTCTCTCAATACTTCTCTTGCTGAAATCAAATCGGACATAAGCAATATGCATCAGGAATATCGAGAAATAAAAAAACAAGTCCAGTCTTTAGAGCTGAAACAAAAGGGCACTGTAACTCAGGTAGCAGCTATCGAGAAGTCTATACAGTTTCACAGCGATCAGTACGATACCCTTAATAAAAAGATGGATTCAATAGCTGTTGGGAAAAGGACTATCGAGACACTAGAATCCAAAATAAATATGCTATCAAGTGAAAATAATCGCTTGCAGTTGGAGTTGAACGCTAATAATCAAAGAGAAAGGCTCTTAAATTTAGAAAATGTGGGAGTTCCAGAACAAAAAGACGAAAATTTAATTGACATCTTTTATAAAATAACAAAACACGCTGGCGTAAACATCTCGCAGGATGATGTTTTGGAGATTAACCGTATAACGCCGAGACAGAAGCAACAAGGACGTCCGAGAAATATTATTGTTAAACTGAAATCCCGTATTATAAAAGATAATATTATATCTGGTATACGTAAGAACCGCCTCTCCGCCAACGTCTTGGGATTTCATCAATATACGTAAACGAACATCTTACACCACTGAACAAGTTGCTGCTGAAAAAGTGCAGAGAGGCGCGAAACAAAAATACTATCAGTACGTGTGGACAAAACATGGCAGAATTTTCGTGAGGAAAAACGATACATCTCGAGCACTTCAAATTATACAAGAAGCAGATATACTGAAGATGGTTTAGTCGGCGTTCATCCCATTAAAATCATCAATTTTTTCAGTAACGTATTATTACATGTCACACAAAAAATACTCATTTCACAATTTGCATATTTAATGTCCTTAATATATCCATACTGTAAAAATCTGATCATTTTTGGTGATGTGAATTATGTAAAAGTAACTCTCAGTACAATAATTAAAAGCTTATGCATTGGTTCCTCTAGTACAATAATTACTTACTCATTGGCATCTTTAAAAACGAGCACTTATATTTTTTCTCAATCTACCCACACAATAGGTCATATGCTAAACAAGGGTGCAACACTTTATTATAATCATGGTATGAATAATATGTTTAAGGCTTACGCTATATTCTCATTTATATTTACCTATAATAAACTCCTTATGATAGCATTAACAAGTATCAATTATAACATACAATTTTTTACTACAATTCTGGTTAACTTATTACTAAATATACAAAAAAATACTAAAAAAATAATATTTATGAATCTTAAAATTCTTTCAGATATACAAGTGATGGTAGGGCGCTTGCAAACTACTATAAACCGAAAGTTGTGTAAGCTGCCCATTAAGCGCCTGGGCGGCGGCGTCGTCGTCGTGCTGGTGCGCCGCGCGCTGGCGGCCGTGCCGCGCGCCCGCGATTGTTCCACTTTTGAGACGCTGTGGGTTACTACTTGTATACCTTCGAGAACTTGTTCCTCGACTTCCGACCTGCACTTCTGTGCGGTTTATATTCCACCTAATCCGAGACGTTTGCCTAGCGAACTAGAAGCAGTCAGTAAAGCGGTTATCGATATGGTGGAAGTCTGCCCGAATGATAATTTTATTATAACTGGGGATTTTAATCTTTCTTGCTTCCATTGGGACGAGTACGGTAGCTCTCTGATTAGGAAAGGATCGGTGGAGATCCAAACTTCAGGTGCGAAATTACTTCAGGTACAGAGACACGGGTTAAGTTCAATGGTAGATTTGAAAAAGCTAGATCTAGAATCTAGCATTTTCAAATCTCCCATTGAACTTAACCCGTGTCTCTATACCCCTTCTCAGCGAGGATCGTGCTCACCCCTCTTTTTCATTTACCGTACTGGATTTAAACATCACACCCTTACGCGAGGCCGATGCCCAGAAGTTTAACTTTAGAAAGGCACCATATACATCGATAAATGAACACTTCAAAGAGTTCGATTGGTCTGTCCTGTCTACGGGCATCTTGGATGAAGCTGTAGACTTTATGTACGATGTTAATAATCGCTGTGTCAAGTTACACGTACCCCTCAGTCGAATCTCGGGCAAACGATCATACCCAAAGTGGTACTCGCCCGCACTTATAAAAATTATTAAAGAAAAAGCTAAGGCGCACTCCCGTTGGAAAAAGTTTGGAAACAAATTAGATTATGACGAGTTTTCTTTATTGAGGTCGAGAGAGCATCGGATTAAAAAGGATTGTCTTCGTGACTATAACTCAAATTGTGAGCGTAATATAAAAAACCACCCGAAGTTATTTTGGACATACATCAAAACGCTGCGGGGTGGCTCTGCTTATCCCAAAAAACTAAGATTAAATGGAACGGAGTACACAGACGGCCAAAAAATGTGTGACGCTTTTAGTTCTTTTTTTCAAAGCGTATACGGTACACCTTCTGGGCCTCAAACTTTTCCGCAATTAACACATTCATGCACTGACATAGTTTCTAATATTCAAACTACGAAATCTGCAGTCATGAAAATTTTAAAATCTCTTGATACTAACAAGAGAGCAGGCAGCGATGGTCTACCTGCCTTATTTTGGTCCCGTTGCTCCGATTCGCTCTCTCTTCCCCTAACAATATTATATAATCGATCTTCAAAAGAGGGAATCTTTCCTCGTAAGTGGAAAGCTGCCCAAATAGTACCCATACATAAAAAAGGCTCGCGCATGGACATAAAAATTACAAAAATTACAGAGGCATCTCTATATTGATTGTACCGGCAAAAGTTCTCGAAAAAATTGTCTACAATTATATATATACCATCTTACATCGTTCCATACCTAATGAACAGCATGGCTTCTTAAAAGGTCGTTCAACTACTACTAACCTGGCTTGTTTCTCTAACTACATCTTAGAAAATATGGAAGGTGGTGGTCAAATTGACGTAATATACACGGATTTCGAGAAAGCCTTCGATCGTGTAGACCACAATATTCTTCTTCAGAAGTTACAGGCTCTCGGCATTCACGGAGATTTGTTACGATGGATGAAATCCTATCTGTCAAACCGGTCTCAAGCTGTGGTCATGGGTGGCTATCGCTCGGATTTCATTATTGTTCCCACTGGCGTCCCCCAGGGCTCTCATTTGGGTCCACTTCTTTACAATGCGTACCTTTATGATATAGGATCTTACATAAAATACTCAAAGTATCTAATGTACGCAGACGATAAAAAGGTTTTTCTTAAAATTAGAACACATAAGGACTGTATTCTACCTCAAAACGATTTAGACAATTTACTCTCATATTATTCTTTGAACAACATCACAGTTAACTCGGGTAAATGTGAGTGCATCACCTTTACTCGAAAACCTAATCCTGTTACTAATCACTACAACTTTGATGGAATCGTCATTAAAAGAAAACGAAGTATCAGGGATTTGGGTGTCTTTTTAGACGGTAAATTCATGTTTTAAGACCACATTGAAAATATTATCTCCAAAGCTCACAAAAACCTTGGATTTATTCTGCGTAGCTGTAAATCTTTTTCAAATCCTACAGCTCTTACGTCAATCTACTCAGCTTATGTCAGGAGTATACTGGAATATAGTTGTCCTATTTGGACTCCAAAATTCCAAAAATCCGATTAGAGAGAATACAGAAGATGTTTATTAATCACCTGAACTATAAAAGCCGCAAATTCTTTGATGCCTATGAAGATGCCTGTGATGGACATATTTTTTAAAACTTTGGAGCAGAGGCGCATTGTTCTGGATATGGGATTTCTTTACGATATTTTAAATAATAGGATAGATTGTCCACAACTTGTTTCTCAAATTTCATTTCGAACCCCAAAATCCCGAACCCGTAAGACCCCACTACTGCATGTTCCATTACATCAAACCAATTACGTACAAAATTCTGTCCTAACACGTATCACTCATATATATAATAAACATTTAATGATATTGACTTATTCACTCATTCTAAAGCTAAATTTAGAAGTCAAGTAAAAAAAAACATTGACTAAAGGAATATTACTGCTTGTTAAAATTAATATTTAAATAAAAAAGCTATATTTTTATGTGTAGTATACTGAGAGTTATTTTATTTTATTTTACGTTATTTTTTTATCTAGCTATTTATACATTGAATTAATTACAATTACTGTACACATTGAGTCTTCTCGACCAGTTTCTTCTTCATTGACTTTTTGTATTAATGGCCTTTTGTTATTTTAGTTATTTTAATTTTTTTTAATTTGTACTGCACTATTGTGATATATGGGAAACCTGTTATTGGCTTTTATTGTATGTAAAACGCTCTTTGTAAATTTTATTAGTATATAAGCTGTTGATTTTCGCAATAAATAAAAATAAATAAAATAAAAACTTTAATTCCGCTTGAGGCTCGGTGTCCCATACACTATTTTAGTCAAAAGCCTAGAAGTTCTAGGCTTTAGTATTACATACAGTAGGTTCTAAAGCTAGAACCTATATTTTTTAAGTGTGTTCAAAATGTTTACTCATCTCGTTATATAAACAAATTAATTAGTACAGCTTGAGCTTATTAACGCAGAGCTCCTATTGCAAAATGTTGTAATAATGGAAAGGAGCATCACTTAAACGCTTCTTGGCTACTTGAGCAATTGCCTATCATCACATTGGGCAAGAATACGAAATGATCACGATCATGACTCGATTAAACTATGCTCTTCTCTCTGACCTATAATTACGAGCGGTAAGTAGAGCACACTTTTTACGTAATTTTTAAGTAAGTACGTGTGATATAATAAACTTTTTATCTTTAGAATTCTTTTTTCGTTTAAATTTCTTTTTTTTAATTAAAATTTAATAAATAAGAAAATGATTTTCCTTATAAGATTAATTTGTTGTATAGTTAAAGTTAACTGTGGGTTAAATATCATGACCTCTCTGTCGTTCTTCGTATCTATGAAATAAACAACATGTTTAGCCCAGCGTTAATTTAACTTCCCTGAAAGTTTTGTCATAGATTAATAATAGGTAATTAAACCAACTTAAAAAGTAAAAATTATATTATTTTTACATATTTATTTCATGAAACTTTATTACATTAGGAATATGACCTTTAGTATTGTGGTACTTGTCCAAATTAGAGACGAGGCCCAAATATTTGTACCAAGCCTCCGTCCTAGAAATAGTAGGTCGTGTCCACACATAAAAAGTGCAATGTGAAGTAGGAAAAACTTGTCTCAACCATAACTTTACCAAATACAAGTGTACTTTACAAAGTTTACGTTTTTTACATTAGCATTGATGTAATTAGAATAGATTCACGTCTTGTGTCTTTACTTGGCTTGGAAATGAAGAGTTTTCAACGGACTGTGAAATGTTTGGTAAGTATTTTTTTTTATAATATAAACTGTGAAGTTATCTTTTTAAACTGTCTTTTCTAAGTAAAAGATATAAAAGCTGCGTATAATATTATGCAACGGAAGTCAATTATCGGTTTTATTATCATAAGCTCAATCAATCGCTGCGTAATTTTTTCTAACGGGTTATTAAAATTATAATTTTATTTAAATACATGCATTTAAAAAAATCTATTAATCATCAGTCATGCTGGCTAACGACTGACACGTCTGATTTTAAAAGAGAGACTAATTAATTTATGATCTTGAACCTAGTCACCGATTCTATTTTTAAAGCAACATTAATACAGTTTCATTTCTTATTCGATCCAGTCTTGGTGGCGTAAAATCTACTATCGCACCACCAATTCACTACGGTAGATTGATCACAATTCAGTCAGCGATCCTCTAACGAGATTTATATTAGTTTTTTAGTTCTGGATTTTTAGATCACAGACGCGCACACGCGATTTGTCTCAGGCGGACATATTTTCTTGAGTCTTCCTCTCCGGCGCAGTGATTGGGCGAGAGGCAATGCACGCGATTGGCGGGATATTTGAAATGTGGAAGGATATTCCTTCCACATTTCAAATATCAGGGATTATAGGCTCATTTCTATACACTATTTCTAATCAAACTTAAAAATAGTATCGAATACTTCATTCCTGAAATTACTAATTTTTGAGGTTTCAAACGCGAACACGTCCGATACTAGTTTGACATTTTGTAGTTTGGTAGAAAACTAATGGGCATTATGTTCCATTAAAATGCATATTATCGCAAAAATGCAACCTCTCAAAAGAATTAGCATTATCTAGTCTCTTATCTCAATGCCGGTTACCCCACATAGTGTATTGAGAGTATAGATTAGCTTAACCAGTAATACAGATTTCGCAAGCGACCTTACTGACTAGCCTTGCCTGTGGGCTGGACGCAATCCGATCATAATTAATTATCTTACATATGAAACGACCCTTTATTAATTGAATTTTTGAAATATTTTCATTAAAATGAAGGTTTAGATAACTTTCACATTGTAAAAATATTTTGCTTATTGAATTAAGTATATGTTGATAAGGTACGAGAAAAAAATAAGTTGTAACAAAATGTATCATATTAAAATCAAGAATATTTCTTTATCGTGTAAACCTCCAAATTACTGGCACGATTTTAATAAAAATTGGTTCATATACGGTATAGATCAAGGAGAAAGTTTTATTGCGCTTAAATGAACGGTTTCGACGGGATCGCAGGAAACCTATAATAAGACATTTTCAAGTTTTCTACCGACCACAAAAGCTTGAAACTACACAGTAAGCTTTTCGTGGTTAGGAAAGTTTAGGAGTCACAGTCCGCAGACTACATAAAAGCTACAAAGTGTTTGACCATTAAAATGTTTTGTTTTATTTTTAAACAAATAATATTATCATCGACTTAAATATACTAAGTATATTTTAATACTAATATTAAAATGCGAAAACGTGTGTCTGTCTGTCTGTTGCCTCTTCACGCCCAAACCACTGAACCAATTATGCTGAAATTGAGTATGGAGATATTTTGAGTCTCGGGAAAGGACATAGGACATTTATCACGGAAACGTGATTCTCTCGCAACAAACGAATTTTGGCGCAACGGAGTTGCGATCGTTATCTAGTAATTTAATAAAGGACAAAAGGACAAAAATAGTATGACAATCGATGTTACCATCACCATCAGAGAAATTCAATCATAGCTTAGGACGTATTGTAGTGTTGACTTATGTTATTTGTTGCGATGAGGCCAACCCAACTAACTTACTAACTTAACATAACCCAACCAAACCAGGTCTGTGTGTGAAAATTTTCTCTTTAGTATTTTTTCTGATCGCGTAGACAGGAGTATCAGAATTCAGAACTACGTCGTATACCCCAGTATGGATTATTATTTTTAACAAAAAATTAAAACCGACTTCCAAGGTAAAAACAACAATAACATTCTTATAATATGAACTAAAAACTAAAAAGTATTAAATAATTTTCCTCTCCAAATGTGCCTTTTTCCGAATTCAGCTAAACCTCAACTATTTCTGTACTCAACCTTCATCATTTTGAAGTCGGTTTTAATTTTTTGTTATAAATAATAATTTCACTCTTTTTAGTTACCTAGTAGATAAACTATAATTAGTGCCAATTTAAATTGTATAAAAAATAGTTTTATATTGTCATCACTATATGTCATTGAGGCGCTCTGTCGGCGCTATCGCTTGTCCGAACTCCGATTGTTGTTCATATAGTTTTAGTTACACGATGTATTCAATAGATTTCGCTGAGGTGCTCCTGAATCGCAGTATCGCTTGTACGTAGGAGTTTTATATAGTTGTATTGGCTGTGTGAAATCAGAAATGTGTCACCATTGGTGTGAGCAGTGAGCATTGAAATTTGAATTGTCAACATTTTGAGTGGTTATTATTGATCTCGCATTGTTATTAGAAATATTAATTAACCCTCCAAGATAACCTCCGTCATAGTCCGCGAATTTATAAGTGATCGTCGGTGGTAGTGAACTAGTGAGCAGTGACTTAGTGACCATACCACCCTACGCGTCGAATTACTGCGTTTATTCTACGTATCTTATTACAATTTGTTAAGACTGTTAAGAGTCATACCCCAGGTAGATAAATTTAAAAAATACATTAAAAAAAATGTAAGTGAACACAACCCTATGCGTGCTAGGTAATTTAACAATTTAACGCTTCAGCTCCCAAGCGGCCGCCAGAACAATGGATTTCCAAGAATCCGCGATCGAAGGATGAGCCGAATCACACCCAGTGGCGCGGCGAGTATATTTTCAGTGTCATAATAATATAATGATATTAATCTTTACCTTCATTATTGTAATACATAGTACTATCGCATGAGAAACTTGGAAAGCCAGCCTCGCGGCCGCCTGCACCTTTCTCAAGCGATACTATATTGTACTACATTAATGAAGATAAAGTTTAAAATCATATTATGACACTCAAAATGCTCGCAGCGCGGCATGCCCTGACATTAGAACTTGAATAGGTACGACGCAATGCCGCGATGTTTACGCACACGCCGCGCGGCGCGCGGGGCGTGCAGCGACGCCGCACCGACCGCCGTGTATAAACAGCCTATATTAATAATTGGTGTTGTTATGTACATGATTATTATTATTGTATCCACACCTATGCCTTGTAAGTTGTACTATTATCTTTTTTGTGCCATGAGACATTGGTGACCTTAACACGACGTGGTAATGATGATGATGACGATGATGATGATGATGAATTTTAATTGCATGGTAGCATAATATGCTTTCTGTTCTTAAAACACCGCCGAAACTCCCAAACGTGTATCTATAAGGAGTCAGGAGTTCTCTCAGCATCTTCGAAACCATGGTATACCTTGACCCAATATTTGACTTTTTGGTAGCATATTCTTAGTACACTTCACATAAAACCAAAATTACCATATGTTTCCATATAAATTTCGAGGAGTTTCCTCGATTACTACTGGATCCCATCATCAGGTCACCACTTTTGTGAACATGGTACCAAATTGGAGTGAAACCTAATACAACAAAACAAAAATTTCGAAAATCGGTTCACAAACGGCGGAGTAATCGTTGAACTTACAAAAAAAAAAATATCCACAGCCGAACATATAACCTCCTCGTTTTTTGGAAGTCGGTTAAAAACCATGGGCTTTGAACTCTACTACGACACCTACATACGTAGCCACGTAAACATTTAAATGAGGCACCTTTCCGCTTCTAAAAATAGATTTAGTTTTCACTTCCATACATATCTACAAAATTGTCGATAGATCGTAAATATACAATAATAAATTATGATTTAATAATTTTAGCTTTACATTTTGTAGAATTGGTAGAAAGTGTAAATTGGTAATTTACGGTCATTATACATCGGATATTGTGCCTATGTATTGTTTTTTATATTATAATTGTAAAGTAGCACGTTTATGAAACTTTAATTAAATCTAGAATAAGAATTTAACACAAAACTACCCTACTGAGCGAATAAGACATCATTGCTTAATAATGTATTTAAAATGAGGTTAATTTATAAATCATATTTTACAACCTGCCATCTCTATGTGCGTTTTTATATCGAAAATACGCCAGAACTTGTAGCTGATTAAAACTTCGACATAAGAATGTGAAAAATTAGAAAAATTTGAATAAATTGCATCATTATTGTCAATACTATTGGCCGAATTCCTGAGAGAGGTCAACGCATTACAAACATTTGACGTAGCAGGTACGTTCATAACTCATATGTATCCATACATAAAACTAAAATAAAAATAGAGGTGTGGCACTCGGGGACTGCCGTGGTAAAGCTATTGCATAGGTCTAGTCGCACATACACAAACACCGTGCCGAAGTCTAGCAACGCCGCACCTACCGGCGCTGGTCGGAGTGGATGGTGTTAGGTTTTTTCGTCAAGAATTTTCTTGATTCGGTCACTGCGCTCAACGCCCGCGATAAATGCTATGCAATAACTTAAAATTTAACTAGAAACATATAAAAAGCTGCGTGAAGTAAGACAAAAATGCTCTATGGCTGACAATCAACAATGGAACGACAGTAGATTTCAACACGATATCCATTCAAGCAGGTAATTTAAAGCGAAAGATTTAGTACGAGTATCTAATAATAATAAATAAGCTAAACTTTTGAGGGCGTTGGCTTAGTCAGCGGCACGTGTTACTTATAAAATAATATTAAATCAACATTTATATAGATAATTATTCATGCTCGTTCTAACCAGACAAGCAGTTTACAGACAGGTTTAAAAAGTTCGCACCTAAGTGTTACCAAATATTTAAAAAATATAAAAAGAAGTTAAAAACATTGTGTGCTGTCAAACTCAATTTCGTCTAAAGTATCTATAATGATTACAGGTTTAGTTACTCAAAACTGTAATATATTCAATAGTTTTATTAATGATCGTAAACTCAAATGCTACTGGGTCAGTTGGTGAATGTCTTGCTGGACTATGCAAGTGCGAGTAGTTACTGGCACTAGTAACTAGATGCACCCACGTAGAGCCTACATTGCGCTTGGATGGCAATGTTTTGTTGTCTAATAGGGTTGCCAGCTCGTCAAACCTAATAGAGGCCAGAGGGCCATTCACATATTGTGTAAAAAAATCTGATTATTTTGAACCCCTCTTATATTGAGATTATTCTTCAAATATTGACATGAATAATTTATATAATTTGGTATGAATCTCCGTTTCCCGCGTAAGCTCTCCGTAACTCGGAAAAGCCAGCGAGAGTAGCCGGATATTCGTTTTTAACCGACTTCCAAAAAGGAGGAGGTTATATGTTCGGCTGTGGATATATGTTATTATTTTTTTATTTGTGTATGTTCAACAATTACTCCGTCGTTTGTGAACCGATTTTCAAAATTTTTCTTTTGTTGTATAGGATTCAATTCTAATTTTTAATAGTCAGAAACTTAGCCATTCAGGACTTTGCAACTCTCTATACTTGGTTCGACATGGCGCCTACAAATTAATTATTATATTTTGTCTGATGGAATATGAAATCTTCTAACATTAAGTTACAGATTCAAAGCTCTACCGAACCAGACACCTTACGGTGCGTCCACATTTGTATCATTTGCGCGATCAGATCTCCGTCGCGATCATCACGCAGTATCAAAATGATACGCGTATCACGATACTTTGTATCATGATACGCGTATCATTTTGCGTCCACACTAGCGATCATGATACGGCGCGATGATCGCGACGGAGATCTGATCGCGCAAATGATACAAATGTGGACGCACCGTTACATTGTGACAAAAAAATTAGACAATGACCGACTTATTTCGGACGCTTGGCAACCCTATTTTCCAGTTAAAAGCCATCAACCGTTATATTATTGTTACATAGGTAAATGTTTTAATTTAGTTTTTTTTTTAATGCAATACGGGGGCAAACGAGCAAACGGGTCACCTGATGGAAAGCAACTTCCGTCGCCCATGGACACTCGCAGCATCAGAAGAGCTGCAGGTGCGTTGCCGGCCTTTTAAGGGGTAATAGGGGAGGATGGGGAAGGAAATAGGGAAGAGTAAGGAAGGGAAAAGGGTAGGGGATTGGGCCTCAGGTAAACTCACTCACTCGGCGAAACACAGCGCAAGCGCTATTTCACGCCGGTTTTCTGTGAGGACGTGATATTTCTCCGGTCGAGCCGGCCCATTCGTGCCGAAGCATGGCTCTCCCACGTCTGTAGTTAAAGTTACTTTGAATGATTACGAGTATTTGAGTCATACATGCAATTATGTTTTTTTCCATTTTGTATGCATGCATGTTTCTAACTGTATTTACACTAAACGTTCAAATTTCTAGAGATGTAGTAAGTTACTGACCGTATTTTTAAATTATGTTTTCACGCTGTTCAAGCTTCATTGTTACGTTTTATAACTTTTTTATTCTATAATTTAGTGAACAAAATATTGTTTCGTTCCTCATTTAATTCTGTTCGTTTCCTACCGCAGGATACGATTCTCATAATCGTAAAATAAACGTAACTTTAGTTTAGCTTCTATGTCATGTAGATCATTTTGTAGTTGATGATGATCTTTATTCGATTTGATTTCTTATCAAAATAGGAAAAGGCGAATATAATCGAACAAAGAACAGTGCTGAATCAAGATTGCTTTGAAATCATAAGGAGTAAGGATTGGGGTATATATTTTCAGACATTACAATTTAAATGATAACGCAAAATATGTTTGACTGGTTTTTAAGTACGAAATAATAGAAATAAAGCATTTTGATAAGCACATAATAAAGACGTAAATGTTTCAACAGGCAGTGAAAGTGGAAATATAAGATATCAGAGAGTCAAAGGTGAATTCCAGGCAAACTTGAAAAGCGTCTTTATTTCATTGCAATACAGCCGAAAATCAAGGTAGCATTCTAGTTTTGCACTTTTGTTATAGTTTTGGTAGCGAGTAACGTTATAACGTTATGTAATTGTGATTGTATCTTAATTGCAATGTGACATCACTCTATTGTTTGGGTTGTAAAAATGTAGAGTTCCAAATTTTTGTATGTAGGCCTACTTATAAGTTAATATTTTATCTTGAACAATTTAAAATCTCTATTACAATGCGCGAAAGCCTTTTATTAAGATCACTTTTATTGTAATGTTTTACTAATTATGGTCTTTAAATCATAGCAAAACATTTCATAAAATGTCGAAAAATAAGAGTTTATTTTATGCACTCAACAATGTAGCGTATATTCGTACAAATACCGCTTTTAAAGCAAACGAATGATTGATTGATTGTTTGAAAGTAATGTTTCCAGACGTTTTAAACTGAATGCAAATAAAAAGAGTTGAACATAGTACATCTGCCAAACTCTTTATGAGATTAAAGTTTAATCATCAGTGAATGTCTTTGAGTGCGGCAGATAGACTCAGATTGATCAGTCAACATTTATTATTTGGGAGGTTCAACACAAGGGCACGGAAGATTAATGCCTGCATCAAAACTGTCGATGTGTCCAATAGATAGTATTCAAATGCCACACTATTAGAGAACATGGTGCGAAAATAGAGACAAGTTGTATTGAATGTGGTTATAATGTTGGACAAAGTCGTTGATTCTTGGTGGGTGGTCGCAAGGCTTGGCTCCTGTTTTGTTAGGAGTAACTGACAGACAGAGAGACAGCATATTTGTTACTAAGACAGTAAGCGCGCGTTCAGACGTATGCGTTTTCTGCTCGCGCGGATTCATCATTCAGCGCGCTTCGCGAATTTTTCTAAACGCTATAGCAATTTCACACGTGCTGAATCCGCGCGAGCAAAAAACGCGCAGAAAACGCGCACGTCTGAACGCGCGCTAAGAGTATTTTGTCCTAAAAATATTATTACAAAAACGTTATCATGTAAAACATCATAACAAAAAAAACAAATGTAATAAGATTATTACTTGCGTTTTATTTCTTGTATTCTTATTAATATGATTATGATAAAAATTATATGATTATTTTAGTCAATAATTTCTATTTGGTGGCGGCTACTAGGCATTTGTGTAGCAACCGCCAATTCTTTTTGTGGAGTTATGAATGTAGTCTTCTTTCAAAATATCTATCATCTAAATTTTAAAGTGATGTCCCACCAAATATTACGTATTTAGTGAAATACTTCATTTTTTGTGGGATAATTCACAAATGCTTAACATCGTCCATTTATACACCAAATAACTTTAGCCGACTATAGTGATACTATTCCAAGTTGGATATTGTCTTAAAATGTAGGTCAAAATCATATTCGAGAGAAATCTAAATCAGCCTCGGCTTCATTAGTAAAAATATTCTTTAAATGTTTTATTTATCTCATCAGTTTATTATATTTTAAAATTAAATGAAACATATTATTATTCTGCTAATGAGTTTTTACCCATCAATCCTCATAAGATCACCGGTGAGCGAGACACAATAGAATAACAATAGATTTCCAAGAATCCACGACCGAAGGATTAATAGGTAGCTTTAATATTTATGCAACCAAAACTACTAAACATACTTTAAAATTTGAAAGACCCACATGTCTGTCTGTTATTACTTTACGCCTGAACTGCTATACTAAAAAAGGCGAAATTAATTATGTAGATACATGGATTTTAACATTAGAATATCTTTTTACGGTTCCTACGCGCATAAATTATAATGATTACTTACTACGCGAACGAAGTTAGTACCAAAATCTAGTTACAAAATAAATTTAATGCACAGCAAGCTGAATAAAAGCCAATTACTTTATTGTAAAGTACATATTTAATTTTATGTCACAATGAGCTAATTAATTTAATGTAAGCTACATAATTTGTATTTAACTGGCGCGTGCTACGATACTCGTAACCGCTACGTGCAGTACGCGCGGTACAAAAAACATCAACGCGTCATTACGTAGCAGTATGCTACGAGTATTTGCATGCGTGATTTTTAATTAATTATTAAAAGTTATTAATTATTATTATTAATCTTTTTATCATCCATATTATCTAATGGCCCCTTGTGATCCATTAAAACAAATAGTATTCAAATTTTAGAAATATAATTAAGTCCTTTTATTGTTTACACACTTTACAAAAATAAAACATGAAGTACCTACACAAAGTTATTATACTTTTGTTTTCCGAAATTTTCTATCGTTATCAATGATTTTACGAGAGGTATATCCAATTTATTCTATTATTGATCTACCTAAATACATACATTTATCGAAAACTAAATATTACCTTGAAATCATTTTATCAACTTCCACACAATGAATATCACAACACTGCACAAGATGCACGGTTTACATGGGCGACATGGCACGGGGGCGCGTGGTGGAGGTGCAGCGCCGGTGACAGCACTGCGCCGGCGCCGATTCGCCGACAACACGAAGCCTTCGCCGAACTGGCCCCCGCTCACTCACTCATCGCGCCCTCAAAGCATCGCGCTTCGTGTTTTTTTTTTCACGATTTTTTTCAGCCAGTACTTTCGTAATGTTTTATGGATAAAAAGTCACAAAATCACAGAGATAATGAGATTTTATGTTTAATGAAATATTAACTAATATTGAGTAATAATATTAAATACTTGATAAAAAGCAATACCTATTTTGAATTTTAGTTTATTTTTGATTCAAATAAATTTTGTTATGAGCTAGTGTTGCCAAAAAACACTTTCGTTTTTATAGACTTAACACTTTTTACGACAGGAATGTGTTGATACGAATCGCAAAATTCCAGCAGCAATAAAATTAGATATTTAAAATTATTATGCGAAAACGTTGAGGAAAAAAAAACTTTAAATTTTACTTTTAGCATTTTAGAGTGTTTTTTTATTTAATAAGCCAAGTGCTAGTATCGTTTACACTTATCAGTGTGTAACCTTTATCCTAATTTGAATAATACAAATATGTAATAATAATAATTAACAATAGGCCGTATATTATGTTCAGATGTAATCATTTAAAAGTTAACAATAGGGTAGACGTTAAAGCGTTAGATAAAAAAATAATTGTTCCATAATAATACAGAAACATTTTACGTCATAATTTTTGTACCAACGTAACTATTTTATTTTAAAATATATTTTTATGTAACAATTTAGGACGTTAAGCTTTCTATTCACGTGACTTTTATCTATTTTATCTCCAGCAAATGTACGTAATTTAAAATACTTATGTTACCCAATATGTTGATAGACCGGCTCTCTTTTCAAAATAATAAATCTAGTCTAAGTAATCTAATAATAGTTACTACATTTTATTTTGTAATGTTAAAAAATTGTTTTAAACAAAGCAAACAAGAAATATATTCGCCTCTATGGTGCATTGGCTTAGACTTTAGAGCGTGGCTCTTAGCTCGGAGGTCATGGGTTCGCGTTGGAAACGTATTATTTTCAAGTTTGATTAGGACAATGCAGGATCTTCTGATTGTCTGAAAGTAAGATGATCCATGCGTCGCGGATAAGCATGTAAGAAGTTGGTCCTACGCCTGATCTTTCGCCGGTCGTGTCGGTCTTAGGAGAGTAAGGAAAGAGAGTACTTACTCTTGTGTATTGCGCGCACACTAGAGACTAAGGGCACAAAAAAATCCTGCGTTGCTGGAGTCTGGCCTGGAGGCACTATCACCGAAACCAGTGTGGGAGTCATTATCATAAGACTATATACTTGTACCGCTTATCTAGTAAATACTTTTCAAATAAGCACAGTCAAGTAATTGAATGTAAAACATAGGTGTGTCCGGTAGGTTAATAAATATATCAGTCAAATGTAACATTTTGCCGACATGTTTGTGAGCTGTGTCTAATACGGCAGCAAGTCGCGGCCTCGCAAAATGTCACATGTCGGCAAAACAGTTAATTATCGTACAAAATAATATACATTTCGTTTGTTTACAGAATATTTGTTAACGACTAGGAATAAGATATTAAAAAGATGAGCTATTCTATATTCAATTATGGAATTACAACACGAATATAATTAATTATTTTCAGTCTGTTGTAACCGCGGCGATGGTATGACATCGGTTACGCGAGCGCGACAAATGTCTTAACAAATTGTATTGTGCAAATGATCGAACGTTGGAACTCATCGAAAACTGGCAGTGCAATTTTTGCAACTCTAGCACTTTTTGTCCCAAGTCCTCAGTTACGGTGGCTAACTTCGATGATACTAGCTTCGTTTTTTTGTCCAAGTATTTTTATATTGACACAATTTTAAGTAATGCTTTTTAGAAAATTTGTGACACAAATACTAAAAACATAAAGATATACCAAAGCCTTTTACACGGTTTGTGAATTGTGATAGATACTATTATTTTACATTCTAACGCATTTTAAAATGTATTTAGTTAAAAAATCTGAAATGTGTTACAAAATATGTAATAGTTAATGTTCTTAAACTATATTATTTTCTGTGTAATAAAGGTACAAAAATTACACCAGACTTTCGTTGCTCAATAAGCACTCAGAGTTTAAAGCTATCCAAAAAAGCGTTATCTTTTTACTTAGGAAACAGTATTTCAAAACGAAACGGGTTGAATAGCTGGAGTTGAATTGATTTGTACGTGTACAAGTTACATTCATAACTGTTTTACCTTTAAGTGTCGATGATTATGAACCTTATGTGTTCAGCATAAAGGCGTTGTCATTAAACAACTGAGAATATAGTCATGTAGTCAGTTGGTAGTACCTCTCATTATCGCAGAAGCCTGTTTTAATTTATATCTGGGTCAATATTGCTATGAATTTGTAAGATTTAATGTAACTTGTATATACCTTAATAGTGCATTTAATATAAATTATTTAAGAGCTTGAATGAATAAATAAATTAACAGCTAAGTGGGTAAAGGCGCATAATAGATTGAAATTAAATTTGCATTTTGGTTGGATAAGTCATATGAGACTAAATCAGGCGTCGTGCCTGTTAGTTGATTTTAAGGGACTCAGGTAGATTCGTAGCATTAATACTTACTAAGTAAACTAAAATTAATTTTAAATTTTGTTAGTCTCGCTAAACTCAAGAACGGCTAAACCAATTTGGCTAATTTTAGTCTTGAAATTATTATTATTATTTATTTTATTTTTATCTTATAGTATACTTAACAAATACACATTTCCTGCAAAACTGCTTACGCAGCTTAACTGTAAGTTGGAATCTTTTTAAACTTTTAAAAGTCGCTTCAGCCAGTAAAGCCTTAGTAGATAAAATACAAAACTAAAGCGTCCCCAACAAAAACTCCCTCAACATTATTTTAAATTTACACAAATATTCGTGGATGTACAGGCAAAGTTTATATTAGGAATTCATACGATCAAGTAATAAAAGATCAGGAGAAAATACTGACAAGAATTGTCAGTAAGCCAATATGGTATAGTATTGTGTATTCTTTAAGCGATGACATTTCGTAACTTTTTCCTGTGATTAGTCTCTTGTTAGAATAATAGAGACAAAAGCGATAAGAGAGACAGATGTATTTAAGACTAATTAAAGTACCTAAGCGCCGTGAGTATCAATATCTATTTGATATTTGCTGCAATGTAAAGACTTAACAATACCGACCGACATAGTGCAGAGAATCAGTACGCTGAAGTGGAACTGGGCTGGTCACGTAGCTCGCACAACAGACGATCGCTGGAGTAAACTTACTCTGGAATGGAGACCAAGGCTGGGAAATCGGGGTGTAGGTCGATCTCCAACTAGGTGGGACGACGATCTCCGTTTAGTTGCGGATCCATGTTGGATGCGAGTAGCAGGAGATCGGTCATCTTGGCGTTCATTGAGAGAGGCCTATGTCCAGCAGTGGACGAATATAGACTGATATGATGATGATGATGATGAAAGACTTAATAAGTTCCATACACAAAGTCACAAACTATTAAAACTATTGATTAAAAATCTAATTGACACTATTGATCGAACACATATTCTTGCGTTATAAAACGAACATAATACTTTTTTTATAGCCCGTAAAGTATACTAAAATCGGTTATAATAATATAATAAAATCTGTCACTCGTAAAATTGAGGTTCTAAAATTTAAGTAACATGAGTTATGATTGAGCAATCATACAGTATGTATGAAATTCCCCGCCATTCATACAAAAGTACGGTGTAATTAGCGAGTAATGCTGCAACACGCTGTTTATGTCACCGTTAAATAGCAAATACCGTTAGATTGTAATATTCCTAAGTTACAATCGACCGCAATCCAATAAAGTATTTTTGGTAATTTTGATTAAGTACATACATATTTGATTTTCTTAAAAAACAGTTTTCGATTTAGATGTATTAAATGTCGTGGAAGTAAATTAAAACTATGATTCGATAAATAAATTCAGTTTCAAAGATAAATTACTTGATGTTAATCAACGGACATAGCCTAAATTTTAATCTTAACATAATATATGGCTATTTTATTTACGAACTCATTTAAAACTGATAGTCATGTTAACTCAACATCAATTTCAAATTACTAAAACACTTTTTTCACAATAAACAATTAGGAATATTATAGTCTAACGGTATTTACAATTTAACGGTAACATATGATATAATTGATCGTTTAGATGTTATAGCCTCACCATAAATATAACGAACTAAAAGCAAAACTTAATTAAGAAAGATTTTAACAAGTTGCGTTTTTGCCCTTCATGCTATATTTCTTGTCTCTTGATGTAATTACTAATTTTTATTTCATTTAACGACTAAATTTTTAAACTTACTCATACAGTCAGTTTATTTAAGTTACAAGTTGTACCGTATGTTTCGTCGTGAAAATGCCTTTAAGTATCTTGCGGGGGATGGGAGGTCCTGCCGACCTGTCCGCAAGTATGTGGGTCTTTGCTGCGCCCGAAAGATGAGTAGGGGCTACCCCCTACCCAGTACCCACTAAAAACACGGCAACCACCGGTGTACGTAGCATGTGTTATTCTCAAATATAACAAAAAATTCTAGTCCCTTTGTAATAAATGTCGATCATGACTTTCTAATACAGAAAATTAAAATCTCAGAAATAGCCAATTACTTTTAGTACGGGAGCCCTAGAACAAATTTTTTTGTGAGTAGCTACAGCTTTTGATAAGATGAACAACATTTTTATTTTCGAAAAATCTCGAAAGTGGTAGCTAACAGAGATAGATAGGATTTCATACTTTGACTTGATGGTCCTAGAATATGGATTGTTTAATTTGTAGGACAAGGTTACTTTTAATTAATTATATAACTATTAACCAAAAAATATACAAAAAAACAGCTGGTTAGGGTTCCGTTTTAGGGTTCTGTAATCAACAAAACTTGGTTGACTACTGTACCCTAAAACGGAACCCTAACCAGCAGATTTTTTTGTATATTGGTAAGTTAATCTATACTAATATTATAAAGAAGTAAACTTTGTTTGTTTGATTGTTTGTTTGTTTAATTGTAATGAATAGGCTCAAAAACTACTGGACCGATTTAAAAAATTCTTTCACCATTCGAAAGCTACATTATTTACGAGTAACATAGGCTACATTTTATTTCGGAAAACATAGGGTTCCGTAAGATATTTGGGTTTTTCTGACACAAGGTGAAAAAAATCAACCAGAAAATTTACTTATTTTGCGTACGCTGCCTAAACTATAAAAGATAGATATTCTAAGTAAATGTAGATCTTTTAAATATCTACAAAAAAGTCCGCGACACACTATACCTATCTATGTCAAGTGAGGTACAACAACCATTATTTTATTTAAAAATCATGATTTTTTTTGGACTACATTCAAACGCATTTATTTTACTCATGCTATGAATCTTTATCAAAATGAATTATTTCACCACTAAACTGGGCGCCAAGGAAGTGCCCAGTAGCCACACCAGTAGCGAAGATTATGACCGGCCCTGCAGCTGGTGAATTGGCTCATATATAACAAGAATACCAATGATCCCTACTGATTTGCCTATACCCTTCAAAAGGCTCCAATTTCCTGTAAAAAAATTATTTTGCACTAACGATAAATATTATGTAAATCCCAGGGCCAAACATTCAAATTATTAGTAGGAATAGATTTACGAAAAGAATGTTTTGCTCTATCACGAGTCGGGGCTCCCGACCATCAGTATATTTTGTTACCTGAAAATAAGCTAACGTTAATTATTAATGTTGTTTATAGAAAAGCTCTACAATAATCGCTTTAGTTATCTATCCTAAAACTACGGGTTGCACTCCGGGACTACCGTCAGAAGTGAAAACTTATTATTAATTACATTTAAATATTCTCATTATTAACAACTTTAACATCCACAGAAAGACAATCTGTGCAGCCTGCGGAAAATGACTGCGTCGTCGATGTTTCTGTGAATTGACCTGGGAATCATTTTGCTGACCGTGTCTTTTCTGGGTAGGCTTTTTGCGTGGCGGAGCCGCGGGCGAACGCTATCTATACATATAATACAACTGTAGAAATGAAAATTCTGTACATTAAAGATATTCAAAAAATAATAAGCGGGGGGTGTCATCATCATCTACATCGCTATAGAAGCCAAAAATGTAGTTAGTTTTTTGTCTGTCTGTCTGTCTGTATATTTGTTCCACTATCACACGAAAACTACTGATCCGATTTGAATGCGGTTTTCGCAGATATATTTGCCTTCTTCCAACTTAACATCTGGTGTATAAAAATTTTTCCCCCCACACCTCTAAAGGGACGAAAGAGGGGGTCAGATTTTATACAAGACTTTTGCTTTAACACGAAAACTACTGATCCGATTTGCATACGGTTTTCACAGATATATTTGTCTTCTTCCGACTCAGCATCTGGTGACTAAAAATCATCTAAGGGAATCAAAGAGGGGGTCAGATTTTGTATCAAACTTTTTTCTTTAATGGACTTACTTTGACATACATATTATTATTATTAACAATTTTTTCCAACATAACATCTGGTGTATACAATTTTTCGCCCCACCCCTCTTTGGGGACATAAGAGGGGGTAAGAATTTGTTACAACTGATGAAGTAGAAATATTTAAAATGGCAATTGTTTTGCCATTTTAAATATTTTTGTTTGCCGGGACAGCTAGTAGTTATATAATTTAAAAGTAACCTTGTCCTACAAATAAAACAATCCATATTTCAGGACCATCAAGTCAAAGTATGAAATCTTTATCTCTGTTAGCTACCACTTTCGAGATTTTTCGAAAATAAAAATGTTGTTCGTCTTATCAAAATGTAGCTACTTACAAAAAATTTGCTTGTTAGTAATCACAAAAAAAAATGTTCTAGGGCTCCCTCACTATTTAGCCTTGTATTTTGACAAATTAACGACTTTTTCGGAATGTATAGTCACAGTATAGCAATATTATTGGATATTGCTATACTGTGGTATAGTGTTGACTAATAGGTTTTGACACTTTATTATAATGCGAATTCCAGTCAATGAGTGGCCTATGTGGACCGAGGTCAATCTAATAGGCCGTTTAATGTATGTTTGTCTTATCTAAGGTGTTGCAACCTACTAACATTAATTAAGCTTAATATGAGACTGTATAAAATAATGCCATTAATTAAGGACCATTACGTGTAGTCAATTGCTATATTGACAGATTTCAAACAGATATTAAGTTATTTATTAAAAATATAATATATACTATGTAGTATTTCATTTCAATACTAATTAGATATATGGGCGGCTATAATAATAATTCCCACACCGGTTTCAGTGACGGTGGCCGGTCTCATCGAAACCAATCCAGTTACGTAGGAATAATTTTATAGTGACCAAGTGTGTGCGCAGTACACAAGAGCACTCTCTAATCTCTATTCCTTTACTCTCATAACTCAGTGGGACGGAAGACCGACACGACTGGCGAGAGATCAGACGCAGACCGACTTTTTACACGCCGACGCATCCGACGCATGGATCATCTTACTTGTCAGACAATCAGGTGATTAGCCTGCATTGTCCTACGCAAACTTGGAAATAGCATGTTTCCAACGCGGGAATCGAACCAACGACCTCCGAGTCCGAGAGACCTCCGAGAGACACGCTTTAAACCACTGGACCACGGAAGCGTTAGGCGGCTATAATACTACCAATTTAAATGTCACGTGGATACATGCGATGAATCAAAATACCTATTGGCACATTAATTTAGTCGTATTAATTTTGTTTAATATGTAATTACTAATTAGATAATAAATGAATAAAAAGTGAATAAAGATAAAAGGCTATCATTTTGATTACTAAAAGAATTCGCGTTTAACATAACTTAAATGTTAACTAATAACTAATAGTAATAAGCAATAAGCATACATATGCTTTGTACAAGGTCTTATCGTCATGAAATACGACACCGTTTTGGGCATTTAGGGTTCCGTGGAGCAGTGGCGACGGCCGGCCTTTGTTCAGAGAGAAGCATAAATAACAGATACAATATTAGATGGCCATTTTTAAAATTTTAGGGGTCGGTAGAACCGATGGGAAAGAGTTTAGATTTTTTTTCTCATAAAGAGCAATACGAGTAAGAAGAATAGAAGTTCAACATAATTTTCGGCTTATAAGATAAATCTTATGAGTTATGAGCCAAAAATTGTGCGAATTTATATTAATGGCATAAATGCCATTAATAAATTCGCACAATTTTGTTCTTCATACTTGACTTATTAGTAAGTAATATTAAAATCTTGTAAGGAAAAAAAGACTTGTGAAAGTTAATCAGAATCCAACGTGCTGCAACGGTATTCGGACTTGGCCATATTTTTTGTTTCCTCACAAACGCTACCAGTTATATCAATTACACTATGATAATATTATGTAAACTAATATCTGACCGTAACGGTATTTGTCGTGGGAAAATGCACAAATATAACCTAAAAAATTTAGGTGCTGAGGGAAATTTGCTAAATAATGAATGTAGTTTGTTAAGATAGGAGCTTAGGATAGCATAATGCTAATGCATAATTAAATACCTGTGTCAATAAAAAATATTTTGACTTTTAAAGGCATTAAATATTATTTTTTTATATTTATTTAACACTTTGCTCTACATCTAATCGATGTCCGTTTTCCGACGCATCGTAGAGCTGTCAAGCAAGCGCATTTCACTGCGCAGACTCGAACAAAACCCGTCTTACTTACTCTCATAGAAGCCGCGAATAAAATTTCTAAAACATAAAAACATCAAATTACAATAATAAATAACAATAATATTATAAAGAAAACGTTTGCACTAAATAAATAAACATAAATCTTTATGAATTAATAATCCGAATCGATGGATATGAAAGTGAAACGGTATTTTGGTGTCAGCTCTACATCGCGCTATCGAAGTTTTTTATGCCGAAAGATATAAATACGAGGGCTTGGGGAGTTTCGTTCAGGGGGTCCGTAGCTACTGCGTAGGCCGGTGACGATGGGGATCCGGTCTAATTCCCCATCACCAGATACTTAAGCGTTTAAAGCAATTCTGTTACGGTTAAGCCAATTGATACGTCAAAGAAAAACTCGATAAAGAAAGAGACCTCGGTCTCATCCACACGTTAGTAGCTGATTTGACCTTCTTTTTAAACAGGAGGCAGTGTCAATTGTAATTTTACAATACACTATGGCTGGGTTAATTGGAGTAAAGATGAGCGTTTATTCAAATATTAAAAGGAGTAATAAAATATATTATTACTAGATTACGACCGCATCTCCGCCTGCGTCAAAATTCGTTTGTCGCGCGGGAACCGTACATTATTCCAGGATGAAATTGCGTATCCTTTGTCCTTTCCCGGGACTCAAAATCTCCATGCCTTTTAGCAAAATCGGTTTAGCAGTTTGGGCATGAAGAGGTAACAGACAGCCAAACAGACACACTTTCGCATTTATAATATTATAGTAGGTACAGTATGGAAGTATGGATATCCTTATACTTATTTGATTTAACACCTAATTTTAATATTCAATGTCACTGATTTGACTTTTTTTTACTGCAAGAGCAAACAATTAATTTTATAAAACTCGATGTAAAATATTTAGAAATTAAATTTGATTTGAGTTATGAAAGTGACACCGGGTAGGAATAGTACCTGTTTGATATAGCAATCTATATTTCCTAAATATTCTGTTATTTAATAAATAACTTTCATCACAACCGTGATAGTCATCTCGTTTGTTAAGTTATTCGCAATTTATTAAGCGTGAAATCAGTTTGTTGCCACAAAAACAATATTAATGTTGAAACAAGAGCAATTTGTAGGAGTAACGATCAAAATTTGTCAACTACTCTGGCCATGGTCGTCATAGATTGAACACCTCTGATTGCCCCAGTACTCATAATGCGTGCCATCAAAGTGGGACAGTTTGTAGGGATTAAGAAATAATGTACTCATAGTAAAATATTAAACAGAATACGCGTAATATGATTATAATATGTAATTGATTGTACTGTGTATTCTTGGTACAACTTCGTGTTAAACCTTGTTAAACACTAATAAAACATAATTGACGTGCACTTTTTCCACTATATTTAGCATTTTTATGAATTTAATTTTTATATTATAATATCGCAGATAGATTTTACACTGAAGAAACACTGTTTAGGTATATTACTTTGTCGGTATGGAGGGACGCATTATGTATACATAATAGAGTTTTTTTTCCGGAGGGGGAAATGCATTACGCATACCACCCAGGCGCAGGGGGCGACCCGAGCGGTGATGTGGGACTCCCGTAGCTAATGAGACCACGGTATACCCACTAAACCCCCCCCCCCCCCCCCCATCTTCCGCCACGCCGCCTTTTGACGGGGCCACAGGAACGATACACACATCTGCGACCTCGCCAGCGGCCCGAAGACTCCACGATGGGCGCAAAACACGTGCGGCCTCCTCCTCGGCCCCCACCAGGGCTGTAGCAGACGCCCCCCGAGTCTGCTACTTGGAGGCCATGTGGCAGATCAGGTCTGTGGCTCTGCCATCGACCACACCTCGGCCGCAGAGGATAGGGTAAGCGGCGCACCGTAATACCTACTTGCCTCTTCCTCTGCGGCCCCACCTCGGTGCGCATCCGCAGCGGACTCCTCCAGTCCGCTGGCAGCGCCCTCCTCGGGCCAGGCGGCGACACCGGCCGGCTCTGGTTGCCTCTTTGCTTCACCGCGGTTGTCCAAGCCGCGGTTACTAGAGCCCCACCGCCACGACAAGGCGAGCAACCATCGGGGGGATACATAATAGAGTTGCAGCAACACACGTCAATACAATGCAAGTCGGTGACTCTACAACATTAACCCTTTCCATTTTACCTCCTGTCCGTCATTTAATCAAATCACTGCTTCCGACGAGGCAAAGCTGTCATATCACAAAATATGACGCAGCGCAACGTAACAAGAATAAATTTGTCTCTACATGTTGGCTGCGTCATCTCCACCTGTTACATTCTGACGTACTTAAATGGAATCAGCAGATGCGTCCGCTGACGTATCTAGGCGACTTTAGGTGTAGAGCCTCCATCTGTGACACTTTAAGTCCACACAACAAAGGCCTAAAGTAGGAAATGTGTTTGGATTTCATCTCTAACCTCGGGTCCATCAAGGCAAGGTCATTGCCTTCGACACTGAATGGTGGTCGTGAGTGTATTGTCCATGATGTGTAATGGTGTTTAGTGAGTAGTGACAGGTCGTCTGCCAAGTGCCAACAACAATAGCCGCTCGAGAATACAGTCGTTAACATACTTAACAATGGTTAGTGCTTCTACAGTCTAAACGAGTTAACTAGATTTTCCGTTGAACGGTAAGCTACACTATACTACACTACACGGATTCTGGGACCCAGAACTTCTGTCGCACAAAAAAAAGAAGGAAACACAAGGGATACCACTACAAAATTAACAAGGGATAAATGTTTATCTCCTACATTTTCGCGCTGTAATTTATTTATCGTGCCAGAAGAGTAGAAAATCTGCCAGACGCGACAACAAAACAAACAGAGGGCTTAGCTAACACGTTTTCTTAATCGCTTTTTTAAAGAAGCGCTGATCAAAAATGTATGGAATTAACATAAACGTTCGATACTATGAAGTCGACATTCGATTCATGTTATGTAAATTTCATACATTTTGATCAGCGATTCTATAAAGAAGCGTTAAAGAAAACGTGTTGGCTAGAGGCTCATGTCCTCCAATTTTTAATATGTTTGTATTCTAATATCGTATCTAAACAAATATTGTTTAATATGTTAAGAAGTCAGGCTACCATATTTGTATGTGTGGAAACGAAACAATCTTATTGTGAATGGCTTACGGGTTACAATAACTCTTTTGTGAGAGCATAGAAAGCTCAGCACACGGGTTGAGCAACAAAAGAACTAAAGGAGAACATTCAGGCCCCATACATTTTTGGGCCTTTTCTGAAAGTGCCGGCCAACAAAAAAAAATGGTTCGTGTGTTTAGTACTAGTTATTTGGAGCAATAGTTAATATGGCAGCAAAGTTGTAGGATTACTCTAAGTCAAATAAAACAAGTTGGATCATTCGCCATTTTCATATATTATTTTATTGATTTTTACATTCCAGATCAGACTGAAAGTAACTGGTAAGTATATATTATAGAGTTTAATTACAAAAGTCTTCTAATTCTCATGCAATGAAACTATAACACCCTCCAAACCTAGTGCCGGTGGACGTATAAATTCAGCATACCGTGCGAAACTCATGTATCACACAATAGTCATGGTGTGTGAACAACACCCTATTGTCCGTTTCCCTATTGGGCAAGAGCAGTAATAATATGGAATGGCCTGTCTTCCATGAAGTGCTGGATCAGCTGTAATTACAACGACTTCGGATGATTAGTATTAGCAATATTTATTTATTATTTTATATTTTTCCTCACTTTCAGAAATCAGACAATGTATGAAAATGACAAATCATAGATTTTGTATAACGTGACTTATAGTAACCATACAACTTTGCTGCCATATTAACTATTGCTCCAAATTACTAGTACTAAATACATGTACCATTATTTTTTGTTGGCCGGCACATTCAGAAAAGGCCCAAAAAAAATGATCTCCTTTATGCAACGATTTACATTTAAGCGCATCACACACGGTGAAGATAATATAATATTTTATCTTAAGATGCCCAAATATAAAATATTATAGTATCTTAAGCTATCACACACGGCTAAGATACGATAATATTAAAAATATGTTCATTTCCTTACGAATCTGCGTTGGTGCCACACGTATTCCTTGTTAGATTTCTATATACAGGGTGATTGACTATGAGCGATAACTAATAACTGATACTGTCTTACTTCTTGATTTGTTAGGCAGCTTCTCAGACGATGATTCTGATATAGAATGTGAAATGCAGATTGCAGTAGCACATTCCAAAAGGAGAAACATTTGGATAGAGCCTCACATAAAAAAGAGAACAACCTGCAGCGAATTTCACCTTTAAGCGCATCACAGACGGTGAAGATAATATAAAATATATATTATCTTAGAGCATATTTTAGAATATCGCTCACCATACAAATCCTATGAACCATCACACACGACGAAGTTAATTTATATTTTATATTTTGTATCTTAAGATATGGAAATATATATTTCGTACCTTAATATTTTATCTTAAGATACGAAATATATATTTCGTATCTTAATATGTTATCTTAAGATGCGAAATATATCTTTATGAATAGGTACAGGGTGTTTTTGTGTCGAGCAGCGGGCTCATCGGTGATCGGACGCACTAGTAGATGCAGTGTTGCCAGTGCTGTATGTTAGAAAGTTACATACCTACTCTCATTCGAAAAGTAACATTTTGATGGAAAAAGTAACATTTCGGATAATTTTAAATAAAATTGACTTATAATTTATTGCTTTATTATTATTATTGCTTAAAAAGCTCATGAATCGAAATGAATGTTTCTCTTGAATTTCTAAAATACTCCTGAAACTTCTTCGTTGACAGATATTGATAAAGCGCATCACACACGGTGAAGATAATATAATATTTTATCTTAAGATGCCCAAATATAAAATATTATAGTATCTTAAGCTATCACACACGGCTAAGATACGATAATATTAAAAATATGTTCATTTCCTTACGAGTCTGCGTTGGTGCCACACGTATTCCTTGTTAGAGTTCTATATACAGAGTGATTGACTATGAGTGATAACTAACAAATGATACTGTCTTACTTCTTGATTTGTTAGACAGCTTCTCAGACGATGATTCTGATATAGAATGTGAAATGCAGATTGTAGTAGCACATTCCAAAAGGAGAAACATTTGCATAGAGCCTCACATAAAAAAGAGAAAAACCTGCGGCGAATTTAACCTTTAGGGTCTACACAGACGGACTGCATTTCAACTGCAATCCAACTGCAAATTGCAGTTTGAATGCAGTTGACACGACTGCAATGCGACTGCAATAGAACCGCAAACCAAACACGCAGTCGGAACACGCAGTCGGATTGCAGTTCAGTTGCTGTCGGCGTGCAGTCGTGTGAACTATTGTAGTCGCATTACAGTCGTGTCAACTGCATTCAACTGCACTTGAACTGCAATTTACAGTTGGATTGCAGTTGAAATGCAGTCCGTCTGTGTAGACCTTTATCAATATCTGTCAACGAAGAAGTTTCAGGAGTATTTTAGAAATTCAAGAGAAACATTCATTTCGATTCATGAGCTTTTTAAGCAATAATAATAATAAAGCAATAAATTATATGTCAATTTTATTCAAAATTATCCGAAATGTTACTTTTTCCATCAAAATGGTACTTTTCGAATGAGAGTAGGTATGTAACTTTCTAACATACAGCACTGGCAACACTGCATCTACTAGTGCGTCCGATCACCGATGAGCCCGCTGCTCGACACAAAAACACCCTGTACCTATTCATAAAGATATATTTCGCATCTTAAGATAACATATTAAGATACGAAATATATTAAAATATTAAGGTACGAAATATATATTTCCATATCTTAAGATACAAAATATAAAATATAAATTAACTTCGTCGTGTGTGATGGTTCATAGGATTTGTATGGTGAGCGATATTCTAAAATATGCTCTAAGATAATATATATTTTATATTATCTTCACCGTCTGTGATGCGCTTTACAGACGCGACCGGCTATGGTAAAATTATATTCGACACATTTGCGCCAGGGTTGTGCCTCATTCAGCTTCCATCCGTTGGTCGACGGACTTTTACAAGTGATGAGGAAGGTGTAGAGTTGTAGACCGACGATCAATGATGATTTTACTTGCTATAGACAACTTCGCAATTACGGTGCCAAGCTTAAGATCCAAATTATTACAGGCGGGTAATACTGTATATTTTATATCCAACAGTAAAAATCTGACGAAAAATATTTGCATCTTTCTTTTCATCCCATTGTATATTATTCTATTGATAAATTAAATTTTCGTTCGTTCGTTTCGTAAAGTCACAAATGTTCGTAAGCACATCTTCTGAAAGTGGCAGCCCTAATTCGCGGAGACTTACGTGAATACGCACAGGAGATCGCCTGCAACCTCACTTGATAACCCGCCGTGAGAAGATCTCGTGCATTAATAGGGTTTCCCGACAATTTCGCGGATATTATGCAATCCTAGTTTGTAACGTTGCTATATTGTTGACCAACTTGTATTATAATCTGATTGGACATTTAGGCCCGTATAAATAGTCAGTACTTAAGATCCGACCCGGTCTCAAGACGCGGTTCGGCTCTGTGATTGGTCAAAATTTTGACAGCCAAGTGCCAACCAATCACAGAGCGAACCATGTCTTGAGACCGAGATGCATCTTGAGCTCTGACTATTTATACCGGTCGAAATAACGGCTTTTAGGTTAAAAACGTTTATTAAATTGAATAAATGTTAAATAAATAACCCCCCTTAGTAATGAAAAGACCTACGCTGTATACAGACGTTATACCAAGTGGCAAGTTTTAAGACTAAAATACGTCAGAAAATTTACTCGACAGCTGGTAGGAACAATATTATATTGTAGCTACAAAAATGCACACTCAATTCATTGTATTAGTATAGTTTTGTTACGTTAATGTTATTTGTACCGTACCATTTGTAAGGTTTGTAGGATTCGTTGCTTTACATAAATACAATAAGTATGGCGAATAACGTAACAAAAGTACTTACTGAGATGATTTTAGCAATACATATTTAAATTAAAGTAGACCGTACCTTCTCATTTCCGTATGTCAGTATTTTTTTTATTTTCTTCTATGAGAAAATGGGAACTTAGTAGGTGGTCATTATCACATGGTAGGTGGTCAGATAGTCGCCTAATTTCTCAGCTTACGTCGTCAATAAAAACCTTTAAAGGTGTTATGTTAATACACCAGACACCGTTACAAGAAGTTAGCTAGTTTTATTTTGCAGTAAAAACTTTGACCAGTGCATAGACCCATGTATGTATGACATTATAAATGCAAGACCTACTTCATAAAACATGTTTTAAAAATTCACTTGTACCTTATTATGGAACTTCTACATTGTTTGTCAGGAAAAAACTGGATTTTAGAAAACTGTAGAAAAATGAGACAATTTAGACTTGTCTTAAAACTCTTGTAAAATGCCGTCATTATGATTATCACTATACTTAAAGTCGGTATTGTATTAACCCTAGTATACTTACGGCCGTTCCCAATATTCAATCTATCTCTGGTTTGACATACAACCGATCGCAGCTAACATTGAATTGACATAAAATATAATATGTCTCTAAAGTATAATTTAAACAGAGCCAGTACTGGCTGCCAATAAGACTGGCAGCCAGTATTGGCTTGGTATATGTCGCGTGTGAACAGTTTTTCAAGCCAGGCCAAACTGTTCACACGCGGCATATGTCAAGCCAATATTGGCTGCCAGTCCTATTGGCAGCCAGTACTGGCTCTGTGTAAATTATACTTAATGTCTTATGTGAGCTATTCCTATCTCTAGTAGGGCAAAACCAGAGATAGATCAAATATTGGGAACGGCCATTACTGGTATCGCAAAATAACTGAAACCCATCTATATCAATTGACGAGTAGTTAATAAGTTATTAGTTAATTAGTAATCTCTTTAGTCTATAATTTGGACGAACCTTCAATTCTAGTCATTCCGCATTCGTCCCATTGGGACAAAAATTTGTTGACAGAAAGACTCAACTACTCCAATTGACTACACGAACGGCATTCATCATCATTAGATTTATCGCATTCATATAATATCATGACGCAAATTGGTCAAAAAATGCGCCAAGACATCGCGAGCAATGTCAGGAAATTGCTCAAGAAAAGATGAATGTCGACTTGAGACCTAAGTCACGTATCGTACCTAAATAATATCTAGTACTTATACGTCCATATTGCGAAAGTGGGTTAACCATGCTTCAAACATTAAATATAGTCCCTAATATATTATAGTAGAGTATGAAAATAGTATACCCAGTAGAATATATCTTCTTACATTAAATGGTCCGTAATATACGGTAGAGTCACCATGAAGATGTTCTCTACCCAGGACCATATTCTTTTAACTACGCACGCTCACATCTACGTAACAGGTAACTTGTAGTTGAAAACAGTGCATTATCACGCCATATCGCGTAAAACTTGTATCTGCGTTAAGCTGGATTGATTTTCCAAACAAAACTTATTTACTTTGCCTACTTTATGAAATACTATTATCCACGGGCGTATATATAGCTTTGATGGGGGGGGGGGGGGGGGGGGGGTCCCTAACGTAAAAAACGGCCAAGTGCGAGTTGGACTCGCCCATGAAGGGTTCCGCAGCAGCAAAATCTCCTCATCGCTGAGGGGAGGATGAATAGCGAAGCTCCTTCGTGGGAGGAGATCAGGCGGATCCGGAGACTCGGAGAGCAGTGGCTGCTGAAGAGGTTGGAAGAGGATCTGGCTAAGACACTTGAGGTGTGCGAACGTTGGGCCGTGCAGCGCCACGATCTCGTGGCGGTGCTCGGTGGAGACCTCTCACTCCCGAGCATGGTGCGCTGCATGCTCGAGAGCGATGAGGCCTGGCAGGCGGAGGTCTCTTTTTGCGAATTTGTCATGTCGCAGAAAGAGGCCACGGAGCGGGACAGAGAGAATGATCCCACCTCTCTGCGCTCCGCCGGCGTAGGACGGGAGTGCGGAGGCGTCGCTACGCGAACCTCCTAACTTCTGTCTAACGGGGCTCCGGGTCAGGATGGGAACCTGCCCGGCTTTGTCAGTCCCGGCGCCGAGGGTAACGCTTTAGTTCGCCTAAGCGTTCCCTTACTTTGGTGAAAGTCCGGTCCGAGGTAGACCGGCCAGTCGTGGAGGGAGTTCCGTGTTTGTTAGATCCGGGATATCCCTCCGTTATACGGCTGAAGGCGAGCCGCAGGTGGTAAAAAAAGCAGCAAATAGGTAACGTGTTTAGGAAATCAAAATATTTTAGGGGTTCCGTACCCAAAGGGTAAAAACGGAACCCTATTAACTACTAAGAATTAGATATCTGTACGTCTGTCTGTCTCCAGGCTGTATCTCAAGAACCGCTATAGGATATAGCTAGACATCTAAAATTTTCACAGATTGCGTATTTCTGTTGCCGCTATAACAACAAATAAGTACTAAAAACATAATAAAATTAATATTTAAGCCTCTCGCTTCAATAATGGCAACAGGTAGGCACTTGAAATTATCAGAAAATCCTCAATTTTAATATGTACTTTAATAATACATATTAAGTAATAAAATAAAAATAAAATAAATACATATTTAAGGGCATAAGTACAGAAAACACAATTTTTGGCCTATTTTGCTCTATAACGATACGGAGAAGGGTTCTTCTTACGCGATTCCGACTCGCACTTGGCCGAATATTTATTTAAAATTTTGAATATCGGAATGTTAAATACATTTATTTAAAGAAGTAAGAAAGGTTAAACTCTAGAGTAATACATTTACTTACTCTTTACGTTTTATGACTAATTGATTACTTAATAATTTCTTCGGAATCAAGCTGCGCCGCCAGTCCAGTGACTATAGGCCCGGTAGCCAGGTAAATTTTTGGTCAATTATTTCTTCGCGGGCGAAACTTTGTAAAATGCATAAGAGACTTATACTATGAATACTAGCGACCGTCAGCTGCGACTCCGTGGGTGGGGCAGTGGCAGCTTCCCACCCAGGAAGAAAAACAATTTCAGTCATTTCCTCTCAAAAATTTATCAGAGTATAGTTTATGTGGTATTTTAAAAGAAAAATATAGTCAGCTGATCATACGTCAGCTGGCTCCTTGAACATGAAAATAAATAATATAAGTACTTTCAATGATTTCCTCTCAGCTAAAAACTTACCTGGTGGTCGTTTATATGCTACTATGAATAAAAATTAATGTCAGCTTGCTGTATCTCAGTGGAAAGTTTGTCAGCTGGTACCTTGAAAGGCGTAACGCAACAGAATCTGTACCTACTAAAACTTATCAGCTGATGACTTTTCCACTGACTTACAGCTAGCTGATTATTTTAATTGTTTACTAGAGTATTTAAACAATACTCTGATAAATTTTCAAATGAGAAGAAATGACTGAAAAAAATAATTTTTTGACGTGATAACGTCTTATAATTCGATATGGGCTGCGCGCACGCAAAAAATTCAGTTCAAGCAGCGTTACCTCGCTTACAGCTCTGAGGCGTTCCATTTACACTCTCAAGTCTCTCAACAACCGTAAGGCCCACCTGGGCCGCGCTCTTTGTTTCGATTATATTACGTATTTCGATGACTTAGAGAATACTTTTGTATGAAGAAGTTTGGTTAGTTATGACCTTTGATACATTGACCACACTCTGAATGAAAAATAAATAAACAATCTGTGAGCTATTAGTATTACTTCACCTACTCAAAATTGTGCTCTATTTCCTACGTGTCAAGGTAAGACTTAAGTAATATATGAAGAATAAAGTATTCATTTATTTCTTCTGAACAAGTCACTAATTATAGTTTCGAAAGTTTATAATTGAGAAACTAATATCACATCGGACTAAATACTATATTATGTGTTAGCGGATGTCAATGGACAAGCTACATAGTATTATAATTATTTTATTTAAATCTGTATATTATGTTAGTCACTATATATAAGTTTAATTAGTGATTATTATATTTTGAATAGTAATAAGTAAGGTAATTGATTTTGACAAATAGTTAGTTATAAATGGACAGGAGGATTATTTACTTCCGTTATAACTTCCTCTTCTCATATTTAAGTAAATAATTATATTAAATATAAGAAGTACATTAATTAATATTTAGAATTATATACACACTTATTCTTAGCCATTCTTAATTTTTAATGTATTCTTTAATGATTTTACTATATTTGAATTGTCAACGGAAGTTAGTTTATTTTGTGTAAAATGGTATAAAAGCCAGCCATATTGCATTGATGGAGGCATTCTGTAAATAACTTTGAAACGTGTAAGGTGAAACTCTGCTCGAATAAATAACGCTCAATGTATAATTATTCAAGACTTTTACTACTCCTTAATATTTCAGAAGTGGGATAGAATTCACATATGATGGCTTAATGATAGATAGAAAATTTAACATAATATATTATAATTTAGTTCACACAAACATAAAATATCGATTACATGTAAGGATATTTCATATTACATTAGGTCCGGACCCCCAGGACCCCCCCCCCCCCCCCCTTATATAAGCCCGTAAACGGTCGTATAATATAATACGCCGGTAAACGGTCCCCGCAGGCGCTTCAGTAATCGTACCTATTACAGTCCATTCAGGATTATTCTACCAATGTACAAAAATATTATATTGATTCTTATGCCATTGAAATTAAGGTCATGAGAGAAGCAAAATAGCTCAAAACAGACTTTACAAATCCTTCAAGTTGCATAGATATGTAGGTGAGCTATATCTTGGGGAATAGAAAATGTACTCGTATTATTATTATCTAATAATAACCTAACAACACTCACTTTGCAATTTAATTTAAATAAAGTTCTTCGACCGCAAAGCCATCAGTTTCGACGATTTCTTTCATAATGATGGTAAAAAGTATAGTCTGTGGTCAATACTCTTGCGTCACTTTCATTTCGGTACCAGTAAATGAGACGAAATAGTTTTTAGGGTTCTTTGCCTAAAGAGTAAAAACGGAACCTAAGGCTGCGTTTCCACTGAAGCGGAGTGGAGCGGAGCTTAGCGGTGCCCGAATTGACCAATCGTGCTATTCCAGCGGAATGACAGCGAAGCGGAGCGAAGATTTCGAGCATGGTGATTGGTCAATTCGGCACCGCTAAGCTCCGCTTCACTGGAAACGCAACCTTAACCTTTTATCTTGTTTTGAGTTGATGCTGTCTGCGATGTCAGATGCGATGGTGTCAGATCTTAACATAGACAGACGGACGCAAGGATGGCCTTGCGTCCGTCTGTCTATGTTAAGATCTGCTATATCTAGACAGTTGAAATTTTCGCAAAAAATGTGTTTTTGTCGCCGCTATACAACAAATACCATAAACATAATAAAATTCCCATATAACAAATGTCATTTTTACAATTTTTTCCTCAAGAACTATAAACAGGTACGAAACCCATCGTGCGAGTTCGACTCGCACTTGGCTAGTTTTTCATGCTTCACTACGATTCAGAGATTAGATATAGATTTAGGTTTTCCTCCTTTTCAATTGTATAAATCAATATGTAACTGATCTATTGACTATTTCAATTTGTGTTATGTAATTTTAAGAAATCAGTAACAGGTAGAACGGAAACAGATGCGGTTTACCACTTTTGAATTATCTACCTAGAATTATCTATCGAACCTATCTAGAATAATTATTATCTATCAAAAAATTGCGAGGAAAATATGCCTTTAACTGTAGTCTCTAGAGTCTATACTGTACCTGAGTATGTCATCTCTGTTTACGGCAAACAGATCCTAGGAAGTAATTTTATTAATAAGCACAGTAGTTAAAATTTCAATAAGCTTAAACTAATTATCATTTTATATCAATGAAATTTATGGGTTTCGGATATTAAAACTCGATCAACATCCTCCTTTAATAATAATTCATGTTTACTGTTTGCTTCTTTAAATAAATATATAGCCTTTAATTTAATAATATTAATACATTCCTAATTTTGTAAATCAATTTTTTTTCATTAAATTTTATTTTGAATGCTCTACATAGCTTTTTTATCCACACGGTCTATTTTCGTGCGGTTAAAACTAAATCGAAAATCAACCGCTATTAAATCTGTAAAAGTAGTTTAATATGTGCACCTAAGAATTTAATCATCATAAAACGCCATGGCTCTATATACCATCACACGTCAGAGATTTATTGAGCCGATTAAGCTCACGAAGGGCAAAGTTGCGCACGCGCAGCGGGCGAACATGAAAAGTGGATCAATACAAGTGAATCTACCGCCACCATCGCACCGACAGCTAAACTTTCAAGATAGAACGTTCATATTCTCCGTCCTGCTCAAATCCTCAAAGTCTAAAAGAGACAGAAATCATCATCACTAAAGTAACTATGTTTTCAAGCAGACGTTATATCGTTTGAGGCTCTATGTAGCGGAGGCTTAACAGTCATGTGACGGCGAGGTCGCTGGCAGGGATGCCATGATACATTCTATTTGCGAAAATACCGCACAAACACTACGCGTATCCGTTCAAACTTATTTTGCCTTTTATTTATAAGAAACTGACCCTTAAGTTGTTGACGTAAAGATGCCAGAGGTAAAATAAGTCGCAACTATTATAAAACATGAAGATTATCTCCAAATTTAGGTCATTGAAAGTGAAATATTTTATTAGATGAGATAACGCGAAGCAATTAGCGTTAGTAAATTGTTAACCCATTCGGTAATTTAATGTGAACTGTAACAATTAAGGCTTCGTAACCTCCTCTAGTTAATAGCTTAAATTGTGCAGATTCCAAAATTAAGGAACCCAATAAAATATTAGTAATAGCTTCTTTGATACACCAACAGAATAAGAAAAAAAAGCTAAATAATGTTCCTACCCTGAGAGTACCAACCAATTTCATTTTACTTTACGGCTGAAAGGGTGCAAAAGAAGAGGTAAAAAATATTAATAACTATGCCTGTGACTAAAATATTTAATAACTAATTATTTTTAAAAGTTTTCAGAGTCCAGCAAAGGTAGGTACTAGGTAGAGAAAAAATAAAAGGGCCTACGTTCTCTCTATATTTACCCAAACAATATTGCTCAAAGTATTTCTGCTTGTTTGCTGTACTTATGTTGTCGAATTGACGTAAGTGAGTAATTAAATGTTAGTTTTTATTGCTTTTAAATAAATTGCCGGCCTCGATTAAAATTTATTACGGCCGCAGAATATTTCGTATGAATTAATTTCAACTTCGTAATGTACGGAAGGCCTGCGTACTTGTAATTTGCAATTAAATCTATCTAAAGCCTATCCTTGCTAGTCCTTGCTCCACTTATTCGTCTTCTTACATTCCAAATTATTTGCATATACCCTCTTTTGTTCCCACAGAAGGGTAAAACGGTTATTTAACGTAAAAAAACTAGCACAATGAAAAATTATATAATAATGCATCTTTTAAAAAAAGTCAGCAATTTCTCACAGGAAATTTTGTTGGGAAAACGGTTGGTATGGCGCCACAAGCGATGCAGAACACGGGGCACTTAGCATTCTTATAATAATTTTATTATAGCACGTGCTAAACACTATTTAAAATATGTAATAATACCTAAATGAGCACGCACAATTTTAACTCGAATGTTTCTTTTTACCCAGAATATCTCACATCGGCCGAGCGCGAGCGTTCTAATTTTTAATACGCCCAATATGCTCCACTCTAGGTAGCAACTAGTAAGTACATATAAGGCAGTTGTAGATTATGTTGCCTAGTATGTAATGTACGTGCTAAGGCGCGTCTGGTAGGCGGATTTAGTGCACATTTCATAAGCAACGGTCACGAGCCAGCAAGGTTGCTCGGTACCAGCTAATTGACCAATACTGATCATCGTCTAGAATCGAACAATACAGTACGTTTTTAAACTTGTGAAATCAATGATCATGATGAAACAAAACAAATCTCTGGTAATGAAATATCTCTAATAAAGCATACGTTTACTTGTTTTTAGGATTCTGTTGTGCGACAAGATAATATAAATTATGTGTTCCGAGTGGTTATTACTTCACTTGTGTTGACAAGCGCTACTTCTAGAAGGAAACAAATCAATTTATTATATAAAAGCATAATTATTATATTTGTATAAACCTTATACCTGATTGTATTGAATAATGTAAATTATTCAGTACATAACAATATAAGTACAATATGGCTGAACTGAAATTAAAAGTTTTTTAAATGCCAGAACCATTCCACCCAAATTCACCTCGAACTTGGCCACTTTTGAACAAATTTATGCAATCCATTTACTTAAATTTGACAAAGATTAATGTATAGTGTGCACTGTTATACATTTACTTAATAGATTAATCTTGTATAACATCGGTATTAGCATGTTTTCATTTAATCTAAGAATATTTTTTCGCTATAAATTTAAATAAAAATTTGGAGTGTATTAGAAATTGTATAATCTTTATGCAAACATGGATTCCTTAATGTGAAACTTCACGCACGATTTATAAAACAAGGTTTTCTACTTGATAACGGACATAGTAAATATTTTTTTCAATAATTTTATTAACTTAATTTGTAATATATTTTATGATGTGTAAAGACTGAAGAGCCTCGAGACGGATCGCTGAAAACCTTTAAGCGCGCTTTACACTTTGGGCCAAAACATGGAGCCAGTACACTGGGCCAACGTGTAGAGTACATAATATTACATAACGTCGCTTGACGCTTCCAATGGACAAGTACCTAAGCCTCTACGCGTTGGCCCAATGCCCTGACTCCTTGGTCCAATGTGTACAGCTGGCTTTACGTCGTGAGTGCTCAGGGCATTATAATAATATGCTACGGTAGGTAGGTTCTATCGACTTATTAAATTCGAAAATTTTACGCCTCTAGTCACACCAGATGTGGATGCACCAAAGCATTTTGTTTGTTTATATTATTACCACGCAGTCGATTTCGACATTCACATTGATGTCTCACTACAAACATTAGCAAATAGACTGTCAGTAAGAAGTCTTTACACGAGTGTACAGACGGACCGATTTATAAGATTAATCATTGTGTCTTTGTCAGAGTATCAAGGTTGTCTGTCACTTTACATGTCAATAGATCTATTGATAACGTGGTCATTTGTGCCGCGGGGTAGCCCCAAACCCGTTCGGTTTGGTTGCGAAAGTTCAATCATCAATGGATACTCGAACCTCGTGGGTTGCAAAAAGGTATCTGCGAAACAATTGAAGGTTGCTTAAGAATCTATTAAAAATCGGAGCAGATCATATTAAATGTTTTCAAACACATTTCCCCCCCTCATTTACCATTCTATACCACCAATTTTAAAAGCACAATACAATGTACAACGTACTTAATACAGTTTTAAATATTGTAATATGCTAAGAAAAGTGATAGAATGTGGTGTAAAAAATAATATCTTAATAACTCAGAATCATGGAATAATTAGGTAAGTATTCGACTTTAATTTCATGCAGATTTTAAAATAAACTCCATACGTTTTCTGGTCACATCTTCAATAAATTAAAGTTAAGTAATCTGGGGGCACGGCAGTGCCCCAGCCAAGCTTTTTAGCAATAGGCCAGTCATTAAAGCCAAAACCCGAAAGAAATTAGTAACTTGATATAATTTTAGGGGGTTGTTAAAGAAGTTAAAATAACTTACCGTGTGATTTTGCAGCGTTCTGGGGTGTACGAAAAGGGTTGAAAAGGGGTGAAAAAGGTTTTTTGTTAATAACATTGCGTAAAAAATTAGTAACACGCTGCAAATTTGGAATTAGGTTGTTCTTACCGTTTTGTAACGTGTATTAAATTTGCAGCGTTTTGCAACATACGGAAAAATTTTTATTATTAAAAAACAATAAAATTTGTTAATAACACGGGTAAAAAAATTAGTAACTCGGTGTAAATTTAGAATTAAGTTGTTCTTACCGTTTTGCAGCGTTTTGCAACATACGGAACATTGTTTATTATTAAAAAACAATAATATTTGTTAATAACAGGGGTAAAAAAATTAGTAACACGCTGCAAATTTGGAATTAGGGTTTTCTTACCGTTTTCTAACGTGTATTAAATTTGCAGCGTTTTGCAACATACGGAAAATTTTTTATTATTAAAAAACAATAAAATTTGTTAATAACACGGGTAAAAAAATTAGTAACTCGGTGTAAATTTAGAATTAAGTTGTTCTTACCGTTTTGTAAAGTGCAGCGTTATATAGCACATAATTTTGCAGCGTTTTGCGACATACGGAACATTGTTTATTACTAAATTGCTGTAAATTTGATATACGTTAGACAACGGTAAAAACAACTTAATTATAAATTTGCAGCGTGTTACTACATTTTTTACCCTTGTTAATAACAAATTTCATTGTTTTTTAATAATAAACAATGTTCCGTATGTTGCAAAACGCTGCAAATTTAATACACGTTAGAAAACAGTAAGAACAACCTAATTCCAAATTTGCAGCGTGTTACTAATTTTTTACGCAATGTTATTAACAAAAAACCTTTTTCACCCCTTTTCAACCCTTTCCGTACACCCCAGACCGCTGCAAAATCACATGGTAAGTTATTTTACCTTCTTTAACAACCCCCTAAAATTTTATCAAGTTACTAATTTCTTTCGGATTTTGGCTTTAATGACTGGGCTACAAAGGCACGGCCGTACCACACTTTTCTCGAAGCGGTTCGCGGCTATTTCACACCCCCTTTATCTTCGATGTTAACAAAGCTAGGGATTTAGAATTTCGGTCACTAGGAGCAAGTATTAAAACTAGCTTAACCTCCAAATTACATGAAATTTCGATAAATAGTTTAATAGCTACGGATGGTCAAAGTTACGTCAAAGTTACGTTTTGTCACTGACTGACAGATCATTAAAAATTCTAAGGTACTTCTAGCAGACTTAGAACCTTGAAATTTGGTACCCGTATAGGTATTTATTCACAATGAAAGGAAAAATTATAAAACCGGCCAAGTTCGAGTCGGACTGGCGTAGATAGGGTTCTGTACCGTAAATTTGTATGAGAGCCCCCCTTAAATTAAAGGTTTATTTATATTTATTACTTATTATTAAAGTTGAAATACAATTGAGTATTTTCTGAAATTTCCAAAAACCTTACTGTTACCATTATGAATACAGAGCAAAAAAGCAAAAAAAATCGTGTTTGTTGTACGAGACCCGCCATTCCTAAATTATTTTATTTTAATAGGACTATTCTATTTTACAGCGATCACAAAAATACATAATTTGTGAAAAATTCAACTATCTAGCTATTGTGGTTCTCGAGATCTAGCCTGGTGACAGACCGACAGCGAAGTCTTAAGACTTTGTTAATATGGTAGAATAGTTTTGACGTGACCTGAAAAGAAAAAACCTTAAAAAAAGAAACGAAATCCCATCAAAACATTAAATATTGCATAGCTATGGAATACTTCTGTCGTAAAAAGTTTGTAGATCACATTCAAGCCAAGCCTTCAACTTATTTTGTAATTGAAATCAACATTCAGTGAATGTATCAATAGTTTTCTTTATTTAAAAACTATTATAGTGGCTTGGCAATGAGCACTAGAGAAATAATCAGCGACTAATTGGATTTATATGGGTACCTGCATCGACCAGATGCGTCGTTGCGATAAACTAAAAAAAAAACACTTTACGCTTATAATAATAGCTCCCACACCGGTTTCGGTGACGGTGGCCGGTTTCATTGAAACCAGGCCAGCTACGCAGGAGTAATTTTATAGTGCCCAAGTGTGTGCGCAGTACACAAGAGCACTCTCTATTCCTTTACTCTCATAACCCAGTGGGACGGCAGACCGACACGACTGGCGAGAGATCAGGCGCAGGACCGACTTTTTACATGCCCATCCGACGCATGGATCATCTTACTTATCAGACAATCAGGTGATCAGCCTGCATTGTCCTAACCAAACTTGGAAATAACATGTTTCCAACGCGGGAATCGAACCCACGACCTCCGAGTCAAGAGCCGCGCTCTTTACCACTAGACCACGGAGGCGTTTGCCGCCTGTGTAAGTACGAACTCCTCCAAATATGCAGTTTTATATTTGTTTCTTAATAATTATGTGCTCATTGCCGAGCCACTATAATAATTTTAAAATAAAGAAAACTATTGATACATTCACCGATTGTTGATTTCAATTACAAAATAAGCTGAAGGCTTGGCTTGAATGTGACCTGAAAACTTTTTACGACAGAAGTATTGCATAGCTATGCAATATTTTGCTTGGCTCCTTTTACATTTAATGTTTTGGTGGGATAGTTAATTTTTAATAATTAATAATAATTAAAATCAAGCAATAAATTATTCGGCCTATAGATACTAATGTATGGCTGTGACTTGTGAGGCTTGGACGCTGACATCTGTGTCAGGAGAAAACAAACTACTAGTCGCTGAAAGGAAAGCCCCAAGAAAAATCCTAGGCCCAGCCAAAACAAATGACGGCTGTTGGCGAATCCGGAAGAATGCCGAAATTGAAGAACTGTTGGCCCAACTTAATATATTCGGAGAAACAAAGGGCAAAGGCTCACCGACTCCGTTGGCTGGGCCAAGTGGAAAGAAAGATAGCGCAGGACTTAAGCCCTGTCCTGGCGGAAGCTTATTTTGGAGGCCAAGATCCACTTCGGGTCGCTGAGCCAGCGGAGTTAGTTAGTTTTTTAATAAATTATAATTAAAGTCTCCGAGTGCGGCCGTTAGTCAGTTAGCAACAGATTTTACAAGAAACGGGAAACCAAACCTCCAAGACGGGCGCGACGCTTTACTTTCTGACTTTCAGATAAAAATTAAAAGTGCGCAATTTTTTGCATAACAGTTCACGAAAAGGTCAAAGTATAGATTTTATTGTAACTGGGTGAAAACAAGTGCCAGTCAACTTCACGACCTCATTAAAATTGTTCTTACGTAAAAGTCATCGTTAATTTACTTTTGATTGCGTCCATTTCAACCGGCCATTGCTACAATCGATTAAAACTTAGATTGTGAATATTGGTCAATATAAAAAAAAAATGTTTCAATATTAAGGCCCGTATTTTTGGTCAGTACTCAAGATGCATCTCGGTTTCAAGACACGGTTCAGTAGGCCTACTACGAAACTGTTTTGAGACTCAAACAATCGGAGGAGAATGCAGCGTCCTGCTCTAACAACGTCATTTCACGTTTGTTAGAGTAGGACGCGGCATTCTCGTACGATTGTTTGAGTCTCAAAACAGTTTCATGGTACAAGGCCAGGCTCTGTGATTGGTTGGCTGTCAAAATTTGGACCAATCACAGAGCCGAACCGCGTCTTGAGACCAGGTCGCATCTTAAGTACTGACCAAAAATACGGGCCTAAACCACGGGTTGCACTCCCAGGGTTCATAAGTATCTTTATTAGCACTTAGTATGTGTAGGTGTTTTATATTTGTAGAGTTAGGCAGGATGAAGGTGCGTGGTGACTGGTGCCTAGTTTGTTGTTAGGATTTAGTACTGGCACGGCTTGTACAGTGTACGTATGAGGACTGAGCAGGTATGTTGTTCTGACAAACGATTGACTCAGATATTACGCTGCTGGTAAAATTATTGTCAGTCTAATCACAGCTGCAAAGATTCAAGGACGACAATAATGAGAGTACATATTATTAAGGAGGCTAATTATATGCGTAAAATAATAAGTCACACTCCTCCGACTAGATCCGCTATCCCCAACCCACGGCCCGCGGGCCGCATGCGGCCCACCGGGACTTTATTTGTGGCCCGCGTGATGTTAAACAATTTTGAAATTCACACCCACCGGTAAAATAATGTAAAGTCGTCTTTAAAGTCGTAAATTTCTTTCCACTTTTAAACCGTGAAGAACGTGATTTTTTAACCCTAATTTTTTTTTGTTGCGGCCCGCGACTCCAAGATTATGATCTTCATATGCCATCAAGATCAAAATCTTGGTGTCGCGGGCCGCAACAAAAAAAAATTGTGGCCCGTGTGGAAAAAAGGTTGGGGACCACTGGACTAGATGATAGGTTTAAGGTAAACAGGTTGACGTAAGATCACTTAAAAATTTCAACAAAAATAACGCTCGTTTATTAAATTACTCAACTTTAAACAATAAGCTTTCTCATTTTTTAAACACCTACCTATTACCTATCAGGATCTGCTAACATAGGTACTTTAATGGCAGATTTTCAAAAAATATCCTTGATCATTATTCATTGGATAATTTTTTACATGTTTCACACACAGAATCAGCCGCTATAAGGGAAAAAAGGATCAAACTGTCCCATACCAACAGCATTTAAATCTGTTCAACGGTTTTAAAGCAAAGATTCGACAATATTCAGAAGAAAAGAAAAACCCGATACATTAAATAGCACAAAGACAAAATTTACCTACTCTCAGCGAAAAACCCTCTGCATAGGTGATTAAAGTAGTCACGAGTCAAGAGAAATTACTGCATTTATTTGCATCTATAATAGACACGTAATACACTTATTAGGCTGATACGTGCCAGCTTTTTACCAGCATAGACAAGTAAATAACTTAATTTATGTACTATGTTCTATAAGTATACTTAATAGCACTTAAAGTATGTGTAGGTTTTATATATTTTACGTAGAGTTTAGCAGGATAAAGGTGCGGAGTGCCTAGTTTTTAGTTAGGATTTAGCACTAGCATGGCCTTTGTGAAAAACGAATTGCAGCGCATACGATCGTTTACGTGCAGCAAACAGCAACTGGAACCGTGCATTTTCCGAAATCACCGGACATTTACCGGGACTCAGTGTATTTAAATCTGTTAACACTTTCGCTGCGGCACTTGAAAATGTAATATTCCATTCTGGTGCGTTACAGGACGATATTGTCATGTACTGTAAAGTTTTCTAGTGCGAAACAAGACTGATTTGTCCGGTATACAATTCTTTTTAAAACTTGTATTTCTCATTCAATTTTTATTTTTCAACATTTCTTTGACTTTTATCTATATCTTAAAACCTTGAACTATAAACATTTTTTCTGGTTCTTAAATTGGACAAGTAATTTTCAACTTATACTGTAAAACATCTTACCGGACTTATATGTCATGTAACGCACCAGAAGTGGTCAAAATTTTCTAAAAGTCGATAAATAGTAGTGATGTGAAATATGAAAATAAATATTTATCGATATAATTTTTATTTATAAAGAAAATTAAACATTATTTTCAGGGGTTTTATGAAAACAAGCAAGACAAAAAACTTTTTTTACATTCGGCGCATATTAATTTATCTTTTGGCACCTTTTTTTGCTTTGCATTTGTCTGGTTAATTAAAGTATGTAGACCAGGTGACGTAGTTTTAACTGAATGTTCGCGCCAAACTCTAGCGCGACGTTGGCAACACTGCAGCGTGTGCGGCGCTATGAACTGTCATACGTCAGACGCGACACGCAAGTGACACATTCCGCTGTTGACTTCCGCGTTCGTTGTCAGACGCGGTAAAGTTGCACTACCTGCTGTCTTGTCTGTCGGGGGAGGCATTATCGATGATATCCCATTTAAAGATTACGAATGAGAATTATGGTGTTGCGCTCGACATATTATCACGTCGATACGAGAACCGTCGCGTGTTAATTGACAGGTTCGTAGATATAATACTCGGTCTGCCCAACATCCATATACGCTCGAGTATCCGGGCTACTTTTTTAACCCCACTCATCTCCGCTCAAAGTGCACTGATAAATTTAAATTTACCCATGGACAGTAATTATGTCTTTGTGTCCATTGTAGTCCGTAAGCTACAGGGGGAGCTCCGCACATTATTTGAGAGAAGATACGGCGCCTTTGACACTCTGCCCACCTTAGGAAACTTAATCTCTTTTTTAGAAGAGCACGCACGCTGCATCGAGACGGAATGTCCGACGCCAGCGCGCGTTGACTCTCAAGGTCAAGCTCAAGCTGGCCCTTCCCGTCAACAACCCCCCTCCCCCCGTTCTCCGCGCAGTCCCCGCTTTAGACCCATCAGCCCAGCGTATCAGCGCTCGCCCTCAGCACATACCATGCGTGCCCCGCATGTCAGCCCAGCTCCATCTCATTCTCGCCAACACTATACACCCCCCTCTCCCCCCCGACAGATTCAGCACGTATACTCAGCTCAAGCCAGTTATAAGTCTAAATTTTATTGCCCATACTGTAGGTCGACCGAACATAAATTGATAGCGTGTCCCAAGTACAATCATCAGCCCATTCAAGGACGTTGGGACTTCATAGAGTCAAAAAGTAGGTGTCGGAAATGTTTAGGTCCGCACTACGAGAACGAATGTAGGTCGACTGGTGCCTGCAAGGAATGTGGAAGTCCTAATCACCACACTTCACTTCATCGTCATGATGCACCACGCTCACCAACTTCGTCAGCCCATTTACTTCCCGCTCACTTGCGCGCGCAACCCCGTCGTCGTAGTGACAATACTGCCCACACATACACATCCAACACAAACCATACTGTCGTCCATCATCAACCATCTACATCTGCTCAGTCTCGTTCATCTTCGCCTCATAATACGAATACTAAACAATGACTACCTACCATCACGGAGCATTCAGAATTAGAAAATCAGCCCAATAATTTAAATGATAATTTTTCCCCGAATAAATCAGCTCATAATAATTCTGCTCAGGTTAATACCACTCAGCACAATAATAGCACATTACAAACGCCAATATTATTACCTACAGTTGTTTTAAAAATTTCAGATAAATATGGTAACTATCACAAAGCCCGCGCGTTACTAGACTGTGGAAGTATGATAACTTTAATTACTCAGCGCCTAGTAAAAACACTTAGCCTACAACCGAAAAATTGCTCATTAAAAATTACAGGCGTAGGTGACCAGCACATGCAGAATTCTAAAGGTCATGTTTCGATTACTTTTCGGCCCACACATAGTGACACGCCTTCTATTACAACTTCCGCCCATATTTTGAAGGATGTCACAGGTTATCTACCTATGCAAAAAGTTCCCGATGTAGTACATGGCTCGGAAATTCAGCTCATTCCGTTAGCGGATAAAGATTATCATACTCCAGCGCCCATCGATCTCATTTTAGGCTCAGATGTTTTAGGCCATGTGTTAGATGGTACTAAGTTGTCTTTGGGCCCGGGGAAGCCCATAGCCTTCGGCACGATTTTTGATTTTGCACTTATAGGTCCCATTGAACAATTATGTAACGATAACTCAGTAGTTCAAGTTAACTCCGCTCTTTCTGCTCATTCTCATTCTAATCAAGATATAAATAAAAGTCTAGAGCGATTCTGGGAGTCAGAAGAACCCCAGCCGTCTCCAACTCACTCAAACCCATTACATGAACAATGTGAAGACTTATTCCGCTCAACAACTACTCGTAACCAATCGGGACGTTATACCGTAACTCTTCCATTTTTATCGAATGCTCCGCAGTTAGGTAGTACACATGCTATTGCGCTCCGTAGATTTCTCAACTTAGAAAAGCGGTTACACTCCGATCATTCACTCCGCTCAAAATACGTAGATTTTATGAATGAATACATAAATTTAGGTCACATGACACCTTGTCATCCTTCTACTTTTACACATAAGCCTCATTATTATATTCCTCATCATGGCGTATTTAAATCAGGTACTGATAAACTCCGCACAGTATTTGATGGCAGTTGCAAGTCATCCAATGGTGTCAGCCTGAATGATTGTCTGCACACAGGCCCCGCCCTTCAGCGTGATATTGTCGATATAATTATGACATTTAGGACACATCGTGTAGTGTTCACCACAGACATAAAAATGATGTTTAGAAATATTATTATTAATCCAGATCAACGTCATTATCAGCTCATACTCTGGAGATCGTCTCCCGATCGACCTTTACTCACATATGCGCTCAACACTGTTACCTACGGATTACGTTCAAGTCCTTATCATGCCATCCGCACATTATTACAACTAGCTGATGATGAAGGTCATCGCCATCCCCAAGCTGCTCATATATTACGTAACTCCATTTTCGTAGATGATATTCTCTGTGGGCATGACTCCATAGAGGAAGCTTCAGCCCTTCAAACTCAGCTTATTAATTTATTATCGCTTGGTGGTTTCCAGCTCAGTAAATGGAAATCTAACACTCCTCAACTATTACAACGTTTCCCAGATGATCAATGCGAAATGCCTAAGGACTTTGACATCAGCTCAGATTCTCCATCTGTTAAGGTTTTAGGTATTAGATGGATTCCGCAATCTGATGAATTTACCTATCACATTTCCCTACCACCAATCACTCACATAACAAAGCGATCAATACTCAGCACTGTAGCCTCTCTTTATGATCCAAACGGTTGGATCACTCCTGTCATATTCCGCGTAAAATTACTCCTACAAAGATTATGGTTGCTCAAACTGGATTGGGACGACCCCACTCCAGATAATATTACACAGGACTGGCAACGCATTTCTCATGACCTTCCGCACATCTCAGACATACATTTTCCCAGACATGTAGCTCCGCACAAATTAACTTCTACATACTCACTTCATGGCTTCGCAGATGCCTCAGAAAATGGTTTTGCTGCAGTCGTATATTTACACGAATTAAATCACGATGGATCGGCTAACGTTCAGCTCATAATTGCTAAATCTAAGGTAGCCCCTATTAAAAATAAACTCACAATTCCTAAATTAGAATTATCCGCGGCTACACTCTTATCTCAACTCATGTCTCGTGTCTCTCATCATCTCTCCGCTCATCTCACAATATCTCAACACGTCTGTTGGTCAGACAGCACCATTGTACTCGCGTGGATTAAAACTCCTACTCATCGTTTACAAACATTTGAAGCTAACAGAGTAACCAAAATTGCTAAGAACACTCTCTCACTCATCTGGCGTCATGTACCTACACACTTAAATTCTGCTGACTGTGCCAGCAGAGGAATCTCAGCACATTCTCTTCTTTCTCATAGCCTATGGTGGTCTCCTCCTTGGCTCAAGCTGCCAGAGGATACCTGGCCCAAGATGCCTTCAGCTCACACCCGACAAGAATTACCTGGACTCAAACCTAAACAAGTTCCATGTCATTTCACAATCCCCGGTATCGATAGTGATCTTCTTACACGATTTAGCTCATTAGATAAACTTATCGGCGTCACGGCGTACGTGCGACGTTTTATTTCAAACTGTAAATTACCTACACACTCACGAGAACTAGGTCCACTAACTGTAAATGAACGTAGACAAGCTCTGCTCTTCTGGATTCGCTCTGTTCAACAGAACTCGTTCGCAGAAGACATTCACCGCCTGCAAATTAACAAACTCTGCACAGTTAGACTACAGCGATTATCACCTTTTATGCAGGACGGTCTTCTACGAGTAGGTGGTAGACTCACTCGCTCGGAACTCACATACGATGCTCAGCATCCATTCATACTGCCTAGTTCTAGTCCGCTCACAGACCTTATCATCGATCACTATCATCGTATTCATTGTCACCCTGGCACCGATACATTACACGCTATATTACGTCAACAATTCTGGATATTATCCGCACGCCGCATCATTCGACATAAAACGTATAAATGCATAAGATGTTTCCGTTGCCGCGCTCAGCCCGAAATGCCCGTCATGGCTGACCTTCCAGCCGACAGAGTTATACCTCAGCCCGTATTTAGTCACGTGTCTACAGATTTTGCTGGCCCATTTCTACTTAAATCAAGTCAGTTACGAAATGCTAAGTTAATTAAAGGTTACTTTTGTATATTCGTTTGTCTCACTACAAAGGCGGTTCACTTGGAACCAGTATCCGCACTTTCTACAGACGCATTTTTTGCTACGTTACAAAGATTTTGTTCACGTCGCGGTGTTCCCGTTTTGATACGTTCCGATTGCGGCACAAACTATGTAGGTGCTAGGAATCAGCTCTTAGAAGTTCAACAATTTCTCAATGACAATAATGATGCCATCTCTCATAAGCTCTCAACTCAAAATATAACTTGGTTACTTAATCCGCCCAAGGCCCCGTGGATGGGAGGCATCCACGAGATTAATGTCAAATCTACTAAGCAACTTCTCTACCGTGTAATCGGTGAACAACGCCTCACATTTGAGGAATTCTCAACTCTGCTCGCTAGAATTGAGGCCGTATTAAATTCTCGGCCCATCAGCCCACTCTCGTCCGATCCTACGGACTATCAGCCCCTCACAGCCGGCCATTTCCTCATAGGCCGTCCGCTCACAGCTCTCCCCGAGCACACAATAGATGACAGAGTCATCTCCCCCCTTAAACGCTTTCAGCTCATTCAATCTCTCTCTCAGCGCTTCTGGGCTCTCTGGACCAAGTCCTACCTCCATACCCTTCAAATCCGCTCCAAATGGCTTTCCTCTTCCTCTCCACCCGAAATTGGGGAACTGGTTCTGCTCAAGGAGGACAGTCTGCCTCCGCTCCAATGGAAGATGGGAAGAATCACACGTCTACTGCCTGGGAAGGATGGAGTCATCAGAGTCGTGGACTTGGCCACCTCACTAGGCCAGCTGCGGAGACCTGTCGGCAAGATTGCCCGGCTCCCACTGGATTCAGCTCAAGCTCAAGATGGGGATCAGCTCACGCCCATTGCCGGGCCCCCCCAGGATGTTCGCGCCAAACTCTAGCGCGACGTTGGCAACACTGCAGCGTGTGCGGCGCTATGAACTGTCATACGTCAGACGCGACACGCAAGTGACACATTCCGCTGTTGACTTCCGCGTTCGTTATATGAAAAGCTTACGGTTAGCCGATCGGCCCAAAACTTCGCGATTAATCTCATAGTTACCCGTGATTATCAGCTCAATAAACTCAGCTCAGTGATAGTGATTGTAGACCAAGGTGACAGTGTCGTGTGACCACGGAAATCAGCGCTTTTCATCTCATCTCCGGCCGGCAGCATATAACATCAACAGGTACCTATTTCCCATATAAACTCTTATTATCCTCCTGCCCAATCAGCCCCTCAATCAATGTAGGGCTTCGCCCCTACACTGAACGTGTAGAAATCTTATATCCTTTAAAACTTTCATTTTCTTACCAGAAAGGAAAAGTTTTGATAATTGCTTGTACCGTCGCTTTTAGTAAGTTATCATTATCTTCCACTGTTTCTTCGAAAATACCTTCTTATATGTTTCAGGAGCGCGTCATTTTCAATTGGAATACAAAACTACTACGTAAATAAAAGGGCCGGACAATGTAACTAATATCGATAAACGTCTAATTACTAGTAAGATCTCCTCACTAATGAATACGCCCTCGCCTACAGTGCGATACCGGACATGCACATACAAGTCGTATTCGTCCGGTAACGTATGGAAAGCAAAATGTTTTCGTTCTGTACGTACAGGGCAAATATGCCATGTACCTTTTTTTATTGAAATAAGACCGTCTGAAAGTAAGAAGCAATTATGTATATTTGTCTCTGTTCAACTCACAGAATATCATGCCTAAAATGACGCCGCACCAGCGCGCAAAACTAGATTTTTGACGCCCGCACCAGGGGAGAGTTCATTACCGGCTATATGTGTCCGGTGCCGCAGTGAACGTGTTAAGCTGTTTAACTTGTAATATAATTAGTATGGATTATCTTGTACTCAAAGTACCATTCATTTCTGATAGATTTTAAATAAAATGTCGATTCTTCTAGGAAGAAGCTAATTGGAAAAGCTCAGAAACATCTGACTGAGATATTCCTTCATTCTCTCTCTCTTCTGCCGTTCATATTCATCCTTTATGTTTATACTAGATGATGCCCGCAACTCCGTTGCGCCAAAACTCGTTTATCGCGCGGTACCGTACATTTTTCCGAGGCAAAAAGTATCCGATGTCCTTTCCCGAGACTCAAATTATCTCCATGCCAAATCGGTTCAGCCATTTGAGCGTGAAGAGGTAACAGACAGACAGACACACTTTCGCATTTATAATATTAGTATGGATTATGTGTACTATCTCCGTGTTCAGTGTAAGAATTGAATACAGTAATTGTCTCGTTCTCCTTAAATTTTGTGCGAGTGCAGAAAGGAGTTTATTTTAATTAAAGGGTTGTTTACAACCTAGTTGGTTACGCAATAGGCGAAGACCTTTATTACCTATGCACGTTTGAGACCTACGATCATGAGGTGTTGTATAATCCCTCGTGATTTAAGATTTAAACGGATAAACACACACATTACAAGACCTATCCTATAATTTCTTATGTAACTTATTAAACGATTATATTAATTGCTGTGTAGGCACGGTACACGTAAGATAATCTGCACAAAAATATGCTTCTAGTCTCTACATCATGTTAGAAAGGTAGATTAGGAACTGTGGAGACGGAGACTAGAATAATTTTTTAAGTGCTAAAAAATAAAAATTATGATAATATACTTATTACATAAGTTACTATTATTAATTCCATACCACAAGACGACGCGACGTCTCGACGAGTCATGCAATTTATGAATTTTCATAGTTATTTTAACACGAAGTTTTGTAGCAACCGATTAGATTTTGATCATAATATTGTCTGCACAGTCTGAGTTAAGGGGCCATCCACATAATATTACGTCATACAAAATATATTATTTGTTGAAGAAGACCACCCCATAAATCCCTCCCTCCACCTTATGAGCTGTGACGTAGGTAATATGTGGATGGACCCTAAGTGCGGATGCAAAGAAAATCTGTGTGAAGTCCAAACAAGACCATTAAAAGCCGTTTAAAAATTACCACATTTACATTTAAGTTCATCCGAGTTGCCGTAAAACAACAATCTGTTTATGTAAATAGTGTTGTTATTTATAACACGCGAACACCTTTCTAATGATCACGTGGTGGCCATTTAAGTCGAAAATATTCACATCCGTGATTTTGGCGGCTAGTGGGTATTTGTTACGATTCCATAAAATGCTTGCTTTCCTTTTCCGTTTACAATGTAGCCGTACTTGGAATATTTTAAAATACTTCAATCATGTTATGGTAAAAAGATTTTCCGAAACCGTGACCGTTCTAATAAATGTTTAATCTAAGGTTCAAATTTAGGTACAGAATATGCCAATATTATCATGTTCGCTCTTTCTTTACCTACCCATTTTTGTCAATGATCGATTTGAACAAAATAACAGTCGCTGATAATGCCAAGTCAGAGAAGTGAAAGATTCACTTTAATTACCATAACACTATCAATGTTATCTTGTGCCACTATTTTTGTTCCATAAAAAATGCAAGAGCTAGAGCAGCTAAAGATCCTTTTGTTACATCCCACCGAAACCATCCCATCCCACCGGGTTAAAAATTGTATCCCAGGCCCCAGCGCGATTTCCATTTCAAATTCTCATTTCAGTACCTTTTTACTGTCTTGGAATCTTGTCCTTTAACCACCATTCGAGTACCGTGGGATAAGACAGTTGAGTAATGACCATAGGATATATGTGTCGAAATCATTAGCCCGGGGTACTAACTACAAACCGCAGCTTGTCGCCTGCTCACATGGACAATTGTTTATGAAATGTGCCGGAGCTTGCAAATCATTGATCACGACTTGAGCAATGCACGATCTATTTTACATTGAAAAGTAAATTGATACCTTACTATTGTTGCGTTCAAGGAAGATGTTTGTATATTTAATTGCGTAGACGTGTCTACGAGAAACACTATAATTTTGTGGTGTGGGACACTTTCTGTGGTATAGCGCATCCGGTACTTGAAAATCCCCCAGCCACCCTACATTTTGCAGTCTTAAATAGCCTATGTCTTACCTGGTGATGTGGTATCACCACATCGATACCATATCGACATAAATCCACTTAAATATTGTTGTTTTGATTCCATTACATTGTGAACAAACATTGACTACAGGCCATATGATTTTTTTTCATTGTCGCATTATTTTTGTACGGCGTTGTGGAATAATGGATTTGAAGCTGTATTTAAACAGTATGAAACTTATGCCGTATTGAATCAAATGACCAAATTTACCATGGAAATTGTCAGAAAATAAAATAAAAATACCAACTTAGTGGCGCATCATTTTTGTACGGCACTGCGGGCTTTCTTAATATTTTTCATGTGTCTATCGATGGTAAAAATGCCGTACAGGATCATATGACCAAAATGTACTCACCAGTCACCCTACATGCACTTTTGAATTTTCGCCAGCACTCAGTTGGACAGCTTACAAGTGACGGCATAGTGCTAAATCTTATTATTTTATGCTCTAATATCGTCCTATACACGTCCCCAGGTGGTTCATATGACCCACCCATCCATTTTCGACGTGGGCCTGTAGTCTAAATAGAATGGGTAGTAACTTGTACCTTTCATACACAAAGAGATAGAGTCTCTACCGTACAGATACACGGTTGCCGACAAATCAAGCAAGATGCAAGTCTGAAGCAAAGATTTTTACCGCACTGTAACATGATAAACAACATTCAGGCCGTTTATAGAACTCGTGTAAACGCTTCTAAACTCCTAAATTAATTTGTTAAAAAAATATATAATAATTATTGCCTATACAAAATTTTCTCTCATAATTTATAGATTACAAGGAAGTTACGTTTCGATTATTTAAATAAATATTAAATAACAAGATAGTCCTAAATTGGTAAAGAGTCACATGACATCGCCAGCTTTACGCGTCGAATAAATTTACATAAGCGTTCACTAGATTCCTCTATTATACGCATACGTTCACCGTATTATAACGAAATTGTTCTTCGTTATCGTAAACGTGATGTTTTCCGACGATTTCACGTGTAATCTGTTGATTTGTTTACAAGCGAATGGTATTTTTTAACCGACTTCCAAAAAACGAGGAGGTTATATGTTCGGCTGTGGATTTTTTTTTTTTTTATTGTATGTTCAACGATTACTCCGTCGTTTGCGAACCTATTTTCGAAATTTTTGTTTTGTTGTATTAGGTTTCACTCCAATTTGGTACCATGTTCACAAAAGTGATGACCTGATGATGGGATCCAGGAGTAATCGAGGGAACTCCTCGAAATTTATATGGAAACATATGGTAATTTTAGTTTTATGTGAAGTGTACTAAGAATATGCTACCAAAAAGTCAAATATTGGGTCAAGGTATACCATGGTTTCGAAGATGCTGAGAGAACTCCTGACTCCTTATAGATACACGTTTGGGAGTTTTGGCGTTGTTTTAAGAACAGAAAGCATATTATGCTACCACGCAATTAAAATTCATCATCATCATCATCATCATCATCATCATCATCATCGTCATCATCATCATTACCACGTCGTGTTAAGGTCACCAATGTCTCATGGCACAAAATAGGTAATAGTACAACTTACAAGGTATGGATACAATAATAATTATTATGTACATAACAACACCAATTATTAATATAGGCTGTTTATACACGGCGGTCGGTGCGGCGTCGCCGCACGCCGCCGCGCGCCGCGCGGCGTGTGCATAAACATCGCGGCATTGCGTCGTACCTATTCAAGTTCTAATGTCAGGTAATGCCGCGCTGCGAGCATTTTGAGTGTCATAATATGATTTTAAACTTTATCTTCATTAATGTAGTACAATATAGTATCGCTTGAGAAAGGCGCAGGCGGCCGCGAGGCCGGCTTTCCAAGTTTCTCATGCGATAGTACTATGTATTACAATAATGAAGGTAAAGATTAATATGATAATATTATTATGACACTGAAAATGTACTCGCCGCGTCGCTGGGTGTGATTCGGCTCATCCTTCGATCGCGGATTCTTGGAAATCCATTGTTCTGGCGGCCGCTTTGGAGTTGAAGCGTTAAATTGTTAAATTACCTAGCACGCATAGGGTTGTGTTCACTTAGATTTTTTTAAATGTATTATTTAAATTTATCTACCTGATATTTGGGCCTTGGGGTATTACAAATTGTAATAAGATACGTAGAATAACTAGTAGCACCGACGACCACTTACAAACTCGCGGACTATGACGGAGGTCATCTTGGAGGGTTAATTAATATTTCTAATAACAATACGAGATCAATAATTACCACTCAAAATGTTGACAATTCAAATTTCAATGCTCACTGCTCACACCAATGGTGACACATTTCTGATTTCACACAGCCAATACAACTATATAAAACTCCTACGTACAAGCGATACTGCAATTCAGGAGCACCTCAGCGAAACCTAATGGAATACATCGTGTTACTAAAACTATATGAACAACAATCGGAGTTCGGACAAGCGATAGCGCCGACAGAGCGCCTCAATGACATAATTATAGTGAAGACAATATGAAACTATTTTTTATACAATGTAAATTGGCACTAATTATAGTTTATCTACTAGGTAACTAAAAAGAGTGAAATTATTATTTTTAACAAAAAATTAAAACCGACTTCCAAGGTAAAAACAATAATAACATTCTTATAATATGAACTAAAAACTAAAAAGTATTAAATCATTTTCCTCTCTAAATGTGCCTTTTTCCGAATTCAGCTAAACCTCAACTATTTCTGTACTCAACCTTCATAATTTTGAAGTCGGTGCCAGTTCCATAAGTTTCAAATTTTATGTCAAAGAAAAATATATAAAGATTCCGCTATATCTGGTACCGACTTCAAAATGATGAAGGTTGAGTACAGAAATAGTTGAGGTTTAGCTGAATTCGGAAAAAGGCACATTTAGAGAGGAAAATTATTTAATACTTTTTAGTTTTTAGTTCATATTATAAGAATGTTATTATTGTTTTTACCTTGGAAGTCGGTTTTAATTTTTTGTTATTTATTATTAAAGACTAGTGACCCGCCCTGGCCGCCGGCGTCGCACGGGAATAACTATAAATTATAAAATATATTATTATAGCCACTGAAAAAATTGATTAAAATCGAAAGCCTATGATCCTTCACGTGGTCTACTTCTTATCTGTGCCAAATAACATAAAAATAATTGCTCCAGTAGTTCGTGAGATAAGCCCTTTCAAATAATTTCCCCCGTTTTTTTCCACATTCTCCTATTAGTCTTAGCGTGATAAAATATAGCCTTATAGCCTTCCTCAATAAATGGGCTATCTAACACTGCAATAAATTTCAAATCTGACCAGTAGTTCCTGAGATTAGCGCGTTCAAGATAGTCCTTTCAAATCATTTTCCTCGTTTTTTCCACATTTTCCTCTATTTCTTCGCTCCTATTAGTCTTAGCGTGATCAAATATAGCCTTCCTCGATAAATGGGCTATCTAAAGCGCTTATTCCATTTCACTAAATTTAGATATCTAAATGATTTAGTGACTAAATTTAGTCAAGTGGAATAACATTTAGAAAGTTACTAAATGTTACTCCACTTGACTAAATTTAGTCACTAAATAATTTAGATATCTAAATTTAGTGAAATGGAATAAGCGCTTAACACTGAAAGAATCATCAAAATCCGTTGCGTAGTTTAAAGATTAAGGGGAACAAAGGGACATAAGGGAAAAAAGCGACTTTGTTTTATAATATGTATAGAGAAGGCAGGTCGCTGTAGCCCTGACGTCACTGCGACCCATGAGGATCTATTGTGACTCCTTCGCGCTAGAGTATCATCCCTACTCTTAGTAGGTACTTATAATTACTCCTGGTGTGACAATTTCAGCGGGTGAATTACTGTGAAGGTTCGTACATATCTAAGACTCTGAATAAGGAATATCTAAGAGCATATTTATGGGAGACAGCAGACAGATCGAAATCGCCATAAGGCAAACAATTTCTGCGGACTGCGACCCATCACCCATAGACTGGAGTCAGTGCGTATTTGCATTGCAGCTAACTACAACACAAAAAAACTTATAAATAGATGGCTAGTCAATAGTTTGGAACTTACGAGCAATCGGGGGCTAAGAGAAATAATACTATGACACTTGACTATGTGATATAACACTTTTTAACATTTCAGTTGTGATTTTTATAATCGAAATCCTTTATATTATGAGCGCCATCTATCGATAAAAGTAGAGATTTCGCAATGATGGAATGTGAACTCGCCCTTAAGTGTAAAGTAGGAAGGCGAGCTTGAAAGAAAAAATGTAAATAGCTAAAAACAGTGCGGTTTTCAGGAATAGACTTAGCCAGATCATTGAGAAGCTGGCAGTCAGTGGCGTAGAGAAACCAATTTTACATAGAAAACAAGGTTGTCTCGTTTCAAGTCTAGGAAATATAGCCCAGCTTAGTTCAGTCTAGAACTAAATAGTAATATTCCTTTAAAAAGTCACATTATGAGGGTCACAAGACCGAACCATGTATTAATTTGCTTTATGGACCGAACCAAATATATGTTTCACAGATACGACGATGTTCTATTGAACATGACAATAGATAAAATCTTAGATAGATTGAGAGTATTGTAGGCACTTACAATAATATTATGTAATTGAATTGTTTTTATTGTATGCCTTTAGCGCTGTTAATGTGGTATGCCTTTGGAATATACATAATAATATAAGATAGTAATTAGTATTCACCTACATCTAAGATAGAAGCTTGAAGTTATTTCCTTTGATATTTTCAGTTGTACAATCGCAGCGAAAACCATATGCAAATTAAACAAGTTTGTTGAAGTAATTAGTGAGTTTTAGTTTAAAAATTACAAATTTAAATTATTTAATAAGTATATTTTATTTCCAAAAATAAAACTTCAGTTTCAATAAAACAATAACATAATAATATAAAACATGTCTTAAAAATTTTTAGGAACAATTTCATTCGATAAGATATTAATAATAATTCTAATTGTGATAATATTATAGTCATAATAGTAAATCCTAAATAGTCATTTCGTAATGTAGTTCGTAATACTTAGTATAATATACTATAGTGCGTCACGTCTTACAAAAAGATAAGGCACTTTTTTATAATCTCACTGCAAACAATTCTTAACCATAATATTTTACTTTTTTTGTTAATTTTGGCATTACATGGCATCATAACAACTTAGATACGATACGATAAGTTAAACAAAGTAACAAAATCATTGAATATAATTTTAGTCGAAATTTTAAAAAAACATTAGGAACTTTTAAAACAATCTACTAACTTTTCTCATTCTTATTTTTGGTTTACAAAAATAGTGCCTAATACTCAACTCATTTCATATTTAAAAAACATTGCTACTTTTAAAAAAGTATTATTTTAATGGAGCCAAATTACATAGGTAGTGTGGTCAACTTCAAACACAAATAGACACCGTTCTTTTAAAAGCAACATACACATTACACAACCTATAAATTATTACCTTTCGTCATAAAATTATTATTCATAAAGGCGGGTCCACACACAGCGAACAGCCTCACGCGGCAAATACCTCGCAAGACTGCTCGCTCTGTGTGGACGCGCCTCACGAATGAGCGCGGCAGCCTCGGAATCGCGTAATATCGGCCTGGAAACGACTGAGCAAATCAAAAGACCGACACTCGGTGGCGGGCGTTCGGCCGCGGCAGCGCGCGCGCTTGCCTCGGGCAAGGCACGTCCAAACTAACCGAGCTGCTTCGCGCGGCGAATGCCTCACGAGGCCGCTCGCTCTGGGTGGACGCGCCAATTAAAAAAAACTAAACCAACCAAAACCAAACCAAAAAACCAGGCCGGGGCGCGCTCTAAGCGGCTGCGTGTATGAAGAATAATATATCTTTTTTTAAACATGCCTAAGTCTATAATATCATTCATAAACTAAACATTACATATCGCCTGATAGGCTTCAATGTGTGAGCTTTCCTCCGGCGTGAGAGTGAGCTGTCTGCTGGCTTTGAGGAACAGGACCAGTCCGGGGCGCGCTTTAAGCGGCTCCGTGTCACAAGCCTCGCCGCTGCCCGACGTCACAATGATTATGCTGGGGCTGTGACGCACTATCGTGTTGTACGAATCACCGCTTTCCACCTGGAAATTTAGGTTTTATGAAAAAGTTAGAACAGCAATAAAATAAGTTACTGTGAAGCTGAAAATGTACTTAAATAAATTCACACTATCGTGTTGCATGAATCACCGCTTTCCACCTGGAAATTTAGGTTTTATTAAAGTTAGAACAGCAATAAAATAAGTTACTGTGAAGCTGAAATTGTACTTAAATAAATTCACACTTCACACAAATAATGCAAAATTGTCCGTTTAGTAGCCGAACCAATTTTAGTGAAAATTGATATGGAAACATTTAGAGTAATGGGAAAGGATATAGCATTGTGTTTTAAAAAACATACGGTTCTCGCGCGATCAAAGTATTTCGCAACATAGTTGCAGGCAACTTCCTAGTAGAAGTAAGCATAATCAAATGCATACAGAATTACGAGCGAAGAGAAATATAATACATACACTTACGATATGGAACAAATTTTACTACCTAGCTACATGTTTCAGCTGCATATTTACAAAGTCACTATGATGCGATTTATAGTTCTTGCAATCTACGAGTGCGCGTCGCCCTTAGTTGTGTGAGTGACCATATCTACACACGCGTACATGTACGCACACTAACGAAAATGTCTATTCACATTTCCAACTACAAATAAAGGCGACGCGCACTCTTAGATTGCAAGAACTATACATTCTTTTAAAACATTGTGACAACTATAATCTATGACTTGTCTATATGTGGCTAGAGATAAGCAGTTAACATGTTTTCCAATAATAATATTTTATAACCCTTTACATTGTGCTATACAATTCATATTCTATTCCATATACATTTTACATGACTAGTTTTAAGATATTGTGTTTCTTTGTACTATTTATTTTTAACCTTGTTTAGTAATAAAACTTACAATGTATCCATACTAATATTTTAAATGCGGTAGCATGACTGTCTGGTAAAAATAACAAAATCTGGTATGGAGTAACTTTCAGTCTCTTCAAAGGAATATGGATCAAAAAGTGGAAAAATTTAGGGTTACAACGCGGACGAAGTCTAAAGGTAGATAGAAGAAATATCTAGCACTACTTTAGTTGATAAGTTCTTACTCTTATTCTGATGACTGCAAAATCAGGTACAGGTGGTCTCCAGATGCAGGAATTTGGATCTTCTAACTCCGGATTGAACAGTAAGTCCTGTGGTGTATAGCTTTTGTAGTCCAACATCTCCACTAGCGTTGGGACGTCCATGTGTTTGGGGGTCAGACCAGCCCGCACCACATTGTCCGAGCAAGCCATACATTCTACACAGTCTGAAAAAATTAATGCTGTAGTTAATACTTATAATAATTATGTAGCGCATTGGAAAACTAATCATGGGCTTCATTTGAATTTTTATTCATTTGAAATTGCTACTAACAATTGGATTGGGTAGCACCTCCATTGTGGGTATCACATACACAATAGATTTTCAATTGTTATGCGGCAGCTGACTGCCGCCTGGGGATTGATGGGTTAAGTTCCATTTTTTTTTATTTGATCAAAATTAAAGGGAACGGAGTTTAAAATAACAAACAAATCTCACCTCCACTCAAATAAGCGTGTATAAGATTAGGCTTGAGAAAAATAGCCTGTCCTGGTTGTAATGTGATGTAGTTAATAAAATATGGTGCCCAGCATCCCACATCTCCCGGGTAATCCTTGTGAAGCTGTTGCAACACCGGGTATAAGAGCAGTGCTTGAGTCTCTGGACCTATTGATCAAGTAAAAAAATAGTTAACACATATTTACAATTGAGGAAAGTATACAATTAAATTAGTTGCTGTCAGTTCTGATAATCTTCTAAAATATTCAACAGTATTTAAACAGACTTTGTTGACTGTAATACAGTTTTCAGCTATGGTATATATAATACTAGCTGTCCCGGCAAATGTTGCTTTGCCTTAATATATTATGTATTTGCATTGAGATGTATGGAGTTGCTATTGCCAACAAAAAACATGTCACACTTGAGGAACGAGAGGGGTGAGAGGCGGGGCGGTGATGGCTATAGATCAGTACCGCAGAAGTGACAAAGTTTTGTGCCTACACTCGAATGAACGCAGACTTGAGTTAGTGGATAAAATAAAACAAAGGTTTTTACTAAACATTATTAAAATATTTTATTTAACTTGCTCTGTGTATTATTATTTACATATTATTAAATATATTACTAAATATTATTATGTAAGTTCGGGTGGAATTTTTGAACTCAATTTCGAAGTATGTATGTACATAATATAATATTTTAACCGATTGAACTGAAATTTTGTATACACGTTTGGTTTGAATAATTATGCACATTGCACAATACAGTATGTAACATCACTATAAATATAAAATGACCGACCATCCAAGATAACGGAATAATTATTTTCTATGCCGTCCTATATTAACAGTATGGATATTAAATGAAATAACTTTTTGAGAATAACTCTAAAACGAATGTAATGTCATTCTACATCCAATATGGCGGCTCATCTAAGATAGGGGAATACAAACAAAGTTTCGTTTATTTCTGCATGACTAAAGAATTGGATTTCTAGTTAAAAATAGTTAAGTGAAATCCAACTTTTTAGTCACGCAGAAATAAACGAAATAATAATATAACAACTCGAATGAGAAAAAAACGGGGTAAATTATTTGAAAGGGCTTATGTCGCGAATTACTGGAGCAATTTTTATGTTATTTGGCGCAGATAAGAAGTAGACCACGTGAAGGATCATAGGCTATCGATTTTAATCATTTTTAGTGGCTATAATATAGTCACTGAAAAAATGATCCCGGCGTCGCGTCGCGCGGGTATAAAATATATAGCCGCTATATATGTTATACCCGTGCGACGCCGGGGCGGGTCGCTAGTATATTAATAAGTGCATTTGTAGAATAAATAATAGTAAATTATTACAACCTGAACTGACGGCGACCATTAAACATGCGACGGGATAGCGATCGACGTTGCCATGGTGACATACTTATTTAATAATTTCAGTAAAATAATATGGGCGAAATACTTTATATTATGGCAAAGCAACGTTTGCCGGGAGAGCTAGTTATATTATAATAAGTATGGATTCAAAGTCCACTACATACTTACCTTATTTAAATTACTTAAATATTTATAAATACAATTATAATGTACGCATGTATAATGTACACGTAATACCGTATTTATATTACCGAAATACAAACTCGTCTACCTGAATACTTCATTCATTGTCGTCTCATCATAGATATCTGTATTCTGCCTACATTCCCCTCTGAATCTACTACTCTATGACAATGCGAAATGGCGCGCGTCTTCGCCTAGTAATTGAATGTTCGTATTTTAATTGAAAATAATTAAATAAGAATACTAATCGATAAAATGTTATGCCGTCGCATTTGGAAGTGTTTTTGGAATTATTTTTACAATATCCTAAGACACACCAAGGCATTTTTGTGACTTTTATTTTGTTTTTTTAAAATTGTCATACGTCAAACGCGCAGAAGAGCTCGCAGCCGACTGAGTGCGCTGCGGCTATATAGCGTCTCTTGAATGTGACCAAGCATTGCATTGCGGTGTCAACTCCATACATCTCAATGTGTATTTGCCATATTATTTTATTGAAGTTACTTAACATTATGTATGTTACCATGGCAACGTCGATCGCTATCCCGTCGCACAAACAATATGGTCGCCGTCAGTCTCAGGTTGTAAATAATTTGCAATAAAATAAAATTGCGACTATAATTATTAAAGATCTAAGCCATTCTTAGCTATCCTATCTCTCAAGTTGGAAAAGAGCACACATTTGTAAAAAACAAACTTTAAAATCGGTTAAGTAGTTTAGGAATCCATCGCGGACAAACATCGTGACAGGAGATTTATAAATAATAGATATATTAAAAAAATTGGCCAAGTGCGAGTCAGACTCGCGCACGAAGGGTTTCGTACCGTTATAGAACAAAAATAGGCCAAAAATTGTGTTTTTTGTATGGGAGCCCCCCGTAATTTTATATTTTATTTAAAAATTATTATTTATTATAAAAGTAAAATTATATTTAAGGCCTTCGTGAAAGTTTCAAGTGCCTACCTCTTATCATTATTGATAACGAGCAAAAAAGGCCAAAAAAATCAAGTTTGTTGTATGGGAGCCCCCTTAAATATTTTATTTTGTTTTTAGTAATTGCTCTTATAGCGGCAACAGATATACACAATCTGTGAAAATTTCAACTTTCTAGCTATTACCGTTCTTGAGTTACTGCCTGGAGACAGACAGACAGACAGACAGACGGACAGACATCAAAGTCTCAGTAATAGGGTCCCGTTTTTACCCTTTGGGTACGAAACCATAAAAAGGATTAAGTTAAATGTTCCAGTTTTATGTAATGGTATTCAAGTTTATTGTATCTTGGTCATAAAATATTACCATAGATATTACCTTCATTTTCTAGTCTTGATAGTAAATTTTTCAGTCCCATCTCTACAGCTGCTTTGTCAGATGTCATTAATGAATTGAATATTTTTTTTATTTTCTTCTCTGAATCAATATTTTGTTCATCCAAACTGCTAACAATGTCAGGAGGTAAGATAGATTTCAACTCAGGAAGATCTGAAATAAGAAATTATAAATTTTAAAGATAAGGAAAATCATTTTTTAAATATCAGATGATTAAAGTTTGTTAAATTATTATTTTTATTGTTAAACTACAACATTTAAAGATAAAACTTACTGTCTAAATATTTTTTAATTTCCTCTAATGGGCGGAATCCACAGAGAGCTTCAAATCTAGTGAGTGCAATGGCAAGTTCCGGCTTATGGTTTGGATCTTTGTACATTTCTGGAAAGTTTTTGTGTAATTCTTCAGCATGTGACTGAAATAAATAACAAATTTATTAGTAATGAATGTTCAGTTATGTGAGTTGTATTTTATTGTTATTTGATCTACATACTATAACTTTTTTAAAAGTAATAAATTACCTTTGTTGGATGAGCTTGAATTGACAATGCTTTCCTCACTGACAGAATTTTGAGAAGGAATGGCACAGTCACTCCAAAATGTTTTATCACATCTTTTCCTACTGCGTCGTGGTTGTCGTTTAAATACTGCGAAATTAGTATTCCCCTTTCCACAATCATTGATGGTCCATTAGGATGGGTTCCCATCCACAACTCTGCGTATGGCTTTGTGGCGACAATGTCTTGATTTGGATTTGCGCAAGATATTAGCTGTGCAACTTTGCTATCAGTTCCCATCTTCCCCCATTCGTAGTTTTGAACTTTGCAGCATAGCTCCATTGTAAATCTAAAATCAAAAAACTTGTTCTATCACTTCTATGACCAAAGGTCTTTGGCTCTACACGTTCACGTCCTATGTTACATACCTAGATTATTTAATCATGACACAAAAAGTAAAGGAAATGTATATAACAGCTAACCTAATGTCGACAGGCAATATTGAAATTATCAATACTGGAATACAGAAATTAGTACCGACAATTATGTCTATAATTACCTTTATTTGTTACAAACAATTAGCAACTGTTCTTGTTTGTTAAAATCGAAGGAAAAATAGGTATTTTTGTAATTTGTTTACAAATTCAGCTAACCGCAGTGAAGTGGAACAGCCGACTACTGTCAAATGTCATACGTGACAGTTGACACTGACAGCTGAAATTATTTTTTTTTATAACCAAGATTTAGCCGTCAAAGGAAAGTAAATTAAAGTTATTTCTTTCAGGAACTCCTTTGCCTTTGACCTTTGCCCATTGCCTAATTAGGCATTGTCAAAAACTTGTCATCTTCCGCGCTGTGTCGCCGAGTACTAGGGATGGTTATGGCAGTAAAAAATGAGTCAGAGTAAAAACTCAAACTCAGTAAATACTGAGTATTTACATTTTTGTATGAGTATTTACTCATTGGACACAGTAAAAACGTTTTATTCAATATTTTAGGTTCTAATTACATTAAACATTACAGAATAATCAAAAAAATACTTATAATAATATAATTATTCTGTAATGTCTGTAAAACAGATTCATAATGGGGCATTTTCTTATTTTTTTAATTTGATTGTCAAACAGCTTCCATTTTAGTAACCAGATGGCGTATGGGTAGACAACTATCGGTAATACCAGGGAATGCCATCAACAATTACTACAAAACTGGGCAAAAGAATGTAAAACTTGATACATTTCAATTTGAAAAAGACACAATAATATTCCAATGAATAGGCTAATAAAGTTATTATAACGATGTTTTAGTTAAAACTCACGGAAGAAATAGCCCTAGAAATAACACAATTTGGGAAAAAATAATAAAAACCACACCAACAATAAAAAGTAGAAGTTCCAAAGTAATATGGCCGCCACAAGGCCATTCAGTTGTCAGTTGTCACTTTGACAAGTTTTTATTTTAATAGCGTGTTCCTAAACTATTACCAGTATAGTGGCCTAATCGCTTAGGCCAATGATCGCTTAGGTTTAAGATATTTTGATTTATGTCATACTTGACAGTACACTGATATTTTTTAGAAACACAACCAATATGTAGTCAGTGATGCCAACCTGCAGATAATTTCAGATCGGTGGGGAACCAACAGAAAATCTAGAAGTGTCTACCGTCGCGCCGTCTGGTGGAGATGATAAAAAGAAAACAACCCATCATAAGTAAAATTAAGACAATGTGGACCAGTGCCGATACCTTCAAAAATAATAAAAAGTGAAAAAGAATAATAGTAGGATGAAACCCATTAGAAAAGGAGGAGAATCGAAATCGAAAACGAAAAGATCTATAGTTTTCACAGAACTGCGCAGTGTTTCAAAAAGATCTGTACAGTTTCCATAGAAAACTGCACAGCTTTTTCACAGAACTGCGCAGTTTTTTCATATAGAACTGCACAGTTTTTCGAAAAGATCTACAGTTTTCACAGAACTGCGCAGTGTTTCAAAAAGATCTGTACAGTATTCATAGAAAACTGCACAGTTTTTTTTACAGAACTGCGCAGTGTTTCAAAAAGATCTGTACAGTTTCCATAGAAAACTGCACAGTTTTTTCACAGAACTGCGCAATTTTTTGAAAACATCTGTACAGTTTTCGTAGAGAACTGCACAGTTTTTAAAAGAGATCTGTACAGTTTACATACAGAACTGCACAGTTTTTTCACAGAACTGCGCAGTTTTTCGAAAAGATCTGTACAGTTTTCGTACAGAACTGCACAGTTTTTTCACAGAACTGCGCAGTTTTTCGAAAAGATCTGTACAGTTTTCGTAGAGAACTGCACAGTTTTTAAAAGAGATCTGTACAATTTACATACAGAACTGCACAGTTTTTTCACAGAACTGCGCAGTTTTTCGAAAAGATCTGTACAGTTTTCGTAGAGAACTGCATAGTTTTTTCACAGAACTGCGCAGTTTTTCAAAAAGATATGAACAGTTTTCGTAGAGAACTGCACAGTTTTTTCACGGAACTGCACATTTTTTACACAACTGCACAGTTTTTTCACAGAACTGCGCAGTTTTTTCCCAGAACTGCACAGTTTTTTGAAGAGATCTGTACGGTTTTCTTAGAAAACTGCACAGTTTCTTACAAAACTGCGCAGTTTTTGAAAAGATATGTACAGTTTTCGTAGAAAACTGTACAGTTTTTACAAGAGATCTGTACAGTTTACATACAGAACTGCACAGTTTTTTTACAGAACTGCGCAGTTTTTGGAAAAGATCTGTACAGTTTTCGTAGAGAACTGCACAGTTTTTTCACAGAACTGCACAGTTTTTCGAAAGAATCTGTACAGTTTTCGTACAGAACTGCACAGTTTTTTCACAGAACTGCGGAGTTTTTCGAAAATATCTGTGCAGTTTTCACAGAACTGCGTAGTTTTTCAAAATGATCTGTATAGTTTTCATAGAAAACTGCATAGTTTTTTCACAGAACTATGCAGTTTTTTGGAAAGATCTGTCCAGTTTTCGTCGAGAAGCACAGTTTTTAAAAGAGATCTGTACAGTTTACATAGAAAACTGCACAGTTTTTCACAGAACTGCACAGCTTTTTCCTAGAACTGCGCAGTTTTTTGGAAAGATCTGTACAGTTTTCGTAGAGATATGCAAAGTTTTTACAAGAGATCTGTACAGTTTACATAGAGGATAGCACAGTTTTTCACAGAACTGCGCAGTTTATTCACAGAACTGTGCAGCTTTTTTTCCAGAACTGCGCAGTTTTTTGAAAAAATCTGTACGGTTGTCGTAGAGAACTGCACAGTTTTTCATGGAACTGCGCAGTTTTTCGAAAAGATCTGTACAGTTTTCGTAGAGAACTGCACAGTTTTTAATAGAGATCTGTACAGTTTACATACAGAACTGCATAGTTTTTTCACAGAACTGCGCAGTTTTTCGAAAAGATCTGTACAGTTTTCGTCGAGAACTGCACAGTTTTTCACAGAACTGCACAGCTTTTTCCTAGAACTGAGCAGTTTTTTGAAAAGATCTGTACAGTTTTCGTAGAGATATGCACAGTTTTTAAAAGAGATCTGTACAGTTTACATAGAGAATAGCACAGTTTTTCACAGAACTGCGCAGTTTATTCACAGAACTGTGCTGCTTTTTTTCCAGAACTGCGCAGTTTTTTGAAAAAATCTGTACGGTTGTCGTAGAGAACTGCACAGTTTTTCACGGAACTGCGCAATTTTTCAAAAAGATCTACAGTTTTCATAGAAAACTGCACAGTTTTTTCACAGAACTGCGCAGTTTTTTTCATGAAGAACTGCACAGTTTTTCGAAAAGATCTACAGTTTTCACAGAACTGCGCAGTTTTTTTCATATAGAACTGCGCAGTTTTTTCATATAGAACTGCATAGTTTTTCGAAAAGATCTACAGTTTTCACAGAACTGTGCAGTGTTTCAAAAAGATCTGTACAGTTTCCATAGAAAACTGCACAGTTTTTTCACAGAACTGCGCAATTTTTTGAAAACATCTGTACAGTTTTCGTAGAGAACTGCACAGTTTTTAAAAGAGATCTGTACAGTTTACATACAGAACTGCACAGTTTATTCACAGAACTGCGCAGTTTTTCGAAAAGATCTGTACAGTTTTCGTACAGAACTGCACAGTTTTTTCACAGAACTGCGCAGTTTTTCGAAAAGATCTGTACAGTTTTCGTAGAGAACTGCACAGTTTTTAAAAGAGATCTGTACAGTTTACATACAGAACTGCACAGTTTTTTCACAGAACTGCGCAGTTTTTCGAAAAGATCTGTACAGTTTTCGTACAGAACTGCACAGTTTTTTCACAGAACTGCGCAGTTTTTCGAAAAGATCTGTACAGTTTTCGTAGAGAACTGCACAGTTTTTTCACAGTTTCTAACAAAAATCATGCTGCCCTAGCTGAAATCCTGGGTACGCCCCCACGGGCACACCCATGTGTGGGACTTATTATTATTATTTTATATTTATTACCTATATAATTTAAGAATTAAGAGTAGGTAACATTGTCCTGCAAATATAAAACAATCCATATTTTAGGACCATTAAATCAAAATATTAAATCCTTTCTGTCTCTGTTAGCTACCACTTTCGAGAATTATTATTTTTGCAGAGGAAATTGTTGTTCGTCTTATCAAAATGAAGCTACGAAAAATTTGCTTGATAGTAAGTACTTAATAAATAAAATGTTCTAGGAAACCTGTACTAGTAATCTTTGACCAGTGACCACAGAATATTATAATATTGACGGCACATCCCACTGGAAGTTATTAGCAGACTCCAATAATTATTACTGTTAAATTATTATAACAGTATGTGAAACTCGCGAAAACTTAAGAAATCATTATTATAACAGTAGGTACCTAATTATTACTACTCCGATCAATTTAGACATCCAAGGTTCATAGACCTTCTCCAGTGAATTCTCCACCTTAGACACAAGTTCGTTTAACGTGGTTCGTTCTGTATAATTAAAAATGTAAGTATGGGGGTTGGGGCGCTGTTTTAAGAACTGAAATCATTTATACTACATACTATGCAAATTACATCCATCATCATCATCACTATGCAGAACACAGTCTATATACCGAAAGTCTCATAAATTATAAGGCTTTAAAAAGAGTGAAAGTCGGTACCAGTCCCAAAAATTAAAAATATTTTGTCATGGAATTCACGATTCTGAGCTGGTACCGACCGACTTCAAAATAATGAAGTACCTAGGTACTGTCTTATATTTCTCTATGTAATGAAGAGTGTATACAGAAATAGTTGAGGTTTAGGCAAATTCTGAAAGAGGCACTCCTAAAGAGTAAGAATATGCTATTTATTTGAATAAGTAATGTTATTGTTTTCACTTGGAAGTCGGTTTTAATTAGAATTCGAAGTTTAGGATTTTCTTAACTTGCTCTCCTATATAAAATCCTGTCTACGCCCATGCGAATCTATAATATGTTACATTACACGCAAACGGTCCCGGTGAGGGTGCTCCCTCATTCTTCCTTTACACTTTCTTTCTCTCACATTCTTCATTTACACATTGAATCGAGACTATCCGTACAATGCAATAAATTATTGCTTCAAAATATTCGCGAGCAGCGCGCTGTTGCCTCTCCGCACGGTACATGTGGCAACGTCGCGTAATCGCGTTGCAGAACAGGCTATAATATTATGTCTATTTTGTCAACTTACAAGTTACATGGTATAGGTATTATTGAAGTAAGGAAAGGTCTTATCTACTTATTTTAAATATTTTTACGTGACTGCCCCGATGGAACGACTCTATCAGCAGTCTAATGCTGACTTCTCTCGGTACGTAATATCACGCGCCGCGCCGCGCCAGCTCTTGCCACTGTGTGTGTATGAGCCACCCCCTGGCTCAAGTTGGCGCGGGCTGGCTCGAGCAGGCGCCTCCGATCCGATTGATGTCGATAACGTCAAAAACGTGGCTCGGCGCGGCTCGTGATATTACGCGCCGTGAGAACGAGTAGCGAGAACTCAACTATTGGCTAGTGCTCGCTCGTTCAAATTACGCGCCGTGAGAAGCCATCATAAGGTTCACGAGATCTGAAAAATACTTTTATGGCACCTAATAAGCTACACTGCGCCCAGTAGTGACAAGACTTTCGGCCGATTCAGAAACAACGCATACATTTTATATTATGTATCAGAAATTAGAATACTTCACTTAGAGCTCCGAAACTTTTAGATAGCTTAGATCAGTATTTCCCAAAGTGTGGGTCGCGACCCACTGGTGGGTCGCGGGTAGATTTTGGGTGGGCCCTGAAACTATAGGGCGATTGTCCTACTCGTTCGATTGCCATTTTACTCGTTCGTTCGTCGTCGTGGGTGCGTGCGGGACGGGGCGGGGCATTCGAACGTAAACGTTATTATTGTAAGTAAGTAAGGCTGACGATGATGCTGAACGCGTAAATGCTGCGGCAGCAACATAGGTACCGCTGCTTTTTTGCCTTCATTACACTAGGTGGGCCGCGAACTTTAAAATTTCTTGTAGATGGGTCGCGGTCCCGACAAGTTTGGGAAACACTGGCTTAGATGTTAGAGACACACTAGAGAGGCCGTTAAAACTTAAGTGAAGCTCTAGTAGTCGCCAGTCGGCCTAAAATAATATTAGCTTTTAGAATAGACACTCGTTTGTAAATATTTCGAGGGACTCCGGCTTCGTCCTTACATTCGAAATCATTATTTCTTGTTTGATATTTTTCATTTAACTATTTGAAATAATTGACACTAAATTAGTATATTTAGTAATATCGTGTCCTTGACTCAGTTCGTTGCTCTACCAAATAATGAAGCGTAACACGTGGTCATTAGGGTCATACCTTATTCACCTAGTCTTAAAGATCATTTTCATGGAAAATCCAAGGCAAAAAACACAAAACGAACTGAAGCGTTTTGAACCAACGATATCAATACTAGGTTATAATTCTATGATTTGAACTGCTGCCTTGCAATTTTAATACCTAATGTTACTCAAAACGTGACCATCCAAAATAGGACAAAATGAAATCCGTATTTTAGGCTAAAATTTAATTTAAATTGTCGCAATTTAAGTAATTTAGGTATTTTATATATAAATAAGAGACTGTAAAATGTATTCCCTCAAAGCCTATCGGAATCCGTATAATTATGATATGAAACTAAACCCACAGGCCAAAACTGACACCCATAGGCCACAATGATAATTTAAGAATGCTATTATTACAAAGCATCTTACTACCTACCCATTTTTATCTAAAAGATCAGCATCTTTCTAATCTACAAGAACATAATATTTTAACAAAAATCATGCTGCCCCCCCTAGCTGAAATCCTGGGTACGCCCGTGGGTGTGGGACTTATTATTATTATTTTATATTTATTACCTATATAATTTAAGTATTAAGAGTAGGTAACATTGTCCTGCAAATATAAAACAATCCATATTTTAGGACCATTAAATCAAAATATTAAATCCTTTCTGTCTCTGTTAGCTACCACTTTCGAGAATTATTATTTTTGCAGAGGAAATTGTTGTTCGTCTTATCAAAATGAAGCTACGAAAAATTTGCTTGATAGTAAGTACTTAATAAATAAAATGTTCTAGGAAACCTGTACTAGTAATCTTTGACCAGTGACCACAGAATATTATAATATTGACGGCACATCCCACTGGAAGGTATTAGCAGACTCCAAAAATTATTACTGTTAAATTATTATAACAGTATGTGAAACTCGCGAAAACTTAAGAAATCATTATTATAACAGTAGGTACCTAATTATTACTACTCCGATCAATTTAGACATCCAAGGTTACATTAATTCCGACAAGGCTGAATATTGGTAGGATTGTTCAATATACTATTATAAAGGAAATGTGAAAAGTCCTCATCAATCAAAGTGAAAAGTGCAAAAAATTTACTCGGGGTCAAAGGTCACAAAAACGGGTTTTGTGCGATTTTCAGCAAAACGGTAAGTTTTATAATAAAATCAGCTCAGTCAAAAGTTGTAGATCAGATAATCTTATATATAAAATTCTCGTGTCACAATGTTAGTCCGCGAACTCCTCCGAAACGGCTTTACTGATTTTTACCAAATTTTATATGCATATTCAGTAGGTCTGAGAATCGGCTACTGGGTACTTTATATATTGATAAGTGCATTTGTTGAATAAATAACAGTAAATTATTACAACCTGAGACTGACGGCGGCCATTGTTTGTGCGACGAGATAGCGATCGACGTTGCCATGGCGACATACTTATTTAGTCACTTCAATAAAATAATATGAGCGAAATACTTTATAATATTATGGCAAAGCAACGTTTGCCGGGACAGCTAGTTATCTATAAGAATGTCTTAAGACTTTTTTCCTAAGAGCTACCATTTTTGAGATATAACGATTCAAAAAGTTGAAAGAGTTTGAGGTATAAGCTATGAATAATAAAAACTAAGGAAGAGTAACTCCGTCAAAAAACATGCTTCAAAATACTTGTCAAAAAAGTGTACCTTAGGTTCACTTTTCATACATTTGGTGACCTTGAGCGGTATGAAGGCTGACGTTACATGACAGTTCGAATGGAACCAAATTTAAAACTGTATTAGTATGGGAGTTACGTTTCCTTAGGTTTTATTATTCGTAGGGTATAAGTGTACTTTTGTCTACGACGACGCAACGCATTCATCAGACTAGGTATACCGCTAGTCAGTTTTGTTGTTGGTGTACACTTAAAAGGTGTAACTTGAAAAAAAAAATGCTCTAAGTACACTTATACCTCAAACTCTTTCAACTTTTTAAATCGTTATAAGTAGGTATCTCAAAAATGTAAATCGTTTGTCGATAAAAAATCTTACACCTTTGCAGTGGTATGGCGGCCATTGAGCGCTGTCGGAAAAGTATGGCAAGGTGATTTTCGTGAGTGGCTACTCGACGATGATTAGCTATGCAAAAATTTGCCTGGTACAAATGGTTCATTTTTTTATTAAAATTAACGTATTCGCGTCGGTATGGCAGGCTGTAAGCCGCACCCGACAAGTATGGCATTACGCTTTTTATTTTTTTTCGACTATCTGAAAATACAAGCATTTTTGTGGAACAAATCGTTCGACACTAGTTATTTATCCGACACGTTCGATTAACGCCCACGCGTTTGGCCTGCCAGTGCGAGCGCTATGACCATCATTTTCCTTTTTGCCTTTACGTATTTATACCCCTGTAAAACCGCCATACTGGCAGAAATCACCAAGAATTTTGTGTCACTATCTCCAGGCCTACTCGTATAGCCTGTAACAGCCGACATGTAGGTAATATTTCATAGGTCTGTTCCTAAAATTATTGTCATCATAAAATAAGTTATTCTTAATTCTTAACCTATTTTAAGATAATAGTCCTAATTCTAAAAGTTGACATAGAACATTTAAAGCCTAAAAATAGAGTTGAGATTAAAAAAGTCACCGCCCATTGGGCCGGATTTGTACGGTCTCATTGGGCGGTCTCCCCTTTCCCCGGTTTACGAGGGTAGCGGATGTGGGGCGGGGCGAGAACTCCCTCGGGAAAGCACCTGACGTTGTCAAACCACGTGCTACATTGGTCAGGAAAAGTCGCGTGTACAGACGAACGAAAGTAGGGTTTACGTACAATATTCTGAGTTCCGCGGAAATTCCGACAAAGAGTAAAACGAATAAATAACTAGGATTAAATTTTAAAAGAAACTAAGATCTAGGTAATAAAAAATAATTGAAATAAAAAGTAGATTCAAAAATATGAATGAAAACAGCGACTATCCAAAGACGGCCATACAAACTCCGCGGCCGTCTTCGCCGAGGAAATTTTTCGCGCGCATTTACGGGCACCTCGAAAAAGATAAGGACGTCAATCAGGAGCGTGCCGAAAGTGATTCCTCCTCGGATATAGAGATTGGAGAGAACGAGCGATCGGAGGCACCTCCGGGCCCTCAGTTCTGGCACCCTCCTCCTCGTCTGCCAATTTGCCCTCGACCGATGTTGCTGCCGCATCAGCAGCTTGCGTTCGGCGCTGGACTTGCAGCATTCCGTAAGTATAATTAAATTTCTTCTAGATAAAGATGCTCTTACATGTAAAAAAAGACGGGTTGCACTCCGGGAGTGCCGGCAGAAGTGACAACTTGATATTAACGTTGTGCATTTTTTTAACCCATTTTTTATGAAAATCGATTATTAAAAAAACTATTTTTTTAATTAATCGAAACCCTTACAATCAATTTGAGTTCGAGTTCGACACAAAACACTACTCTCCAACCGTCTTACGGTTTTTCCAAGGTTTTTCGATCAGCACGAGAATCTGATGCGAGTTTCACAGTTTTTACCCATCCCACAAAAGTGCTCAACGCCGCTAAAGAAGTTTTCACTTCGAAAAAATCACTACTTTATACTTTACCTAAATAGGATATTAATTTATGCTTAAAAATAAATATAGTGTAAATTACACGAGAAAGGGGCGCGTCATTTTAAGTTGGACAAACTATACTTATATTTAAGTTTGTTGTAAAGCCGCTATAAAAATAATGGGTAGTGATCAGAGAATACAAAGATAATACTTTTCGGGCTACGCGGCCTACGGCGTAGCTCGTAGAGATAGAGCTATACTTATTAAGTGAATTTCGTCAAATGAATTTTAAGCAAAGACTTCTCCAACTACTAAGCACTTACGTAGTTAATAAATAATAACGTTTTGAAAACTGCAAATCAACAAGGTGTGTAAATATTTAAATGTCCGAAAAAGTATAAGATTAAAACTTAGTTTTAATCGCAAAAAAATGCACAGTTCTCACAGATAATATCGAATTTTACTACAAGTTGTACTCGTGGGTCACATACATCTAGTCCACGTTTAATGATTATTTTTGACTTGATAGTTAAAAAAATCTTCACGTTTAAACCACTTTAATTTATTTGAAATTTTTTAAGGAGATACTTTAAATCCTGGAAAAGGACATAACACAGCCTATAGTGTGCTAGTTGCTACAGACACCTTATGATGTTTTGTAATTTGTTACTGCTTAATAGCCTACCCTGATCCATACCTACCTAGAGAAATAACTTCCAAATACGCAAATTTTAACATAAAAAGTAGGTAATTAATCGATTATTATGATAATAAATAATAATCAATTTGGCATAAGTACATAAAGTGTAAGTTAATAAGACTGAAAAGAATGATAAAGCATTACATATTGATTGCTCGAAAATGTACGCGTTTTCGTCATGGTATACTGTATTGAAAGTTTGAATAATTATGAAGTTTAAGTAAGTACTTGTGTGTGTATTAAAAATATTTTTAGCTGTTTGTATTGTTTTTAAAACAATATTCATTTTTAGATGAGTCATAAACTACCTATTTTTGAAGGGTGAACATTTAAAAAAACCGACCAAGTGCGCATCGGGCCACGCGCAATATAGGGTTCCGTAGTACCGCTAATTTTTGATAACTTTTGTATGGTCAATGAATTATAATAAGAATCGAGTACCGAGTACTCTCTTATGTATTGAACATGTCTCACCAGTCATGTTGTATTGTGTTCTTTAATCTTTAGACGGTAAAATATAATTATTTAAGTAAATAAGTACCTATACAACTACCTACCCCGTCCGTTTTTAGGGTTGTGTAATCAACACTTAATTTCTTATAGTTTCGGTTTGTCCGTCCGTCTGTCCGTCTGTCTGTCCGCGGTTTTGCTCAGAGACTATATAGGGCCAATAAAGCCATAATTCGGCATGTCGCATGCACAATGTACTAATGATGCTGACAATATACAAAATCTTAGAATTTTTTTATGGTACCTGATGGTCTCTCCTACTAAGAGTAGGTTTTCTATTTTTTTTGGTCAGGCTTTACATACACTGTACACATACAGCGGGGATGATTATTTTTTTTGCGTCCACCCCTTTTTTTTTTGACGCAGAGAAATGCTGTGACGCATTCGACGCAGGGGATGGGGATTCCCGCTGAGGATATGTGGAGGTCGCCGCGGCGAAGATGGTAGGTGCCGCGGCCCTAGCCCTACCCACTAAAACTCTGCGATTTTCCTTCTCTTGCTGCTGACGGATAAACGGGTCCCATGGAACTCCGCAGTTTCGCGTCCACCCCACCGTGTAGGGCAGTGTTGGATGTCGTTAGATAAGTTTTTTAAAAATATTACGAGTATTCAAAGATCATTTTCCGATTTAGGGATCCATTTGTGAAATATGAAGTTTTATAGTGTAAAAAATCGTCTGAACCCTTTGTCTCCCCCTTCTACCAACTAAACGGTTGCTTCTGGAAATGTTAAAAAATTAATGGGAGTAGGAAATATGCTGAATTTAAAAGGAAAACTATCACGGCTAAGAAGACTTTATTAGTTTTCGATCAACTAAAAAATGTATTCAGCGAAGTATAAAGGAACTTTTCGTTCAATAATTCCTTCGAACGTAACTGAGATGATGTTGTTACTGTTTGTAGTGTAAAACACGTTATAAATGTACGTTCATTGACCATGCAAAAATTATCAATAACAAACGGTACTACGGAATTGCGCGTAGCCCGACACGCACTTGGCCGGTTTTTTTTTATTTGTTTGCGGTACGAGGGCTGCTATTGTTGTATCCGGAATTAAAAAAAGAAACAAACATATTATATCATTTAATATGGTTTTATTGCTTTTCAAAATATTCGCTGCGATGATCGACACACTTTTGCATACGCTGGACCCAATTTTTATAGCACTTTTTCCATTCTGATTGAGGTACCTCCAAAACGTGCATTTTGAACGCATCAACAGCCTCTTCGTGGCTCGAAAAACGTTGACCTCGTAATTTGTTCTTCGCGAATGGAAATAAAAAGAAATCATTAGGTGCCAAATCAGGGCTGTACGGCGGATGACCAGTCAATTCGATCTTTTGACCCTCCAAAAACTGAGTTGTTTCAGCTGAGGTGTGACAGCTAGCATTGTCGTGATGTAATATGATTCTGCGTTGTCGGTTGTCCTTTCTTATTTCTTCAAAGACTTCTGGTAAACAAATGGTCGTATACCATTCAGAATTAACCGTTTTACGATTCTCTAATGGCACTGTAGCCACATGTCCATTAATTCCAAAAAAAACAGGCGACCATTTGCTTCAAAGTACTTTTTGCACGAGTAACTTTTGTTGGTTTCGGCTCATCTTGGAACACCCACACCGTTGACTGTTATTTAGTTTCGGGGTCATATGCATAGATCCAAGATTCATCACCTGTTTAGATATTATAAACGGCTTTTGACGTACCACGGTTGTATTTTTTTATCATTTTTTTGCACCAATCGACACGAGCCCGTTTTTGATCGATTGTCAAGTTGTGCGGAATCCAACGCGAACATATTTTTTTTACAGCCAAATGTTCGTGTAATATCTTATGTATGCTCGTCATACTTATGCCTAAGGACGCCTCTATCTCGCGATATGTAACATGACGATCACGCATTATTAGTTCCCGCACAGCATCTATATTTTGTGGGACAACAGCTGTTTTTGGGCGACCTTCTTTATTTTCATCCGTGAGCATAGATCGCCCACGATTAAACTCACTGTACCAGTGATAAACTGTGGTTTTTGATGGTGCTTCATCTCCAAAAGTTGCGGTGAGTTGAATAAAGCACTGTTGTTGATTTAGCCCACGCCGAAAATCGTAGTAAATGTTCACGCGTTAAATCCATGGCAAATGAAGACACGCAATTTTCAAAATGACGCCACAATGGAAAAATAATTGACAGTCACATGAAACAAAATGTATTCTTCAACCAAAGAGTTCTATTTTCAAATGTTGTAATTACTTTTTAAATATTGTTCTTGTAAATGGCCAGTTCCGGATACATAAATAGCAGCCCTCGTAACGAATAATAAAAAGTTCGCGGAAAACTTCATCATTCGTTGAAAAGAAGACATTTTGATAAGGATACAGTCAATTTTTTCGTTACAAATTACAATTTTAACTTAATATGATTTTTAGTAAATTAAATAAATATTTTAAAATTTTCATTTAATTACGGTGAAGTAATTAATATACTTATTTCGTCTCTGAGTGCGGCAGTTAAAGATTCATGTTCAGGGTTTCGTACCAAAAGGGTAAAACCCAATGATATTCTACATACAGTACCCGGCGATAAATATTGCACATCGACCTTTGGAAAGTGACAGTCGGCTAATTTCGGTTTTGTAGAGCGTTATCTCTTACGCACGAAATACAAAAAGTCCGGTATATATTAGGAGCTGTTAAAACAATTATGGTTTGCTTCTTTTGACAATTTTATTATTCTTTGTATAAAATACACCAAATTTTCTATAAGTTATGGCTTTAGGTTCGGGTAAAATAAAATAAAAAGGGTGTTCAAATTATGTTTACGTATTTAAAATTCGTTTGGAAAATTACAGCTGTAGCAAATTTAGGGGTGTTAACAACTCTAGATATATATTCTGAACTGGACGCGACTGCACTCTATTGAATTTGAACAACGACTGACATAATGTCAAAAAGGTGTGTGCTACAAAGATAACGCTCTATGAAACCGAAATTAGCCGAATGTCTCTTTCCAGAGGTCGATGTGCAATATTTATTGCCGGGTACTGTAAACAGATCTGTTACTTTCATACTATTTTCCGGTTTAAATCTGTTCCAAACAACATTGACAAATTTGACCGATAAGTGAAACAAAAGATACGAAATGTCATTTACATAAAAGAGACAGACTAAATAAAAGACGACCCAATTGGGTCGTATTTGAAGGTTCACAACGCCCGCGGTAGTAACATATCTGCTTTGAGTTTTTTATATAATACTAGCTGTCCCGGCAAACGTTTCTTTGCCATATTATAAAGTGTATCGCCCGTATTATTTTATTGAAGTGACTAAATAAGTATGTCACCATGGCAACGTCCATCGCTATCATGGTCGTCGATTTTCTGGAGTTGTAATAATTTATTATTATTTATTCAACAAATGCACTTATCAATATAATAAGTACCGAGTAGCCGATTCTCAGACCTACTAAATAGGCATATAAAATTTGGTAAAAATCAGTAAAGCCGATTCGGAGGAGTTCGTGGACTAACATTTGTGACACGAGAATTGTATATAATATAAGAAGAAGATTGTAATAATTTACTATTATTTATTCAACAAATGCACTTATCAATATAATAAGTATCGAGTAGCCGATTCTCAGACCTACTAAATCTTAATATATATAATTCTTCTGTGAGTGTGTATGTCACTGAACTTCTGTCAAACGACTGGACCGATTTTGATGAGATTTTTTGTGTGTGTTCAAGGGGAATGGTTTAGATTCACAATTTTGTCCGCTGGACAATGTTTTTTAATTAATTTTTATTTATTAGTAGTTGTTAAAAAACTACTTGCTAGATTTCGTTCAAACTAATTTTCGTTGGTATTTTTTAACCGACTTCCAAAAACGAGGAGGTTATATGTTCGGCTGTGGATATTTTTTTTTATTTTTTTTTTTTTTTTTTTTTTTTTTTATTTTTGTATGTTCAACGATTACTCCGCCGTTTGTGAACCGATTTTCGAAATTTTTGTTTTGTTGTATTAGGTTTCACTCCAATTTGGTCCCATTTTCACAAAGGTGGTGACCTGATGATGGAATCCATGAGTAATCGAGGGAACTCCTCGAAATTTATATGGAAACATATGGTGATTTTGGTTTTATGTGAAGTGTACTAAGAATACGCTACCAAAAAGTCAAATATTGGGTCAAGGTATACCATGGTTTCGATGATGCTGAGAGAACTCCTGATTCCTTATAGATACACGTTTGGGAGTTTCGGCGTTGTTTTAAGAACAGAAAGCATAAACTACTATGCAATTCATATTCATCATCATAATCATCATCATCATCATCGTCATCATCATCATTACCACGTCGTGTTAAGGCCACCAATGTCTCATGGCACAGAATAGATAATAGTACAAGGCATAGGTATGGATATACTAATAATAATTATGTACTGTATAACAATTAACAACACCTGTTTGTTTTTAATACACGGCGGTCGGCGTCGCCGCCCAGCGCCGCCGCGCGACGCGTGGCGGTAGAAGACAGAATATCGAATACTTTACTAACTACTTTATATACAGATCGAATACTTTACTACTTTATAAAATTTTAATAGACAAATAGAATTAAAATAAAGTTATTTTAAAAAGAGCATTTAAACAAAACAAAGTCAATGTGTCTTTTTAATTAGTTATACTTATTAATCGATAGATGGTGCACTAAGTACCTATCGATTTGAATTCTTGATAACAAGAACAGCTGTCAATAATAATTATGTTAATATTAAATATTATGCTACGCTACATCCTATGCAAGTTTGTACAATTTTTTATCTGATAGATCCTTCGATCGTGGAAAAACGAGACACAATAGCCTTTCTATTGTTTTCGCAATCGCCGGTGACTGCTTCGGGCTTGAAGTATTAAAATTGTTAAATTACTTAGCACAATATGTTCACTTCACTGATAATATTATATTATTTTGTGAGTGTGAGTTGTGACTCTTAACAAATTGTAATAAGATACGTAAAATATACGCGAAGATTTATCTACTAGTGTAACTAAAAAGAGTGAAATTATTATTATTTTTAACAAAAAATTAAAACCGACTTCCAAGGTAAAAACAATATTAATATTAATATGAACTAAAAAGTATTAAATAATTTTTGCTATCTAATAGTGCCTTTTTCCGAATTCGGCTAAACCTTGACTATTTCTGTACTCAATCTTCATTATTTTGAAGTCGGTACCAGATAGCTGAATCTTCAGTCCTCTGACAGAATATTTGAAACTTTTGGAACTGGCACCGACTTCAAAATTATGAAGATTGAGTACAGAAATAGTCAAGGTTTAGCCGAATTCGGAAAAAGGCACTATTAGATAGCAAAAATTATTTAATACTTTTTAGTTCATATTAATATTAATATTGTTTTTACCTTGGAAGTCGGTTTTAATTTTTTGTTAAAAATAATAATAATTTCACTCTTTTTAGTTACACTAGTAGGTAAACCTTCGCGTATATTTTACGTATCTTATTACACAGTTCACACTCACAAAATAATATATTATCAGTGAAGTGAACATAATATTGTGCTAAGTAATTTAACAATTTTAATACTTCAAACCCCAAGCGGTCACCGGCGATTGCGATAACAATAGAAAGGCTATTGTGTCTCGTTTTTCCACGATCCAAGGATCTATCAGATAAAAATTGTATAAACTTGCATAGGATGTAGCATAGCTACTCATCTAATATATAAAATTCTCGTGACACAGTTTTCGTTGCCATACTCCTCGGAAACGGCTTGACCGATTCTCATGAAATTATGTGAGCATATTGTGAGGATATTGGTCTGAGAATCGGCCAACATCTATTTTTCATACCAAAAATTATTTATATGGCAAAACAACGTTGCCGGGACAGCTAGTAATATAATATAATATTATCATAATTATTGACAGCTGTTCTTGTAATCAAGAATTCAATTTCAAATCCATTCAAATCGATACTTAGTGCGCCATCTATCGATTAATAAGTATAACTAATTAAAAAGACACTTATTGACTTTGTTTTGTTTAAATGCTCTTTTTAAAATAACTTTATTTTAATTCTATATTTTGTCTATTAAAATTTTATAAAGTAGTTAGTATAGTATTCGATCTGTATATAAAGTAGTAAAGAATATTCGGCGGCGCCGCGATACCGTCGCCTCCGTGGCGCTGACCGCCGTGTATATTTAAACAAAGTGTTGTTATACAGTATAAAATTATTATTATTATTAGTATATCCACACCTATGCCTTGTACTATTATCTATTCTGTGCCATGAGACATTGGTGACCTTAACACGACGTGGTAATGATGAAGACGATGATGATGATGATGATGATGATGATTATGATGATGAATATGAGTTGCATAGTAGCATATGCTTTCTGTTCTTAAAACAACGCCGAAACTCCCAAACGTGTATCTATAAGGAGTTAGGAGTTCTCTCAGCATCTTCGAAACCATGGTATACCTTGACCCAATATTTGACTTTTTGGTAGCATATTCTTAGTACACTTCACATAAAACCAAAATCACCATATGTTTCCATATAAATTTCGAGGAGTTCCCTCGATTACTCCTGGATCCCATCATCAGGTCACCACTTTGTGAACATGGTACCAAATTGGAGTAAAACCAAATACAACAAAGCAAAAATTTCGAAAATCGGTTCACAAACGGCGGAGTAATCGTTGAACATACAAAAAAAAAAAAAAAAAAATAAAAAAAAAAAAAAAAAAAAAAAAATATCCACAGCCGAACATATAACCTCCTCGTTTTTTGGAAGTCGGTTAAAAAAGGATTCCCGATAAGTTTTCGAGAAAGTTCCATCGAACAACAAATTGAATGACCAACAAGTTTTATATAGCGATTGAACTTCGAAGTTGTCAAGTTTAAGTCTTGATACATTTAGAAGTTCTGCAACCCAATTCTACCATTTTAATGTATAATTCAACTCCGTTCCTTATTCAATCCGATGAAACTACAAAGTGATATTTTCATGAGCTGACAAATCAACGATATTAAAGTACAATTAGGGTAGAACAGTTTATAGTACATACCTAAATGAAACGCGGTAATTAAATAATCGGCCAAGTGCGAGTCGGACTCACTTACGAAGGGTTCCGTACCGATATAGAGCAAAAACAGGCCAAAAATTGCGTTTTTTGTATGGAAGCCCCTCTTTACATTTTTATTTTATTTATTTTAATTTTATATTAAGGCTTTTGTGAAAATTTCAAGTGCCTACTTCTTCTCATCATTGATACCGAGCAAAAAATGTTCGAAAAATCACGTTTGTTGTATGGGATCGCCCCTTAAATATTTAATTTATTTTGTTTTTAGTATTTGTTGTAATAGCGGCAAAAGAAATACATAATCTGTAAAAATTTCAACTTTCTAGCTATTACCGTTCTTGAGTTACAGCCTGGAGACAGACGGACGGACGGACAGACGGACAGACATCGAAGTCTCAGTAATAGGGTCCCGTTTTTACCCTTTGGGTACGGAACCCTAAAAACGTAGAACCACCTGCAGCACAAATAGAAAATACATCAGCAAAATAGCTACAACTTTTTAATTTTTATAGAAATCTGTATGCAAACCCACAAAAGCAAACTACAGTAAATAGAGAAAGCTTACCCAAACCTAGCTACGAAGCTAGTCAAGTGCAGGAAATTCTGCCATGCTAAGTGGAAAAAGCCATTCGCAGTCTAAAAATGGAGTGCCCCAGGCCCAGACAAAGTACCAAACGAAATCCTAAAAGGCACCATCAGTGAACTCGTACCTGCTGGCCGATTCTGTGTCGTACATATTTTGTGAGTTAATCACTGAGTTAGTAACGAAACGGAGGAGTGAGTAACGGAAAGTCTCACTTTTGTATTCACTTGCATACAAAAGTGAGACTTTCCGTTACTAACGTTACGTAACTCAGTGATTAACTCACAAATGTACGATACAGAATCGGCCAGCTGTTCTTACCACAATATTTAAGGACATACTAAAGACCTGCACAATATCGAAGCAATGGAAAACATTGCATATCATCTTAATACACAAGAAAGGAACTACAGACCAGTAAGTCTCTTGTCAAATATCTACAAGGTCTTATCCAAAGTTATCTTAGAGAGAATCAACAAACAGCTGGATGGAAGCCAACCGAAAGAGCAAGCAGGATTCAGGAAAAACTTTTCTACGATAGACCATATTATACACACAGTAAAGCAGATTATAGAGAAGTACAATGAATACAAGAAGGAACTGTATATGGCATTCATGGATTACTCAAAAGCCTTCGACAGCATAAGTCATGAAGCTATCTGGAAAAGCCTAGACCAGCAAGGCATACCCGTAATTTATATTGATAATATCATCAAAAACATATACCTAAATAGTGAAGCCAGAATAAGACTTGAAACAATAGGAAACAAATTTCAGATCGAAATAGGCGCAAAACAGGGCGACCCCCTCTCTCCAAAACTATTTTCAGCTGTACTGGAAACTATCTTTCGAGAACTAGACTGGGAGAAGTATGGCTTTAACGTGAACGTAAAAAACTAAACCATTTAAGATTTGCTGACGGTATAATTATCTTTAAAGAAAACCCAAACCACCTTGAAACAATGATAAAAGCTCTTGATACAGAAAGAAAAAAAGTAGGCATTAATATGGACAAAACCAAAGTACTTATAAACTCCAAACAAATCACCATAAACGTTGACGATTAACCTCTCAAATACGTAAAAGATTACACCTACCTTGGACAACTAATCTCCCATGAAAACCAGACCACAAAAGAAGTCAACCGTAGAATTGCAAATGGTTGGAAAAAGTACTGGTCGAAGAAATATTTAAATCTGACATGAGTTTAACTGTAAAAAAGAAAGCATTTAACACCTGTGTCCTACATATGGCTGTGAAACCTGGGCCCTCACAAAACAACACAGAGAAAAGCTGGAACTATGCCAGAGATCCATGGAGAGAAGCATGAGAGACAAGACTGGATCAGAAAAACTACAATAAGAGAAAAAACAAAAGTAATTAGACATACTTACTCAAATAGACCAAAGAAAGTTTAGTTGGGCCGGAGTCCGGACACACGTTAAGAGACAAACAAAATAAATGGAGCACAGCCATCACTCACTGGTACCCGAGAGATGGTAAACGGAGTAGAGGTCGCCAACAAACCAGATGGGGAGATGCCGCACGACCTGGCCACCTGATGCGCCGGGGGCCCATAGTCATCAAAGTTACCAAAGAGGATGTTAAATAAAAGCCGAACCTCACTTGCTAGACGCCAATTTTACGTTATTTCCGCATACCTCTGTAATACGGCAAATAAACAAAACAACATATTCCCACTTACTTCTCGAAAATGCAAGCAATGTTTAAAAAAATTGTTAATTACATTAGACTACAATAGTTCAGAGAAATACATGCAAAATCCATACACATAAACACACATCCACAAACTCTATCACTGCACAATGCACATACACACATAATATATACATACATAATCTTTTAAATAGCATGGAATGGTTATTATTTAATTTCTAATTTAATTGAATGTTATTTAATTTAATTATATTTATTCTGATTTAATGTAGTGTAATTTTATTTTATTTAAATTGATTTAATGTAATTTAATTTATTTTAATTTAATTTAATTTCGTTTTTAATATTTACCTAATTCAATTTTATTTTTAGTTATCACTTTTCATATTATTGTAATATCAATCACATTGTACTTGTTTTTTATATCATCATAATGTTAACATATTATTGCTAGTACATCAGGCAGCTGTGACACAGTCATTATTAGTACGGTTGCCAATGTTCCCATGAAGTGTACCTAATGAAATGTTTTGTTTTATGTAATATGCTAAATTGTAGTTAAATGGATTGTAAAGGTGATAATAAATAAATTTAATAAATTTAATAATTACGTAACAAAAGTAACAGGATCTGATGACAAATTTTGATGGCAGATTTTCAAAAAATATCCTTGATCGTCATGATCATTGAATAAATTATACTTGCATATTTCACACACAGAATCAGCCGCTATATGGAAAAAAAGAATCAAAATATTTTATTCCAATTACCCCGGTATTGCTAGAGCCAATTCCTTTTCTCATTTTTTAACCGACTTCCAAAAAACGAGGAGGTTATATGTTCGGCTGTGGATATTTTTTTTTATTTTTTTTTTATTTTTGTATGTTCAACGATTACTCCGCCGTTTGTGAACCGATTTTCGAAATTTTTATTTTGTTGTATTAGGTTTCACTCCAATTTGGTCCCATTTTCACAAAAGTGGTGACCTGATGATGGGATCCAGGAGTAATCGAGGGAACTCCTCGAAATTTATATGGAAACATATGGTAATTTTAGTTTTATGTGAAGTGTACTAAGAATATGCTACCAAAAAGTCAAATATCGGGTCAAGGTATACCATGGTTTCGAAGATGCTGAGAGAACTCCTGACTCCTTATAGATACACGTTTGGGAGTTTCGGCGTTGTTTTAAGAACAGAAAGCATATTATACTACCACGCAATTAAAATTCATCATCATCATCATCATCATCATCATCGTCATCATCATCGTCATCATCATCATTACCACGTCGTGTTAAGGTCACCAATGTCTCATGGCACAAAATAGGTAATAGTACAACTTACAAGGCATAGGTATGGATACAATAATAATAATTATGTACATAACAACACCAATAATTATTAATATAGGCTGTTTATACACGGCGGTCGGTGCGGCGTCGCCGCACGCCGCCGCGCGGCGTGTGCGTAAACATCGCGGCATTGCGTCGTACCTATTCAAGTTCTAATGTCAGGTAATGCCGCGCTGCAAGCATTTTGAGTGTCATAATATGATTTTAAACTTTATCTTCATTATTGTAGTACAATATAGTATCGCTTGAGAAAGGCGCAGGCGGCCGCGAGGCCGGCTTTCCAAGTTTCTCATGCGATAGTACTATGTATTACAATAATGAAGGTAAAGATTAATATCATAATATTATTATGACACTGAAAATATACTCGCCGCGCCGCTGGGTGTGATTCGGCTCATCCTTCGATCGCGGATTCTTGGAAATCCATTGTTCTGGCGGCCGCTTGGGAGTTGAAGCGTTAAATTGTTAAATTACCTAGCACGCATAGAGTCGTGTTCACTTAGATTTTTTTTAATGTATTATTTAAATTTATCTACCTGATGTTTGGGCCTTGGGGTATGACTCATAACAGTCTTAACAAATTGTAATAAGATACGTAGGATAAACGCAGTAATTCGACGCGTAGGGTGGTATGGTCACTAAGTCACTACTCACTAGTTCACTACCACCGACGACCACTTATAAACTCGCGGACTATGACGTAGGTCATCTTGGAGGGTTAATTAATATTTCTAATAACAATACGAGATCAATAATTACCACTCAAAATGTTGACAATTCAAATTTCAATGCTCACTGCTCACACCAATGGCACAGTATAGCAATAATATTGCTATACTGTGCCAATGGTGACACATTTCTGATTTCACACAGCCAATACAACATAAAACTCCTACATACAAGCGATACTGCAATTAAGGAGCACCTCAGCGAAATTTAATGAATACATCGTGTAACTAAAACTATATGAACAACAATCGGAGTTCGGACAAGCGATAGCGCCGACAGAGCGCCTCAATGACATATAGTGAAGACAATATAAAACTATTTTTTATACAATTTAAATTGGCACTAATTATAGTTTATCTACTAGGTAACTAAAAAGAGTGAAATTATTATTTTTAACAAAAAATTAAAACCGACTTCCAAGGTAAAAACAATAATAACATTCTTATAATAATTATGAACAAAAAACTAAAAAGTATTAAATAATTTTCCTCTCTAAATGTACCTTTTTCCGAATTCAGCTAAACCTCAACTATTTCTGTACTCAACCTTCATAATTTTGAAGTCGGTGCCAGTTCCATAAGTTTCAAATTTTCTGTCAAAGAAAATATAAAGATTCAGCTATATCTGGTACCGACTTCAAAATGATGAAGGTTGAGTACAGAAATAGTTGAGGTTTAGCTGAATTCGGAAAAAGGTACATTTAGAGAGGAAAATTATTTAATACTTTTTAGTTTTTTGTTCATAATTATTATAAGAATGTTATTATTGTTTTTACCTTGGAAGTCGGTTTTAATTGCCATCAGATTCAAGTAGACCTATACCTACACAATAAGGGGGTCTGAGCGGACTTATTTTGTACACTTGTTAGTTCATTAATTCAGTGAAACAAGTAAAGATACAAATCTTTAAAATTGTGCGGTTATAAAATAGTACTTATTTATAGTCCAAACCACGACGATAGTCACAAAAAGTTGACGATTATTATATTCATAGGTATCAACACTCAACAGTATTTTACTACATTCTCTATTATTAGGTTATGAACTATAGCAGCTTCTGGTTAATATCATACAATTTAGCTGATGTTTTAAACCACTTAAGGGTGTTACGTTGTTACTATCTCTCTAGTAATCCTAGGTAAGCTAAGGTAGGATGATAGGATCTGTTATAGTGACAATCCATTTTTCAACAAAAACCTTTGGATTCGAATAGAAGTATCGTACGAATATCGGCAAACGGTTACACAGACATACGAGACTTTTCAATCAATAAATTCGACGGACATTGCAGATACGTTGCGAGTTACAAGTAAAACAAGATGAGAGCAAAATATATCTAAACGCAGTCTTTTATGGTATAACACCCACACTCGAGATTCATTTAACCCTCGATCACTCGCGCAGTTTTTAGCTCCGCGAGCGCTCGCGGGGTGTTGAGGCCACCCCACATTTTCAAAGTAATTTTTTATACAATATAATATCAGTTAACGAAATTAAACCAGCATATTATTATTTTCTGTGGTTTGATGTGTGAAAATAAGAAAATTTAAATTGTATTATCAACTTTATTGTTGTTATATAAAACATTAAAGTAATCGGCCTTTTTTAGTCGTAATATTGGGATATTTTCAGAAAGGATATTTTCACATAAACTTTCTTATTCAAAATCGTAAATATAAGGTCTAATTAGCTAAATAAAATAAAATTGATTTTTCCGAACAAGAACTGAAAATTAACTTCATATGTTTTTGGCACATACATTTTTTGCGAAAATTACGGTGACTCAAGGTTATGTTGTCTTTACTTATTATACAGCACTGCTTTTTTGATTGTGACATTCATTTAGTGCTTGGTTCAGGAGCATTCAACATCATCTTGAGTGCTTTGGGCAACGCTGGTTGTACATATCTTTTTTCAAGGTGGCCTTGAAGCATGCTCAAACCATTTTCCATGCTCAAACCATTTTTTCAAGTGATTCCACAAACTCAGAACTTTTCATGCTAGCTTGCGATTACGCCATATTTCAACTGTAGATAACATTTTCATTGATGCCAGACGTATCCAGGTCCCTCAAATCCAGCCTCTTCTACTTTAGACTCTTCAACTGCTGAAGCATCATGTGCTGACAAAGAATCATGATCAGATAAGAATCTGATCATTTTATTCAAGAGAATAAAATCTTCATCCATGCTGGCATTACATTCCACTACAGAATTACTACTTCTAATAATGGCACCAATTATTTCTCTTTCTCTTGTTCCCAACACGTCTAAACACAAAAATATCTAAAAAAAAATGTTATATACTAACAAAGAAAATATGTAAATAAAAAGTTCGTGCTACATAAAGCATTGAATATATTCTAAGAAACAAACCATTATTTATTATTTATAGTGAACAACGGCACAATAAAGTAATTTACTTAACAAACAATTACACAAACAATTAAAAACACGTACCTAACTGGTAAAGTAACTCCTGAAAAAGTATATCACGAGCACTCGCGGGGTGTCGTGACCATCCCACGCAACTTTCAACTCCTTGTCAAGCTGCAAGCACTTGCGCCATACTGTCCCTTCCACCTTGTGTCGACGCGTTTGAAGGTGACTTGAAGGTACCGGGAAGCTCGAATACGTAACCAGAGAAATTGTTATTCATTTTTACGTTCAAAAACGCGTGGGGAGCTGACAACTCCCCGCGCGAATGATGGCGGGTTAATGATTGCTTGGAGGCGCTTGATGAAGATTTTGACATTTCCGCACTCAGAGACGAATATCAATTAAGTAAATTTACTTAATGTGATTTGACCATTGAGTTAATATACCTAGCGGAATATTAACTTTATGGATTTGACTTAAGCCCCATACATTATTATCTGTCAAAATCTTCATTTAATTACAGTTATTATGAATATTAATTGTCTTCGACAATAACATTGCTCGCAACTTCGTTCCGCGACAATTCAAAGGCGAAACCACAGACATAGATCGAGATCTTGATCTATGTCTGTGGGCGAAACGAAACCGCTGGCCGGATCAAAATTGTTTCCTTTGTAACCTTTCTCTTTCATTAAAAAATTCATTAGCTCAGCAGTTTAAGTAATAAAAAGACAAACACACTTTCGAATTTTTAATATTAGTAGAGATAACGGAGCCTCAGAAAAAATATACAAAGTATAAAAGATAAGGGAAAAATAAAATAAAAATAAATAAAATCGTTATAGTTAACAGCCTTTCATACGACATAAAGAATCCCAGGATCAAAGAAATATTATCTGAGTTCTTAATAAAAATATAGCTAGAAAAATACTTTGAATAAGTATAATAGGGAGCCGCGAGAGATAAGCTGCGTTGCATCGAGCTTAAAGCTCCGTCCACTCTTTACCGACCATTCCTTTTGATTCACAAGGAAAACGTTTACGTTTAGCCTTTTATTATGTATGTATTTTTATTATTGTGTCCTACGCTCAATCGAATCTATCTCTTTCCATGTAAACCGTTCTAAAGTACAGTTGATTCAATTTTTTGTAAGATGTGGCAAACCTCTACTCTTTGGCTAAATCTGAGAGGAGTCACTCAGTTGAATTTTATTAAAAACTAGCTGTCCCGGTGAACTCCGTGTCACTTTAAAACCTTCCCTGGACTTTTACGAATATTTTAAGACTGAAATCAGCCCAATCCGTTCAGCCGTTTTCGAGTTTTAGCGCGACTAACATATTTGAAAATCCATTTTTATATATAAGAAGAAGATGAACTGCATTTTGACAACTGATTTTAAAAATAGCCATATAGCCATACAGGCTATTCATTAATTTGAAAATCAAGCAAACAATAGAAACACATTCCGGTAAGCGGGCGTCGTAGGCGTTTCGTAGCAACTTCGTAGGCCTCGGCCTTGCCGTGTAATATACGGCAAGTTCAAACTTCAAAGAATATTATAATTATAATGTTTAATCAATTGCCCTAATGTATATTTTTTTAAAGTAATACAATTTACCATCTTGTCACAGTACATCCCTACGAGACCTACGAAGGTTCTACGAAGCGCCTATACGACGTCCGTACAAAACCGTTATTGAAACCAAGTACAATATTATTTTACGTTTCCGTGCGTGCACAATGATTAATATTGATTATTATCTATTAATTTCTTCGCATAGCAAATAAAATGAAGATACTTAAACAAAACACCAACGTTCTTATTGTACGAATAATGTTCTCGGACGAAATGCGATGAGATTATACGAAAATGGAATCATAAAGGTTTTTCGCGTCGTTAAAAAACATTTGAATTTCGAACGGAAGGCGAGGCGGAGCTCCGTCGTAGCTGATGCGATTATAACACCACGTTCGAGCGCCCCGCTATAGCAGCGAGCCGGGCCTCATTCAGAACCACCCTCGTGTTAAAATTGTCCGCACTGTTCTGCTATACTGTTATAAAATCCATTGTTCGACTCTTATAACTATTACGGAACAACGGGCCGTGAAACTGAAACGAAAATTAACTCAATAAACATTACCTTGGGCTTTGTTATTGGAATGAGAATTAGGTAGCATCATCATTGAAAGTATAAGTTACAGTTCTTAGGACACATACATTACTCGAAGTACGTTGTTAAGTGCTTTTAAATCATGTACTCGTTATGACGACTTCGTGGTTTTTGAATGAACTAGAAATTAAGCTCAAAAAGCTCTCACATTCATAAGGTTTAAGGACGATTGATATTTATTAATATCCTTCACTAAAATCAGTTTAACTAGGGCAGTACCTTTGATCAACAAAGAAAAAGGGTTTCAACTTTCACGTGGGCTCTATTTAAAAATTTGGCTACTTTCCTTTAGCTAAGTTTCCTCTGTGAAAATGTGTAGTGCATCCAAGTTTCTTTTACATTTGGATATAACCTCTATGCCGCCAAAATAAATAGGTACCAATCACGAAACCTCCGAAGTAGAATAAAGTTAGGCGCAAATTAGGACGAGGCGCAGCGTGACAAACTGCGTTTTTCATACAATAATAAAGTATCACTATACAATTTTTTGTAAGTTTAAACCAAGTGTGCAATACATCACAAAATGTGTATGTAAATGCAGCCCCGCTACGTCTTAATGTGCGCGTAACTGGACAGAGTGTGGATAGGGTTGACAGGCGGACACAGTCGCGCGGGATTTTTTAGTACATGTCCGGCCAAATTTAACAGCAACCTATATAATGTCAAATTCGTCAATTAGATTTTAAAATGTTTAATTAAAACATAAAATTTGCACACGCGTTGCCGAACAATTTATACTGAGAGTATAGATTTATAAGTAGTCAATAGTGGAGGTTCCGGCTTTTCTATACAAGTGTCTGGCCAAGCTTTCTTTCTTCTTTTCTTTTTCTTCTTTTTTGGCAACTTGACACAAAGGATGTGTATGTTGTGCCACAGACAAGGTAAAAAGGTAAGGAATATGGCGGGAAAACCATATTATGCCTCCTATTATAATTTTCATCATCGTTTTCATGTATCGTCAGGTCTAAAGTCTAGTCAAAGTCTAAGTAAAAGTCAATACAGTCAAGGAGTCAAGTCGGTCGATTCAGTAAAGTGGTAGACGCTTTACTGAAACTTTCGATGGAGTTTTGAAGGGAACACAAAATAGCACGTTTCTGGATATTACATCACTTTCCTACACTTGTGCATGAACACGAATATCTAATGGTTAATATTCTACCAATATTACACATTAAAAACCCAGCTAACACAATTTTAGGAAAATAATACAAAACACAACAGCACTCTTTCAGATGCCCGCCAAAACTGGCTTAGTCTGGCTTTTTAGTTTACCGCTGGCAACCCTAAGTGTGGGAGCGGGCACGTGGCGCTCGCTCACTGGGAACAACATCGTGATTTACATTAGCCACAATTTGTGTCGTTTAACATCGCGTCGAGTGGGCGCGAGGATTTGCCCGCTCGTGCGAAACAATCCCGTATATTGGAATTGATTTACCGATACTGTTACAGAATGTGACAGAGTTACATTTTAAAATGTCATCCAATTAGTTTATTACTATTGTTAAATTTGTACCTATTGTTGATGTTGGACTAACTTTGAAGTATCCACGGTAAATTAAATAAATAATGCATGTTTCGGATAAGGAGCATTCTTACTTATATTTTTTTCCAGAGCCATTCTATCATGCCAAAGACTCGTTCGGTAGTCTTTGTGTAAAAAAGTAGGTAAGTAGCTAAAACTGGCAAGCCTTCACATTACTTATTAAGTCCTGTGAACTGTGAAGCACAAATGTATTTATTAGCGTAATCATCTGAGGTAGTTATGCCTGTGTTACTATCTGGGTATTTCACTGACTTGATTCATAAAATGTAATACTGGATACCATAGATTAATGATTGGTCTCGCGAGACTAATCATTAATCTATGACTGGATACATATCTATGCTTAAACAACAATAACTTAAGAAATTAATAATACTTAATATAGGCCTATAATTTCGACTGAACTGAATTTTGTTTTTGCTTGGGATATTTCAATTAATAAACCTAGGCCCTAGAGCCTACGTCAAATCTAATCAAAAATTAAAATCAAAGAATACAACAGGAAAAATCGCTAACAATACAAATAAACACGTTCCTATTTACTCGAGAAAAGCTAAAGATAGATATTCTATTCAGCGTCTATTGGTTTCAATTGAAACTCGGCGGAGCAGAAACTCTTGCAATATCAATTTCTTTGCAAGTGAATTGAAAACAAAAAACGACCAAGTCAGGTGTGCCACTCTCATCTCGAAGGACCATGGTCGAACGCATCAGTAATTAGGGGACCATAATGAATATTAAGGGTTCGACCCCCTATTAGAGCCCTATTATGCCATGGTTAGCATTGTTGATTAAACACAATCAGCTTTTAATCGCTGAAATAACATGCGAGGGTGCTCGGGATATATCTGATTAAATGTCGTCAGATATATCTTAATTCTTCGATTTGAGTTTGCACGTGAGATTTAGTTGCGTAGCGAATTTATTTAACTACTTACCTTTGGCGAAAAATCTAGTGTAGGCATAAGTGTAGGTACATCCAAGAACCAATAGTAGAGTACCTAAAAATGATAAATGATAAAAATAAATAAATGATAAATTACTTAACTTAATGCCCACAAAAAGTATTTTTTTCAATTTGATAAAATATAGGAAGAAAATAACGTTTAATTAAGATACTACGAATCCTCATTTGGTAGCGTATACAATAAAGGCGGGGTCCTGATTACCTACTCCACGAATTACGATCATGAGCATCATTAAATAAGACGTATCGCTCAAGCTCCCTATTGTTGGCATTATGCCTCATACTCGTACAATAACCACATTTAGGGAATGATCGAACCTCTCACGCATTTGTTCACTTTAACGACAGGCAGCATGCGAGCAATGTTTTGTCTTACCTTTTAACTTTGGTGTACGGCCGTACACAGATACGTTTATCTCGTTATGAGACTGGATAACTATAACTTTTCATTTGCTAGGCCATAGAGATATTAAAACAACCATGATATCTGTTATGTGTGCTAGGCCATCTTGCAACAAAGTTTCGATATTAAAGACCACTGGTTTATGTTCACAAAACCGTGCGACGCGACGTCGCATCGCGACAATTCGCGTCGCAACTTTTTGCGTTGCAAATTTTGTTGTATTTTTAAGTTTTGTTGTACACAAAACTGCGATGCCTGTACAGATCGAGCCGATAAATTAATACATATAATAAGCTAATGCGTTATAGCTGCTGCGGATCTCAGGGCTACGATAGAAGTATTGAAAAGGTATACACAAAAAAATATATATATAAAAAAATATATAATAAAGGTACACATAAAAAAATCGACAAAAATACAATATAGGGGACATCAATACAAAAGTTCATATATTTTAGAAGAACAGTTCGACAGTCAGACGTAGTATCTCGTCGCAACTTTTTGCGTTGCAAATTTTGTTGTATTTTTAAGTTTTGTTGTACACAAAACTGCGATGTCTGTACAGATCGAGCCGATAAATTAATACATATAATAAGCTAATGCGTTATAGCTGCTGCGGATCTCAGGGCTACGATAGAAGTATTGAAAAGGTATACACAAAAAAATATATATATAAAAAAATATATAATAAAGGTACACATAAAAAAATCGACAAAAATACAATATAGGGGACATCAATACAAAAGTTCATATATTTTAGAAGAACAGTTCGACAGTCAGACGTAGTATCTCCTTTCCGATAAGAATTTTATGAAATCCTTGACTACCTGAATAGGTAATATATTGGCTTTTCCACGGCGAAATTATGTCATAAGTTAAATCATGCCACGTATCATGAAGCTGTATGGCTTGGCGTAATGAACCATGAACAAGACCGTTAATGGCGAATCAGCCAGACGCGAAATCACGCGCCACAAGGTTCGCCCGCGACAGTTGCTCGATGGAGATTTCCGGATGTCGCTAAATCCTTTACATTTTTTTACCAATAGAAACCTTACTTCCTATTTATCAAGTGGACGAGGGGGAATAACCTGTACAGATTGCTCGGAATTTTTTTTATAAAACAAGGAGGCAAACGAGCAAACGGGTCACCTGATGGATAGCAACTGCCGTTGCCCATGGACACTCGCAACATCAGAAGAGCTGCAGGTGCGTAGCTTAAGAGGGAATACGCTCTCTTCTTGAAGGTTTGCAGGTCCTATACGGTACGGTCCAGAAAAACTGCTGGTGACAGTTCGTTCCAGAGTTTTACAGTGCGCGGCAGAATTATTACTAGGTTTCGAATTAAAACTTGTCAGCTAATCATTCTATTTTAAGCAGGAGTAAACAGAAGATTATATTATTAGAAAGACGAGCCGAGGTGACATATTAACTAAGGAAATCAGTCACTTGTTCTTGCATTTTTACTGTGCTCATGCCAAGCCCTTAGAGGTCGAACGGACTGGCATAACTACAATAAGCATAAAAATATTTGCTTTAAATTAACACTAACAGAATGGCTATTACAATGTGATTTGTTGGAGTCCCAAATATTACTCATACACCAAAACACCATTAATGAAACACGATACAGGTATATTCATAACAATCTCGCCACCGTGATACGAAGCTATCGAGTTGCATACTAATTATAAAAATCGTGATTCACCCTTGCCCGTAGGTGAGGTTTCTCTCTTCCGGGGTTGCTCCGGCAGTATGGTGCGGATTCGGAGCTCCTACAAGCTCCCATAACAATATCCCGTGATTATAGGAAGAAACCTTATGTAATCATAATTTATATTGCACACCCGCTCGCGTAATGTGGAAACAAAATATTCGTTTGGCCGGATATCAGAAAAGGCCTCTTCGCCTCTTTAAAATATTTACTTACACGTTCTTGTTGGATAAATATTAATATGATTTATGGCTTTAAAAATTATTATAAACACAATTAAAACTCGTTATTTATACACCAAAAAGTATTATAACTAACATACCTAGGTATTTCTTCTACTTTTCATAGACGGAGGAGGCTGAAGTTCGGCCAAAGGAACTAAAGTGTAAAATTGTGGTAGAGACTATAGAGACTATCTACATCAGTTATCACTTATCAGACACACTACTCACTATAGTAGGTAATTGATAACATTTAATATCCTACATACATTTTTTACAAATTACTTAATAATATTATTTCAATTATCCTTGGTGCGAAAAATCTATAGAATAAAAAATAAAAAAAAGGATATGGGCGAACAGCCCATAGACGGCCCCAATTTTTATAATAAAAAAAAATATCCTACATATTATTATACTTAGTATAATCCTCATACAAGAGCCTTCTTTGACTTTGATACACAAAACACAATGATACCTTCCAACTGTACTCTTACTTTTTCAGTAGCTAGAAGGCGTCGGAAAGAGAGTAGACCACGACGGCAGCGCACCACATTCTCCGCTCACCAGACCTTGCGACTTGAGCTGGAGTACGCGAGAGGGGAGTACGTTGCTAGGGCGAGAAGGTGCGGAAATTGTTATACCTACTATTCTCTGATCTCTTATTCTAGGCAACTAGTTAAGGCTCTAACTAGTCAAATACTGTAGTGTGGAGTCTACAACAAGCTAAATGTGTTGACACCATGTAGCAGTGCCCCATTTATATTTTTTATGAATGTAGGTCACTTGTTTCCGCCCGGCCTAAATCTACCGGCCCCCTACGGCGCTGTCGCCCATAGGCTGCGGCCTATTTATATACGGACCTGCCAGGTAGGCGTTGCATCGAGCTTTGCCTCGAGTCCCGAGAAGGTCGTGATGCACCACATGTTCCTGCGCATCGCGACACAATACGAGGAGGATGGCCTAAACAAGCCCCCCGTTTGGGGCCTTTGTTTGGCCTAGGAGGTCAAAACCTCCGACATAGAGAGAGGCATGCGTTAAGTAGGCGTTGCGCTGTCGGAACTGCGGAGTAATGTTCCATGGGACCCGTGCATCCGTCAGCAGCAAGAGAAGGAACATCGCAGAGTTTTAGTGGGTAGGGCTAGGGCCGCGGCACCTACCATCTTCGCCGCGGCGAGCCCCACATATCCGCAGCGGGAATCCCCACCCCCTGCGTCGAATGCGTCACAGCATTTCTCTGCGTAAAAAAAAGGCAAATGCCTTAGGCAAAGCACCAGTATGTAGATTGTAGACAAATGCAGACCTATTAAGCAAAGCTCGAAGCGAAGTCTATAATATTATGGTAATGGCAATGCCTATTTTTGGTAACTAGGGAGCACTTATTCGGCCAACTTTACGAGTAGGTAGTATGGAACTAACCTTAGAAATATATATTACCTAGGTAGATAACAAAAATCAAAGTTTAAACAACAACTTCTTCTAGATTTTTCAAATTCCATAAATTGTTTCATCTTTGGTGAAATACATTTCTCATTTCTTACAGATGTGAACTAGCTACGGCTCTGTCATTGAGCGAAACCCAAGTTAAAATATGGTTCCAAAACAGACGAGCAAAAGACAAACGGATCGAAAAGGCGCATCTCGACCAGCAGTATAGGTAAATATCTACCTTGAAGTTTCTATGAGGAAAAACCAAAAAAGGTGTGGTCGTATGGGTATCCATACTAATATAACTAATAATAATAATAATATCTATGGACGCTTCACATTACGTCAGTCTGGCCCAGTGCTAAGTACCTGAAGGACTTGTGTTACGGGTACCAGACAACGGAAATATATTTAATACTTTTATACTATACATATCTTTAAGATTTTGATTTTATAATACACATATTATTTAATACACATCCAGACCCGGGAACATTGAAAAACTTTTTGTTCCGTCGGCGGGATTCGAACCTGTGACCCCCGGCTTGAGCTACCAACGCGCTCACCACACATAGGTGTGCCACAGAGGTCGTCAAATAAATGCGAAAGTGTGTCTGTCTGTTACCTCGTCACGCCCAAACCGCTGAACCGATTTTGCTGAAATTTGGTATGGAGAATATTTAAGAGTATTTAATACCCGGGAAAGGACATAGCTATAGGTTACTTTTTATCCCGGAAATCATACTTTTTTGGCGCGATAAACGAATGTTGCCATTAATTGAAAGTTGTGGGTGTCAATAGTTATGAATAAACTCGTTATTCCATAACGATTGCTGAATTTAAAATCTATCCATCTCCACCTTACGAGTGATATTATTATTTGTTAGCGGCTTCGAGTTTATTTTCTCTGCACCTGGCTTGACTGATATTTCACTGCTAGGGCCGTCTCGACTCGCTCAATACCACAGCCACATAGAAAACAATATCGTTAAACAACGGTTGCGTTTGGGGCAACCTCCTCGTAGGGAGTCCTAAGGTTTTTAAGGACATACCTAACGATTTTCAAGAGGAGGAAACTCACAACACTTGAGATTTTACACGTATACTTCCCTCTGGCATTGCATAATATTATGTTCATAGTTTCCAGCAGTGACTCTAGCATGGCCACAGTAGAAATGCGAAATCATCACTTTATGACATAGACTATAGCACACTCAGCACAGTATAGCAATATTGAATATCCCACAATAGTCAATGTCATAAAGTAGGATTTTATTTGAATTTTTAGGCCTATAGTCTGTGTCATAAAGTGGCATTATATTTGATTTTTTGTCAGTCGCGGTGTGTATTATTTTCCCCTATGGTCGCGGTTAGCCGCGGTAAAGATCGGAACGGTACCTACCTTCAGTTTATATCTACAGTTTTTCTATACTTTCGCATTTCTACTGTGGCCATGCTAGAGCAGCAGGTCATCCGTCTGATAGACATCATAAAAAAACCAAATACCTTTCCACTGTATTTTAATGCCTATTACTCTTCAGACAACTAGCGGCAGCAACTGGCTTCTTCCCACCCATGCTGAGCTCAACTCCGTACGGGACAGCATGTCCATGCTTACCGGGCCAACCACAACCAGATATAAACAAGTAGTTATTGTTAATAAATTAGCTAATTTTGTTTTAAGTTTTATATAACCTACGGCCTACGCCATAGTCATACGATGTGAAATCATGTACTATACTATATTGTATAATGCGGCCTCCCCACATCGGCCCATACCGCCGCTTGCCGTTGGTACTTGGTTGGTACTATCGGAGAAGTTGATTCATTGACAGATGGCCGACCTACGTAATTTGGTCGCATTATGTCAAACCTATCCGAGTTCTGACGGATCACAGTTATCGTTGAATTGACAGACGCAGGTCCATAGACTGTCTATGAATCAATTTCTTCGATGGTAAGTATATAATGCGGCCTCTCCACGTTGGCCCAGAATGTACCAATACAAGCGATTAAGAACGTGTAGATAGGCATATTCGTCTATAATTTCCCATGATGGAAGTCAACTACGTATACTACGGGGTATGACTGTTTCGCAATCATGGTTATAAATCATGGGCCAATGTGGAGAGGAGCCTATAAATCAGTTTCGTTTCGAGAATCGTCGTTTTCTACAAAACGTCTGTTATATCCACAGAAAACGATGATTTCCGATTGACATTAGCGACGTGGTTGTATATCACTACTATTAGAAGTAATTGTAAATAATGAACTAATTCTTAAGCAAAATTCCATCAATCAGTGCAGATTGGTCAATTGTATATTATGAACTTGTAAATAATCTAGTCAGTATTGCCAGCTTCTAATATTAAGGGAGTTAAATAAAAAACATAAATAAATCCCCATAGTTTTATTTAGTCAATCCACTTACCATGGCCTTTTCGACGATGGCTCGTCCAAGTGTAGAAGAGTCCATGGAAAATAGTATTACTTTAATTCATCACACGAATATTAAAATCTTAACATAACAATAAAAATGTTTACACCGTAACATAACTTAAATAGTCCATATTTTTGTAACATGAAAATAAAATAAATGCATATTATGCAATCAAATTATAGGCCTAAATGATACAATGATATAATAATCGTAATGTAAAATAGTGACAATCGACATTTACACTTCATTAACATTGGAATGTAAAACAACTGATAAAAGTTAAGCCAAAAGTGGCTGATACACAGCTTTTACAATAGAATCTTGAATTACTTTAAACCGTTAAAACCGTGCTGACATAGCAAAAATATGTAAAAACTGTGAGTGTGTTACACAATAATGTTGCTAGTGCCTAAACAGTAAGTTGAGAACAAACCTTATACTGATATAATATATAACAGACTGAGTGGTAGTCCGCTGGCCCTCACTAGCTAGATCTCCTGGCCTACCTTCTACTCTATCTGCCTGCCTAGCTTCGACTAAGCGACTTGTCACCTAAGCATTAAAAAATTACTTATATTAACGTTGTTCACTTGTTTGTTATGAGAAGCAATAATGTTAAAGAAGTCTGAGTAAGATTGAGTAGCCTATAAGATGTGTAAAGTGTAACCTGACTAAAATACATATTTCCCCTTGGCCTACACTTGGCATACATAACGTGAAGCTTTTTATTATTAAGGGGGAACTTAATATAAGCAAATAAATCAATAAAGCAGCTGAGCGTCTTAGTAAATTATTTGAATGTTCTATAAAAGTGTCTAACACTTAACTAACTGAAGTTGAACAAAAAGAAATGAGTCTTACTTCTTAGTTCTTAATAAGTTATTACGGTATTTAGTTTTTACATAAAACCAAGACTAGCGATAGTCACGTCAATGAACTACACGCATTTTGAGAAGGTACCTTTTCTGTAAATGTTTATTGGATAGTTTTTAAGCACAATGTGCTTTAATATTTCTTATTGGCAACTTTTTTTGCTAAAGTTACCAAAGCAAATTTTTACGATAGTTTAATCAGGTTGTTAATTTTTGTGTTGTAATATCTGTGCTAGTGTTTCTTAGTAAAATGATACGAACAAACTTAACTCATGTTACTGAACAATGCTTCTATAATTTCATCTTATAAAATCTTTTTATTATTTCTTATTTACGTGATATTTATATCACAGATACGAGTATTTTGTACCTAAGCTAATGTTAAGTGTAAGGTGTTTAAAACTTAAAAGTGAAGCTTGGGACGGAAAATTTTAGTAAACAAATAAATATGAGAAGAAATACTTACAAGACATTAGGTGTTTTTAGTACTGGCGTTGCCCAGTGCCAGCGCTGGGGCCACTCATATAGTTTTGCCCTCCGTTATTGCCGTACCCTGATCCACCTGAAATGAAATGAATTTAAATTAAGTTTTGCTTAAAATCTTGTGTACTTTTAGGTCAGACATAAAAATATGTACATGTTACATTATTATTAAAAAAAATAATAGCATTTTAGTTTTTACACATAATTATGTGTAAAATGTTATTAATTTTTTTTAATAATAATGTAACAAACCCCTTCATTATGCCTTTACGTGTAAACAGCTGAATCAATTTAGATAAAACTTGTATAAAAGAACTATTTTTTATCACAAAAGAATGCAGGTTATTTTGTTTCTGAAAGTAACAACTGTGTCCAACACACCTGCATTATAAGGTTGCGACCTCTGGTTATTATAGTTTTGTCTCATTGGACCTCCACCATAGTTCTGCTGGTAGCCACCTCCAAAGTCTCCTTGCACCCATCCACCCTGATTACCATATCCCTGGTTGTCCCAGCCCCCGGAGTTGTCCCATGGGCTCTGATTGTTCCATGCGCCTTGGTTACCATAACCTGAAAGAAATGTGGGAATTTATATTAGAGCATTTTTATACTTTACTAGCTGTCCCGGTGAACTTTGTGTGACTTAAGAGTTAAGACCCTTCCCTAGACTTCAAAGATTATTTTAAGACTACAATTAGCAGAATCGGTTGAACCATTATCGAGTTATAGCATTACTAACACAATTGAAAATCCATTTTTATATAGATAAATATATTGACTGTTCAAGATATCTGTAGACAGCCGGCTAGTTGGAGTGACGTCATCAAATAAGGTATATGGAAGATATTATATCCCACAGTAAAAATCAAATCATTTCAGGTACTTAAGTAAAAGAAATAAAAAACACAGTGGTACTATACAATGTCCATACTAACACAATCAAACTACTGGTTGATCAATGATAGTATTTTAAAAAGATAAAACCGACTTCAAATTTTTGTATGTAATTAAGAATTAAAATTCCCTATCTCAAAAATTACTGAACCGATTTTGATGAAACTTGTAGTATTATTCCCTAAGTTGAACAATACCTAGTACAATAAAAAAAGAATCACTAAAATCAGTCTTGTGGTTCCGGAGATATGCGTGCACAAACATAAAAACATACATACATTACACTTTTGAAATTTGGCACATTTGTTCAGAAGCTGTCATAGATTAACATATACAAAAACTGGGCAGTTCTGGAAATATTACATATATACGCGTCGAATTGATAACCTCTTTTTTTTGAAGTCGGTTAAAAATTGTAGCTCTTTAGCTTGACTAATAAAATATAAGGCTTAATTTACACCGCCGCCGTATCAATTGTGCCTTATGCGAGGAAATTAATCTTTCGATCACGGATACTTGGAAATCTATTGTTCTCGCAACCACATGTAGCCGCTTGGGAGTTGAAGTGTTAACACCAGATAATTATCAAGAATTGAGTATTTAAAAAAAAAATGATTTTTTAATGTATGTATTTTAAAACCTCATTATTAAAAATATTGATATTTAATGCAAAAACCTCAAAAAAATGTTTTTTCAATTAATTATAAGCAATTAAAATTTAAATTAAGTCACGTGATTTATAAATGTGCCATGAATCATGATTGAGATGTGACGTTAAAATGTTAAATACATTTGAATAGTGTGCGGCAATATTACCCTTATTTCGTTAATAATTAAGGTCAAAATTGTTTGCGCTAACTATAATATTATGCGCCCTGTACATAGCTAAAGTTCTATTAGATTAACATAATGACGTCACACGCGCTCGTGCCGGAGTGTCGGCGTGTCTTTGGTATTTACTATTTTTATTTTGAAATAACTTTTGAAATATTGCGAAAAACAAAAAAAAACAAATTTGTTTGTTATAAAACTTATATAATACGATCTTTCCATTTATCAAAAAAAAAAATAATGTTGAAATACTCAATTCAACGGAAGATACGCGTCCAATTTTTTGGCTCGTTTTTAATTTGAGTTATACTGTTGACATAAAGTTGTAAAAGTGCTATGTACAGTTATGTTGCAATAAGTTGCTTCCATTCCATTTTGTGCTGTTATAAATTGAGCCTAAAAGTAAAACTTTTGGGACACAAATCTTGTACCTGAATTGTCCCAATTCTGCTGGCCACGTCTGCCTCCCCAGCCGCCAGCACCACCTCCGCGGTCAGAGCGACGACCACCCCCACCACTCGCCATCTCAGTCTTAGACAGGGCCTTCTTAACATCCAGCTTATGACCTTTCACCTTGTGGTTGGGTTGTACTGTAAGTAAAAGTTTTAACCCGGCGTAAATGAGGTGAAATATTTTTACACCAGCTATGAGGTGGGTATGACATACCCGAAAACTGAACTGTCGATTTTGATAACTTTAGATGAATGTAGAATAATGCTTATAACTGTAATAATTAATTAACATGATACAAATAAATTATTACAATGAAACAACCACGTCCAATTATTTAAAAAAAGTATCTTTGTTGCTTTTAGTACAAAGTAGTATTTTTGCGCACCAACAAACTATATTTAGAAATTTGGACTGAAAATATAAAAATTTGACAAATTGAAATCAACATTGTAATTAAAATTAAACAATAAATCTCTCCCTTACTCATACTAATATTGCAAATACAAAAGCATCTGTCGGTTTGTATGTCTATCTGTTCTTATTCATGCCCAAACTACTGAACTTAATTTCAGCAAAACCTGCTGAAATTTGGTATGGAGATACTTTGTACCCCTGCGTAGCTAGCATACCGTCGTAGACAAACGAAAGAAACTAAATTTTGACAGTTTTACCGGAAAAACATTGGAGAAAAAGTTTCTTTCGTCTCTCGATTTCTTCCGCTTTTGAAAATCTATATGTCAAGCATGACAACCATTTTTATCCGCTTTTGACATTTAGTTTCTTGATTCTTTTTGTTTTTTAATATGGCACTTCGGCTATAAAACCATGGCTAGTGTCGAGTAAATGGCGGCAAATTCAAAATATCGATGTATAGCAACCCTGTCTATAGCCGGAATTATAGTTTTGATCTACAAAATACGAGTAATAAACTTCTTTATGTTTTATTATTCGTATTTCGTAGATCAAAACTATAATTTCGACTATAGATTGGGTTACTACAAGTCGTATTTTTGAATTTGCCGCCATTTACACGACACCGGCCATGGTTTTATAGCCGAAGTGCCATAATTAAAAAAAAGAGTCAAGAAACTAGCTGTCAAAATAGCCGTCGCTATAATGGTTGCTATGGAAAAGTTTCTTGTCTTTGTCCATTGAAACTCAAGTCGATGGGTGGCGCCATGCTCGGGAAAAAGATATGTAGACATGGGAAAGAAACTGCCATTACTTTCTTCCGAAGAATCGACTGGGGAAGGCCGTGCTACCTATGCAGGAAGGGACATATCATGATAGTTTTCATCTCAGAAATAGGTACGGTTCTTGCGCTATAAACGAATTTTGGCGCAACAGAGTTGCAGGCGTCATCTAGTGGAATATAGCTTTTCTGGATGTAAAATCAATTAACATGACAAAGGACAAGCCTAATTGACAAACAATATGATATTGTAGAATTTACAAACCAAAAAATAAAGAACCTTTGTTATTAAATGTAAAAAACCAAAAAATAACCGAAACACAAAATAGTGACACCGACTATGAGGTCGGGTATGACATACCCGCAATGTGTATGCGCACTCGTAGCTCACATCGCCAACGGCGCAATATTGTCATTGTCGCTTAAAATCACTCCTCGTACCACCCCCTCCAGCTACTGAGCCAACCAAGTTCCAGAAATTGCACAGTTGAGAAATATTAAGTGTTTTATAAACCGCCTGGTATGACATACCCGACCTCACTCACGCCGGGTTAATCACTTAAAATATTATGTCTAAGAATTCAGTGTACCACTTAGCACACAAGTAGCGTGTCTACTAATGATTAAGTAGTGGCAGATTATTAAAATATGCATAATAAATATCACACAAGTATATAATATAAATCCTTTGATCGCGGATTCTTGGAAATCTATTGTTATTCTATTGTTGTCGCTGTCACCGGTGCCCTTGTGGGGCTTTATGGGTTAATTAATTTTTTGTCGTGTGGACTTTGAATGTTTAAACAACAAGTACTCACAGCATACTCTATCTACAGGGTCATAGTCATCAAACTCAATAAATCCAAATCCCCTTTTCTTTCCAGTTTCTTTTTCTGTGACTATGCTCACAGACACAATATTTCCATATGATTCAAAATATTCTTTGAGGTCCTCTTCCTCAATGTCTTGTTTCAGTGCGCCAACAAACAATTTCTTCACCGTAGCACTCGCATCAGGTCTATTTATTTCATCCCTTGGCACAGCTCTTTTGGGTTCAACCACTCTGAAAAAATAATAATAGTACCCAATCTGAAGTTGAAATAATTTTGTTTCAATAAAATGACATTTTATCCTATACTAGCTGTCCCGGTGAACTTCGTGTCACTTTAAAACCTTCCCTGAACTTCTACGAAAATTCTAAGACTATAATCAGCCCAATCCGTTCAGCCGTTTTTGAGTTTTAGCGCGAATAACACATTTGAAAATCCATTTTTATATATAAGAAGAAGATTGTAAGTAACTTTAAATGTGCCTTTCTATATTTAGTATTTACCTTCCATCAATTTTATGTGGCCTATTCTTCTGTGCTTCATCCAGCATGTGGGCATGAGAGTATGTTATGAACCCAAAACCTCTCGATCTCTTCGTATGAGGATCTTTCATAACAACGACATCCACAATTTCTCCCCATTGTTCATAGAACTCCTTTAATGTTGTATCATTGGTTCTATAGTCTAATCCTCCAATGAATAGTTTTCTTAGATGCTCTGGTTCTTCCTGTAATTAAATATAGGTACATAAATATATGGATAATCTGTGCTCTGTTGACATCAGAAAAAATAAGCACAGTTAAGGTTGTAAAGGTGTAGAAAGCATAAAACTATATTATTATAGGTACTTCTCGTCAAGAGTCTTGATTACCTACGCACCTCACACCTGCTAAATCTGTACAACCCGGCAACGTACTACCCGTTTTTCGTACTATAATAGTTGCACAAATCACAATATAATAGACATAATAATATGAATGTGTGTAAAGTAATCAAACCTACTCTAAAGTTTAGATTTATATCGTAAAAATAACAAAAATGCCGGAAATATACATACGTAGTCACCGCCGCTGCTAGGTTTCATTTTGACTATCTATGAACAAAATCACCAAGTATTACAATTGTATGTATACAGATTTCTTCTGGGTAGATCGATTATGAAATTTGCACTCTTTCGGGTTACTAATTTGTAAAATAATCTTATTACAAATTGTTTCGGAATTTGGAAAAAAAGAGATTTTGTTTCACATTCACGAATCACGACGATTGTCATTTGTCATTTGTGTCACAGATCAACACAGACTACTTAGGGATACTACGTACAGATCAAGAACTATTTACTTCGTCGATTTGTGTTTGAAACAAAGATATAGGATAGGTATCTTTGGTTTGAAACCTTGTTTTGTTTGAAACCACAGATTATTATACGGATACGGTAGTAGATTATTGTTCAAATGTCAATGCTAGTGTTGTAACTTGTAACTTGTATCGGTTAGTTCGAAAAACCCCCGAGTCCCGAGTCCCAAACTATATAATAATTTGACGTAGTTAAGCAGAAAGGACTCAACCCACAAAATGGGCAAAATTGAGTTAAGTATACCATCGTACTCCTGAGGGTCGAATCTACCATGTAGTGAAAGCCCCATTTTTAAAATATACACCGAAATTACTTTTTTACCCCCTCGATTGACTCAACCCACAGTATGAAGAGAACTCTAAATAGCTGAACGAACTCAGTCCACTTGAGTCTTTTCTGAGTAATGATATTTCTATGAGTATTGCCTTAAAGTTGATTAATTAGAATTGACTCAAACCGTTTGGATCATTTCTAATAATTTAGATTGGATTGGAAATATCATTCTATCAAATAACTAAAACGACTCAAACAGGTTGGGACGTTTCTGTGTTAAAATTTAAAAACATTGAAAACCACGCAAGAATTCAAGACGTGAGTGGAAGAATAAGGGCCCCCGCGCACGAGCAACTTAGTTGCATGGCGATTTATTTGTCTCTTGATCAAGTCTAGGAGCTAGTATGGAAGTGCGCGCACGTAGCGACGCGACGCGACGCAACTCTGTGCAACTTTTTTAGTTGCAACGCAACTGTCTCCTTCCCTATTGGTTTCTATGCAAGTGCGCGCACAGGCAACAATAAAGTCGCCGACCGGCCCAGTGTTGCCAGATCAGGGGATTTCCCCCTAGATTTAGGGAGCTTTCGTCCAAGATAGGGGCAAAATAGAGGCAAAATATCGGGTTTTCCCCTAGATTTTCATGAACGAGGCCAGGTCGTAAGATTCTGCACAGTTCATCAAAACTTTCGACACTCATTCTAAAGAAAACGTAAAATTTTTCTGGGTATGCTCTCAATTTCATAAACACAGTATGAAATTTCCCAAGAGTCAGGCGATCGCTCCATAATGGATGCACCCAATATTCTATTTTGCGACGCTTTCTTCGGTTTTTTATTGCGAGTGCAACAACCACAGCCGTCTCGACCAAATCCATGTTGATGACTGTCTAGAAAAATCGGAAAAAAGTTGCGTTGCTGTCGCTCTCGTGCGCGCACCCCTGCGACATGGCCGCAATTTTTTCGAAAGAGACAAATAAATCGCCGTGCAACTAAGTTGCTCGTGCGCGGGGGCCCTAAGGTAACATGAAAAAACTTTCCGTTTTTTTTTTTTTGCTAAAATGAAGGCATTAGGGCCGGAAAAATTATTTGAAATAGAAAAACGATGAAGTATATGTGTAGCCAGATATATAAGCTAGGATATGAAGTAGATAAGTTACAAGTTTTATTCAAATAATTAGGGAAAAAATGAGGTATTGTCCGTGTGTTTCGAAATGTTACTTGTTCGATTTTTCTACTCACCACATCAAGCCCCGTAAGGCCCATATGGGCCGCGAGAACAAAAGATTTCTAGGAATTGGCGATCGACGGATTAATTTGCGTCATCGTTTAAGTCAAGATGGAGGGTGGGTCCATAACCATCAACATCCTCTTTGATATTGGCGTGTCCCTTGAGATTACTATAGAATGCATGTCTATCAGCTTCAGGTATTAAACTGAACATTGATTGGAAGTCGTCAAGTTTTGCCTGAGGAATTAGTTTACCATGGGGCCAAAGAATTTCAAAATCTTCTTCGGCAAAGTGCATTATAGCACCCTTGTTTTTTTTTCGTCAAATCTAGCTTTTGAGTAGTTATCTCCAGTCTCTGATATATCATTTTTATTAAAAATGGTTCTTCTTTTATTAATAAAATATTTTTAGTTTTAAGCCAATTCACTTTATCTTTGTTTGTACATATTTTGCAGTTCACTATTTTTTTTTCTATTTTCTTTGTACTCAAAAAATCTTGAGTTGAACGTGACAACGTATAACGTTGTCACGTTCAACTATCCTTAACCCCTTAACTTTCGCTTCCGAATCTCTATAAATAGAAACAAACTTAGTGTCACCTCACTACCAACTTCGAGTAGCAAGATATCGACAATTGCAGCAATTACGTCAGCGTCTTGTTGGCCCAGCGGGACAAGCTAGATATCACAGCGCCAAGTTCCAGGATCGCGTCCACGCGGCGGCAATACTTAACTTTTCGCTTTCTTTAAAAAACATGTAAATGTTCTATTATGTATACTTCTATACTAATATTATATATTATAATATTATAAAGCGGAAGAGTTTGTTTGTTTAAACGCGCTAATCTCAGAAACTACTGATCCGATTTAAAAAAATCTTTCAGTGTTAGATAGCCCCTTTGTAGAAGAAGGCTATAGGCTATATTTTGTCACGCCAAAACTAATAGAAGCTAAGAAATTGAGGAAAATGTGGAAAAAACGGAACGGGAATATATTTGAAAGGGCTTATTTGAACGCGCTAATCTCAGGAACTACTAGTCCGATTTGAAAAATTCTTTCAGTATTAGACAGTTCATTTATTGAGAAAGGCTATAGGCTATATTTTATTATGATACAACCAATAGGCGCGAAGAAATAGTGGAAAATGTGGAAAAAACGGGAGGAAATTATTAGAAAGGACTTATTTGAACGCGCTAATCTCAGGAACTGCTAGTCTAATTAGAAAAATTCTTACAATGTTAAATAGTCCATTTATCGAGGAAGGCTATAGGCTATATTTTATCACGCTGAAACTAATAGAAGCGAAGAAATAGAGGAAAATGTGAAAAAAACGGGCTAAATTATTTGAAAGGGCTTATTTGAACGCGCTAATCTCAGGAACTACGTCGGTCGGATTTGAAAAATTCTTTCAGTGTTAGATAGCCCATTTGTCGACAAAGGCTATAGGCTATATTTTATTACGCCACAACTAGTAGAAGTGAAAAAAAAAAGAAGAAAATGTGGAAGAAACGGAGATCTTAAGAAACTACTGGAGCAATTTTTATGTAATTTGGCACACATGAAGAATAGACCACGTGAAAGGACCCAGGTTTCTTTTTTTGTGGAAAAATGTACGGTTTCGTTGACATTCCTAAGCCGCGCGGAACATCTATCATATCATTAAAGAAGTGACATACTTTTATGATATGATAGATGTTCCGCGCGGCTTCGCCCGCATAATTTAGGAATGTCAAGGAAACCGTACATTTTTCCACAAAAAAGAAACCTGTGTTCTTTCACGTGGTCTATTCTTCATGTGTGTCAAATTGCATAAAAATTGCTACAGTAGTTTCTTAAGATCTCCGTTTTTTCCACATTTTCCTCTATTTCTTCGCTTCTATTAGTTGTGGCGTAATAAAATATAGCCTATAGCCTTTCTCTATAAATGGGATATCTAACACTGAAAGAATTTTTCAAATCCGACCAGTAGTTCCTGAGATTAGCGCGTTCAAATAAGCCCTTTCAAATATAGTTCCGTTCCGTTTTTTCCATATTTTCCTCTATTTCTTCGCTTCTATTAGTCTTATCGTGATAAAGTATAGCCTATAGCCTTCCTCGATAAATGGGCTATCTAACTCTGAAAGAATTTTTTTTATCGGATCAGTAGTTCCTGAGATTAGCGCGTTCAAACAAACAAACTCTTCCGCTTTATAATATTAGTATAGATAGCAGCTGTCCACGCAGACGCATCGCTCACTCAAGTAGGACTTAGGATGTCGAACGCTGCCGAACGCAAAGGCCGATATTTATCGAAAAAGGCTATAAGCTATATTTTTATCACGCTAAGACTAATAGGAGCCAAGAAACAGAGGAAAATGTGAAAAAAACGGAGGAATTTATTTGAAAGGGCTTATCTCATGAACTACTGGAGCAATTTTTCTGTTATTTGGCACACATAAGAAGTAGACCACGTGGAAGATCATAGGCTATTTTTGGTGGACTAATTTGTCTGAAATTTCTAATTTACGCAGGCAAAGCCGCGCGGAATGTCTAGTTTAAAGATAAAATTTTATTGCTTTTTGCAGTAATAAATGTGATTCCTTCGATCGATAAATCGATAAATTTCGTTTGACGTAAAATACTTACGACTTCAACAGAAATCAAATTGTATATACATCTATACTTCTATATATATAAAAGAAAGTTGTGTTAGTTACGCCACTTATAACTCAAGAACGGATAGACCGATTTGGCTGAAAGTTGGTGGAGAGGTAGCTTAGAACCAGGAATAGGACATAGGATACATTTTGTCCCGGAAAAATGCACGGTTCCCGCACAATAAACTTTTATGATTTTCGCCTAAACTATTCAATCTATTTTGATGAAATTCGGTATGGAGATACTTTGAGTCTCGGGAAAGGACAAGGGATACTTTTTGTCCCGGAAAATGTACGGTTCCTTCATAATACACTTTTATGATTTTCGCTTAAACAATTTATTAATCTATTTTGAAGGAATTTGGCATGAAGATACTAATTTTAATCTATTGTTTTCTTAATTATACCAATTCGAATTAAATAATCATCGTTAAGACGGGACAACGTCTGTCGGGTCAGCTAGTTATATTATAAAGCGGAAGAGTTTGTTTGTTTGAACGCGCTAATTTCAGGAACTACTGGTCCGATTTGAAAAATTCTTTCAGTGTTAGATAGTCCATTTATCTAGAAAGGCTAAATGCTACATTTTTTATCACGCTACAACTAATAGGAACGAATAAATAGAGTGAAATGTGGAAAAAACGGGGGAAATTATTTGAAAGGGCTAATCTCACGAATTACTGGAGCAATTTTTCTGTTTTTTTGGCACAGATAACAGTTACTAAACCACGTAAACGATCATAGGCTATTTTTGTGAACTAATTTGTTTGTGAAATATCTAATTTACGCGGGCGAAGCCGCACGGAACGTCTAGTGAGAAATAAAGTATTATTCCGACCTTATTACAACTTTTGAAGGCGTTTCGGTTGATTGTATTCTGGTATCTGAATCGTGGCTCAAACCCTCTCTCCCGTCGGCACTGTATCCTCTTCAAGACTTTACTTTAATACGCAACGATCGATGCGATGGTAGAGGCGGGGGTGTGTGCATTTATGTCAGGAAGGGCATCTCGTGCAAAATAGTATCCCAATCTCCTAATACTAATCGTGGTCAGCTAGAATATATTTTGCTCGAGATTGTGGTCTCCCACAGCAAAGTTCTTTTAGGTGTGTTGTACAGTCCTTCCTCTGCGGTCAACTATTTTGATACTCTTGATGAGTTAATGAGCAGTCATTACACTCATTATGAGCATGTAATCATCATGGGTGATTTTAACACTTGTTTGTTGAAGAAGAACCACAGAGCACTTAAGCTCCAAAATTTGATTGCTTCTTTAAACATGCATATATTACCCCTATCTCCTACACATTTTCCTGTCAACTCCGATCCGTCTCTCCTCGACCTCATGTTGATCTCCCAACCCTCCAAAGTTGTCACCTACGGTCAATTAACTGCTCCCTTTTCATATCACGATCTCCTATATATGTCTTATAAGTTACGTCATCCAAAAAAAAGAGCCAAAACAATCATGCAACGCAGCATCTCCAGAATTGATATCAACTCCTTAAGGCAAGACTTTAGTTTAGTTGACTGGTATCCTATCTATGAGGCATCATCTGTTGACAGTAAAGTTGATATTCTTAACTCGACTATTACTAATATCTTCGACAGACATGCTCCTCTTAAACCTATTCGCGTGAAACGTTTACCAGCACCGTGGATAACAACTGAACTGAAAAACTTAATGTCCAAACGCAACAAAGCCAAGTCAAAATGTAAACGTTTTCCTACTGAAACAAACATTAAAATATATAAAAATCTGCGTAACACATGCAACAGAATGTGTAGGGATGCTAAACGTTGCTACATTTTTAAATCTGTAGAAAACTTATCCCAGGCTCAATTGTGGAACTTTCTTGGTCGGCTTGGTGTGGGCAAAGCTAGTATGGATCTATCTCCTACCATAAATATTGACGATCTTAATAAACACTTTGCCAAACCACCTCTGCTCCTATCCAACACCAATAAATCTGCTTGCCTTAACTCTCTCCAAAATAAATCGCCTCCTTTGCATGATGCCTTCACTATAAGTAACATTGCGGAAAGTCAGGTTCTTACTAGTCTTCGCTCTATCTCTTCTAAGGCGTTTGGTTGTGATGGCCTTAGTAGGGACATGGTATTGCCAATCGCTGATCTGCTGTCTCCTATCATAACCCACATTCTTAATTATTCCATCACCTCAGGTTCCTTTCCGTCTATTTGGAAACATGCTAATATAATACCACTTCCTAAAACCTCCAATCCCACTTCACATTCCGATTTCCGGCCCATCTCCATTCTACCTGTAATATCCAAGGTCCTAGAGCAAGCGGTGGCCAAACAGTTATCTGACTTTCTAAACACAAACCAGATTTTGAGTCAATATCAATCTGGATTTCGTCCAGGTCATAGCACTACCACAGCGCTGTTAAAGGTAAGTGATGACATCAGACTCGCAATGGATAACAAAATGTTAACGATTTTGGTCTTACTGGATTTTAGTTGCGCTTTTAACTCGGTAGATCACGACATTTTGTTAGCCATACTGAAATCCATTGGTGTTTCTCCATCTGCAATCACATGGTTTGGCTCATACCTAAGAGGACGTAAACAGCGTATATCCACTCCAGAAAGATGCTCTGAATGGATTAATATATTAGCTGGGGTCCCGCAGGGAGGGGTTTTGTCTCCATTGCTCTTTGCTATCTTTATAAATGAGGTAACTAAATTATTATCCTCTGCTTATCACCTATATGCAGATGACCTACAAATTTATAGGCATTTCACTTTTGACAATATTGAGCTCGTGATTGGCTCGATTAACACCGATCTTTTGAAGATTGAAAATTGGGCCAACACATTTGGTCTACTTGTTAACCCGAGTAAATCGCGCGCTCTTTTAATTGGCAGCAGGCAAATGCGATCGAGGATTGATTTTAAGTCTATATCGAAGATCACTTACAGTGGCAGCGTGCTGGAGTATAGTGACAAAGCTAAAAATCTTGGAGTGGTTTTTGACTGCCACCTATCCTGGTCGCCACATATTAACGAAGTCAGCAAGAAACTTCACCACTCATTGTATGCGCTGAAGAGGCTGCAAAATTTTCTTCCCATTCCTACAAAAGTGCTGTTAGCGCAATCCTTACTTCACGCTGACGTGTGTTATTTAGATGTAACTGAAGAGCTTCTCAACAAACTCGAACGGCTCCAAAACTCGTGCATTCGGTTTATATATGGATTGCGCAAATTCGACCATATATCCGAGTTTCGTAGTAAGTTGCAGTGGCTTCCTATCCGCAGTCGGCGAGATTTGCATATTTTAATGTCACTTTTTAAAATACTTAAACTCTCATCGTCTCCTGCGTATTTATTTGACCGATTCTCTTATACTGCTCCAAGTGATAGGCCTGCACGCTCGTGCCATCAAAGGAAGGTATTAGACACTCCGTGGTACAACACAATTTTTTATGAACACTCATTTACAGTTAGAGCTGCCCAGTTATGGAATGCTCTGCCTGAAGATATTCAGCAGAGTCCAACAGTGGGCATCTTCAAAACAAGATTGAAGAGTCACTTTATGTCATCTATGAACATAAATAATATATAATTAGTCTATGTAGGTTTATTTATTAATGTTATATATTTATTTATATTAAAATATAGTTTAGTCGTATAATATGTAATATTTTATATTATTATACATCAATAGATATAATATCTTTGTAAATATTATTTGTTAATAGTATGATGCTATTTTATGTAAGTAACTTATTTTTAGTGCATGTTTAGTTTCATTAAGTTTTAATTATTCTCTTGTGTATCTATCTGTAACGTCTCTACATTTCTCAATGTCTTGTGGTAGGTCTGCTGGCAGAGATCTCTTCTAGAGATAAGCACACCGATGTACTCTATTAATGTATTGTGTATATTAAGCTAGTTTTAAAAAAAATGTACATAAAGAATAAATAAATAAAATAAATAAATTTTTGCGTACTTTATTATTAATATAAAGTACAGAGTACAATTACCTTAAATAACGTACAATACTTTATTATAAAGTACGGTTGGCAACCTTAATTGATAATCAATACCTTACCGATAAGATATGAAATAATTAATTTTATAAAATTTCCATGTTGCAATGAATATTGAAATCGATAATTTACTGTGATAATTTGTGTCGAATCATTGTAAACTCGATCCGCGATCGTACAATAATGGGTCGTTTTCCTTTATCATCTCCACCAGACGGCGCGACGGTAGACACTTCTAGATTTTCTATTGGTTCCACACGGATCTGAAATTATCTGCAGGTTGGCATCACTGACTACATATTGGTTGTGTTTCTAAAAAATATCAGTGTACTGTCAAGTATGACATAAATCAAAATATCTTAAACCTAAGCGATCATTAGCCTAAGCTATTAGGCCACTATACTGGTAATAGTTTAGGAACACGCTGTTAAAATAAAAACTTGTCAAAGTGACAACTGACAACTGAACGGCCTTGTGGCGGCCATGTCACTTTGGAACTTCTTCTACTTTTTATTGTTGGTGTGGTTTTTATTATTTTTCTCCCAAATCGTGTTATTTGGGTTTTTTATGTTTATTATTGGTAAAATAATTGCCATTATATATCCGCTATCGTGCTTGTGCACGTAAGATGTTGTCAGAACCAAAATTTATAATTCCTGTGACATTTGGTGTGAATAACGATAAATAGGGCTATTTCTTCCGTGAGCTTTAATAAAACATCGTTATAATAACTTTATTATCCTATTCATTGGAATATCATTGTGTCTTTTTCAAATTGAAATGTATCAAGTTTTACATTCTTTTGCCCAGTTTTGTAGTTATTGTTGATGGCATTCCCTGGTATTACCGATAGTTGTCTACCCATACGCCATCTAGTTACTAAAATGGAAGCTGTTTGACAATAAAATTAAAAAAATAAGAAAATGCCCCATTCGTTCAGGTGGACGCAAGTTCCGAACAAAAGAAAATTGGGTTCCAAATTTAAACGTAGCAACTGTACCCAATCACCTAATCTGTGCTTGATTTGTGCAAGGTCGACTGTGATTGGCTGATAAAAAAGCCCATAAAGAATATAAACTACATGAGAAAAAAGACGAAGAAGGAATTTAAAACTCAAAGTTCGATTTTCATTTTGTGAAAATTATTTGTAGCAACTCATACAAAAATTGTAAATTAAGTGGATTAATTATTGAAAAACGAAAGGTAAGCCATTGTAAAATGTAAATGTAACCGTAAATTGATAAATTGAAGCAAAACATAACTATGTCATACCATGTTTTAATACAAAGTATTATTTGCATATTTGTACATTAATTTACAACTTAAACGAAACTATATACGAAAAAGATAGATTATTATTTCATATAAAATATTATAATGTATATCAGTATGCAGTTAATTTAGAAAATGTTGAAATGTGTATATTGTTTTATTGTAATAATACATGAGGTTATATTAACTATCCTTTAATAATTTATGTGAACTGTATGGAAATGTAGTAAATGAAAAATGTTTAATTAATTTCAGATTTTTAGGTCCCTATACTAGTTTTCAACATTTTAGTCTGCAAGCAATAGCTGTTAGTTAAGGAGATTTTAGGAGAAGGAAGGTATGGGATTATGAGTGGTACGGCCACCAAGGAAAAATCCTCTGATCAAGTGAGGTGGTATGCAGCTGGCCTGAGCCCGCGTGATAGATTTCAGCTGTCGTATACAGGGTGTAACAGAACAAAGTAATGATACTTAAGTGTGTATATATAAAGGTGCGCGTCCACTGGATCGGAATCGGAGCGTAGGTACGCAGCGGACGGATTTGTTGCTTTGTATGTATGGTACTGAACTACTGACTACTGTGAACTGCACTAGAAGTACTGGAACGTCATTCTGCGCCTGACAAATATATGACGACACGACGCGCCGTCCGCACCGTCGCGTACGTCCCGAATCCGACCTGGTGGACGCGCAGCTTTAATCCCCTCCCTATATAGAGTTTACTGTATAAGCCAATCAAGTAGTTAGTAGAGTAGCATAGACAGCTATTCTATTATATTTTATAAATAAAACTCATAAAACTGTACTGTAATATTATAATACTGAATAATAGAAATCAACAAAAGCTTGTGGATTAAATCTGTTTTATTGTTTAATTTACCTTATAAGCTTATTTATTTAGCTATGCACAATATTTTATAATGAAATAAAACATTTATTTGAGCTCATTTCTTTTTTTTTTTTGGTATGTTTAGAGTGAAAGGTTTTGCACTTAAAAATTTTAACTTCAGTTTCAAATTAAAAAAATAATAAATAATTTTAATTTTTTTTCTTCTAAGTCCGACCTCTTGTTACGTAGTATACAGTTTACATTCTACAAATATATACTAGTAATCTGTGGTTTACATCCTCTTTGCATTCGTTGTGCATCACTAGTGGACGCCATGCGCTGTGCGCATAGATAGAGTAATTGTCAAAATTCAAGTTGACAGTTGCCACTTGACGAATGACGCGAACGCCGAACGACATTTTCTTTTTGGCGTGGCAGTTGGCAAGAGAAGTCGTGTAGCAAACTTTATATTTTTAGTGTTAGTAATTTGTAGAATTTATTAAATTTTATAAAAATGAGGCCGCAAAATGGTGACGATGGCTATGTAAGTATCTATTTGTTTATTAAATCTAGTTCTAGATGAAGCTGATCTTGTTGAACAGGGGAAGGTCAATGTTCTTTAGGTTATTTGTAAATGCGCATTTCGTGTTGTTTTTCTATCCGTGAATAAAGCCCTAAAATTTGAAGAACGTTATCTTCATTCTAAACTTGAATATGCGTCCCGGGCATTTTACATCGATAACTTGCAAGTTGCAGCTGTGAATAGAGAAAGGTGCCGCGGCTTGGTAGCCGCCATTTTGTTGACGTTTTGCCCTACTTTTAGGACGAGCCGGAGGTTCACCGTAAGATTTTTATCGGAGGATTGAATTATCGTACGAATGATGATTCGCTGAAGGAGCATTTCGAGAAATGGGGGGAAATCGTCGACGTGGTGGTAATGAAAGATCCCAAGACCAAGCGGTCGCGTGGTTTTGGTTTCATTACCTATTCCAAGGCTCACATGGTAGACGACGCTCAGAACAACAGGCCTCATCGCATCGACGGACGGTAAGTTAGATTGCGTTTTAAATATTGTGTGCAGTTTAGCTATTTAATATATGAATGCGTTTTGATGGCTTTCATATTGTTTTGCACTGCAAATAGCGAGCGTCCCCGCTTGGTGAATATCACGCGTCATTACCTACACGTGGCATTTTCCGTGGGGTCAACAAACTTATTCACTGTTATAACACTTGCCCAATTTCCTGAAACCAATAGCATGTCTTATTGTTTTGTTTACCGCATATTAATTTTTTGAATTGTTTGCTGCACGTGTTTTTTTTGCTGCACGTTTTTATTGAATTAACCTTCTTTGTGATGTAGATTGAAAATTAATATTTTGTATGACATTAATTTTAGTTATGGACCCAAGAATGATTATACTTAATATAAATGATCATTGTAATATTTCAGTGTCGTTGAAACTAAACGAGCTGTTGCCAGACAAGATATCAAAAACCCGGAGGCCGGTGCAACAGTCAAGAAATTGTTCATCGGAGGAATCAAAGATGATCATGACGAGGAACAACTTCGCGAATATTTCTCAGCTTATGGCAATGTTCAAAATGTCAGCATCGTTACAGACAAGGCCACCGGCAAAAAGCGAGGATTTGGCTTTGTTGAATTCGATGACTATGATCCTGTTGATAAAGTTTGCTGTAAGTTATTATTTTTTTTAATATCCCAGATCCCACAGCTTTGCCCCAGATCTGGATCTGTATTCAAACCTGGCTTCTCTGACTGTGGAGAGTAAAACCATAACATAAGCTATACTTGGCTATTATTTCATAAGTAGATCAAGTACGCAAGTTACGGGACACAATTTAAGTATACACAAATGAAACACAATATTACTTGCACTTTTTCCACTATATTCATAAATTACAATTTAAATACTTTAAACGAACTAATTCATCATCAGGTGTTTATATTTAATCTAAGTAGCAATTTGTATAATGCACATCTTCTAAAACCAATGATAAGGTTTTAACTTTCTTTTTGGCTTTACAGTAAATGCGCCTCACAAAATTGGTGGTAAACAATTGGACGTTAAAAAAGCCCTTCCCAAGGATGGTTCAGACCAGAGAGGAGGAAGACAGGGTGGTGGAAGGAATGACAGCTGGGGAGGCGGTGGTGGTGGTATGTATTATTTATTTTTAAATATTAATTGCCTAATTGTTACAGTTATGTTGTCATTTTAGTGATTTAGAATACTCTACAGGTGGCTACGGCAACAACCAAGGCGGATGGAACAACTCTAATCCTTGGGATAACAACCAGGGAGGAGGTTGGGGTGGTAGCCAAGGGGGGGGTGGTTACGGAGGCGGTAACCAGAGAGGAGGAGGTGGTGGTGGCGGATGGGGCAATCAGGACTTTGGCAATTATAACCAACAGAGTTACAGCGGGGGCCCAACTCGTAACCAACAATATGGCAATAGCAGATCAGCTCCCTACAATGTGAATCAGGGAGGTGGCGGCGGCGGCGGCGGTGGCTACAGCGGTGGCAACTATGGGGGTGGACAGGGCAGAGGGGGCAGATTCTAAGTCCCTGAGGTATGTATCATTCAATACTAAGCTTCATTTTTCTTACATACATTACATCACAACATTAATGTCTGTCTTTACAACATTTAGGTTGATGAGACACCATTTAACTATCTAGGTATTTTGAGCACTACATAGCATTAATTTTGAGTACCAAATATGTTAGTGACCTGTTAGTTCTGATAGTTAATGCTATGAAGGTAGCGTTTTTAGTATTTTGTGTATCTTTATATGTCTTATAAAAGGTTTTTTTAATCTCTAGGTTTCGTGCTAAGTACACTAGTAGTGCAGAGTATATCGTGCTAGTGTAGGCAGTACGCTCCGGAGCACTAGTTACATCATGGTCTACAATCGGAGACCAACTAGGAGAAGCCGTCAGGAAAAACGTCTTAGTTCATCTCTTAGAAAATTTATCATAATAGATTAGTTACGAATAAGTACTGATATTTTAAGATGGTCTGCTATTTATTGTTGTACTTAGGTACAGTCTACAGACACTATGTTTAAGAAATAGTTTGTGAAAGTAATCTTTTCTACGGTATATAAGTACAACTTAGGTTAACTTTAAGAGATTTTGCATTAGAAGCTAGATGAAAGATAAAATGTGACATTTACTTTATAATATGTATAGATCATGACTCATAAAATCCCCTGACTAACTCAGTATTAAGTTCTCAAATGTTATGGATTTGTATAGGATTAAATTTGAATATTTAGGTTTAATGTGAAATAAATTTTTTAATATCAAACTGATATTTAGATATAGTCATTCAATACTTTCCTTATGTAAATAATCCGATCCCTTTCTTACATTTTTTTTTGTATTGAAGATGATTATGCCTTGTTTTGAAATAGCGCTGGTAAAGTCTTAAATAATTGTAGTGTTATCATTTTATCAAATTTATAAAGCAGCCAAAAATTAAACTAGCTGCTGCTAAATATAAATTTTATAACATTTCACTGTGGTGCAATAAAATTATTATAAAATAATTACCTAAACCTTACTTTTAAAAGTTGGCATATTGTGTACCTACCTAGTCATTTCTAAAATAAATTTGTTTTTTTGAACCTGAATAGGCATTTATGGCATAGACATTTGGGTCTCTCATTTAGGTAAAGGAGTATATCGCCAATCTATGCGGAATTTGAGGGTTAAGTAAGTATTTAGGTAGGTAAAGTAGTTTTTTTTGGCTATCAGGAAGGATCTAAAACTCAAATCCTAGACATTGCGAAGGTATGATCCTGTCGATAATAGCATAATAATATCATCGAATAGTTATAAATATATTCTCCTATCCTATAATGTGTAATTTTACCCGAGCGCGGATCTCTGGTTTCCCATGCGGTTGACAACGTGATCCTGCCTCCTGGCCAGGCGCGTGTTGCCCGCATATAAAAAATTCTTTATTCGATAGAAAAAATCCTTTGAAATAAAAATTAGGATGCGGGAAACTTGCACGCGGATTAGATCTGCGTGTAAGCGATAACGCGCATGACAGGAAAAACTCCCTCGTAGTTCTATAAAGTTCTATACGACTAGAGCTGACGAGTACATAGCGTCGAATATTATTTTACTTGTTAGAAAGTTATGCCTATATGAGGCTAGTCGGGACTTAGGAGGTTATTCCTAGAAAGGGCGATGATGGTTGCTACAAAAGAATTAGGTTGGTTATGACTTATGTGTGTGTAACTATATACCTAGTTCTGTTCTGGTAGTATAACCTCCCTGGAAATTAGTCTTAGCTACAGAAGAATATATGAAATGTCTTTGTCCAACTTGTTTTGTTTTGCTCTCGCGTAGAGTATCTTTACCGAGTTGCCAATATTTCCCTAAAAAGGTCCTTGCATGATAATTATGGTACACTAGGCCGAAGAGGAGAATCAGGATAGAATCCAGTTGTTTGCGGCTGCACTACTTTATAATAGGTAATTAATTTGACTAGTAGGTATGATTAATTGTAGATAAAATTGTAGCTTCAGTACCTATCATAGTTTTGGTTAGTAGGTTCTTGTTAATTTGAAAATTTAGAGCTTTTAATTAAAGGTCTGTCAGGGCTACATCATACACAGAGTACAGACTAACCATTACAATCTCAACTAACTGATCATTGATTAACAAACTTTCATTCTACATTTTTTAATATTATAAAGCCTAATATTATTTCTAACTATAAAATTACAGATGATTACTGCTCAATTTGTATACCTACTAACATTTTAACTGACTGACTAAATAAAATTCATACAGGGTGTAATTATTAAACCTTCCTGCCAAATTTTGATATATTCATCCTTGTTAAAAATAAAAATACACGTATTTTTTCTTTTATAATCTACTAAATGTTGTGAAGTAATTAAACAACTTCAGGGTGTAAATTATGATGGGCTAATTTGAAGAATTTAGGTCTAATACAAATAGGATATTATAGGAAATAATAACACCTATTAACTCCGATCCACACATTTCCAATATTAGACCTAAATTCTTCAAATTAGCCCATCATAATTTACACCCTGAAGTAGTTCAATTACTTCACAACGATGATGTTGATGATGTTATAGAAGCAAAAGTAATGTTTGTAGAGTCTCAAAACATTTCAGACCCTCTTGTTATGATATAGCATTTTCTTTAACTAAACAGACGTTTAATCCTGCTAACAAGTCCTCTAAGTAACAAATCATTCCTAAAAAAGGTCTTAACTTTGTAAAAATAATGAATAAAATAAAATTAAAATGTTCAACAAAAACCAGTTTTATAGTATTTTATGGGATATATTTTTACTCTTAGATGATATAGTTAAATGTAAAAATACAAAAGAAGTAAACCATTATGAAAAACATTCCATTCTTTGTAAAAAAACGCGTTTTCATATGTATTTTTTAAACTTCATTTTCTTGCGCGGCCGCACTCTGCGGGACCAAATAAAATTATTTATATATTCCTTGTCACCTTATCTAATACGCTTATGCCTCAAAACACCCCGCAAACTACGGCAGTTGAAGAAAAAAAATAAAATGTGTTTTTCTCCATACAATTTTTTTTATTTATTTTATATCTTGAAAAATATAAGCTTTTCGAAGAATTGTGCAAAAGTAAAAGTTGTTTGAAATGTTGTTTTCTATCACAGAAAAAAAAAATCAAGTCGAAATTCTGACTTCGGGGTCTATGTCCACGAATTTTGGAGTTGGAACCACTGTGCGACGCGTCGCCCGCGCATAATGTGCCCCAGCGCGCGCGCCTCCCCCCGCGTCACCCCCTCATATCCGCCGCCGCGAGTGACCGTTCTGCAACGATTTTAAATGGGATAAAATATGTCATTAGTTCATTACAAAAAAAAAAAATAACACCCAACTTTTTTTGGTTAAATGGACTCTCCTAATGATACCTAAGTCCTGGAAATTTGGCAGGAAGGTTTAATTGCACCTGTATATAACAATGGTTAACGTTTACCGCGAAACGTTCGCAAACCCACACCGCGAAATTAATCAATAGATTTATTTCGCGGTGTGGGTTTGAGAACTGAAATCGCAACATTTTCTTTGGGCATCGCGCTCTCGTGTAACCAAGATACTAAGTATATAGATACCAAAGTTATGTTCAAATCTGTTCAGTAGTTTTCGTATAAAATGTTTTTAGAAGACATAAAATAATATTATCATTTTGTACCTGTTCCCAAACTGCTATTACAGTCTCTTAATTCAGTCAGCTATTAATAGGCTTTAGATAGCTATAAGTTACTATCAACCATGAATCTAGATATCTTATTTGGAATTTTATTTATATACCACACTATCTAATGCTGTTTTTTTTTGTTTTCATATTTTATACATCCCGAGTTCCGCCTAGATCTGCTATGTTTGAAATACAAACGGGTAAGTACTCTTGCTTTTGGTATACCTACATATTGCTACAATGTTTTGTTTTTTGGTTTTTCAATAAAGGTTTACAAATAATTAATACTTTTATTATCTGCATCCTACACAAGCCCTTTTACCTGACTCCATACTACGACTGGCTCTCATGGTGTATGATACTAATACAAAACTAGATACCCGCAACTCCGTTGCGGCAAAATTCAAAGTTTCTCCGTACCAAGTTTCAGCAAAATCGGTTCAGCGGTCTCGGCGTCAAGTTAATAGGTGTGTGGAAACAGGCCTTGTACCATGAAACTGTTTTGAGACTCAAATAATCGGACGAGAATGCTGCGTCCTACTCTAACATACGTGAAATGACGTTGTTAGAGCAGGACGCGGCATTCTCGTCCGAATGTTTGAGTCTCAAAACAGTTTCGTAGTAGGCCTACTGAAACGGAACGGTGGCCTAAAATCCAAATGGCCGGTCAATACTCTAAAACAGCTATCCCCAACCTGCGGGCCTTTGAAGAACGTTATTTTTTAACCCTAAATCGTTGTGAGTTGTGACCCGCGACACCCAGACTAAAACACGTTTGTGGCCCGTATGAATAAAACCACTGCTCTAAAACGTACATAATACCTACGTACATTTGGTTGAAAGCTAGCAACACAGCGTAATAAACTATAATCTGTCAAGAAAGTGAAGAAATTAAAAAGTGGCAACATCGTAGTGTCATCCCTTTTTTCTTAGATTGATTTGAAAGGGATGACACTACGATGTTGCCACTTTTTAATTTCTTCACTTTCTTGACAGACTAGCTCTAAAGTCTAAACTCTAAACGCTCGTATTGCGTTGACTGGGGCGTCTCGTACGCCATCTTATGTAGGTGCCTAGCCATTTTTTTGAAATTTATGGAAAATAATATGAAAATAATAGTATTTTAATCAGATAAAACCGGCTTCAAAATTATATTCCGTCGATCGGAATTTCTCGGAATTGCCATTGTATTCTATAATTGTTGTCGCGATCACCGGTGCTGGCGCGGCTTGATGGGTTAATGAATAAACATTATCTATCTCAAAAATTACTGAACCGATTTTGATGAAATTTGTAGTAGGTACCTATTCCCTAAGTTAAACAATACCTAATACAACAAAAAAAAGAATCACCTAAATCGGACATGCAGTTCGAGATATGCGATCATAAACAAAAAACATACATACAGACATACACTTGAAATTATCATCATACTAACAAAAACGAATACTTCCAAAGATGATTTTCTGTCTGAAAAAAGGCACTATCAGTGTAATTGGTTGACATGCCTAATGCCTACTGCTTACGTGGTAGTTTTTGGTTAGGTACCTATTTGGCTATTTCAAACCCAACTGACACGTTGTTTAACGACAGGTTTTGGCAAACTTTTAAATTTTCACAGGCCGACTAAAAGCATACTATCAAACTTGTCTCTGATACTATTAAATTAGGTTACAATTTACATAGGTTCACCATCTGCCTGTAAATCACTATAATATAATATTATAATCGACGAGGATAATAATATCCTCCGGATATAATTATTACACTAAGGGCCTGTTTCACCGCTTCCTGATAAGGCTATCCACCACTTATTTTGACAGATGGAGTATGGAAAATCTGTCAAATAACCCTATCGGGCACCTTATCAGGAAGCGGTGAAACAGGCCATAAGGGCCTGTTTCACCGCTTGCTGATAAGGCTATCCACCACTTAATTTGACAGATGGAGTATGGAAAATCTGTCAAATAACCCTATCGGGCACCTTATCTGGAAGCGGTGAAACAGGCCATAACTATAACAGTCTCAGACCAAATAAAAACTTCAGAGCGCTGCGAACAACAAGGTGAAGCCGATCGAAAGTACACCAGCTGTGTGTACCAACTACCAGCGTTGCCAGACATCCCGATTTTTTTATCAAAATTAAATGTCCCTCGCGGGACAGTCTCAGTCCCGCTTTTCGGGGAAAGCCCGAACGTACCTGCATCGTACTAAGAAAGAAAGGTACGTAATATAAGAGTGGGAGGTAGAGGGGTGGATTTTCTTTGGCTATTTTAGCTAGGTATGTATTATCACGTAAAGTGTAAACGTTATTTTAACGCAAATAAAAAGATAACAATTCAAAAAACTTTTGATTTTATAACTTTTTGACGTGATAACGTCTTATAATTCGATATGGGGTGCGCGCCCGAAAAACGACAGTTCATGCGGCGTTGCCTCGCTCTGAGGCGTTCCATTTAAGGCTTGAAGTGCAAGCGAGAGCGCGGAACGAGCGACAAGGAAGCACAATCGGCCTTTGCGTCGGCAGCGTTCGACATCCGTCTCTCTCCTAAGTCCTACTTGAGTGACGTCATACGGTCCGATCAGTTCTGTAGGGTTACCCTGGGACGCAAATTCCTCTGGCGTATTAATAAATAAAACAACCAGTGAGTGTCAGCGAATAGACGAGAATTTATTCCATTAGAATTACATATACCAAATGATGTCGAGTAAGCGATAGCGCGATCGAGGCCTAACAGCGACATCTGTTATCAAATCGCGGAACTTAATTTACTTATAAAATATTATGAAGTTCAACTCAACAAAGGTAGTTGTCACGTTCAATTATCGTCAGTAAACCGACTTTACAGACAACCGTTTTTTTACTTTGTCCCGCTGAAGAATCCCGCTTTTTCACTCAAAAAGTTCCAAAGTCCCGACTTGGCACAAACAAAATCCGGCAACGCTGGTATGTACACACTTACGCCTACATACGCAAAACGAAAGTACGCCATTTTTCGTCAGTATATATCGCGACTCGTGACAGCAGCACGAGTTTAGAAAATAATTTGTAAACACTTCAAAATGCCGAGCTGTGTTGTGAAAGGGTGTAAATATTTTGGGGTAATATTTATAAATAACACTGCAACACTAGCCCGCGCGGTGCGCGGCGCCTTAAAAAACCTGCTTCACTTACGTTACTTGTTCGCAGCGCTCTGTCTTGAGTTTTTATTTGGTCTGAGATAACAGTACGTAACATTTTTTATGCCTGTTGAATTGTAATAGCAATGACGGTAAACATATTTACGTTAAAATAATATAGGCGGGTGTTCTCTAGTGCAAAGCAACGATAAATGTTTACCTATGGTAAACATTTATCGCTGCTTATGAATAGAATATGAGAGTGAAAAATCAAATATTACTAAGTAAAATTAAACATTAAAATGACGCTATGACCTAATGGACTTATTCGAGGTTTGAGGCTAAGTGAGGTGAATTTCGTGGCGATCCAGGATCCAGTTTCGCTGGGAGCTCGGGGCAGCGGTGTGGGGATGCCGCTGCCCATTGCACCGAGTCCCCGAGAGGGTCGCGATGCGCAACATGTTCCCGCGCATCACGACATACGAAGAGGAACGGCCCTCTGTTGGGCCTGGGGGGCCATAAAACCCCTTCAATGTAAGGGCCTGCGCCGTACAGCAGGTGTCGCCGACCGAGTCCCGGAAGCCATGTTGCAGTTACCGGTCGCACTCGGTCCAGCGTGTTGAGGGAACATCGCAGTGTTTTAGTGGGTAGGGCCGCGGCTCTCACCCGTCGCGGCGAGCCCCACATATCCGCAGCGGGAGCCCCACCCCCTGCGTCGAATTCGTCACAGAATTTCACTGCGTAAAAAAAAAAAAAAAAAAAAAAGGATCCAGTTTCGCAGCGCAGTGTCAGCAGAATGTTTCCCTGAATGGTACCAATTAGTAGAGTAGACAGAATTATAGAGTATGCCGACTTAGAACTGATGTTGAAATTTTTAAATTTGACGTATTATGACGAAAATCGTCGCTAGGGTTGTTGACTTGTTACCTACGAATTTAAAACTATGACATTCGCTGGACGTGTTCCTCTTTGGTCGTATTGTTGTTTGTGTTTTGGCACATGCGATTAAAATTGTCAGAATCCAATTTTGAAATATTTATTTTAAATATTTAAAAATAAATTATATCAGCCAGCGCGAGGCACATTCCGTTCATAATCCTAGTGAAACCCGACGAATTTGACAGATATTGAAACCTGTCCGTTTCTTTGCAGTCGAACTACTGGTAGTTATGTCTATTGTGCAATTAGTATGTTATACGCAGAGGCGACCGTAAAATATACCAAAGAATGTAATGGTATAGAAGCGTTATTAACTTGTGGATTTTATAATCTTGTAGTTCAGTATCTTCAGATGATAGTGTCTAAACTGAAAACTCTAAACACACCATGCCGAAGTTCCGCGGCGGAAATTCGGCATGATTACGTCAGAAATGTTAAACGCATACAATATAACGCGACGGAATTTCGGCATGGTGTGTACCTACTGACTACTGATCACTACTGTGTCATCGGTAATATAAATGATTGCAGGCCGTATCATGCCGAACTTCCGCCGTGGAACTTAAATGAAGTCAGTAACTCAACAAATGAAGAGTAGATAACGGCCTTACCATAATATTATGTGCACTAAAAGAAAAAAAACAGAATTATTAAGTCAATTTTAAATTGTAAATAGCCAACGCTGCACTAGACCTAGTTTTTCTTGAAAAACTAAATAGGTAATAATAAGCATGAACGTAGAAAAAAAGGCGGACGGAGTCTTGTCATAATATACAAAACTGTGTCTTCACTTTTCTTCAGAGTCGGCCACGCACACATTCTGACGCCTGTCAAATAGTATGGACTAGCGCAAGAATGTGTGCGTGCGGACCTTGTGCATACAGCCAGCTGGCCGACTCTGAACGACACAGTTTTGTGTATGGTGGGACTCCGTCCGCCTTTTCTTATACGTCCATGATAATAAGTCAAAGAAAAAATAGGTCTAGTGCATAAAGTTAATATACCTATCGGAAGTACGACAGTATATATTATAAGTCTATGGTTATTACTTATTACCACAGACATAGATTGATCTATATATATATGTCTCTGGTTATTACTTATGTTTGAGTATTAGTCAAAATCAGGATACAGAGCTATGAACCTCGGATGCCCCATCTTGTTCCACCGTCCTATGTATCCTTATCACGCAGACTACATATCTGGTGGGATCTGAGTGCGTGGAAAGGGAATTTCTATCGTCACGATTACGTGCCCGCCGCTCACGCCTCATGTTTGTTGCGGAAACGTCCGCGTAGACAATGATTTCACTTTCATTTATCAACGTGGAAAATCCAGCAGCTGTATGCACCATAAACAACTTGGACGAAACCGACTTGCCCTTATTTCAAAATTCTTGGTAATTGGTACTTACTAATCAAATATTTTCTAAGTTGTTACATTTTTTTTGTTAGCCTGCACTACCCACTGCTGGGCAAAGGCCTCCCCCAGGGTCTTCCACTTGTCTCGCTCCAGCCCGGCTGGCACGCCTCCAGCTCATCGCGCCATCTTTTCCTAGGCCGGCCATGGTTGCGTCTTCCATCTTCAGGAACCCACTCTGTCGATATCTTTGCCCAGCGGTCGGGATGCATAGTGCGGCTAACGTGGCCATCTCAATCCCACTTTTGCTTAGCCGCCTTAACTCCTACGTCCGTGATTTTTGTTTGTGAGCGCAATATTGTGTTCCTTATTTTGTCCAGAAGATCCCAACATACTGCGCTCCATTGCTCTTTGGCAAACCCCGAGTTGGGACTTTTGCAAATCGGTCAATGACCAAGTTTGCGCACCGTAGGTTAGGACGGGCAGAATACACAATAGTTATGTCGACGAGTCTGCGCTTCAGGGAGATTGGTAAGTCTCCCTTCATCGTTACATTACCTAACGTCTTTTTTAAGTGTATAAGAAAAGCAGTAAGAGAAAAAAGTACTACTTAAGCTATAAACAGTTGACTAATTTTATAATACGTTACGAGTATACGTAGGAAGTATTAATTTACATAATATCACAGAATATAATTATATTAGTTGTCAATATGTAGTAGCTTTATCTATTTTTTTGTAGTGGACAAAGAAAAGAGCTTAGACAGCGCCTGATCGAATGCGATTATCGCTGTCCACGGACGCTCGAAATGTTAGGTGCATTTTTAAATCCTTTTGTGTTGTGTTCTTGTTTTCCTTTACTATCTCAGAATTAGTGACTAATCCATGCTAATGGGCAGGGAACGAACCAAGGTATTTACAAGACAATGTTCTTACCATTTGCTTAAATTTTGTCAAGCAACTCATTACTCATACGCAATACGCAATTCCTAAACTTCTATTTAAAATATGTGCCCCTTTCAGTAATTTAAAGTAGGCAATAGTTTTAATCTTTTAGCCAATATATGACATTCTATTAAACGGATTAAGATATCAGAATGCCTTCCCGAGAGCAATAGAGGTGATAATGCGATTAAAAGCGGTGGGGCTGAATCTGCACTGTTTTTGGTTCAAAGAGAAAGTAAGCGAAGTGGTGGCCGAAGACCTCAGCGCGGCGGATACCGCGCGGCCGCGGCCGATCGCGCCAGTCCGCCTGCGATCGTCTCCTCCGCGAATTTATCGAAATAATGCGCCACCGAGACCGTTAAATTCGAAAAAAGTACCGCGAGGAAATGCCGCGCAGATAGTGTTGTGCGTTCGAATTTAATTTTGGAACTCCCAACAATGTGCGGATGGCAGTCGGTGCCTATATTTCTTGTGCTTCTCGTCCTGAAGAGTCACACTCGGGAAATTAATCAGCTGGATATAGTGGATAACCATGTAAGTATTGTATTCTATTTATCGGTCAAGTGTACGGAGCAATGACTCTGTGCACTTTTACTTTCTGCATTGCACTCGCCTCTTATACAATGTTATGCCGCCTGAGGCATTTTCTGTGGTTTTAAAAATAAAAAATATGAAAATATTATTGCTTTTAGAAAGATACTAAAATATCTAAGACACATCATAAGCCTACCTAACCTAGGTACTTGTTACAAATACCTACATTAACTTAATCATGAGTGCCGGCAGGGGGGTGCCAGGTGGTGGTGGCTCCCCTTGGGAATCTCGGGATCAATAGAAATTATTGAAATAAAAAGACGTCTATAACCCTAGTACTCGTATTACCATTCCGTACAAAGATAGTTCGTAATGTTTCGACACTAAAAGTATTCTGTTGATGTAAATAGACAGTCACTGTTGTTCGTAAAAAATAACAAAAAAGAAAAGAATGAAAACTGAAATCTGCGCCCCTTGGAAATTATTTCTGCCGGTGCCCATGAACTTAATAGATAATGTCTATGCAGGGTGTAATAAAACTGAGTGATAATAGGTACTTTAGGATATGTAATGTGTATTGTGTCTTTTGTATAGAGTTCACTGTGAAAATGACAGTGTAGTGAGCGTAGAAAGAGTAACTTTTTTTTCAAATTTTTGTATGGCTAAACTCATGAGCATGTCGTTGGGGCGCGTGCCCATACAAATCACAAAAAAATTGACTCTTTCAGCGCTGCTGTATTCACAGTGAACTCTATACACACAAATGATAAGTGAAATGTAGGCTAGTATTTTTCTTATAAGGCCAATTCATTATACCAAAAAGTCATGAATTCTTGGTTCCTAGGATGTCGGCAACTAAAGATCTAGCCAGACTATACCAAGAGCTAGAGATAGCCAGACTTTCGTCACTTTATAAAAGCTTAACGTTTACCTGTTTATCATTCTACCTAGGTACATATAGAGGTAAGAAGTAATAACGACCTGCAGCAACTATGGAGTTTCGGTCGCGGTTTTTAGGAGTCAGTTCTGACTCCTAAAAACCGCGACCTACCTGACAGGCTGACCTACGCCATAGAGTAAAGTTCGACGAGCAATGTCAACATTAGTACGTACCTACTGCGATGTACAAGTACATAATATCGAGGTTATCATATTATTATAATACGAGAAAACTTTTTATTTGAGATCCTCGTGGAATACCACAGTAATTGTAGCAAATTAGCAGTCAGACGCACCCTCGTCTAGATACCCTAATGCCCCTTACAAGAGATGAAGGGTGATGCTAAATCACCTTAATTTATAAAATGCTGTAGCCTGCTGTGGCAAACAAACTATAAACGCTGCAATATTCCTGCATCGCGCTTTTAAAGTTTCCCTATAGTATGACTACTATGTTAGCTCTTGTATACATAATATAATTATATATAACGTCTCCGTGGTCCAGTGGTTTAGAGCGCGGCTCTTGATTCGGAGGTCGTGGGTTCGATTCCCCATCACATAATGGGCATTGTCCAAAAAAAAATCACATGTACTTTTTATATTTTTTTTCGTTAGAATAGGGTATTTTAAGAATATAAATTAAATAATTTTGAAATTCATTAGCTAGTTTTTTCTCAATAAATTTTTAAAGTTTCGCTCTGACGTCATCATCGGTGGCCAATTGACCTCTGCAGTATGTTTTTTTTCCTTTCAATCTTATTTATAATGGCTGGTTCGTCAAATAAAAGTTATCATTTAATAAGCTTACCAAAAGTTCGAAACGTAATGTTGGTCGAATTTATTGTTAATTTAACGCCATTGAAGGTCAAACTAAGGTTAAACATATTTGTTCAAAAATATAAGTAACTAATGGGTATTTTTTAACCGACTTCCGAAAAACGAGGAGGCTGTGATGTTCGGCTGTGGATATTTTTTATTTTTATTTTTTTCGTTTATATACATAAAAGCGATCACTGACCTTATTCCTCGAAATGTTTTTGTAATGAGCAAAATTAAAAAAAAATGGACAATCCCCATTGTTGGAAACATGTTATTTCCAAGTTTGGTTAGGACATAATGCAGGCTGATCTGAGATCTCCTGATTGACTGATGAGTAAGATGATCCATGCGTCGGATGGGCATGTAAAAAGTCGGTCCTGCGCCTGATCTCTCGCCAGTCGTGTCGGTCTTCCGTCCCACTGAGTTATGAGAGTAAAGGAATAGAGAGTGCTCTTGTGTACTGCGCACACACTTGAGCACTATAAAATTACTCCTGCGTAACTGGCCTGGTTTCAATGAAAACCGGCCATCGTCACCGAAACCGGTGTGGGAGTTATTATTATTATTACATATTATGTTTGTGTACAACACTCCTTGCTCACGGGCAATTAAATCCCGGACCTTTGGAAGGCATGCTTGGGGCCAAAGCCAACACGTAGAGGCCCGTTACACAGTTTTAATCTAAATGTTATGTGACAGTTGACACTAGCCGGCGACTCTCCCTGTCCGCACTATGGGAGTACGACCAAGGAGAGCCAGCGGCCAGTGTAGGACTATTGCAGGGAATGGAATTAAAATGATATCGGGCTATGGGGGTGAGGTGCTTGTGGATTGGGTAACTGTGACTATGGAAGGACTATGGTGTCTGCCGATACAACGTTGTAACATGTATCATAAAGTTGGCACTCGCCAACTCTTTGAATGGGCCCCTCAAAATGGCCGCACGTACGGTGCATCGAGGCGGCAACATTGACAGAGGCAGGCTTGAGTCGTCGCCCACTCGCCACTTACGCTTCACATCCTCCCTCCGAGCCTAAGCTCTCGCGACTCCACTCTGACCAGCCGGTTAAGACAAGGCAGAGGTAGGGCCTGATTCTCCGTCAGTGTTCACTCCGGCCGGCCAGTGAATGCAAGCCGGAGATGGAGAACAGGGGCTTCCTTGGGAGCACTCGGGTTCGCGGAGTCGCTATTCCCCAACAGCTCGCCACAAGCTGCCCTGCGGGATTATTATTATTATTACATAATTATATTATACAACAGCTGATACCACATCCAGCGCCGGATACCACATCGCTTGGTCGATATATCTTCTATATTAATTGGCTATAATAATAATTATGGAACGGAAGAACCAGACGAGGTGTCTACAGCTAGCAACCCATACAGGACAAAAAGCAAAGCGGATTTCTACTATATAATTAGATAAGTAGATGTTTATCGAGTTAAAAGTCTTAACTTAAGTAAGCCGTAGGAACTAAACAGGAAGATGTGATTCCGATCTCGCGTGTGATAAGTGCACTAAAAGTGAAAGGTAAGCTGAAGTTTTGTAAACATTTGCGACTCAGTTTTAACTACCATTGATGTATTTATGATGGGTTTATACTAAATTACGAAACAGACACACACTACTTTCGCCTGTTATGCAACGTTACATAATATTAACTTAATAACACTTTATTTGACCACCGAATTGAGATCAAAATTACCATACAATAATTGTGGTTGAATTGCGAAATACTCTAAGTTTCTGAATAATGACTCACTAATGATATTCAATATTCATTTCTTTCTTAATAAAATTAGGAAGTGTGGTAATTACATGAATTTAATTATTCATAATCATAGTTATATTAAAATTTTGCTGTTTTATAATTTCCACATAAATATTAGTAGGTAATTAGTAGATACATTATTTGAAATAAGTAATACTTAGGTTATAGACTATATTTTAAAGCTAATTATTATTTCATAGTAGGTACCTATTACAGATAATATACTAAATTAAAACTTATAGTATAATACCTGTAGTGCTATGAGTTATGAACTTATGACCCAATAACCTTCTAGGTAGGTAGTAGACAGTAAGGTAGGTATATAAAGTAAAACGAAAACAGAACTTTGCCAAACAAGGATTAAGGTGTTCGACCATCTAAAATGCATAATATTGTGCTATATTATCATCTTCATAAATTAAATGACTCTAGTGACATAATTTGACCAAAGAACCTAAAACGTGGTTTGGTCATTTATAAAGAAGAAGAAGAAACATGGTTTGGTTTGTAACTGGCTCTGCAAATGATAAACAGTACAATATCAGCTCCAGATAATAATATAATTTCCGAGTACAACCCATTAACAATCTGTTCGGGTATCAATTTAATTTATTCCCAATAAGCGCGGCTTACTTTTGCTATCTTCTCGTTAATTAAAGTAAGCCTTTGTAATTATTCAGATAATGGTCGCCGGTACCCTGTAAATGTGTAACTGTAACAATGTAATGTAGCAGAGCTTTTAGAATTACTTTGTTACAGTTATGTGTTAAAATGTCCCTTATTTATTGTAATTTATAAGTTATAACGTTTAAGGAAAACAGCTGCAGTTGGTAGGCAAAGAAAGCCTTTGGTGCTCTACTTGCCTTTAGTAAAATGAATTCTTAGATAAGTTGGTACAAAAGGCTAGGTACGTGACCAATTAAAAAAGTTAAGATTTACACGAAAAAAAGTTGAGATATTAAGTACGTAAGCTGGATTATTGATAATTGTATTAATTAAATGCTCTTAAATAATGGCAATTAAAACCTAAACCAGACCTGCCTGCTTACGGTGCTTCGACCTCACCAGGAGCATCCGCTTGTAATGTAACGTTACAGAGTCGAGCATTACATCAGTGAGGGAGGAGAGCCGAGCATTACATTGCGCGCCTTGTATTATGATACTGTGTATAATATCTTGAGACAACTTGTAACATCGATCTGACATTATGGTATCAACTAGCTATGGAATGCTCAAAGTCGAATGTTACATTACACGCGAATGCTCTTCAGTCAGGGAAGTACTATTGTAATGCAATGCTCAAAAACGAATCTATAATGTTACATTACAATTTACACGTGAATGCTATCGGTGAGGGAGCACCTTTAGGTGTTGGTTATTTTTTCTTGAGTTCATTTTTGTAGCTAGCCAAAGGACAGGAAATAAGTAAATACTCTCTGGACTCTGGTAAATATTTTTGTGTGCTACTTAAATTAAAGCTAAAACGCAATGCATAATGCATTTACATAACATCCTGTTCCGGTGGTTATGTGTTTACCATCGCTGGCGTTTACTTTAATGAATGAATAAACTTCGGTTATCTCACTAATTGGCCTAATTTGATTAAATACAAGTTTTAACTTCGCATAATCACTGTGAAGCATTTTCAGTTAATATGTGTATCTGCCCGCGGCTTCACCTGCGTAAGTAGGTATATTCCGCGGGCATTGTTCCATCGAGGAAATTGATTCCTAGGCAGTTGACCGACACGTCGTTTGGTCGGCGTATGTCAATTCAATGTTAATTGTGATCGGTCGAATGGCTTTGACTTAAGGCTGCTCTCTCGAAAAAAGCGTGCAAATGAAACAACTTTTCATCGGCATTAACAGAGAAATTATATCTGAAAAAAATAATTATTAGTAATCTACATGATATAATACGTAATTTGGTTTTGCCATATTTTTTCTATCGGTATCACATAATAAAGAAATAAAAAACCAAATCACCTCCAAATCGTTGAATGAAACCATTTTACTCCTTCATTATTTATCAAAAGAATATTATAAAAACTATCTACTTACTTATGTATTGCAAAGGCAATACATAAGTTAATAATTTGGTTTGGTTACTTTTTTGAAATATGTAAAAAGGTTTTTTTCTCCTATTTCGCCCTATCATGGACGCGGCGAGCATCGTAACCGCCACCGTACAAGGCGCGCTGTTATGAATGTTATTTTAATGTCATTTACGTCGATATTCGCACTGACAGACAATCGACCTGCTAATTTAGGAAGAGAGGGCCCTTAACACGATCAAATTACTGAGGTCCGCCATCTGCCTAGGAATCAACTGCTCTGATAGTACATTTTTAAGCGATAGTAGAATTATTAGTAGAAGACTATTTCTTCTCTATATATTTTGTACCTTTCATGATAATATGCTACGTATTGTCTACTTTAAAGCATAAGGAACAAAGTCTAAATGTGTCCGTCTGTCTGTCTGTTACCTCTTCACGCCCAAACTGCTGAACTGATCTTACTGAAATTTGGTTTGGAGATATTGTGAGTTCCGAGAAAGGATAAAGAATACTAAATATCCCGAAAAATTGACGGTTCCCGCACGATAAACGAATTTTGGCGCAACCGAGGTGCGGGTGTAATCTACTTAGTAAACTATAATAACTATCATTAGCGAGGATAGTTTTAAATATTAAGTACTAGTAGTTACAAGTAGTATACAGTTTTGAAGTCGGTATAGTATTCACTATTCGTTATTCTGAAGAGCGCTTACTACATTCTTACTACGTCACAAAATGCACAACCGTGATCGCGTTGATGTCTTTTGCTCGTCGCAAAAAACGGTCTACGCCACGCCTACGAGCTTCCAAAAAACTGATAGTATTTTATCAAATTAATGAAATATTGTGTACAAAGCATATTATGGATTCAGCTGTATATTATCTTACTTTTTGTAGAGTATTATGAGGATGAATGTAAATATTTATTACCCAAATTATATCCAAGTTCCAACAAGATGTCGAAGAATCTGAGATGAGACTTTGTAAAGTTTAACAGCTTTATGACGATCTCGATTATCGTTTTTTGACACTTCCTGTGCCACTGTGTTTCCGTTTGGTTACAATTCTATACTTTCGTTGTTAAGCTCACGGACCATGCGACACTTTCTTTTGTTTGAAAACTGTCAACTGTTAACAAAAACAAGAGGTAAACTGTATCAAATTTTTCGTGAAAGTCCAAATTCGTTCAATTTTTTTTCTGTGTGACTATGGAAAAAAAATGTAGGTACCTAGTTTATGGATTTTACACAAAATCCAATTAATCCAATAACTAAAGAAAATCAACCTTATATAAAAAACCCAAAAAAAGGCAAAGTTTGAATATAACCAGGTCAAGTAATTGTCTATTCTTCGCCTGTATCTAGATTTTTACTTTAATGACCTTTGCAGTGACCTTGGCGAAGTGGGTCACGATTCCGCGGGTCACGATCTAGGTCTGTAGACCAGTTCATTGATTCTGCCCTTGGCTATATTATCGATAATAAAGATGATTTTTAAAGATTCGCGTTTTTTCGACGCGTGTCGTGTGGCAGATGAGACAGTAAATCGTTTCTGCGTCTGTGGACTAGAGGCGTAAGTGGCAAAAATGTATTTTTTTTTATAAAATAAGGGGGCAAACGAGCAAACGGGTCACATGATGGAAAGCAACTACCGTCGCCCATGGCCATTCGCAACATCAGAAGAGCTGCAGGTGCGTTGCCGGTCTTTTAAGAGGGAATACGCTCTCTTCTTGAAGGTTTGCAGGTCATATAGGTCCAGAAAAACTGCTCGTGACAGTTCGTTCCAGAGTTTTACAGTGCGCGGCAGAAAGTTACGCGAGAAACTCACCGTGGAAGAAGACTGCCACTCATCAAGGTTATGAGACTAGTATATTTTTCGCGCGTGGTATATTTTTCGACCTACATAATTTGGTCGCGTTATGTTAAATCCCGCTGTCATGCCAGTTTGGGTGACCTAGATAGACGTCTACCATATATAACTTCTACTATACCTCTGCAGAGAGAATGTAAAACTAACCATAATGAATTGCATATTATGTAAAATAATGATGTCGTATTAACCTTAGCCTCATTATTATGTTGCGTCACATCGTTAAATAATGTGTGACATCTGTGACGTTACGTCACATGTTACGTGTGACGCGGGGAAAGTGCATGAATTATTTGTCAACAAATGGGGTTGTGGTCAGTCGCCTACATTCTAACTACCTTTGAACTTCTGTTGCAAAAAACAGGTAGTTTGGAATTCCAAAATAGCAGAGGGATTCTGCTGTGATAATTTGAATGCAACATCAGTGCATCTTCGTTCTTTGTTTGTTAAAATCCGTTTCCTATTAAACGTCAAAATTTCAATATACATGAATTGAATATGAAGCAGACGGGTTTGTTGAGTTTAATTATTTTCTTATTTATTACGATGCAATTTTGTTGTTAGAAAGGAAATTATTTGGATTGTTAAAAGACTCCTGCAGTAGGACTAAATATATTATCCTTATGAAAATATATTTAGGAAAGTTAAAGTTATAATCCTATTTATGTACCATCGAGAAAATTGATTACTAGGCAGTTGACGGACCTACAGTACCCGGCGATAAATATTGCACATCGACCTTTGGAAAGTGACAGTCGGCTAATTTCGGTTTTGTAGAGCGTTATCTCTAACGCACGAAATACAAAAAGTCAGGTATATATTAGGAGCTGTTAAAACAATTATGGTTTGCTTCTTTTGACAATTTTATTATTCTTTGTATAAAATACACCAAATTTTCTATAAGTTATGGCTTTAGGTTCGGGTAAAATAAAATAAAAAAGGGTGTTCAAATTATGTTTACGTATTTAAAATTCGTTTGGAAAATTACAGCTGTAGCAAATTTAGGGGTGTTAACAACTCTAGATATTTATTCTGAACTGGACGCGACTGCACTCTATTGAATTTGAACAACGACTGACATAATGTCAAATAGGTGTGTGCTACAAAGATAACGCTCTATGAAACCGAAATTAGCCGAATGTCTCTTTCCAAAGGTCGATGTGCAATATTTATTGCCGGGTACTGTACGTCGTTTGGTCGGCTTGTGTCAATTCAATGATAGCTGTGATCGTTCGGATGGGTTTGACGTAACGCGACCAAATTATTTAGGTCCGCCATCGGCCTAGGTATCAACTTCTCTGATAGTACATACGTTGAAAAGTCTGCACTTGACCGGCAAAACAGCGACGTTAAATTCTTGAAACACCTTGTAAATTACAATAAATTTAAATGCTCTTTTTTGTTGGCTATCTATTTCGTTACGGTATTTAAGACTTGTCAAACAATCTATTAACAGCGGAGCATCAATTTCACTATTTTTTGTGTGTAAGAAAGCACATCGAACCGCGAATAAAACAAAAAGATAACTGCGAACCGGAACGCACTTGCTAAGATTGTGAAAGCAGCATTGACATTAGCCGTCAATTAAGTTCGCAGGGTTGCCGCTGAGAGGAAAATTAGCTGCAGGAAAATTTATAATCTAAAACTACAATTAATAACAAACTACAAAACATTAAGTCAAAAAATGGTTGAATGAAATGGGAGTGCCTCCGCTGCCGGCGCCGGCTCCCATAAACATCAGTAATGGGAACCGGCGGTAAGCATACTGCTGGCAGCCGAGATATAAAACAACGGCTGCCGTCGCTGGCACTTATGATGGGAGCCGGTGATAGTGCGTAAAACGCTAGGTTTCAGTGCCGATACACAAGTTTTAAAAAGAAATAATTATAATCTCAAATATAATCGACTTTACCAACTTCAGAAGTGAAGGTTAGGTACTTACCTATTTGTTCGGCTGTGGATATTTTAGTTTTTTGTGATGCATTTTCTTAGCTTAGCTTTATAATACCTTAGCTACCTTTTTTCAGCTACCAAAAAGTAAGATTTTGCACCACAGCTTCAGATATAAACCCCGTGGTATACTTCCGAAGGTACTGAACAGAACTTCAGATTCCTTAAACATGTTATAGTATGGAGTGTAGATGGCATGCAGGCCATCTACCGGCCTCCATATGTTAGAGAGTTTCAGCGTTGTTTAAAGAAGCAAAGATATTGTATTATGCTACTATGCAAATCACATTTATCAGCATAATCATCACCACCATTAACCCATCAAGATTCAAGCGGCAAGCCCCATACGAGCTCCGGTGATCGCGACAACAATAGAATACAATAGCATTTCCAAGAATCCCCGATCGAAGGATTCAAATATGCATCCTTACAATATGACTATATTTCATGACCTTATTATTTGTACTTTTCATAGCCCTTTAGCTCAAGACTGATGTTTTTGATCATTATTCTGTCATTTTACAAGCGATGTTTGCCGAATAGGCGCCGGCAGCCTATTCGGCAAACATCGCGTGACTTCGGCAAACTTCGGAGTTCGGAAAACGGCGCCGGCAGCCATTTCAGCAACCGGCGCCGGCAGCCATTTCGGCAACCGGCGCCGGCAGCGGAGGCACTCCCTTAATGAAATGCATTCCTATCGTTAGCATTTCGTGGAAATTTCGTACTTTCAGTAGGATGTGAAACTTAGGTCATCTATATAATTTTAATTGCCCTAGGGCCTAGCTACGTATTTGTCAATATCAATAACTGGTGCCATATTATTTGAGCAGTCAAACTGGGAGTTACCGTCCTATACAAATGTCAATTTCGATGATGCAGCATGACCTAAAATCAATAATAAGTTATTACTTACTGTTTTAGACTACATATTTTTATGTAACGTTTTATGTAATAAGTATAAGTTGACCTTTGTACCTACCGATAAATAATTATTTTTAGAATTTTCAATGTTTGGTGAGTGTGACTGACCAAATAATTCATACCTACACATCCAAATGTGAAAACTTATTATTGGTGTTAAGATTTTATATCTAAGCATTCTATCTTGTTAAGAAACACTTTATTATGTTTTCCGAATAATTTAAAAAATAATAAAAGAAATAAAAATGGATATGATAGTTTAAAATGGAATGGATAGGATGGCTTAAAAATTAGATCGAAAATGTTCAACCCTATTTGAGTTCATTGCGCAACCGCTAGAGCGGTTCGCTCCTGGCCGCGAAAGTGAGTCTTCACGCGGTTTAAAATCGCAAAAAAGCCTTACGCAACATCTTTGTTACCGACGTTATGATAATTTCCTTATGGGAAGGTTCTAGAACAGGTTAATCTCTTCTAAATACCTATTATTTAGTAACAAGTGGTACAATTTAGCTTATTATCACTATTCATTACATAATGTTAGATGATGGCTTAGACTTTCGAACTACTGAAATTAATGATTTTAATGATATAAGGCTAATAGTACTCATTTAAAATGGCTTTATATTTTATCAATAAATACGTCGGTATATTAATGATATTTAAAGAGGTTAAGATCTTTTTAAATCGTATTACTTATTTTACCAGAATTACTAACTACAATTAATCCAAGATATGTTTCCAATTTGCATTCAACTTCAGATACGAGTATTTAATATTTGTTGCCACATTTAACTTACAGAAACATCGTTTAATCATTAAAATTAGAATTTTAAACCCTCAGTAAAAACAGAGGGTGTATAAGTTTGTCGACTGTCGTGTCGTGTCAGTCTTTTTGTGTATGTTTGTCCGTGGCACTGTTGCATCCAAACAGGTGGACTTATCCTACTTTTTTATTTCAAAGCTGATAATACAATCACGAATGCTCTTAGTAATAGTTCATATAATCATTAACTGCGGGATTTTTTTCTTAATAAGGTAAACAATTTATATATTTATTATTTACAGGTATCGAGGGGTAACAGATCTCAACGATTTCTTTTCGACGCCATCTTCGGGTTAGAAGTTCCGATTCTAGAAGAACAAAGCGTAGATGATGACGAGGAAGAGTATAATAGTGGTGCCAGAAATTGCTCATGCGGTAAGAAATGTTCCATTTCCGTTCGAAGTAAACCATAGTATCCCATCTTCCTCGCTATACACTCTAATGTAAGCCATACATGCTACGGTAGACCGTAGCATGTATGGCTTACATTAGACCCCTTAGCGTGTATGGCCGCCATAAGCGAGGAGAATATCTGAGAAGAAATATTATTCTTCATTAGATTCAAAATGACTTTAATTAATTTAATCGATATAAACCATGTTCTACACTCTCACCATTTTTCGCTGAAGAAGATTGTATTATCATCCATGTTTCGTATTTCAATTCAAAGACCTAAAACCAATGATATTCAACTAAATACAGATCTGTTACGTTCATACTATTTTCCGGTTTAAATTGCTTCCGAACAATTTTCAAATTCAATTGTCAAATTTGACAGATAAGTGAAACAAAAGATACGAAATGACATTTACATAAAAGAGACAGACTATACAAAGGACGGGTCAATTGGCCCGTATTTAATGGCTTCACAACGCGCGCGGTAGTAACATATCTGCTTTGAGTTTTTTTATATAATATCATTGCCTAAAACACATTCTTTTGTTTAAGCTAAAGGTATATAGCATCTTGTGGCAAGTGGTTAATAAAGTGTATGCATTTTTTTTAATATCGACCCAGAAGGTACTTTGTGAGCCTATTTGATGCAAACAAACGAACATTTCCTCTTCATGATAGTTGCATAATATTATCTACACGTAGTCTTTGAGAAAGGTATCACTCCTAGTACCTTTTTGCACTTATTATAAGTAGTTTTTGTATGGTCACTGTAATTTTTCCAAATCTTCACTTTTTAGAATGTGGCAGAGCGAATCTTCTTCCTAGAAAACTCACAAAAGTCAAGAAAAGTAAGTATTTCACGGTCTATTAGTTTTCCGCACTAGCTTTAACTTTAGTATAAACACTTTCCTTAATTCCTTATGTTGGATTCCATACAATTACACCTTTATTAATATAATGTTGAATACTACAGACGTGATTGTCAACCTATTAAAAAAATAATCATAAATAAATATATTTTTTTCTGAAACTCAGTTAGGTATAATATCGCTAAAATTATATAAATAAGAAAGTAACTGTATAGATATCTAAATAGTACTAATAATAATAATTAAACCTCTACATGGTTAAAAGATTTTCCTTTTTTCTCGTAAGTACGAAACCGGTAGAACACCAACTAATTACTTTATACTATAGTTCCGACTTCCGGTAGAAAAGTCTGAAAATACCAAGAGAACTTGTGCACTATACCGGGCGTATATCCTGGTTAGTTCAACAAACTCGCTTTCACATCGCAGACTGCGGTGGGCCGAATCAGGAGAACAGAATCGTGGGCGGCCTCCCGGCGGGCCTGAACCGGTACCCTTGGATGGCGAGGCTGGTGTATGATGGCCAGTTCCACTGCGGAGCCTCGCTCCTGTCCAAGGAGTATGTGCTCACCGCCGCGCATTGTGTACGGAAGTAAGTAACGTTATGACTGGTTTTTGTGAAAGATAGATAAAATTGTTTCGCACGATATTAAAAAGTTAACATAGATATAGATCTTTAATTGCGTTCACACCAAATTGATTATTATCAGTCGAACGTAAGAAAGCTTTACGCAGTTCACTATTGTCTAGTTCTAACTTCTAAACATAAATTCGCATTTTCGTTCGCATGGGTCTTGACCGACAATACGTTCCAGATGTTATTCGGCATTTGGCTGATTATAATCAGTTTGACACGGACGTAATCATGGTACGGTTTATAAACTGACTTATTTAATTGATAGAAGTGAGTTATCAGGTAGTGTAATTTAACTACCACGTAAACGTTTAATGCAATGTGTGTCAGCAATTAAAAAATCAATAATTAAAAAAAAGCAAAAAAACTGATTGCTTCAATCATTATAGCCACAGCTACTAAAAATCAAAACTCACTCTTCCAGGCTTAAACGATCGAAAATCCGCGTGATCCTCGGCGACCACGACCAGACCTTGACCACGGAGAGCGCGGCCATCATGCGCGCGGTGACGTCCATCGTGCGACACCGCAGCTTCGACGCCGACTCCTATAACAACGACATCGCACTCCTCAAACTTAGGAAGCCGGTTTCCTTCTCTAAGATCATCAAGCCCGTGTGTCTGCCGCCTGCCAGTGAGTATCCAGAGAGTCTGTTATTGACCAGAAACTTAGAAAATGATCATTCTTCAATTTCGACAGCAGCATAAGGAATGTATCAGATTTGATATAACACACCAAAGTGACATGGTGATTGCGATGCTCTACATTCGGCTTCAGTGATAGTTACGATTCTTGGTGTTATCCTTAATCTGTTCCTTGATTCCGGTTATAATGAAACGTGTTTGATGTACCGTTGTGATTTACAGGCGAATGGCGCAGCTACGTAATTTGGGTAGGTTATGTCAAGCTCGGCCGACAGACCACGACTAACGTTGAATAGATATAAGGCTACCAAATAAAGCAGGTCCACCATCTGCATATGGATCAATTTCTATGATGGTGCATTTTATAAATAATAAACTCCAGAGACTTATTATATTTCAAATACACCCATGTTGCACGGTAGTCTGCGTGGTTTTCCACAAAATGCATTTATACAACAAAATGTATTTTTAAGAGTACAAGAGTGATAATATTAGAACATACTTAAAAAATGTAAATCGAACATATTTTATATTCCAGGTATAGAACCAGCTGGCAAGGAGGGTATCGTGGTGGGCTGGGGCCGGACCTCCGAGGGTGGGCAGCTACCAGCAGTGGTGCAGGAGGTGCGAGTGCCCATCCTGTCCCTGACGCAGTGTCGCGGCATGAAGTATCGGGCGTCGCGGATCACCAACAACATGGTACGATCTTATTCGAAAGGCGTAAAGTTCAATTTTCTGTGGTGGACTGGGGATGTATATTGAAGACTGAAGGACCGGACTTCGTAAATCACCAATAATATGGTACGAATATAGACCACACAAGGTTCAAGGTTCAATCTTATGTGCCTTGTGGGGACCAGCACTTGTGCAGAACGTGCGAGTGCTCAATCTGTCTCTCACGCAGTGTCGTGGAATGAAGTACCGGGCGTCACGGATCACCAGCAACATGGTACTATATTGTCACTAGATCTTGTACACAAGATTTAAGTTTGAGAGGCTGTTTCACCACTTACTGATATGTGCCGGATAGGCTATCCACAACTTATCTGACAGATACTCCATACTCTGTCTGTCTGATAAGTTGTGGATAGCCCATCCGGCACTTATCAGTAAGTGGAGTCTGGAGAAACAGACCGTATGTAAGGCGTATGGGCTGTATGTCAGATAGGTACCTGCAATCCTGACCCTTTTATACATGTGCCATTGTGAATTATTACGAGTAGTCGGGGTTCACCAACAATATGGTACGATTTGTACACTTACAAGACCTTATAACTTTGTCCACATCTGTATCACTTGCGCGATCAGATCTCCGATTAGATCTCCGTTGCGTATCATTGAAGCGTATCATGATCGCTAGTGTGAACGCAATTAAATGATCGCGATGATCGGGCAAAATGACGTCCACACTAGCAATCATGATACGCTTCGATGATACGCGACCGAGATCTGATTGCGAAAATGATACAGATGTGGACAAAGCCTTAGATTTAATCTCCCGTCGCGCTGTAGGCTCAGACAGGCGTGCCCTTCTGTTTTGTTTCTCGTCTTCTTGTCTTTAAAGGCGCTATCTCTAATCGGGACAACTTTTGTGAATTCTCAATGATGATGCGAGACTCAAGTTTATATTATTATTATATTATGCTATGCTGAGTTATAATATGCTTAGGTATATTATATGTGGATTGTTCATTATATAAATTGTATTTTGTTCCAGCTTTGCGCGGGTCGAGCGTCAACAGACTCCTGCCAAGGTGACAGTGGCGGGCCGCTGCTCATACAGCAGGGAGATAGATATCAGATTGTAGGTAAGAAACTAAATAAAGAAAGGTACATAATAATAATTATCAACACTACTGGCACAATTAGTGGTGGAAACATGTCCTACCGATCGGAAATTAATAGCTTTGTCCACACTGAGCCATTTTTGTTCATCAAGGGCATGCGTTATAGCGAAGTCAATAGCGAACGTACTCGTAAGGCATGCCCGTGACGCGCGTTGAGATCGTAGTGCTCGCTATGACACTTTTCTTTCAACGCGGGTGGATTTTGATGCATTCAATAATTGAACGAAATTTAACGAAAGTTGAATAAAAAGAAGATGACGAAAATTGCATGACATAGCTATAAGTAGGTTATGGTCAATCTTAGGCAGTAATAAACTATTGAGTATCAAATACAATATACATGTCATAAAGATCATGAGACATGTAAGGACTAAGGACTGTGGTTTGGTTTTCAACATTTAAGAGTTTTTAGGGTTCCGCAGTCAACAAGGAACCCTTACAGTTTCGGTCTGTCCGTCCGTCTGTCTGTCTGTCTGTCTGTCTGTCCGCGGTTTTGCTCAGAGACTATAGGACCTACAAAGCTGTTATTTGGCATGAATGCACATATTAATGATGCCGACAAAAAGGTACATGAAATCTTAAAAAAAGATTTTTTTATGATACCTAATTCCCTACACATCAAGCGGGGGTGAATTTTTTTTTCGCATCCAACCCATCGTGTGGGGTATCGTTGGATAGGTTTTTTAAAAATATTATTAGTATTTATAGATCATTTTCCGATTTAGGGATCCGTTTGTGACATATTAAGTTTTAAAGAGGAAAAATCGTTGAGTCCAGTGTCCCCCCCTTCTACCAGCTATACGGTTGCTTCTGGAAATGTGAAAAAATTCACGGAAGTATATGCTGAATTTAAAAGGAAAACTATCACGGATAAGAAGACTTCATAAGTTACTGAGTAATAGTCGATCAACCAAAATAAATGTATTCGGCGAAGTATAAAGAAACTTTTCGTTCAAATTCCTTTGAAAGTAATTGAGATGATGTTGTTAGTAGTGTAAAACACGTTATAAATGTACATTCATTGACCATACAAAAATTTAAAAAAGAAACGGTACTACGGAACCCTATATTGCGCGTGGCCCGACACGCACTTGGCCAGTTTTAAACACTCAAAGAGTTTTACGGCAACTTCAAATATAGCTGCAATCATTGTAGGAGCAATTAGGTATTGTAATTTACTCGTACGATTTTTATAAATGAGATGTCGTCTGTCGGTAAAAGCAACTCAACAATAACTTGGCTGGAGTAATATACTGCAAAGGCGTAACATTTTACAATTTTCTACTACCTACATGGTTTTAAAATTTCTTTATCAATTTCCAGGAATAGTATCGTGGGGCGTGGGCTGCGGCCGGCCGGGCTACCCCGGAGTATACACGCGCATCACCCGCTACCTCCCCTGGATCAACGCCAACTTGCGAGACTCTTGCTTGTGTGCCAACTAAATGCTATTGATTTGGTATTTGTTCGGATTATGTCAACTTAATATAACTTATCATCTGTCGGCTGGGCAGTTCTGGAAATATTACATACATACGCGTCGAATTGATAACCTCCTTTTTTGAAGTCGGTTAAAAACGCGACCAAAATAAATAGGTCCGCCATCTGCCTATGAATCAATTTCTTCGATGGTACTTTCAGAGAAATTGATTCTTAGACAATTGGGAATATTACGTACAGGTCGGAGCAGAGGGCGCTACTGGCACATACGTTACCATTTGAACAATAACCCAAAATGTTGTACACGTCTTTTGGAACGAGGTTCCTTATCGCGCGTTGTGAAAGGGGGCTAGGTGGAAAAAATTGTGACCAATAATTGTTGTAACGACACTTTTTGCTACGAGTATATAGTTGTAAGCCGTGGCCCGTGCGGCGTGCGCGTGTGAACTTCGTTCCATCCGGGTGTCCCTTGGCACCTCTCAAGTTTTTTTGTTCACTGTCTATACTAGTGCTGCCTCTTGCGTGAAAAAAAATGCAATAAATCTAACGGATTGTCTTATTAACTAATCCACGTCGTCATTTCCTCGATTATGTCAAATTCTGAGGACCCATCGCGAATGACAAAACCGACCAAATAATAAAGCTCCACAGTCCACTATCGATTTCTCTAATAGCAAAAATTATATTTACGCAACTTGGGAGTTCTAAAAGTCGTTGCAATTTTTCTTGACCATCATACTTAGGTATAATGTAGTTTTGTTATTCGTAGGGTATAATATTAAAATTATGTCTCAAGAATCACTCTTTAAATACATAGATAGTGTTGTCTAATAGCACACTTCCTATCTATTTCCTAAAAATTAAGGTTACAAGTTGTTCGGTCGAATATGTATGTATATAATATAATATGTATGTATGTATGTATGTCAGTATTTTTTATTTTAATAAGTTTATTCACAAGTGGATATTAATAATTGATCTCCCGACTCCCAATTTTCAATTATTGAAAAATATTTATGTAAATAATACTAGGTATTTGCTTTCTTTTTGTACAGCAAAAAAATAAAAGCAGATAATGATATATATTTTTAGTAAAGTAAGTTTTTTGTTAGATATTTTCTAATATTGTAGGCCCTACAGTGTAGGCCGTAGGGGGTTGCAGCACACTACAATTAGTTACTACGTTGCAGTATTCTTTTTAATAACTGCGATTTTTATGTACACTCTACGCATGTCACAAAGTCTTCCATCGAATTTGTAGATAAAATTTAAGGATAGCTGATTTCGTTTTTGAGCTTCTTTGACTGGTTTCAGTCAAATAACCTCAGAAAAAACTAAAACTATATATATATATAAAAACTGGGTTTAAATTGCTTTACTTTTGTAATTATTATATTAAGTTAATGAATTAATTACTTATTCTAAATTATTTAATACATATTTGAGAAATATAATTACTTACTTTTAATACTTTACATAATTACCTATTAATAATTATTAAATATTTATTACATTGATAAGTTATATTAATTTTAATAATAATAAAATAGATTTATATGAAAGGCCGGTGGTGCAGATTACCAATAGATGTTAAGTCACTTGAAGCAGCTACCCAAGTGTTCAATAATGTATTTGTAAATAATTATTAAAAATTAATAATAGAATAACTTTATTTATTACATTTTATCTTAAATCATAAATCGTTATAATTTTTTTTTATTAATAAGTTAAGAGTAGTCAATCAGCTTGAAGATATACGATTATTCTTTATCGTAAAAATACCTCATGAAGAATTTTTCACAGTTACAGAAAATACCTGTTAAGTATTTTCTAAACAATATGTTTAGTGGCTAATTGACTGCCTTTACAAATAGATTTTACTAAGGAAATGGAGTCCGTTTACCTTATAATTATGAATAATAACTTAATAAGCATTAAAGTTGTTAAAAAGTTTGTTAACTTAATTGTAGGATTTATAAAATCGCTCTTAGGCTATTGCTGTGATCCTGTTCACGTTTAAAAAAATTAAATTAAATATTATATTTTTTTCTAGTGTTTATGTTGCATAGTAATAATTATAGAGGATAGGAATTGGAACATTGGATGTCCAGTTGGCAACTGTATCTATAGTGTAAAAATATGATTAAAATGTACCTATCTTTAAATATTTTGAGAATGGGAAAAATGTTGTTTTATTCGGCAAGACCGTAGTTGCCTAGACGTTAAGTTAAATGAGATATTGTTTTTAATATTGTTGGTTATATTCTTGTACCTATAGGTGTACCAGAATCTGATGGCAAAAAGTGAGAAAATAAATTGACTCTAGTCTCTCGCAATATCGGGGTAATTGAAATAAAACATTTTGATCCTTTTCTTTCAGCAGCTAATCTGTGTATTAAACATTCAAATGTAAAAATTTATCCAATGATTTAGGATATTTTTTGAAAATTTGCTGTCAAAAATTGCCATCAGATTCTGGTAGACCTATACACGTAGCTTTGATAAATATTTCATTATAAAGTAAAAAATCTACGTTTTGATTACGTAGGAAATGTTTTCTATTTATTTAAATTAAATTTTAATAATTGTGGTTTTACTTATTACTAAAATATTATTTGCTATGTTTATTGTTTATTTATTGTTACATTAATAATAGTACTTAATTAATAAATTCTACTTTTGAATTGTTTCGTTATATTTTTCTTCCGAAATCTTCCGAACATCATACCATTAACTACCTAATAGCGCCTTTAAAAATAAAATCTTTTGTTATGATTCATAGATTGCTACACGAATATTGCACATAATATTATAAGTAAAAAAAACAGCTACTTACCACGGGGCCAGACTGACGTGGTGTAAAGCGTCCATAGTTATTAAAAAAAGTATGTCACCATGGCAACGTCCATCGCTATCCCGTGACCCGCGTCGTATAAACAACATGGTCGCTCTTTATAGACAAATAATTTGCAATAAAATAAAAATGCAACTATAATTAAAGATCTAAGCAATCCTATCTCTCCAGTTGGATAAAAGCACACATTTAAAAAAAAGAAACATTAAAATCGGTTAAGTAGTTTAGGAATCCATCGTGGACAAACATCGTGACAGGAGATTTATATATAATAGATATAATTTTAATCTCGGAATCGGCTCCAACGATTTTCATGAAATTCAGTATACCTATATGTTACGCTCAAAGACCGAAATCGCTCAGTGAGCGAAAAAATTGCTCACAACGCGTTGTGGTCACAGTGAAACAGCCACGATGCGAAATTCGCATCGTGTCTCTAATGAAAACGGCCACGACGCGTTCTGGCAATCACAAAAAGGCCATAACGCGAAATTCGTGTCGTGGCTGATATGCTATTCGTTTTTCGTGATTTGTTCTTGATTGATTAATCGTCTATAGGTATGGGAGATCAAATTTGAATTACTACGCGTACTACAAAATATTTTTTCTTTTACTAAATCACTGCATAACGTGTTTATCATTATTATTTATAAAATATCCATAGTTCCATACTGTCCGTACTAATATTATTACTGTCTGTCTATCAGGTGTAACGTTTTGTTGTTTTTTTAAGGCTCCTCTCGCAAAAAAGCGTGCAGATGAAACCACTTTTCATCGGCATTAACAGAGAAATTATATCTGAAAAAGTAATTAGTAATCTACATGATATGATACGTAACGTGGTTTTGCCATATTTTTTCTATCGGTATCACATAATAAAGAAATAAAAAACCAAATCACCTCCAAGTCGTTGAATGAAACCACTTTACTCCTTCATTATTTATCAAAAGAATATATAAAAAATATCTACTTCTTTGCAATACATAAGTTGATAGTTTGGTTTTTTTACTTTTTTGAAATATGTATTATATTAAGCCTTAAAAAGGTTTTTCTCCTATTTCGCCCTATCATGGACGCGGCGAGCGTCGTAACCGCCACCGTACAAGGCGCGCTGTTATGAATGTTATTTTAATGTCATTTACGTCGATATTCGCACTGACAGACAATGATCAAGGTCATTGGCGGATGTAGAGGCCTTAATATAAAGTAATCTGACCTCAATTAATTATTAAAAGTATAGTTTTATTTTAATATATATGATTTAAATATAATAACTACTGTCTACTACTAGTTGATGCCTGCAACTACGTTGCGTCAGACAGATAGACAGACAGTTATAATATTAGTACGAATAGTTACATGGAACTATGGATATTTTAAAAATAAATAATAATAATGATACGTTATGCAGTGATTTAGTGTAGGATTTAGTAAAAGAAAAATATTTAGTAATACGCGTGGTAATAATTCAAATATTTTAATCTTCTTCCATACCTATGATGGATGATTAATGATTAATCAATCAATAACAAATCAAGAAAAACGAATAGCATATCAGCCACGACACGAATTTCGCGTTATGGTCTTATTGTGATTGCCAGAACGCATCGTGGCCGTTTTCATTAGAGCCACAACGCGAATTTCGCGTCGTAAGTAATCAATAAACACACCGGTTTCGGTGACAATGGCCGATTTCATTGAAACTAGGCCAGTTACGCAGGAGTTATTTCGTAGTGCCCAATCATGTGCGCCGTACACAAGAGCACTCTCTATTCCTTTACTCTCATAACCTAGTGAGACGGAAGACCGACACGACTGGCGAGAGATCAGGCGCAGGACCGTCATTTTTCATGCCCATCGGACGCGACGCAAGGATCAACCAGCATCCCTCTCAATCAGACAATCAGGTAATCATCTTGCATTGCTCTTAAACCCAACTTGTAAATAACATGTTTCCAACCGCGGATCGAACCCACGACCGTAAGCCACAAGCCATAAGCCACGCTCTAACTATACTGCACCACGGAGGTGTTAAAACTTAATACCTAATAATTGTATCTGCTACACTGGTTCTATTATAAGTAGTCGTAGCCAGTTCATCTTTGACTATATACGCCAGTTTTTCAGTCGTAGAAGTATCAACCAAGTTTTGTATGAATGTAATATACATATTATATTACATTGTAATATTTTTATTAACACAATAACCTTAGTCATTTTGCTATGTAACTTCCATCTTTATGCAGACGACTTGCAGATTTATCGTCAATCGCACATTGAAAGCATTAGTGCCGCAGTCAGTGACGTTAATGCTGATCTACAGCGGATTGCAGATTGGGCTAACTCTTTTGGTCTATTGGTGAATCCCAAAAAGTCACAAGCCATTGTCATCGGTAGTAGGTATATGACTCAGCGCTTGCACAATGTCCCCAAGGTCATGTTTAATGGTACTCCGATTGATTACACGAATGCAGTGACAAATCTTGGCATTATTATAGATAATAATTTGTCCTGGAATGCTCAGGTCAATGATATCAGCAAAAAGGTGTATCATTCACTACACAAGCTTAAGACCCTTCAAAATTTCTTGCCCTTGAATACAAAAATCCTTCTAGTTCAAACCCTTATTTTCCCTATCCTTGATTACGCGGACTCCTGCTACTTGGACGTTACTGAAGAGCTGTTATCAAAACTGGAACGGTTGCAGAATCTCTGCATCCGTTTCGTGTTTGGGCTAAAAAAGTACGACCATGTATCAGCTTTTCGATCGAAATTAAAGTGGCTCCCGATCCGGCTCCGGCGTAATTCCCATATCCTCTCTCTCCTTTACAAAATCCTTTTCAATCCCATATCTCCATCTTACATCCTAGATCGTTTCAATTTTGCTCGACCTCCTGACATGCCGTGCAGGTCTAACGTGAGGACGAATCTATCCCTCCCCTCCCATCGCTCCAACTTCTTCTCCTATTCCTTTACCGTTCATGCAGTTAGACTATGGAATTCCCTTCCCCACACCATTCGTGACAGCCCTTCCTTCGCTGTCTTTAAGAAGCGACTAAAAGAGCACTACCTCAACAATGAATCCTGAAGCTCTTATTAAATATACATATAGTATGTATTTGTTTATTTTTGTATGTATTTTTGTAAGTAGGTATATTTTTGTATTATAACATATTTATTATTTTGTATATTATAATATATAAATATGTATTATATTTGCATTAAGTATATTATAATTATCAATTTAATAGTAAGTATGTGTATTATTCTATAGATTTATAAAATTTATCTGTGCACGCCCTATCTGATATTTCCCATCACATTTCTCTCTGTAGGGCTGCTGGAAGAAATTTCTGTTAGAGATAAGCAGTACCTGTTGTGTCGTTTTTCTTCTGTGTATATTTCGTGTTAAAATGTGTGTGTGTGTGCAATAAATAGTAAATAAATACAATTCTACTAATCCTACTAATATTATAAAGGCGAAAGTTTGGATGTATGGATGTATGGATGTTTGTTACTCTTTCACGCAAAAACTACTGAACGGATTTTAATGAAACTTTACAATAATATAGCTTATATATCAGAATAACACATATGCTATAATTTTAACCGACTTTCAAAATGGAGGAGGTGTTATGTTCGTTCAACGATTACTCCGCCGTTTGTGAACCGATTTTCAAAATTTTTCTTTTGGTGTATAGGTTATCATCTCTATTTGCTACCACATTCATAAAAGTGGTGACCTGATGAAGGGATTACAACACAATTTAGTTTACGTAATTACACCTAATAAATCGCGGGTAACACCGCGGGGCACAGCTAGTAATGTATATTACAATGTAATATAATATACGTTTTTCTACCCAAGTAAATAGGAGCATAATTATTATTAAAGAAATATTATAAAGCCTAGAATACGTACGTAGTACGTATTTATTACGAAAGGTGTACCTATACAGTACAATACAAGATACATATTATTATATTAAATTGTTATATACAAATCATCAACTACTCCCTCTGGATCGTATCTAACGAAGGGCCGCTTGGATTGTTGAGTGCCATAGTGTTTCTATGGCTAATCCTTACTAATATTATAAATGCGAATGTGTGTCTGTCTGTCTGTCTGTTACCTCTTCACGCTCAAACCGCTGAACCGATTTTACTGAAATTTGGTATGGGGATACTTTGAGACCCGAGAAAGGACATAGGATACTTTTTATCCCGGAAAAATGTACGGTTCCGCCGCGATAAACGAATATTGGCGCAACGAAGTTGCGGGCGTCATCTAGTAATTAATATAATATGTGACTTCACTCTGCATTGTCACCATCACCATTGGGTGACCTGTTTGCTCGTTTGCCCCCTTCCTTTAATAAAAAAGAACATATAAAGTCTGCACACACCGTGAGAGCCTTCGCGTTTTGCGTTTTGACATACTTTAATAATTTTATTGCTAAAAGAAATAAACAGCTATTTGTAATTTGTTCGGAGTGAACGTGAAAGTATTGCTATGAATAATTTATGAACCAAACTACACTTTGGTTTCTGTTTTGTGCGACAAAATATTGTTATCCTGCGCCGATGTTATAATCGTATCTTGGAAACATTGAAAAAAAAAACTATAATGCTAAATCACCGACTTTGACGACCTTTGTGGCTGAATTGGTTGAGTGTATGGCAGCTCAAGCCGGGGGTCGCGGGTTCGAATCCCGTCGACGGAACAAAAAGTTTTCAATGTTCCCGGGTCTGGATGTGTATTAAATATGTGTATAATTATATAATAAAAATCTTAAACATATGTATAGTATAAAAGTATTAAATATATTTTCCGTTGTCTGGTACCTGTAACACAAGTCCTTCAGGTACTTAGCACGGGGCCAGACTGACTTGGTGTGAAGCGTCCATAGATATTATTATTATATTATTATTATTACTTTTAACGCAAGTTTTTACTTCTGAAAAAAAAAACGTTTAATTTACAAATCAAACAAAGACATGCAGCCTTTTGTAACTTAAATACTTTGTGTAAAGTAGTGTACAAGGGCATACCATAGTGGAATGTTTTGGGGATGAAGGAAAGACTCAAAATTCTTTCCATCATATGGGTTCTTGAATCATAACTTGGCTACTCCTAGGTGCACCGAGTCCAGGATTCATAAATAGGTCGTATAGGCCGCGGGCGCAGCAGCGACCTAGGGGAGTAGCAGATTTCGTACAGGGGGCGGCAGAAATGAAGTAGTCTATACTCATAAAAATATAAATCCGGCACTTTTTTTAAAATCGGGCTTTGGCCCACCATACATTTCCACTACTGTATCTCCTGTGTCGCCAGGATCGACCAATCCAACCACGAAAACCCTTTGATATGATCTCACCCCGAGGGACATGCTAAAGCTGTCTTGGGACCCGCCACGAAATTAATCAGAAGAAAATAGGAGGAGTAGGAAGAAATAAATCCGGCACTGGGTGTACCAACAAGGATAGTTGCAGGTACTGTTATAAAGAAAGGCCAGAATAATAATTTTGTATATTATAATATATAAATATGTATTATATTTGCATTAAGTATATAATTATCAATTTTAATAGTAAGTATATGTATTATTCTATAGATTTATAAAATTTATCTGTGCACGCCCTATCTGATATTTCCCATCACATTTCTCTCTGTAGGGCTGCTGGAAGAAATTTCTGTTAGAGATAAGCAGTACCTGTTGTGTCGTTTTTCTTCTGTGTATATTTCGTGTTAAAATGTGTGTGTGTGTGTGCAATAAATAGTAAATAAATAAATAAAAAAATAATATCTATGGACGCTTCACACCACGTCAGTCTGGCCCCGTGATAAGTACCTAAAGGACTTGTGTTACGGGTACCAGACAACGGAAATATATTTAATACTTTTGTTACTATATATATTATAGCCTATTTAAGATTTTTATTCATACACATTACACATATTTAATATACATCCAGGACCCGGGAACATTGAATACTTTTTGTTCCGTCGGCGGGATTCGAACCCGCGACGCCCATCTTGAGCTGCCAGTTGCCACACGCTCAACCATTAAGCCACAGAGGTCATCAAGCTCAATAGCAATAATAATGTAAGCTGTTCAATGTAGTCTACCGTTAAAGTAGTCGAGTAATCAAATTAAAACCCGATAAGTATAATATGAATTAAAATAATTTAAGCAAGAATAATTTTTATTATTGTAAAGTACCAATAAAATAAAAGGAGTTCGTCGAAATAACCAAAAGTTCCGCTTTCACTTTCTTTAACATTATCGTTAAAATTTGATATTAATTACCGAAATTAAGTATAATTTATTACTGGATATAGCGAACATTTGCTCATTACTTTCTACATTTTCACTACATATAATTTTTAATAATATACCTACTTTAATATTTTTTTAGCAAGTAAAGTCCTATTTGATAGAGATAAAGAAGATAATACAGTCAAATCTTTCTGGTATCGGGTACTTTGTCAGATTGGGAAAGTGTACTTACATACATAGAGTTCGAAGCCATGTGCCAAAAGGCTTGTTGTTTATAAGGTTTTGAAATAAAACTCAAATTTTCCGCCTTTTCAGTTTAGTTTAACTAAAATAGTTTAATTCATCATAAGGAAAAGTGAAAACACAATGCGAGCCAAGAAAATTAAAGATTTAAGATGTTGAGGAATATTGACAGCAATGTAAAATAAATTCTTGGAAAATTAGCAACGACCTCTGTGGCTCAGTGCTTAGCACTTTCCTGCCTAAGCTGTGGCTACAAGTTAGGGACAAAAAGTTATCAATAATTTGTCAGTTCCTAAGGTTGTAGGTACTAGTGATCCCATTTTTGCATCAATCATCAAAAGTGGGATATAAACCCCAATTAAAAAAGATGTCATGGGCTCTATAATATTATTTACTAACAGCCTGGGAATCAAACGGTTTTCACGTTGCTCAATTATTCAAGCGACTTATGTTTACTAACATCTCTATTGTCTTTTTTATAATCAAACAAAGCTAATGTATTAATAATACAGCTATTAGTGGGGTATCCTATATTGGTACTCAAATCACGTTTCGGTGAATGTGTGAATATGCGAACTGTCTCAGTGTCGGTTGCCAGCGCGCGCGACTACTGGCGCCTGTAGTGCGCCTAACGTTCGAATTTTCAATTTGGAATTGTTTTTTTTTTTAATTTTGCACCAGTTTGAAGCAGCAAGATGTGGAAGTGTTTTGGTTTTTTAATTTTCGTGGCTTTGGTTTCTGTTACAACAGAGGTTTGTTAATTCATTTTAAAAATAATACAAATGTATGGGCTAAAATTGGTAAATAAACAATAATGCGTCTTCATACAATATACATTATGTGCCGATCTCGTAGTTCAGAGCCTACCATAAGAACTATACTTACTGAAATAATATATATTGTCCAAAAAAGCCTAGGCTTAAATACTTTAGAAAAGGACTTACTTGCAATAAAATTATAATTGGGAATACTTTTACACTATTCTTTTTCGTACTACCGAATGAATGTTGCTCTGTCATAATATTTTGCATGATGAAAGATGAGTATCAGTTTTTCCTCTTATTTTTTCCGAACTAACGTGGCCTCTGCACCAGGATGGACCAACATTAGAAATTTCGAACTTGTAGAACGACGATAATTACCCATCTTCGTTCAACATCAACATCGACAGTCTATGCTATATAGATAGCTACGCAATCATGGACATTCATCATGACAGACAAGTGACAACAGTGAATATTGGCTTTTTGATAATTATATTACAGCAGCTGTTTTTTTTTAATTTAGCTAGGGCCTAGTTTGTTAATATAACGTAATAAGAATTTACTTTCAGGATGAAGACGCCCGTGAAAATCGTGGTTTAACCAGTAAAAACTTTTTGGGGGGCGTGTGGGGCAACCGTCCTCCCCTGCTTGAGAGTAACCTGCGGTCAACCTGTTCATGCAGTAAGTTATTATATTCGATATTCATTTTTCTGCCAAGCGCAACAGGGGCAGAGATAAATTACAAAACGGGGCCTAAAATATATTATTATCAGTCGGAAGCGGGTTGCCGACTTTGTTGTGTTGGAGGACTACTACTACACTAGTTTTATTTGTAAAGAGTATTTGTAAATTTATTTTTTTATTCTCTTATGTAGGAGAAGGTGGCAATGTGGCCCCCTACTTTGTTTATTTATTTATTTATTTATTTAACACTTTTTGTACAATGTACAATGGCGGACTTAATGCCATAGGGCATTTTCTACCAGTCAACCATTGGGTGGTAACAGAGACAAAACTAAAACGGTGCTTTCTGTGTAGAAAAAAAGATTAAGAACACACATTTAGGAAATACATAATTAAATATACAATAAATACTGATAAAGATAATAACGAATACTAGGCATATGATATAATAATATAATAATTATAATAACATATAAATATAATATTATACATAATATACATATACTTATATATAATATCTACATAATATACATATTTATTATACATACACTTACATAAGTACATAATATTATACACATCCATATAAATACTGGGTACTATATTAGTTGATTCTGCCAATTTTTTAGATACAATAGTCGGACTCTACGTTTAAACGCTTCTCTGGTTGGGCTTAACCTGATTTCCGGAGGTAGGGCGTTCCACAGTAAAATAGCCTGGACATGGAAGGAGGAATGGACTAGACTGGAACGATGAGGGGGGCAACGGAGATGAGCATTATTTGAGGAGCGGAGTGTTCTTTCGTGACTATCGCAGAGGCATTGGAAGTGTGACTTTAGGTAAGCAGGAGAATTAGGGGAGTTCAGGAATGTATAGAGCATACACAGGGCTCGCACTGAACGACGTTGTCGTACAGGTAACCAGTGCAGCTTGGTACGATAGGAAGATACGTGGTCATATTTCCGAAGATTGTATATAAACCTGATGCAGTTGTTAATGAGTCGGTCATATTTGTCGAGCTTGTCCGCATTGAGGTCTAAATAGCACACATCACCATAATCTATAATGGGAAATATAAGAGACTGGACCAGCAGAGTTTTAATGTGTGTCGGTAAAAAGTTTTTGTGACGATAAAGCGAACGCAATATACCGGTAACCCTCTGACAAACTGAGGCAGTCTGGGTTTGCCAATCGAGAGTGGAGTCTATGAGTAAGCCGAGATCTTTTACACTGGAACTGAAATTGATTACAGAGCCGTCAAATATTACTGGTGAAAGAGACGCTAAATCTACCCTATATATATTACGAGGACTACCCAGTAAGATAGCTTGACACTTACTAGGGTTTACTGATAGGCCAAAGTTTTTACACCAGTCCCTAATAGCGTCAAGATCCTTGTTAATTTCGTCGATAGCCCTCGTCAAATTGTCAACACTAGCTTGGCAGTAAAGCTTAAAATCATCTGCATACAAATGATACGCGCAGCGAAGTCTGAGAGTAACACAATTAATGAATAATGAGAAGAACAAAGGAGAGAGAATACCGCCTTGGGGGACGCCAGTGTCGAGATCACACCAGGATGACGAGGACTGATCCATGCGTACCGACTGTTGACGCCCCCGAAGATATGACGAGATCCATTTTAGAGCCTCGATTGAGAGAGGAAGGCAGGAGAGAATAGCTAACAAAATTTCATGATTGACATTATTAAAAGCATTGGAGAAATCAATTAAAACCAAAACTGTAAGTTCAGAGTTTTCTATGGCTACTCTTACATCATGGGTAACCTTAAGAAGTGCAGAAGTCGTACTGTGTCCAGGTCTGAATCCCGATTGCAGTGGAGATAAAATGTCGTTCTGGTTAACAAACCTGGACAGTTGTTTAAAAGCACAGGCCTCGAGGATCTTGGATAGATAAGGGAGAATGGATATGGGACGATAATGAGAAGGATGAGTGGGGTTAGGAATTTTAGGTAAGGGAAGGACATGAGCTTTGCGCCATTGAGATGGAAATTCGGAAGACATTAGGGAGAAGTTTACAATATGGGTTATAACGGGCAAAAGCTCTTCTTTAATATGAGTGACCATTTGTCGGCTTATCTCGTCACAACCTATAGCCTTTGAAGTTATAGACATAATGGTCTTATTGATCTCGTCCGTATTAATTGGGGAAAAACGAAAGGGAGATATGTTACGCTGAGGTAAACTATCTAAAAAGCGAATAGTCCGGGATTGGGTTTCGATATCAAGCTTCTGAGTTGTGGAGAAGTGTTTGTTAATATCTTCCAAACTAATTGTCAGAGGCGGATCTACTTGATGTGATTTGCCTATACCAGAGGATTTTAGGAATTTCCAAATATTTGGAGTTGAAGATGACAAATTTTGCAGAATGTGGCGGCGTTTAGCATTGCGTATCATTTGATTGCAGCGATTTCTAGCTATTTTGAAGTCCATCCAATTAGATTCAATTCGATTCCTCTTAAATTTACGAAAAGCACGATCCCTACGTTTCATCGCCTTACGGATATCATATCGTTACGTTTATCAAGCATTATTTAAAAAATATAGTAGTCAGAAACCTAAAAAATAGCGACCCGGCCGGCACGCACGGGGAAAATATATAGCCATTGAAAAAATGATTAAAATCGATAGCATATGATCCTTTACTTGGTCTTCTTCTTATCGTGCCAAATAACATAAAAATTGCTCCAGTAGTTCGCGAGATAAGCCCATTCAAATAATTACCCCCGTTTTTTCCACATTATCCTAATAGTCTTAGCATGATAAAATATAGCCTTAAGGTTTCCTCAATAAATGGGCTATCAAACACTGAAATCATTTTTCAAATCGGACCAGTAGTTCTTGAGATTAGCGCGTTCAAGTAAGCCCTTTCAAATAATTTTCCCCGTTTTTTCCACATTTTCCTCTATTTCTTCGCTCCTATTAGTCTTAACGTGATAAAATATAGCTCTATAGCCTTCCTCGATAAATGGGCTATCTAACACTAAAAAGTCATCAATATCCGTTGCGTTATTTAAAAAATTAAAGGGAACAAAGGGACATGAGGGAAAAAAGCGACTTTTTTTTATAACACGCATAGATAGATAAATAAAGCTCGTGCAGGATAATCGAAAGTTTTAATTATTCTTAATCAATCACGTTTGGTATTTTGAGGTCAACTGATAGTAGTGTGACCCCCCGGGGATGTCACATTAAATGTCTTGCACAAGTGAAACTTAACGGCCAAAATCACAAATGTAATAGTCACCTTTGGAGCTTCCACAGGCTACATAGCCCATAATTATATATTATATATACAGCATAAGTAAAAAATTGGATGGCTCTCCAGCTCTGTCATTGGAACCACATTACGACCAATGTGAGGAGGGCAAATTACAATTATTGCTAATATTTAAACAAACGTGCCAAAAATATTTATTAAATGTATAATTTTATATTTACTTTTTAAATTCCGTAGGAGAACAGTTTGATGTATCCGATGTTTGAACACAAAAGCCAAATATTTTTGTTTCTTAACAACTATCGAAATAAAATCACACACACTTAAAAGTTTCGCCGGTCGCAAGTTTAAACTCGATCGAATGACAATCAAACTTGACAGCCTCTGTTGGATTTGTACGGTGCTAAATTAGTAGCATAATTTAGTAATATATAAATTAGTATTAGTAATATTACAGCATGCCGCGAGCATCCCGTTCCACCAAAATTATACTAGATAGCGTTGTTAAAATATTAAAATATTGAAGGGGGCCAATATATGTTCAGGGTCCACATTACCGCCTTTTCCCCTGTATTCTTTGTTTTTATCAAAACGTTGTACTTGTTAAAAAATAAAAAGTTAAAAAAAATTTATAGCTTTAAGATACCTACTAAAGTGCGTTCTGTAGATTTAATATAAATACTTGGTAATAATATTATAACTATAGCTATTTGACCGAGCAAAGCTCGGTATGCGATAAAATACGAAAAAAATGACATTTTATAAAAATTATTCCTAGCTAGATCGATTTATCGCCCCCGAAACCCCCTATATACTAAACTAGCTGTTGCCCGCGACTTCGTCTGCGTTGACTTCAGTTTAGTGCGCGGTGTCAACAAAATTGGTGTCAAATTTAAAAGCTTTTTAAAACCCTGGTACCCCTTAACGGCCATTCTCCAGTTTGGCATTATTTGCCTCATTACCGTAACCATTTTTTTTCTTCGTCGATTTGACTAAGACACATTGAAATATTAAAGAAATGAAAGATACGAACACAATAATAAATGTGGCGTGAAACAGTTAGTTCAAGTTTTTTGGATAATGAGACTTAAAAATTTATGGGTACGGTAATTAGACAAATGTAGTGTTTTACGTAACGATACAACGACACAATTGACAAAAACTAGCTTAAGGCAACGTACGTAGGCCAAATTATGTAACATAAACATAATATACATGATAAAAATCTAATTTAAACATAATTGAAAAGTAACGATTACGGTAATTAGACAAGTTTGTAACCAAAGCTACGGTAATTAGATACTAACGTGCTTTATCGGCGGCACACTAACATTAACGACGTGGGACCGCTGATGGGCCATGGCACACACTAAGGAGAAGCAACCCGTGCACTCGCAATGTGCCAAATCCTGATATTTTTGGATGGGCATCCAAAAACAGCAGGTGTACCCGTAATTAGGACTTTTGATCGGACAAGCGATTATTTCATGATAACTATTTATAGGCTGGGCCTATTGAGTTGATATTTTGCAATGCGATAACCAATGTTTAAAGGCACTTAAAACCATGAATAGATTAAATTAAATAAGTACGTTATAAAAATTACAAGCAAGTTTCGAGATCAAGTTGGCGTGGGGGGGTTCAAAAACATGGTTTTTGAACACGACTTCAATTAATTTAGTCTGAATTACTTAAATTAGAAGCCTGTGTTTAAGTTTGTAGCTAGATACTGATGCTATCTACCGTTTAAAAATATTACATACTTGAATAAGATAATATTACAGAGTATTCAAGCCCGGGACACGTAAATTTTGCTCTCCTGAGAATGGCCGTTAAATCAAAATACCCAAAAACAGCTGTGCAGTGTGCTCATAATATTTCATTTTTTAAATTAAGTAAACTTTATTTACTTATACCAAATTTAAAGCTTATTTAGCCCCCCATTACACAACTTTAGCATGAGCTTTACCTATAAACTATTTAATATTTATCATTGGTAGGTTTAAGGTAGGTAGGTTCACTGAATAGATAAACTACTGAGTAGTGAGTTATTTAATAACGTGTATAACAATCCTTTCGATTGTTATACACGTTATTAAATAACTTAACTTAATATGGTGCCACCTGTTATAGAAAGACTTAATAATGAGCAAGCGATAGCGAGTTGTAGTCGACTCTTAGCGCCATCTGTTATGAATTTTTGGAACTAACTTAATTTGAACAAATTTTCACCTCCTTGCAACCCCTTTTTCCAGTTAAAAAGGAGCCTATGTCCTTTCTCAGGCTTTAGACTATCTGTGTACAAAATTTCATTACAATCGGTTCAGTAGTTTTGGCGTGAAAGCGAGACAGACAGACAGACAGAGATACTTTCGCATTTATAATATTGGTATAGATTTCATGAAAACCGTTGGAGACGATCCCGAGATATGCAAGAATTGCTCGTTTAAAGATATAAGATTAATGAATCTTCGGTTATATTCAAATTAATTAATTACAGCAATTTGAACATCTATCACCTCATTCCACCCGTGATTGCAGTCGCTGAAAGTAGCCGAATCTTCGGGAATAAGAAAAGTGCTCCGCGAAATTTTCTGTTCTTAGGGTTCCGTACCCAAAGGGTAAAAACAGGACCCTATTACTAAGACTTCGATGTCTGTCCGTCTGTCCGTCTATCCGTCTGTCCGTCTGTCCGTCTGTCCGTCTGTCCGTCTGTCCGTCTGTCTGTCACTAGGCTGTAACTCGAGAACGGTAATAGCTAGAGAGTAGAAATTTTCACAGAATGTGTATATCTGTTGCCGCTATAACAACAAATACTAAAAACAAAATAAAATAAATATTTACGGGGGCTCCCATACAACAAACGTGATTTTTTTGGCCTTTTTTGCTCTATATAAATATTGGCAACAGGTAAATACTTAACTTTTTCACAAAATCTTTAGTTATATGTGTATTTTAATATTTCATAATAATATTAAAATAAAATAAAAAATTAAGGGGAGCTCCCATACAAAAAACACAATTTTTGGCTTAATTTTGCTCTATAATGGTACGGAACCCTTCGTGCGCGAGTCCGACTCGCACTTGGCCGATTATTTATACATCGTAGCATAGCTAAAAACGTTTATATCATACTTTTGTTGAAAGTGTTAACTTGAGATGTAGGGTAAAACCCCTAGCGTTGTAACAAAAGAAGCACACGATTCGAGTCATAAAAATATTTTAAATGCCAATCAAAAATAATCTAGAAAGGACTAAAAGATATAAAAATAAACAAATATCTTGTAGCTAAGCAAATTATGAAACTTGTATTAAAATATTATAGTACAAGGTGATAAATATGGTTTTATTTCAAGTCAGATAGGTGTATTATTAATAGGAAAATTTTAAATGTCAACTATTATCAATTTTAGGTATTCGCCATTGCTTTATGGATTACATAGATGGGAGGATAGGATCCTGATACTCGATTAGGTAATATCGGTGGAGTTGTGGTGGTTACGACAGTAACTCACAACAATTATGGCTGGTTTACACGTATTAAGTAGATAAGTAATTAACTAAATTTTAACTTAATTTTAAGTTACTTATTGCATGTGAACACAAAATTTAGTAGCAAGTAGTAAGTTGAAATTAAGTTAAGTACTAAACAAGAAAATTAGAATTTTGACTATTTTCTGTAAGGTTGGCAGGCGGGGCTTGTCACTTGACACATTTCCGGCAGGCACTTTAAATTAAGTTAAAATTTAGTTACTACTTATCTACTTAATACGTGTAAACCAGCCCTTAGCATGGCTCTGGAGTATGAGCAGAGTAGACAGAAATAAGAATTATGTCTATTTGTAGTTGGTACGTCACAAGTAGACATGTCACAAGGACATCAATCGTAGTAGTCGGAAATGCGGTGCGTAGCATGAAGGACAACATAACCTAACGATCTCCTCTATATTAAGTCACCATCTAGTAAGGGCCTGTTTCACCGCTTCCTGATAAGGCTATCCACCACTTAATTTGACAGATGGAGTATGGAAAATCTGTCAAATAACCCTATCGGGCACCTTATCAGGAAGCGGTGAAACAGGCCATAAATCTACTAACCGTGCCCATTAACAATACGTAACATATTTTATATATAGGTACTTACCGCTTACGACTTATAATATGGTTTTAAACATAATAATATGTGATGTGCGATTAAGAAGATACCTAAGTCCTAACATGATAATTTAATTTACTACACCACCCACATAGCCCACCCTTAAAGTATAGATAAAAACTAATATCCAGTGACGAGTTAAGACTTTACTTGATGCCCTAAGCAATCCATGCCTGCGGGCCCCCCTATCCGTATGTCAACTAGCAAGTATTTCCGGACCTACACGACTTGTAAACCTACAAGAAGAGAGTGTATTCCCTCTTAAAAGGCCGGCAACGAACCTACACAGCTCTTCTGATGTTGCGAGTGTCCATGGGCGACGGTAGTTGCTTTCCATTAGGTGACCCGTTTGCTCGTTTGCCCCCTTATTTCATAAAAAAACGGTATTTAAACCTTTAGACGCATCAGTCCTAGGCAATTGCTTAGTATGATTAAGGATCAACCCGTCACTGTTAATAACTAAAAGGTGTTTTCCCACAATTCCAGAGTGCGGGGAGCGGAATGAGGTATCCCGGATAGTGGGGGGAGGGGAGGCGGGCGTGGACGAGCTGCCATGGATGGTCAAGCTGATCTACTTCAAGCGGTTCTACTGCGGCGGGATGCTCATCAACGACAGATACGTGCTATCTGCCGCACATTGTGTTAAAGGGTAAAAGCAGTTTTTTGTTACAATAGATTTACATTTATACATTACAAGGCGTTTATAGACCAAGACCAAAAATTTTGAAAACAAAATAAAATCACAGTAGGATGAAACCCATTACAAAAGGAGGAAAATATTATAAAAATTAAGGGAAAAATAATTTACGGGCGTCCTGAGTTAGGGAAAAGTGGGGGGGAGGAAATTAATGGGGGAAAATGGTTTATATCCATTTCTGGCAAAACTAATATTCCTATGAAAAAAAGTCAAATGGCAAAGTTGTAGGCAAAAAAAAGATCTAAAACTTTTGTATTTACACTTTTTTTTCCATAACCTAAACATTTATGTAAAAATTTCAAAAAACCATGTTTTTTGTTTTTTATTTACTTATATTCACAAAAATTATTTTTTTTCGCGAAATTTGGTGATAACTTACATTTTCAAGTCCCAAATACGCTGTCATTTATTTGATTAGAAATATATATTTTTTCACCTTATTTTGAATTTAAATCGAAAAAATAGCCTAATTTTCAATCGAAAATTCGACCGTCAAAATATCAGGTTTTTAAAAAAAAATCTATAAAATCTCTATTTTCCGATGATGAAAAAAAAATCTACATTACACGATAGTAAATCTTCTCAGAAAACGCAAAAAATCGAAAAAAAAACTCAAATTCGAAAATTCTTTATTAATCATTATAAATAATTTTATATAAAAATGTGATTGCTGCAATTAGTTTTAAGTTAAAAGTTGATTTATTTCATTATAATTACATTTCTGTCATAGAAAATATCATTATATATAAATATAAATGTAAATCTATACTCATAAAATAACATGTCCTGACTGACTTATCATCGCTGAGCAAAAACTGTTTCGATTTTTTGCATTTTCTGAGAAGATTTACTATAGTGTAATATTTTTTTTCATCACCGGAAAGTAGAGACTTCAACGAGTAGAAAGCACACAATTTTTTTTTAAAAAGCTGATATTTTGACGGTCGAATTTTCGATTGAAAATTAGGGTATTTTTTCAATATAAATTCAAAATAAGGTGAAAAAATAAATATTTCTAATCAAATAAATGACAGCGTATTCGGGACTTAAAAATGTAAGTTATCACCAAATTTCGTGAAAAAAAATTTTTTTGTAAAAGATATAAATAAAAAACCAAGAACCTGGTTTTTTGAATTTTTCACATAAATTTTGAGGTTTTGGAGAAAAAGTGTGCATAGAAAAGTTTTAGATCTTTTTCTTACCTACAACTTTGCCATTTGACTTTTTTTCATAGGAATATTAGTTTTGCCAGAAATCGCGATAAACCGTTTTCCCCCCTTAAAACCTCCCCCCACTTTTTTCCCTAACTCAGATCGCCCGTAAATTATTTTTCCCTTAATTTTTATAATATTCTCCTCCTTTTGTAATCGGTTTCATTCTACTGTGATTTTTTTTTCACTTTTCATTATTTTTGAAGGTATTAATACTGCAATATATTAAGCATCTTGATAAAGATAAGGGGAAGCCGGAAGGTAACCCTCGTACGCGCGGTCTCGTAGTGAAGGCTGGCCGTATACACACATTTTCCATATTCAATTTCCGAATTCGTTTTTCGTATTCTGAAATCCGAATGCATGCAAGAATCAGTAGAAAATATAATAACTGACGCACACATTCGCTTTTTCCCGAGCGTGATGAATTCCGCATGCACGTTTCGTATGCAAGCCGGCGCGTTTGCGCTTGAAGAAAAACGAACGTGTGTGCTGGTCTCACGGAATTCCAAATCGATATTCCGCATTTGCAAATCGAATACGGAAAATGTGTGTATGCGGCCAGCCTAAGGCTGCCTTCACATTACGTCGCCAGTGGTGCGGCAGCCGCGCGACTTCCATACTTTTGTATGAAGTCGCGCGGCTGCAGCGCTGCTGCCGCACTGCTTGCGACGTAATGTGAAGGCTCTCTAAAGCGCATCACAGACGGTGAAGATAATATAAAATATATATTATCTTAGAGCATATTTTAGAATATCGCTCACCATACAAATCCTATGAACCATCACACACGACGAAGTTAATTTATATTTTATATTTTGTATCTTAAGATATGGAAATATATATTTCGTACTTTAATATTTTATCTTAAGATACGAAATATATATTTCGTATCTTAATATGTTATCTTAAGATGCGAAATATATCTTTATGAATAGGTACAGGGTGTTTTTGTGTCGAGCAGCGGGCTCATCGGTGATCGGACGCACTAGTAGATGCAGTGTTGCCAGTGCTGTATGTTAGAAAGTTACATACTTACTCTCATTCGAAAAGTAACATTTTGATGGAAAAAGTAACATTTCGGATAATTTTAAATAAAATTGACTTATAATTTATTGCTTTATTATTATTATTGCTTAAAAAGCTCATGAATCGAAATGAATGTTTCTCTTGAATTTCTAAAATACTCCTGAAACCAATGATATTCTACTAAATACAGATCTGTTACGTTCATACTATTTTCCGGCTTAAATTGCTTCCGAACAATTTTCAAATTCAATTCTCAAATTTGACAGATAAGTGAAACAAAAGATACGAAATGCCATTTACATAAAAGAGACAGACTAAATAAAAGACGGGCCAATTGGCCCGTATTTGAGGCTTTACAACGCGCGCGGTGGTAACTTATCTGCTTTGAGTTTTTTTATAATATAATATCATTGCCTGAAACTTCTTCGTTGACAGATATTGATAAGGGTCTACACAGACGGACTGCATTTCAACTGCAATCCAACTGTAAATTGCAGTTCAAGTGCAGTTTGAATGCAGTTGACACGACTGCAATGCGACTACAATAGAACTGCTAACCAAACAGTTCACACGACTGCACGCCGACAGCAACTGAACTGTAATCCGACTGCGTGTTTGGTTTGCAGTTCTATTGCAGTCGCATTGCAGTCGTGTCAACTGCATTCAAACTGCAATTTGCAGTTGGATTGCAGTTGAAATGCAGTCCGTCTGTGTAGACCCTAAAGGTTAAATTCGCCGCAGGTTTTTCTCTTTTTTATGTGAGGCTCTATCCAAATGTTTCTCCTGTTGGAATGTGCTACTGCAATCTGCATTTCACATTCTATATCAGAATCATCGTCTGAGAAGCTGTCTAACAAATCAAGAAGTAAGACAGTATCAGTTATTAGTTATCACTCATAGTCAATCACTCTGTATATAGAATTCTAACAAGGAATACGTGTGGCACCAACGCAGACTCGTAAGGAAATGAACATATTTTTAATATTATCGTATCTTAGCCGTGTGTGATAGCTTAAGATACTATAATATTTTATATTTGGGCATCTTAAGATAAAATATTATATTATCTTCACCGTGTGTGATGCGCTTAACACTTTCGTTCTTTTTATTTTTGAAAAAGGAGACATGACATTTAACCTAAAGTTAAGTTTAACCTACATAATATTATAATATGCAAGTGGGTCTTGCGATACTGGCACCGCGACTCTACAAAGCGGCAGACAAGTGTCTCGACAAAATAATATATTTTATGCACTTACACATTATTCAGATTTGCTTCAGGATCAAAGTCTTATCTTTCTCAAGTTCGAAGTCATGGTGCAACCCATTATTCCCATTTTACATAATATATACCTACAATCATGAATCAAGTAAGAATAAAAGCGGTTCACCAACTGCACTTTTATCCTTGATATTGGAATGCCTAATCGTCTTTGTAATATAGTTCGTATTACAATTCAATATTTTAAATAACTTAATTCATGAACATACTAAAAATATGGTGTGTTTCTCCATAACAGTCAGATCAAGCAATTAACCACTAGTAACCAAACAACCACTAGTAACCAAACAACCAACTAGTCGATACTCCATGTCATTATGGTAGGTTAGGTTTGAGTTTATACCGTAACTGTTTCCGCGTCTGGCAAAATTGTGTTACAGTCTTTCACAAAAGAACATAATATCGGCTAAGATAGTAAAAAACTACGCAACGCTAATTGTTCTTGCAATATTTAATGGATCATTTAATTTTAAAGTTAGCAGCTAGTTGCATGATATTTAAGATACCTAGTTTTTCATATTGTTAAGAAAATTTTCGCGCTCTTGAATTGTTTAAATTTATATTATCACATCAGCTAAGCAAGGTAACAACTTACTGAGAATGAATTATTATGACGTTTACGTCGTTTTTACATTCAAACCATTTGTCGGAAATAAAATTAGTATCTATTAAGTTCTAACAAATTAACATTAATTGTACGCATGTTAGAATATTAAAACAACAACGCCAATGAAATTTTGGTTTTGTCGGTTAATTTTATCAAATGATTACTATTAGATCAAAGCGCACGGAAGTGCGCAAGCCTAGTTCCAGCAGGCCGCGCGCATGCCGTGCACTATTTACACGAACCGTTTCGACGTACTTTTGACCCCCCTGTAGCTCAGTGTCTATTGCGAGTGCAAAGATAAAATTATACCTACGTAATTATTTACGAGTACTTAAGCAGTATACCCAATTTTATAGATATAGCTTCAGTAGATCCTGAGATATGTCCTTGTAAAAATAGCTTATTTTGGCACTGACTCACTCATTCACTCACTCACTCACTGACCGGTAATCAAAACCTCTAGGCCACTTCCAATTGTCCTAGCGTTATGAAATTTGGCACACAGGTCGTGTGTTATATGTAGATTAACGAAAAATTAAGAAATTGTAGAAAATGGTCAAGCGTGAGTCGGTTCATCTACGAACTTCAGAGGCCACTTCCAATTGTCCTAGCGTTATGAAATTTGGCGCACAGGTCGTGTGTTATATGTAGATTAAAAAAATAAGAAATTTTAGAAATCGGTCAAGCGTGAGTCGGCCTATTTACAGCCCATACAAACTTTAATGTCATAGCGTTATGAAATTTGGCACACAGGTCAAGTGTTAAATGTAGATTAACAAAAAATTAAGAAATTTTAGAAATCGGTCAAGCGTGAGTCGGCCGATCTACGAACTTTAGAGGCTACTTCCAAATGTCCTAGCGTTATGAAATTTAGCACACAGGTCGTGTGTTATATTATTATGTATGTGTTACGATAAATTAAGAAATTTAAGAAATCGTCAAGCGTGAGTCAGTTCATCTATGAACTTTAGATAAAAATTCCTATGTACCAGTGATATAATGAGGCATCTATTGAAAGTATTGTTTATATCGGGCGTAGCACAAAAAGAAAACATAGGTAGGATTTCTTGAAAAAAAGTATTGAAATCCCACCAAAAACATACCTGTTAAAATAGGGCCTAGTTCCTATAGGCTAACTGTTGGTCTAAAAAAAGAGTTGAAATCCAATCCAATGCCAAGTTCAGATGCACTTCATCGATCATAATCATCTTCATCAACAGCCTGATCCATAATACTTCTAAATTTGAACTTGGCAGGTTTTTGTGCTATGCGTTACACTTGATTAATTATATAATTAGATACTATTAATAGCATTTAAATAACCTGCCAAGTTCAAATTAGAAGTATTATGGATCAGGCTGTTGATGAAGATGATTATGATCGATGAAGTGCATCTGAACTTGGCATTGGATTGGATTTCAACTCTTTTTTTAGACCAACAGTTAGCCTATAGGAACTAGGCCCTATTTTAACAGGTATGTTTTTGGTGGGATATATTATACGACAATAGGTATTACAATTTAGATTTTTCGGGCTTTGGTTCTTCTAGTGGTGTATCTAGGTATTTAAAACCAGGCTAATTTATTACGTTTGTCAGATATCTAACAGGATAATTAAGGCTAATATAATTTTTATTCATTCGATAACTTCTATATGGGTTAACGATGATGACAGTATTCTTAGAATCTGCGTCTCTAAAAATGAAATCATGTTTTCCCAAACGAAAATATACGTCACGTTTTCTTGAAATTACTTAAGCAAATCGGAGGACATTAAGGGCGAATTTAATGCCTTTTCGATATGCACGCGGTTTTAGTGTCGTCAATCATTAAAACGAGTTCGATAAAGGATAACAAGCGAAGGAGCTTTGTCAAATTTCGTGATTTCTGATCGTCCAGTGCGTTAACCCGCAAACCGGCCTCTGCTCGCCTAAAACAAAAGTTCAATATCCTGGGTAAACGTCCATATTTGATGTCCGTGTGTTTTGATATCATTTATTTGTTAAGTGATCTTTATATTGAGGTTGGATTTAGAACAAGTCCGATAACGGTTTTACAAAAATCAAGAACTTATGACGCATTTACCTAGATTTTGGTTGTGTTAAATTTGAGAATAATATACAATTAGTCTGACAAAGTATTTTTCTTGACTTCATCAGATCAGGGTGCAAGTAATAGTGCACTCATGCGCTCTTTCTTACGTTCCTTAAGGCCGTCCCCCGAGCAAACGACCTTGGCCATACATTTGCCGCGTTGCCGAGATCGCGCCAAAACCCTATTATTTTTACTTATCTTAGTTCTAAACTGTCCTAAAAAAATTTAAAACGGCGAATATGTAGTTTATGATATTGTCGATCTATTGGCGTAAGTTTCAAATGAAAGTAATTTGTAAATGCTAAGGAGATGCTGAATGTTTGCTCAAATTTTAACAAATTGGTATTACTTTGGAAGCTGATATCATGAGTATAAGAAACAAAAATAGAAAATTTAAAACAACAAAAGGAATGTTGATATACTGAAGATTATTGCTGTATTTTTATTATAACGTTGTAGCTTTCAGATTATGAGTTTATAAGGTTTGAAATACGGTCAATTACGGAATCTCCGGATGGAACGCCCTTAAGGAGCAATCTTGTCATGAGTTGATGTTTTAATCTCGTTAATAATATATTCATTAGAAGTTTGATTTTCCAAAACCAATGTTTTTTCTGTTAAGAATTCTTTAGAACCTTGTAAGATTCTAAGGAATTAACAAAGGCACGAACTGTATAGTTCACGGCGGAAAAATTTACCATGACTTAGTCCCATGGCCAAATAAGGATGAGGCCTAATTGACTTGTTTTAAAATGCTCAAGTGAAAGCGCTAAGTGCCAAATACATTCAACACCGAAAATATTTTGTCACTTTCGCTCTGTACTAATACAAACTTGCTTGCAACAACCACTCCTTACAGTAAATGTTACGGCTATTAGTCCAACGATCAACGGACACCATATGAGGAAGGGAGCTTTATTATTATTTACATAGTTGGTTAAGTTATATTTAAAATATGATTATAGTCCCAGTTTCATGACATATATATATATATATATATATATATATATATATATATATATATATATATATATATATATATATAATATATATATATATATATATATATATAATTTGAATAACCAGGGGACGGTGAAATTGGCAGGCATTGGTGGAAATTGTAATCGAGACCATTTTCCCCCACTTCTCAGTTTCATTAAAGTCCAAGATCTACCTCGTTTCTGAGGCTTATAAGCCTCTCTAAATATCTGTGTGTTTTACGCGATAGAATAAGGAAACTACCGTTTGTCTAAATTACATGTCTTATATTTTCCAGGTTCATGTGGTTCATGATAAAGGTGACGTTTGGGGAGCTGAACAGATGCAACGCGACGGTGCGCCCGGAGACCAGATTCGTGATAAGGGTCATCACACACAACTTCACTATGTCCAACTTCGATAACGACATCGCTTTGCTACGTCTTAACGAGAGAGTGACCATGTCAGTCGCCATCAAGCCCATTTGCTTGCCAACTAACGATGGTAAGGGGTTTTTATTTAGTTGACCATGCGCCAGATTATAGATTTTCTTCCTTATCAAGAAGTAAATACCTAAGTAGTCGGTGAATCTACGTGAAAAACCCAGAAGCAGATCAATGGTTCAATAAAAAGCAAACCAAATAAGTAAATCCGCCACCTGCCGATGGATCGATATAATATAATATACAGGGTGTAACAAAAATAAGCGATAATACTTTAGGGTGTGTACGTGTTCCTTGTAGAGAGTTCACTGTGAAAGTAGCAGCACTGAAAGACGATTTTTTTCACTTTTGTAAGGGCAAGAGCCCGAGCGTCACGAGTTTCCCCATACAAAAGTGAAAAAAGTGTCTTTCAGCACTGCTACTTTCACAGTGAACTCTCTACAAGGAACACGTACACACCCTAAAGTATTATTACTTATTTTTGTTACACCCTGTATAATCTATCTGGTTTTATATATCACTTGTTTGGAAAATGTAGAGCAGTACAGTTTGTTCAGAATTAATATACCTATTATTACCTCGGAGATACTATGTGATTATTATGGACCCTATATCATTTGTATGAAGTTCATTCCAGCCTCCAGGGGCTAAAGGCTTTATTATTTTAAAACTTACTGTTTGCATTTGCTCTACATTTATTCAAAAGATTCCAAACTTATGCTTCTTCAGACTTATTGCGCAGATACCATAGAAAAACTAATAGGTACGTCTCAGGTTGATACGATTTTTGGCGACTCGGGTGCAATTCTTATAAATATTTTCTAATGCGCTGTATAAATTATTTAGAATTCACGATATTGACGTTAATGATATTTTTGTGACTCACTCGATAAACAATAATAAAAAGGTCAAAAACTTATATCAAATGGTGATTCACTGAGTTCCTAAAATATGCACCGTCTTTTGCATACCACTCAAACACTAAATGCCTCTTTTCTCTCTATTTATAAAAATGTTTTTATAAAAACATTTTTACCGAATAAAAAGTATATCCTATGTCCTTTCCCGGGACTCAAGGTATCTCTATACTAAATTAAAAAACGGTTTGGGCGTGAATGGATTACAAAAAATATTAACATCGCAATTTTCTAATCATCCACAGCTGACCTCTACGTGGGAGTGAAAGGGATAGCTGCAGGTTGGGGCACTCTGACCGAAGAGGGCAAAGTCTCCTGCACTTTACAGGAAGTGGAAGTACCAGTGCTCAGCAATAAGGAGTGTAGGAACACGAAATACACGTCCGCCATGATAACAGATAACATGCTCTGTGCAGGCTACCCGAAAACTGGACAGAAGGATTCGTGTCAGGTAAAGATACAGTTATTCTTGAATGCCATTAATGAATTATTCAGAGCGAGAACGGTGACGCGCGACACTTTGGCACTATTCGTTTGCTTAAACAAGGTCATTGTTGGAACAATATGTTTATTATGATAATATTGATTAAAGCTAAATTAATAATTGGTACTGATTTCTAAGAATTATGTGGACAGAGCAAAAGCAAACTTTATGGAGCGCTGATGCATTTGAAAAGTTCTGATTTCTGAAGTCTACTAAGGGCCTGTTTCACCACTTACTGATAAGTTCCGGATAGGCTATCCACAACTTATTTGACAGAGTATCTGTAGTCAGAGTAGTAGTCAGAGTATAGAGTATCTGTCAGATAAGTTCTGAATAGCCTATCCGGCACTTATCGGTACAATTTATCGACCTCTGTGGCTCAGTTGGTGGGCTATTGGTAGCTCAAGCCGGGGGTCGCGGGTTTGAATCCCGCCGACGGAATAAAAAAATTAAAAGTTCCTGGGTCATGGATGTGTTTTTAACCGACTTCCAAAAAACGAGGAGGTTATATGTTCGGCTGTGGATATTTTTTTTTTTTTTAACCGACTTCCAAAAAACGAGGAGGTTATATGTTCGGCTGTGGATATTTTTTTATTTTTTTTTTTTATTTTTTTATTTTTTATTTTTGTATGTTCAACGATTACTCCGCCGTTTGTGAACCGATTTTCGAAATTTTTGCTTTGTTGTATTTGGTTTTACTCCAATTTGGTACCATGTTCACAAAGTGGTGACCTGATGATGGGATCCAGGAGTAATCGAGGGAACTCCTCGAAATTTATATGGAAACATATGGTCATTTTGGTTTTATGTGAAGTGTACTAAGAATATGCTACCAAAAAGTCAAATATTGGGTCAAGGTATACCATGGTTTCGAAGATGCTGAGAGAACTCCTGACTCCTTATAGATACACGTTTGGGAGTTTCGGCGTTGTTTTAAGAACAGAAAGCATATGCTACTATGCAACTCATATTCATCATCATAATCATCATCATCATCATCATCATCGTCTTCATCATTACCACGTCGTGTTAAGGTCACCAATGTCTCATGGCACAGAATAGATAATAGTACAAGGCATAGGTGTGGATATACTAATAATAATAATAATTTTATACTGTATAACAACACTTTGTTTAAATATATAAGACGACAGATCGAATATACTTTACTACTTTATATACAGATCGAATACTATACTAACTACTTTATAAAATTTTAATAGACAAAATATAGAATTAAAATAAAGTTATTTTAAAAAGAACATTTAAACAAAACAAAGTCAACAAGTGTCTTTTTAATTAGTTATACTTATTAATCGATAGATGGCGCACTAAGTATCGATTTGAATGGATTTGAAATTGAATTCTTGATTACAAGAACAGCTGTCAATAATTATGATAATATTATAATTACTAGCTGTCCCGGCAAACATTGTTTTGCCATATAAATAATTTTTGGTATGAAAAATAGATGTTGGCCGATTCTGAGACCAATATCCTCACAATATGCTCACATAATTTCATGAGAATCGGTCAAGCCGTTTCCGAGGAGTATGGCAACGAAAACTGTGACACGAGAATTTTATATATTAGATGAGTAGCTACGCTACATCCTATGCAAGTTTATACAATTTTTTATCTGATAGATCCTTGGATCGTGGAAAAACGAGACACAATAGCCTTTCTATTGTTATCGCAATCGCCGGTGACCGCTTGGGGTTTGAAGTATTAAAATTGTTAAATTACTTAGCACAATATGTTCACTTCACTGATAATATATTATTTTGTGAGTGTGAACTGTGTAATAACAATAAGATACGTAAAATATACGCGAAGATTTATCTACTAGTGTAACTAAAAAGAGTGAAATTATTATTATTTTTAACAAAAAATTAAAACCGACTTCCAAGGTAAAAACAATATTAATATTTATATGAACTAAAAAGTATTAAATAATTTTTGCTATCTAATAGTGCCTTTTTCCGAATTCGGCTAAACCTTGACTATTTCTGTACTCAATCTTCATAATTTTGAAGTCGGTGCCAGTTCCAAAAGTTTCAAATATTCTGTCAGAGGACTGAAGATTCAGCTATCTGGTACCGACTTCAAAATAATGAAGATTGAGTACAGAAATAGTCAAGGTTTAGCCGAATTCGGAAAAAGGCACTATTAGATAGCAAAAATTATTTAATACTTTTTAGTTCATATAAATATTAATATTGTTTTTACCTTGGAAGTCGGTTTTAATTTTTTGTTAAAAATAATAATAATAAATATGTGTAATAAATAATAAAAATCTTAAATATATGTAGGTACATAGTATAAAAGTATTAAATAATATATTTCCGGTACCCGTAACACAAGTCCTACAGGTACTTAGCACGGGGCCAGACTGACGTGGTGTGAAGCGTCCATACATATTATATTATATTATTATCCAGGATGATGATCATTTTCTTGGTTTTTCATGAGCTGGAGCTCTTTCCTGACCTGATACTTTTGGCAGCTAAAGTTTCCTACTTTAGCTATCAAAAGGATCCAAAAAAGCCTCATAAGATTATAAAATGTATGTAACTTTCTATTGCTTTCAGGGCGACAGTGGCGGTCCTCTTATTACCGAGAGAAAGCAAGACAAACGCTATGAGTTAATAGGTAGGTAATAAATATTCATTTATTTATATTCGGTGTACATGTCATTTGCTGGTCGTAATATGTGTTGAATATGTTACATGCTCATTACGTAATTAGTTTGAATAGAAAGTTCTCTTTTGAGTTTTAAAAGAAACATAACGCAATCATCGAATTAGGGTCATTTCAGACCGCAACGCGACGCGTATATATGCAGAATTGGTAGATTTCGTGAGCATACTGAATACGAGAAGTCTTGCAAATCTGTCAAATCCATACTTTAGAAATGCATCTCCGCTTCACGTTGCAGTCTGAATTGACCGTTAGGCACATAATATTACCTAAGTAGCTACAAAAGCTAGTAATTTCGTCTGTCTTTCTTTTAATATTACTTTAAAAAGTTAATTTCAATATATTCGGAAAAAACACAATCTTTTTGCAACTCATTTTATGACGCCCATGGAATTTTAATTGCAATACATAGTTATAATATCATGTTTCGTCCCGTTGAATTATAATAGCAACACACGTCAAAAGTGTTGCATCGTAAATTATTTTTCAAAAACGTTTATTCGATTCTAGATGACGCCCGCAACTCCGCTGCGCCAAAATTCGTTTATCGCAGGGGAACCGTACATTTTTCCGGGATAGAAACTATTCTATATCCTTTCTCGGGACTCAAAGTATCTCCATGCCAAACAGCAAAATCGGTTCAGCGGTTTGAGCGTGAAGGGGTAACGTAACAGACAGACAGACAGACACACTTTCGCATTTATAATATTAGTATGGATATGGATAACAATCCAATAGATAACATATTTTTCTGGCCAACGATAGGTTTCGAAATTTCAAATATTTTGCACATTAAACTAATTTGTTTTTAAAATCATTTCAGGTGTCGTCTCCTGGGGTAACGGCTGCGCTCGGATCGGTTACCCCGGTGTCTATACTAGAGTGACCAGATACTTGGACTGGATAAGGGAAAACACGAAGGATGCCTGCTACTGTACTGAATAAGCATTAGCAACAAAGCAAACTTCAGGGCCCCGATTCTCGAGTCTCGAATCTCATTTCTATTGCGCCTTATATAGCGCGAATGTGTCCAAGTTAGATATTCTACAATCAAACAATATTCGAGGTATGAGAATCCCCCTAAAACTTGTAAACAACGTACACTTCAACTGTACCTACTTACGTAATCTCAATAAGATGTTACTATTATTTAAAAAGAACATAATTATAATATGCTCGAATTGAGAAACCGCATCCTTTTTGGAAGTCAATTAAGGGAAGAGACCTAATGGCAGACACTTTAAGGAAACATGAAACATTTGAATGTTATAAAATACATATTTATGAATCTAAAGGATTGATAACTTCTTCCATGTCTTCAGTGACTCTTACAAAATAAAACTATTATAATTACTCTCTGACAAAACAATAAAATAAAATATTATTGGTCTTTTTGTAAACTTAGTTAAAAGAACTAATAGATGACATCACAATAAATGAACATCACTAATAGTAGACACCAATATGAACTAATAATTGACATAGAACATTAAATTACATTTTACATTTTTCATATTATTAGGTCTTTATTTGCCGGTTTTTAAAAGATTTCATTTATTTCGTCGTAATAAATACATGCGTCAGAAATATTATCCACGTTGTCTCCAGATTTTATCCATTCTTCTTCCATGCTGAGACTATCTTTCCTTTTGTTTTTATTTTTCATATTTTTTTCCTAGCAAATTTATTTTCAGTCTTTAGTCTCCATGCTTCTCTTGCCTCTTCTTTTTTCTTCTTTTTACTGCTAAAAAACTAAAGCAATCGATTTTTAGACCAGTACAAGGTCTAATATTAGACACCATGCCCATTTTTCGGTACAGTAGTACTAAGTTGTTAGTTTGTTAATAGAATTATATTTTCAGAGAATAGGCATGATATTTACAGTAGGATAAACTACAAAATATCTTTAGTATATGTATTGCAAAACTAAAAGATAAGATCCATGTCATCTATTAGGTTTTTTACATTTTCAAGAACTAATAGTAGACACCCTTTATATTGTTAGGGAAAATGGATAAAAATCATAAATAAACATTAATTAGTGTTTACAACATGACCATTAATCCAATGAAATCAATAGAATTCACAAAAAATCTAATAAATGTATTCAAAACTTACGTGCAAAATTTCGCCTTCCTTAACCTATTTGCCAAGAAATTGCCGAGCGCGTGTCGACGCGGTCACATTGTTTACGAAAACTGATCTCATTTTAAAATTTTGTTTCCGAAGGCGTCCCTAATATATTTTGTCACATCAACAGATAGCTTGAGAAGCTTATAAAATTTACAGTGTCGAGAAATAAGTAGAGTAATTCTTATATTTATGGTACTTTTTTCGTAAGTGTCATCTATTAGTTCAGTGTCTAGCATTAGGTCTCCTCCCTTAGTAGGTATATTTTTTGTACTGGTTTAATGTTTATCCTATAGAATTTAATAAGTACTTACTTACTTAACTATCTACAATGACATAAAAAATGTGAATCACAAATTTTGATCAAGATCTCATAATTTAACAAACACAATAATTTATTAAATTGTAAGATTTAATAAATTATTAAATTGTAAGATTTTTGTAATTCTATTAAAAAATTTTGTTTCCTTTTTCAAATTATGAAATTATTTTACCGCCTTTTATCTTTAAAATAAACTTTAATTATTGAAATATCCTATTAACTTAATGTATAAAAAATATTTTGTTACCTACTGACTGTGTATATATACTAAATTTTAATATTAAGTATAGTAATGATTTTTAAATGTTCCAAATAAACCATTGTTTATTGTATATTTTTTATATGTCTTATACTATGTGACAAAAGGTACAACTTTTTATTGCCATAATATAAAATAAGTAACTATTTTAAGATATTTCGTCTGTTATATAACGTGAAGTATCTAAGAATAAATTATGTATTTAATCACGAGTTTTATTTAACCTACTGCTGAATTCTATACTCTGATTGGTTGATATCAGAAGATGACAAGATTGTGAAACTCTTTTGCACTATCAAAGAAGTTGATTCATAGGCAGAGGGCGGATTAGCTATGTCCACATGAATGCAATTTCATCTTCAATTTTCGTCATCTTCTTTTTATTCAACTTTCGTTTGGCATATTCAATAATTGAATGCGTCAAAATCCACCCGCGTTGAAAGAAAAGTGTCATAGCGAGCGATACGAGTCACGGGCATGCCTCACGTTCGCTGTTGACTGCGCTATAACGCATGCCTTTGATGAACAAAAAAGGCCCAGTGTGGACAAAGCTATTGATCACGTATTTTGGTCGCGTTTTGTCATGCCCAACCAACAGATAACGACTTATATTATTAAGTTGACATAATCCGACCAAATGACGTAGGCCCGTCAACTGTCCATGAGTCAATTTCTTTGATGGTACATGTTTATAAATTGAATTTTTACAATGTTTCGTAATTTTATATACTCTTTGGATCATGATAATAACGATTAATTAATAATAATCGTCTAAAGTTCATGTTAATAATTTAAATTGGGACGAGTGCCTGTCTTTATAGATTATGCTTGAACTGTTGTATCGATTAAATAACTTTTGGTAGGTATTCAGATTACTTTGTGTCCTGAGTTCTGACTCCTGGAAAAGTACAACAAACAAGGAGGTTTTTATCACGATTAAATTACAGTTCTAGTAAGGCAGTTGAATTTCGCAGAAATATCGTGGTAATCCATACTAATATTATAAATGCGAAAATGTGTCTGTCTGTCTGTCTGTTTGTCTGTTACCTCTTTACGCCCAAACCGCTGAACCGATTTTGCTGAAATTTGGCATGGAGATACATTAAGTCCCGGGAAAGGGCATAGGATACTTTTTATCCCGAAAAAATGTACGGTTCCCGTGCGATAAACGAATTTGGGCGCAACGGAGTTGCGGGCATCACCTAGTTAATAATTAAGCCGATTTATAAAACGCAATTTGATAATTGCGTTTTATAAATTTATAAAGTTATTTCAACGCCGCGCCTGATAAATATTAATTGCAAAATTTTCATTCCGGAAAATCATTGTATTTTTTATTGGCAATACAGATATTATATTAAAAAATTGCTCGCCTAAAATATATTATTATAACATTTCCACAAGAAAATTGAAGTGAAATCTACGTCATATTATATTTTTTACTTTGCAGGCTCTACACTACGTGTAATATTATTATTTTTAACAAAAATTAAAACCGACTTCCAAGGTAAAAACAATAATAACATTAATATGAACTGAAAAGTATTAAATAATTTTCCTATTTAATATAGTTAGTGCAATTTTCCGAATTCGGCTAAACCTCAACTATTTCTGTACTCAATCTTCATTATTTTGAAGTCGGTACCAGATAGCTGTATCTTCAGTTCTCTGGCAGAATATTTGAAACTTTTGGAACTGGCACCCATTCCATATTTTTAGTTTTTTGCTCATATCGCTAAAACGGCGCGTCGTAGAGAAAAAAAAGTCCAATACATAATGAAAGCTCATAAAATTTCCTACAAATTTTTCCTTTACATTATGTATCTATCTCCACTTCTTACCTTGCTACGAGCTTTTATGTATCTTATCTTTACCGATTTCGAGTGTCGATTGATTAATATGCGACGAGCTTCGGCATCGGTCGTTTTTTGGGGGCACTGCGAAATAGTGTCGTGGCGTTTGTATTGCGTCTTATTTCTCCTTTTTAGGAAAAAACTAACTCATCTATACATGTAATAAAATCGTAGGAAAGTCAATTCTGTACATTGAATACTTTTGAAAAATAATACTTGGGGTGTGATCTAATATGCTAACGCGGACGAAGTCGCGGGCACCAGCTAGTTTAAAAATAAATCCGTTGACATTATTCGTTGGTATTATGCATTATAGGCTAAGGTTATCTACTATCACGAAAAAGGGAGCACATTGTATATTTTTACCCGACTGCCAGGAGGGTTATTTATCAATTACTCGCTCAGTATCAAGTAAACAGCTAGAAGGGATTTGAATAACCTAGTTGTCACTCATTTGAAGACAGAAAGGTACACAATATAATAAAGATTGATGATACTACTATGTCCAAATACATAATCCTTACTAAATACTAATATCATAAAATAATATGTGAAATCGTGTAATGTGTATGTTTGTTAAGCTTTCAAGCAAAAACTACCTGAATCATCATGAAACTTAGTGCACATACTCTTGGAGGTATCAGAAGTAACATAGGTAACATATTTAAAAAAAAATACGAAAAAAGTTGATTTGGACGCGGACGAAGTCACGGGCAACAGCTACTATGGACATAAATTTAAATTATCACCAACACTTTTATCGCACATAAAGGCCATGGTCCAGCTTGTGATAGAGATTGGCTCTTCTAAGATCGTGGACCTGCGATCACCACTAGCCACGTTCTGTAAGAGCAACAAAATCTGAGTAACTACTAACTAGGTTTCTTTCGATTCCTCCCTTGCCTTTCTAAGCCTGCTATGAAAATAATAATTGATTTTTATACTTACTTCTAAAAAAAGTTTTTGTTTTCTTTAAAAGATAAATATTATGTAAAATATTTATCTTTATATTCACCATATAATAAATATTATTTATCTTGATCGGGATAAAATATTGCGTCTATAAAAATACTATAATAAATTAATTTATTGCTACTTGTAAAAAACATTAACAAAAAGCATATAAATTAGTGTTAAAAGCTAGGTACAATTAGGAAACATAATAAAAGTTTTTTTAAGGCTTGATCTTAATTTATTGTACCTACAAAAATGTTTTGTTGCAGAATTTGTTTTAATTATCATAAAAGTTACGCAAAGGCAGTATTGACTTCTTTATAAAATTCTCGTGCCACGGATCACGCTATATTTTGTACAATATACTGGTCCATGACGGTCGAAGACATCGTAAACTACATCCGCGAGAAGACCACCTACACCTTAGGGGTGGAAATTCACTTTGTGGCGAGAGTGTCTGCACTCTCGCCACAAAGTGAATTTCAGTTCCTTTGTGGTGAGAGTGCCGACTCAAGTTTTATCCACCTTCGAGGTATCTGTCCCGCCGGTGTAGTTTACCGGAGGTTCCGGGGGAGGCTCCCGAACGAAGCGCGCTCACGTTGCCGAAAGTGACTTTACGTGATAAAGTGTAGTGTGATTGTGTGTGTGTGAATGTGTAAATAATGTATAATATTAGGATAAAATTGTTCGGCGTGCATCCGCTGTCTGATTGCCATAACACAAGTTTTTACTTAGCATGGGATTAGACGACGTGATGTAAGTGACTAAGCTTTTATACTAAGTATTGTATATTAATAAAGAATTTGAATTTGAATAGAGAAATACAAAACAAGATGATGGCCGCAACTCGTGCGCCAAAATTCATTTATCGCGCGGGTACCGTTCCAGGATAAAAATTATCCTATGACCTTTCCCGGGACTCAAAGTATCTCCATACCCAGCAAAATCAGTTTAGTGGTTTGAGTGTAAAGAGGCAACAGACAGATAAACACACTTTTGTATTTATAATATTAGTATGGATACACACAATACAGAGCCGCGTTATTGACATCAAAATGCAATAAGAAAGGTGAGTAATTTTACAATTATAGGTAGTTAACATTTTTGATAAAATTGCGATTTTAGAATACGAATAATAATAATAATATAATAAAAAAAAAGCTTTATTTAATTCCATACAAGTTTATACCTACATATTTTAAGATTACAATATAAAGGACTCAAATTTCGGCTTGTACGGACCCCCTTCGGTTATTTTAGAATACGAATACGAAACATTAAAATTATAAATACCTAAAAAGTTTAACCCTTCTAAGACAAACTACAATATTTGAGTAAAAGCTATACTATTATACTCTATCACCTATTTTTATAACCCCTTGTAAGCTGTTTGTGTTAATAGAGTTGGTTTCGTTAGTTCTTTTTGATAGTTTAACGGGGAAAATTATTTAAAAGTTCTTGATCTCCCGTACTATTGGAGCAATATTTATGTTATTTGACACAGATAGAGTAGAACACGTGGAGGTACATAGGCTATTTTTTTTACAAGAAAAGGTACGGTTTCTGTGAAATTCTTAATTTTGGCGGGCTAAGCAGCGAGGACTAATTTATATATATACAGTGTTGCGAACATTCTTTTTCACTTTTGTATGGGCAAGGACCCGACCATCACGAGTTTCCCCATACAAAAGTGAAAAAAAAATTTGGTCTTTCAGCGGTGCTACTTTCACAGTGAACTCTCTACAAGGAACACGTACACGGCCTAAAGTATTATTACTTATTTTTGTTACACCCTGTAAGTATAATATTATATTATGTCCATTGTCCGTGTATTTGAAAACAAGTTATCAGTTATTTTTTTTTTTTTTTTTTTTTTTTATTAAATAAGGGGGCAAACGAGCAGACGGGTCACCTGATGGTAAGCAACTACCGTCGCCCATGGACACTTGCAACATCAGAAGAGCTGCAGGAGCGTTGCCGGCCTTTTAAGAGGGAATACGCTCTTTTCTTGAAGGTTTGCAGGTCGTATAGGTCCGGAAATACTGCTGGTGACAGTTCGTTCCAAAGTTTTACATTGCGCGGTAGAAAGTTACGCGAGAAACGCACTGTGGAAGACTGCCACTCATCAAGGTGATGAGGATGGTATGTTTTTCGCGTGGGACGATGGCGAAAAGTTGCAGGTGGTATGATTCCGAACTCAGAGCACTCCCCGTGATATAACCGATAGAGGATGCAGAGCGAAGCTACATCTCGGCGCAATTCCAAGGGGTCCAAGCTGTTTGAAACACTATGGCAATCAACAATTCGAGCGGCCCTACGTTGGATACGATCCAGAGGGAGCAGTTGGTATTTTGGCACCCCTGCCCAGAGATGAGAACAGTATTCCATATGAGGCCGAACTTGCGCCTTGTAGAGTTGTAGGCGTTGGTCCGGACTGAAGTACTGTCTCGCTCTGTTAAGAACACCAAGCTTCTTCGAGGCTAATTTGGCCTTACCCTCTAGATGATATCGGAACTGAACTTCGCTCGATATGTTGACGCCAAGTATCTCAATGCTAGGAGAGATGGTTAAAGATGTGCCCTCGAAGCGAGGATATACGACCATTGGTGACTTTTTAGTGGTGAACGCGCAGACTTGTGCCTTGGCGGGGTTGAATTGGACCAAGTTACGTCTACCCCATTCAGAGACCTTCTCCAATGAATTCTCCACCTTAGACACAAGTTTGTTTCGACTCTCAGTGACATTTTGCCGAGAAATATTAGGGGAGCCGGTATAGACAGCATCACCTGTACTGTCATCCGCATAGCAATGAATGCCGCTGGTCTGCAACATGTCATTGATATGCAGTAAGAATAGAGTAGGCGATAGCACACAGCCCTGAGGCACACCAGCATCAACAGACTGAGTTTCCGAGCATTCGCCGTCAACTACGACCTTTATGCTTCTGTCTGCCAAGAAACAAGTGACCCACTTACATAATTTCTCAGGCAGCCCGTATGATGGAAGCTTTGATAGCAGCGCTTTATGCCAAACCCGATCAAAGGCCTTCGCAATGTCCAAACTAACAGCCAATGCCTCTCCCTTCGACTCAATTGCCTGAGCCCAACGATGAGTCAGGTACGCCAAGAGATCACCAGCCGAGCGACCCTTACGGAACCCGTATTGTTTGTCGCTTAGTAATCCCTGGCCGTCCAAGTATCGAAGAAGCTGGCTATTGATAATGGATTCCATTATCTTCGAAAAGAGAGAGGTTATAGCGATTGGCCTGAAGTTGGAAGGATTTGAGCGATCACCTTTTTTGGGGATCGGGTGCACCAAGGCTGTCTTCCAGGAAGCCGGGACGATGCCAGTGGAATAGGAGAGCCGAAAAAGACGCGTCAAGACCGGAGCCAACTCTGGAGCACACTTTTTCAACACTATAGGCGGGATCCCGTCAGGCCCACTCGACTTTTGGATATCAAGGGAACGGAGGGCTTTTCGCACTGAGCGCTGATGAAACCGAATATCCGACATGATGCTCGTGCATCGCGGTATGGTCGGCGGTTTCTGCCCCCCGTCATCCAGGGTCGAGTTTGACGCAAAGAGCTTGCCCAGAAGAACGGCTTTGTCTTTTGCGTCCTGGGCCAATGACCCATTTCCTACGTGTAGGGATGGTAGGGTTGGCTTGCAGAAATTTCCTTCAATAGCTTTGGCCAGAGACCAGAATGCACGGGTTCCCGAGGGGAGGCGCTCAAGTCTCTTGCCAATTCTATTGACGTGCTGTTGCTTTGCCCGAGTAATCTCTTTCTTGAGGGACCTAGAAGCAAGGTTGTACTCCTTTTTATATGCGCTGGTATTTAAATCCCGAGCAGACACTGCGTTGGCCCAGGATTGGTAAGCCTCCTGCTTCCGGCGAGAAGCTTTTTTGGGGGATGAACCAAACCAGGGACGAAATCTGCCGCCAGTTGGCACTACAGAGGATGGAATGAAAAGTTCCATCCCCTGCACTACCACATCGGCAACAGAGTTGGCAGTGTTGTCGGGATCATCCGGCGAGAAGCACACGTGCCCCCAAGGATAGGATGCAAAAAACGACCGCATCCCATCCCAGTCTGCTGACTTGTAGTGCCACACACGACGGTATTTGACAGCACGCTGTCTTAACACCGTCGTAAGTGGCACAGAACTTCTGACAAGGCAATGATCCGATGTACCCAGTGGTGCGGTTACGGATATTTGGTAGCCGTCAGGATTTGAAGTTAGCAGGAGGTCCAACAAGGAAGGATTCTGACCATCCACATCTGGGATTCGCGTAGGCGTAGTAACCAGTTGTGTCAAGTCGTTCGCAAGGGCAAAGTTGCAGACAGATCTCCCCGCATGATCAGTTTTACTGGAGTTCAGCCAGTCGGCGTGGTGGGCATTAAAGTCGCCAAGTATTATGATCTCTGCGGATGGGATCTGTCGCTGCACAAAATCTGAAGCAGCTTGCAGGTGCTCGACGAGTCGCTCCGTCTCGGGGTCACCACTATGGGACCTGTATAGGCACGCGTAGACGCGAGGGTGGTCGTCGCAATCTATGCGGAGCCATAAGATGGACAGGTCCATGACCTCAAGATTGCTGAGGCGGCGAGAGCTGATATCATCTCTGATGTACACACACACTCCAGCTTTGGGTAGGAAGGAGTGCTCGAGATAATACCCTGGGTGGGAAAGGTATGATGTGTCACTCGGAGATGATATCTGCGTCTCGGTTAAAAAGAGCAAAGCCGGCTTTGCCGTCTCCAGGTGGTAATGGACGGCATTAAGGTTGGAGTGTAATCCCCTGATATTACAAAAGTCCATGTTTAATATCGAGGGGGGTGCCTTAGAGTGTTTGCTCTTGCCCCGAGCAGATTGGAGCGCAGTTTTGCCCTCCCCAGAATACGAGGGGCAGCCTGGACGTCCACGTTCAGTTCCAGGGGTTCCTGAGCATGGACGTCCAGAGAGGGATTCTCCAACGCAGTTGGTACCCTCCTGGGGTAACAAACTGTCTTTCAACTGCGGCATTTCTAGGGGGGTAGGGGATTGGGCCTCCGGTAAACTCACTCACTCGGCGAAACACAGCGCGAGCGCTGTTTCACGCCGGTTTTCTGTGAGGCCGTGGTATTTCTCCGGTCGAGCCGGCCCACTCGTGCCGAAGCATGGCTCTCCCACGGACAAATACCGGCGTTCAGCCACCCCTCCCGTGTCACCGTGAAGAAGCTCACGATGGCACGGGGGAGGTGCAAAGGGACACGACGTGGACGGACCGGTATCGCCCCGGTATTATTATTTAACTTTGAAAGGAAAAGGTGCGGCCGCGGTGGTCAGTTGTGAACAGTGGACCGGGACCTTAGGGTTTTGTGGTTACAATTATAGTACCACGTGGACAGTGGCAAGTTATAATGTTAAAAGTATAAGATGGTCTGGTATATTATTATTATTATAATAAATACATCGATTCTGGCATACTATACTATAGATTCGATTTCTCTATAGTATATATATACTAGCTGTCCCGGCAAACGTTTCTTTGCCATATTAAGTGTATAATTTTTTTTTTTAATTTGGTCGAAGCGCTAACTGTCGGACAGACTAAAATTAAAATCCGAATTCGAATATTATTTAAAATTTGACACTGCGATGGCAGCCGACTGTCGGATCCAATGTAAAACATTCCAAAATCAACAACTACTAATAAATTAAAAATTAATTAAAAAAACATTGTCCAGCGGACAAAATTGTGAATCTAAACCATTCCCAGATCCCCTTGAACACACACAAAAAATTTCATCAAAATTGGTCCAGTCGTTTAGGAGGAGTTCAGTCACATACACACATACACAAGAAATATATATATTAAGATATATATATATCGCAGCCAACTGGTTTAAATAGCTGTTCAATCAAACAGCTAGCCCTTTGACTGAACAACGTCATTCAATCACACGTCTAGCTTTTTGATTGAATATTTCAGTCGCTCAAAACGTTCAACACTACAGCTGATTCAAAAGCAGCCGTTTGATTGAATTAGTTCAGCGCTCACCACCGCGGCGCAAGGTGCGTTTTGTTTACAATATGGCGTCAGCCGTCAACTAGCCGGTATTTTGTGATTGTATTAAAATATTTTTCGTTAATATATGTGACAAGTGTTATTATTATTAAAGTGACATAAAATATAAGTAAGCACATACGAGTGAATCAAAATTTAAACAAATATTCGAGGAGAAATTACGGGATTATGAAATGCATTACCAAGGCATTTCTTGCAATTTTCTTCAACATGAGTTCGAATACAATAATTTATTCTACTTGTTATCATTACATTTGTGTAATAATATCACTAAACTAATGATCACCTTAGTTAATTTGCCATTTAACAAGTTAGCTAAGCGTCGTCTGGCTGTAGTGTTGAACGTTGCAGTCAACCAGTCGGCTAAACGACGTATGATTGAATGGCGTTGTTCAGTCAAAGGGCTAGCTGTTCGATTGAACGGCTTTTTTAACCAGTGGACTGCGACATATATAAAACTCAAAAGTGACTGACTGACATGGTGATCTATCAACGCACAGCCTACACCACTGGACGGATCGGGCTGAAATTTGGCATGCAGGTAGATGTAATGACGTAGGTATCCGCTAAGAAAATATTTTGATAAATCCTTTCTTAGCTTTGTATATAATAATACTTCTTAACGCGAGCGAAGCCGCGGGGGCTAAAGCTCGTAAATAATAAAATAGCTGTATTAATTCTACAATGTAAATGACTACGAAACAGTTTTGTAATTCATATTTAGCTAGATGTGGACCCCCTCAGGGTAAAAGCGTCCTCCAAATTGTTCCATTGTTCTCTGTCTTTTGCAGCGATAAGCCAATTTCTTCCTAAGCTACGCTGGCCGCAATCTCGTCCTGCCACCAGGCACACGGGCGGCCTTCCTTTCTTAAAAACGCCATCCGGTCCCTTCCACTTTGTGGTGTTGATAGTCCATCAATCATCGTCGTATCTGGCGAGATGAACAGCCCACTTCCAGAGCGAACTGCAGAGCATCTTTTATTTTTGTTCCTTTACGTATTTCTTTGTTCCTTACTTTATAAAAGATATTGAATTAAATCGTTTGCCCCCTTATTTTTAAAAATGTGGCTGAACAGGTAACAGACAGACATTCACATTTAAATTATTATGAATATGAATGTATAATAATTAGTACAGTACTGGAAATTTGAGTAAATTAGTTAGTTATCCACTACAGTTTTCTAATCGTTGACAAGTCCAAGTCATACAAGATTAATTTAATGTAATTTTAAATAGCATAATATACCTGTTGTATTTAATGTAATTTTAAATAGCATAATATACTTGATACATATTTTAGATACATTAAGACTACCTCAACTTTTATTTATTTTATTTATTTAAAACACTTTATGCAAATATTTACATAGGCGGGCTTAATGCCTAGTGGCATTCTCTACCAGCCAACCTTAGGGTGATGATGAAAGTGTAAAATAGGCGCATTCTAAAACATAATTGGTGATATGAAATAAATAGTTATATTAATACTTACACTATTATTTTTATACATATTTTGTCATAATAGACCTACATAAACCGTAATTACCTATTACATATACTAATACATACTAGCTTACTATAATACCATACATAAGTTATACATAATTAAAATAAACCTACATAGAATAAGTAATTAAAATACTAAATGAAAATATAATATATACTTAATAATAACTAGCTATATGACCGAGCTTCGCTCGGTATTCAAAAAATTCAAAAAACACACATAAAATGTCATTTTTTGAAAATTATTTCTAGCTAGATCGAATTATCGCCCCCGAAACCCCCTATATACTAAATTTCATGAAAATCGTTGGAGCCGATTCCGAGATTCCAATTATATATTAGTTGTCAAACATGAATTCCAGTGGAACCTTAACTAATGACTAATTATTATCGTTCAACTGATTTAAATATAATTGACGAACTCTGCGTTTAAAAATATTTTTGTTAGGGGACTTCCTGATTTCTTGGGGGAGGGCGTTCCAAAGGAGGATGGACTGTACAAGGAAGGAGAAGTGGACAATACTCGTATTATGAGAAGGACAATGGAGCCGCAACATTTTGGATGATCGCAGTTCCTGGCTATGGGTATTACTAACAACTTTTCATACGATCTAGAATCTACATTTCAATAATAAAAAGATAATTCTCATCATCAAGGTAAAAATAACTTTAAAACAGACTCTAAAAAAAGTTAAGACGTCAGCGTGCTATAAATATTTCCTAGAATGAGTAACGTTTTCGTAACGGTAAAATATTATCGTTTCATATGACACTCATTAATGAGTAGCAATAACTTTTCTTCTTTAAAAAGTTTGAATTTTTGACACGATAAAATTTTTAAAATTTTGTAAATATAAAAATTATTATAATTGCTAAGAAAAATAGTATGCATTTAACGTTAATTTAAGTATTATTGAAAATTTTCTCAGTTTGTAGAGCTTTGTGGGAGAAGTAAAAGTAGAAAAATTTTTTTCTTAATTTCGACATCAACGCGCTCACTGCTATACTTCAAAATATGTACTTACCATAAAAACAATTTTCACAATAAACTTTTACGATAAGTAAATTAAAAAAGTCACAACAACAACATTTCCAAAGATAAAATTGGGGATTAAGTTTCAATACTGTTTAGAGTTTAGTTTAGACCAGTAGTTCCCGAGATTAGCGCGTTCGACGGCGCGTAGCCCTTTCAAATAATTTCCCCTGCTTTTTCTACATTTTCCTTTATTTCTTTGCTCCTATTAGTCTTAGGGTGATAAAATATAGCCTATATCCTTTCTCGATAACTGGGATATCTAACACTGAAAGAATTTTTCAAATCAGACCAGTAGTTCCTGATATTAGCGCGTTCAAATAAGCCCTTTCAAATAGAGTTTTAAGTAAGTCTGGCAGCAGATAATACCCACGACTTATTTAGATAAGCTAAACAGCTATTCTCTATCAGTAAGCTATCACTCTCTGGCAACAAATAACCTCAGCTTAGCTTTGTTGAAAATGTTTATTTTATAGCAGATTGGAAAAAATATTAAGACAGGTCACAACTTTTTTATTTCGCTCGGTAAGTTTATGTAAAGAATATACAATTTTATACATTTCAAACGGAAAATGAAGAAATTAAGAAAGATAAGGATTCCTAATTAGGCTATAAACGTCTACTTACTGTCAAGATGAATTATTCAAATATTCCAGCTTTATCAATCTTGTCTGCTACACTTGTGTCCAAAAGTTGTGTTATTGGAAACATTAGAATTTAGAAGCGTATCTACTCGTGAATGATGTATGATGTGATTAATAGATACTAAATTAGCTATAAACAAAACTGGTATGATCGGGGTTCAACGATCTGGGGTCATTGCCAAATAAACAAGCCAGTATCGGCCGATGGGCGCTTAAAATGTTGCTTTTTGGAGTTCTCCTCTTAGCGAACCGAATCCAGACTAGTCAGGACGTGCTACATTTTAGTCATCCATTTGGCCATAAGAGCGAGGCGATCGTCTGCTTTTATTAGTGTAACACAATCTTCGGACTTCTCGTGTTAGAGTTTTAAGTGTATCGAAAAGTTTCGGCTTCGCCAGACATCGTTAGTGTAAAATGATACGCCTCATAATTTGCTTATTAATTTGTGTCTTTATTGACGATGGGCACACCTTTGCAGTGGTAAGATTAAATTTCAGTTATAAGCAGTAAACACCTAATAATTTTTAGCTATTAAATATGAAATATTATTGATTGATTTTTAAAATGTTTTCAATAAAAGTTGTTTCTTTTTCCTTCATATAATGTTTTATCATTACTTATTAATATTAATAAACGCATATTTATTGAAATTTATATTGTGTACAGTTTTATAATTTTTACCAACAGCTACTCCTGCTGAGTTAATTGATGAAATATTTAATTTTAAACTTAATAAAACCAATAGAGTTAGTTCATAAAAACTATTACATCTCATCATCAACTATTCCAAAACTTTTAATTTTCAGATAAGGTATTATTTGATTAACTAAACTAATCTTATGAAATATAAAATCTATTTTTTTTTCTATTAGGTGTACCAAAAGCCTCCGCAATTCACGTTTAGGTACCGATTCTCAACAACACCGCCACCACCACCAACAACATCAACACCAGAACCCCCCGCATCATCTTGCCGAGACTGCAGTGAGTATTTTTTTTTAATCTGATGTAATGTTCTTTTAGCAGAATCATTTGAAAACTACGTAGGTATTCGTAACGAATGTAAAATGTCCCACACATTTCACGCTGTCAAAATATTCATGTTATTCTCTATCGATATATTTTATTGCGAATTATTTATTCAACATAACCAAGGCAAGACAATATGATAGAGATAAATAAAATGAATTAGATATGCTATCAAAATCTGTAGGCTCACGTCAAGGATCATAAAACTTTTGCTTTCGAGGTTGCAATTAAGAAATTAAGATTTTACGGTCGAGTTTTTTCATTGAAAATCAAAAGTGAATAAAAGTGTTAACGATTTTAGCGTATTTTTTCAATAAAGTTAATTTGGTGCATACCTTAGCAATAACACGATGAAAGTAAAATTTACGTTTTAGATGCGAGTATCTTTTTTTTAACTACGACTAGAAATTACTTTTGTTTTATGTATAATGTGCATAGATTGCTTTTGGTGATGTAAAAATCGTACTTTTATTTTCGAATTTTTTAAATCGTGAAATACGCTTTTACGATTTCACGAGCTTTGTAGCTCAAAAGGGGTGTTAAAAGTTTATTGGCATTAAATTAAAGAGTGACGTCATTAACGATGACATAATTAGCCAATAACAAGATTGTATTGGTATTGGTACGATATGGAACCAATGAGGGTTTTATAGCGCTATGTAGCCGAAGGCTCTATCTTGTCAATTTTCGTAACAAACAGCTGTCATATGTCACAAAATAGCTTCCACATGTCACGTATTCTATACTAGCTTCCGCATGTCATATTATTATATCGTCTGTCTGACACGACATTTGACACGAAAGACTCTACCGTCCATCTGGTGGCAAATGTAATATCGGAAAACCCTCATTGTATGGCGTAATACTTAATCGATTCTGCTCATAGCTTATAGACTCTACACTGTAACATCTTCTCGATGTGAATACTTGATGAGTTTTATTTCTAGGCTGTGGTGAGCGTAATGAGGACCTCCGAGTGGTGGGTGGTACGGAGACGGACGTGAACGCTTACCCGTGGACCACCAGGCTGATCTACCATAACAGCTATGGCTGCGGATCCTCCCTCATCAACGATAGATATATCATTACTGCTGCTCATTGTGTTCAAGGGTAAGGATAGAGTAACGTCTCTAATGTCAACTACTTACGGATGGACGCGTATTATCTGGCTCTAGCGCCACCCATAATTTGGATATTGTATGAAGCTGCATTGCCCGTATTACAACTTATAACTCAAAATAGAAATTACTCAGCTAGCGATATTTTATCCGACGATCCGACGTTGATAAATTACTACGATACCATACCATACTTCTCTCACCCTGACTTATACAGACGTATAAGTCAGGGTGAGAGAAGCGAGCCTTAGTGTATCCTACAAGCTTTACATTTTGTGGTACACTTTACGAAAAAAACTATCACGCCCAATGATTTGTGCTTTAAGATAGTATTTTTATTTGTATGTTGATGTGTTATCATCAGTCAGCCAAGGTGTGACGACGCGAGGCCTCACAAAGCTCGGCTTTTAGCTAGTGTATTTCATGGATCGAGTTGCGAAGATATTAAAATAAACTAATAACTACACTCCCCAGGTTCATGTGGTTCATGTTCCGGGTAAAATTCGGCGAACACAACCGCTGCGAGTTCAAGAAGAACGAGTACCCCATGATCCGGTACATCACGCGCATGTACGTCAACAACTTTACCATCACGCACCTGACGCATGACCTCGCGCTGCTCAAGCTGAACAAGCCCGTGCAGTACACGCATCGGGTGCGCCCTGTGTGCCTGCCTAAACCATGTAGGTAGATAGGGTAAATAACAATTCATGTTAGTAGAACAAACCAACCTAATGTAAATTGAAATGGCCCAATGCACTGCTACCTCATACCAGTTGCAGTGCGTACTTGCACATTATACCATCAAAGAAATTGATTCCTAGGCAGTTGACGGACCTACTTGTCATACGTTGGTCGGCTTATATCAATTCAGTGTTAGCTGGGATCGGTCTGAAGGGTTTGACTTAACGCGACCAAATTACTTAGGTATCGATCTGCGTAAGAATCAGCTTCTCTGACTGTACAACTTCATAATTTCGCACCTTCCTCGCAAAGGCTGAAAAAGGTTGTGCTATTGTGCAGTACTTTAGTACCTACTTTCGAGTTCAACGTGTGTGTAGGCTTAAGCTCAGTAGAACATACAGTGTATTGATAAAACATCTACATGAAGAATAAATTTGACTACGTTACGCACTTAGCAATGCTAAATCCTGTATGCATGTGTTTTCGATTAGTCTATTTAAGAAGTGATGGTAACCTGCCTATAGACTTGTAAAAATAATTAACTCTAATGATTTTTAAGAATAAAACCGTGGGGCTGGTTGTGTTATTCACACTTATTGACAAATTCCATAACACTATCATAAAAAGGCGTAAACAGTCGTTGGTACTTCATAAAGGACCATTAACGTGTAAACTTCAGCAGGAAAATATCCGTATCGTATTTCTGCGAATCTTCGGATCTTCGATATAATTAGAGTCCGAGGGACAGACTCAATAAAAAGTATTTTTATAACCCTTCGGCTTTAAGCGTTGCGATGACAGTTGACATATTTTATTGGGCGGTTTATTTCCAATCAACCTGTTTGGCCCCTTGGTACATAATTTAGGACATGAGTGGATGAACTGGGTAACTAACAACATAAGAACAACTAATTTTCTCTTATAATTTGAACAAACCTTGTAACTTACATGCTTCAGTAGGTATCTGCACATAGAATCACAGTAGGTAGCTGTACACAGAATAATTTTTTTTAATTCAAATCATTTCCCGGTCCTAAAGCCTCTATATTTTGTGCAAAATACCGACAGCTTTCAAATTGTTAGTTTCGTGGCACCTCAATTGGCACCGTCTTTTCAGCTCATTACGAGGATTCTTTGTTTGTGGGGACGATGGCGACTGTGGCTGGTTGGGGGGCGATGTCTGAGGGCGGGAACTGGTCGTGTACGCTGCGAGAGGCCCAGCTGCCGGTACTCAGCAACTACGAGTGTAAGAATACCAAGTATAATGAGTCCAAGATCCAGGAGGGACATCTGTGCGCCGGATACCCCAATACCGCGCATGTAGATGGTTGCACTGTAAGTTTGTACTGATAGAATAACAACGAAAAGGATAGTCCGATATTATTACAAAAGTAAATAATTTTAATATAATATTTCTAAAAGAGTTTTGAAATAGATTTATTATTTGCAGAAGCTTTAACGTTGCCTGTAAAGAAATCTGTAAAAAACGGTCTATACTACAAAAGATAACACACAATATCATAATCACACATATTATTAAAAATATTTACATTTCTGAAAATTATATTAATATGCTTCATGATTTTCTTTTATTGCAGGGTGATAGCGGCGGGCCGTTGATTGCTGAAAACAAGGACCACGCTTTTGACTTAATTGGTAAACGATTTAATTTTTATTTCAAATTCTTATTTGTAATAAAGAGAAAAGGATACTAAATAAACTTATTTTTCAGGTGTCGTCTCATTTGGTTACGGTTGCGCAAGAAAAGGCTTTCCGGGAGTGTACACAAGGATAACCAAATACCTGGACTGGATCAAGGAACATACAGATGATGCCTGTTACTGCGATTACTGATAAAATAATTTATGACATTCTTCGCCTGAAATCGATACTCAGAAATTTCCATTTTACGAAATAATTCCACGTTCATTGATTCATTGCCTGAAATATATACTCAAAAAGTCATCTTCATACTGTATCAAAATGTAATCTTATGTCTTATTTCTAATTAATGTGATACATAAAGCGATTATGGTAAATTATGCTCAGCAGAAGCACAAAAATTCTTTAGTTTTTTAATAAAAATATTAATACTATTATGTATACAGTATTAATGCGAAATTATCTGCTAAATAATATCCTCATTAGCAATTTTGTATGTATTTGAATAAAATTCTATATACCTACTTTAGAAAAATATTTTAGGTTTAATATCTAATATTAATTCACAATTAGGTACTATTAAAATGCGTAATGTACATTGCAACTTGTATAAAATTGTGTTTTACTTTTCCTACATAATTCTAGTACAAGCTAGTGTAATTTTTCATTCATACACATTATAATAATATAATAATGTGAATAAGAAAATAGTTTTTTAAATCTCGATACCGGTTATTATCAGTAACTATTTTTTTTTATTAAATAAGGGGGGCAAACGAGCAAACGGGTCACCTGATGGTAAGCAACTATCAACATCAGAACAACGAACAAAGAAGCAACATCAGAAGAGCTGCAGGTGCGTTGCCAGCCTTTTAAGTGGAAAGACGCTCTTTTCTTGAAGGTTTGTAGGTCGTATAGGTCCGGAAATACTGCTGGTGACAGTTCGTTCAAGTTACGCGAAAAACGCACTGTGGAAGACTGCTACTCATCAAGGTGATGGCGAAAAGTTGCAGGTGGTATGATTCCGAACAATTCCTCAGAGCACTCCCCGTGATACAACCGATAGAGGATGCAGAGTGAAGCTACATCTCGGCGTAATTCCAAGGGGTCCAAGCTGTTTGAAACACTATGGCAGTCAACAATTCTAGCGGCCCTTCGTTGGACACGATCCAGAGGGAGCAGTTGGTATTTTGGCGCCCCTGCCCAGAGATAAGAACAATATTCCATATGAGGCCGAACCTGCGCCTTGTAGAGTTGTAGGCGTTGGTCCGGACTGAAGTACTGTCTTGCTCTGTTAAGAACTTCTTCGAGGCTAGTTTGGCCTTACCCTCTAGATCCGCTATCCCCAACCCGCGGCCCGCCGGGACTTTATTAATTGTGGCCCGCGTGATGTTAAAAAATTTTGAAATTCACGCCCACCGGCAAAATAACGTAGTCTACGTGACAGCCGTTAAATTTTTTCCACCCTTAAATCGTTAATTTTGAAGAATGTTATTTTTTAACCCTAAAAAAGGCCCGCGATACCAAGACCAAAACATGTTTGAGGCCCGCATGAAAAAAAGGTTGGGGACCACTGCTCTAGATGATATCGGAACTGGACTTTGCTCGATATGTTGACGCCAAGTATCTCAATGCTAGGGGAGATGGTTAAAGATGTGCCCTCGGAACGAGGATATATTAACAATCTTATTCCATTTCATTAAAAAGTCTATAGCTCTACATTTTTAATATAGGTATAACACTATCGTCATATTATCAGGGCAGGCAGTATGTGAACGATTCTTTAATATCTGTATCCAAAAGACATTAGCAACATTGACTTTAATTGCCTATGCGATTTTTATAAAAACAATAACAAATATGTATTAAATAGTTAATGTTGTAGCAAAAATTTCTACGCAGAACTTTTTCCTCATTTATATTCAGAGCTAAGTGATTAGCTAGTTTTAAACCTACTTTAGTATGCAGTTCAGTGATCCTCGGACTAGAAATAGGCTGCGCGGGCGCAGGTGCAACAACCTCAGTCCCTCTCAGCCTCCCGGGCCGGTGCGCTCCTGTTGCGTAATAATACTCAATACACATATTAGTAGAGCTAATATTAGTGGAGTTTACCTAAACTTAATAATACTAATCGTAATAATAGTAAATTCAATACAGTAGGAATTAGTAGAGTTCAATAAGTTGAGTTTTAAAAGTAAAATGTGGAAAACAATTTTGTTCGTCTTGCTCTACAATTGTGATTTTTGGGTAAGTTTTGTTTTAGTTTGTAATGATTAATGACGACCTCTGTGGCTCAGTGGTGAGCGCGTTGGTAGCTCAAGCCGGGGATCGCGGGTTCGAATCCCGCCGACGGAACAAAAAGTTTTTGAATGTTCCCGGGTCATGGATGTGTATTAAATATGTGTATGATATAATAAAAATCTTAAATATATGTATGGTATAAAAGTATTAAATATATTTCCGTTGTCTGGTACCCGTAACACAAGTCCTTCAGGTACTTAGCACGGGGCCAAACTGACGTGGTGTGAAGCGTCCATAGATATTATTATTATTATTAAGTTTATAAACATTTGTTTCATTTTTGCGTATAAAGAATTCCATTGATCGTAAATTTTTTTTGCTTACAAAATAATATATTGTAATAATTTAACAAAATACACTTTGTCCAGACTCTAAACTATAAGTCTATTTTTTACTGTATGGTTTTGAACCTAATTGGTTCTTCATTTAAATTATTATTTTAACCCCGCACTAAAAAATAGAGTATGACGTATGTTATTCTTAACAATTAATATTTAAAGGTGATTGGTGAGGAGATAGAGTATACTACGGATGATCCCTACTTGCCCCTCGACACAGAAGATTTCACAGCAGAACCCGATGGTTTCGAGATGAATAACGAACGATACAGGTGCAATTGTAGTAAGTATAATTTGAGTACCTCTTAAATATTTGTAGGCGTTCTTTCGACGAAACATTTTCTGATTGTGTGAATAAGTGTAATTCAGAAAATATATTCTGGCATATCTAATCATTATTTAGATTCAAAATTTTGTTCTAATATAGACTCATCCGATGTTTATATGTATTATGTAATAGTAGAGTCATTTCCTGTCTAGAGTGTAAACGAAAATACAAAGTTACTACGTCTTTAAGTATTTTCCTTTGCATACAAGACAATCTTTACAAAGTAAACAAAGCGCTCAATTTGTTTTTCAATATTTGTGTTGTTTTGTTTGCCTCTACCACCCACTGTTGGTTTAACGGCGTGAGAGGCGTGAAATTATTATGGAATGGGTGTGGAATTTTATACATTTCTTGTATCTAAAAGCAAAAACAAATTTTTAATTACATATTATTACAATAATAAGAATAATATAACCAGTAAAACCTTAAATATTTGATTCTTGCAAGTGTGCAACACGGGACTTACATAATAAATAATATCCACTAGTTTATTTGTGTCTTGAGATTTCTTTCTTGTTGTGTGCTGAGTAAAGTTTTTTTGCTTTTCTTCACGAGTTTGCTCTCTGTAATTTTTAGGCACTACGTTCATATCGATATTTGAAATAATTGGATGAAAAACAGGAAATGAACGTTATACAACTAAACCGGAAATTTCAATTGTCGGAAAGGTTTTTCTTTTGGAGAAAATGAGTTATATACCTTTACTTAAATATATAAATAATTTTCCCCAAAATGCCCTTTACGACGCCCTACGCCTTTTGTTTAGGATGTGGGGAGAGGAACGAAGCGCCGCGCATCACGGACGGCGTGGAGACGGCAGTGAACGAGTTCCCCTGGGTCGCGCGGCTGTCCTATTTCAACACCTTCTACTGCGGGGGTACACTCATCAACGACAGATATGTTATGACAGCAGCACATTGTGTCAAGGGGTGAGTAATACAAGGTACGGAACGCCTCCGTGGTCCAGTAGTAAAGAGCGTGGCTCTTGACTCAGACGTTGTGGGTTCGATCCCCACGTTGGAAACATGTTATTTCAAAGTTTGGTTAGGACAATGCAGGCTGATCACCTGATTGTCTGAGAAGTAAGATGATCCATGCGTTGGATGGGCATGTAAAAAGGTCCTGTGCCTGATCTCTCACCAGTTGTGTCAGTCGTCCGTCCCACTGGATTATGAGAGTACCTTTTACTCACATAATCTAGTGGGTATAGAGAATGCTCTTGTATACTGCGCACACTGGGTCTTGGGCACTATAAAATTACTCCTGCGTAACTGGCCTGGTTTCAACGAAACCGGCCACCATCACCGAAACCGGTGTGGGAGTATTAATACAAAGTGGTGTGGCGTAGCGGCAATTGAATGGAAATTCTTGAAGAATTATTAAATTCTGGGACACATTAGGGTGTTACCTACGAATAATAAAAGCTGAGGAAGAGTAACTGACCCGAATACATGCATACTTTATGCAAAAAGAGACTACATGCAAGAATTTTGTGTAATTATAATATAGAAGTGACAATTATTGTCAACGGCTTTATTTTGTCAATTTGATTGTAGTGTTTCGTAGCTATTGCCATATTATTTTAGTGTGCGAAAAGAACCTTGAGAACCAAATTAAAAACGATTGATCAATGAAGTATGGGAGTTACGTTTCCTTGGTTTTTATTATTCGTAGGCATCTACCTAAAAAGTATAGTTTTATATGACACACATGTTGTATAATTAAGAATTTTAAGGAAAATTTTGTTAGATAGGTATGCAAAATATACAAATTATTATGGATTCTGAGAAATAATGAAAAAAAGTTTTTAAATGATTTTTATCTCTGTCGCTTGAATTTTTTAAATCCCAGCGACAGAGATAAAATAAATAGATTTTATATATTTGGAGAAGCCAGTAAAAAACTCGTAAAACTTAAAAAAAACCCTGAAGATTTAAAAGAAAAATAGAAATATTTCTCTAATATCTCCTTTCTCCATCCGTATCTCTATATTCAACTAATCCAGAAATAACATTGAATCATTTAGGAAATATTTTGTATACCTATCATGACCGTAGCACGAAAAAATTCCTAATTTTCTGCGAGCCGCGCATCCAAACTCGTTTTATAATTAACGAACAAGATGACCCTTGTTTTACAAAAGCAATTTAAGGGCTGGATTGGAATATTTATTATACCTTTCGTTCTTATCGGCAGATTAATGTGGTTCATAATAAAGGTGACATTGGGGGAGCACAACCGATGCAACAAGACCTACAAGCCAGAAACACGTTTTGTGGTTGAGGTGGTTGCCCGGAACTTCACGTATACCACATTTAAGGATGACATCGCACTCCTAAAACTTAACGACTGGGTCGATATTAGGGACACGATCAAGCCCATATGCCTACCGCACAGCGACGGTAAGTGCAAAACTACTCGGTTGATTGGACCCTTTTTAAGGATGAAATAAAAACACTAAATGGTCCTTACAACATGCTGGTTTATAACTAATTTGACACTTTTGGTGTTTATGAAGATACAAACAATAAGATCATGGTATGTTAAATTCCTTTTCGAAATTAATTATTTCAATATTTCTTTGATACTGGTTTTGAAAATGTATAAAATCAAAAATGCTATTTAATTTAAAATATCTTGGATTTATAAAATACCAAAATATTTTTCTTAGCAGGAGATATTTAAATTATTACTTGTAATACCTACATTAAATCTGTTTTGTTTTAGAAAAGGATTACGTGGGAGTAAAAGCCATAGCTGCAGGTTGGGGTTCGACAAACGAAAAAGGGAACCATTCTTGTGTTCTATTAGATGTTGAGCTACCGGTACTCAGTAACAAGGAGTGTAAGAACACTAAGTATGACTCGGAGATGATAGACAGCGCTATGTTATGCGCAGGTTTTCCAGCGGAAGGAAAAAAGGATACCTGTCAGGTAACTTACTTTTTTTTATTTTAATTTTTAAAGTAAGGATAAGCTTATTTATTTTTATTCTTATTTTTAGGGCGACAGTGGTGGACCTTTGACTGCCGAAAGAGAAGATAAGAGATACGAGCTTTTAGGTAACTAATTAGTTATAATTTTGACTGTAGAGAGCTAGAGTAATGAGTTAATATTGCAAGTGTAGCACGGCGCAGTTATTTGAAATTTTGATTTCGTATTGCTTTTTTCTATCGTCAAGTCGCACCTTTTTTTTTGTTTTGGAGTGACGACTCTTAGTAGACTTATGTAAAAGGGTATTGTTTTCCAGGTGTGGTCTCATGGGGAATCGGCTGTGGCCGGCTCGGCTATCCCGGCGTCTACACGAGGGTCACAAAGTTCCTCTACTGGATACGACACAACTCTAGAAAAGGATGTTTTTGTGCCGACTAAATAGAATTCAATGTTAATTTCTCATACGACAAGTGTCTTGCTTTCGACAGAATTAAGTATCATTTTTTAATATTTAATTATATAATTAAATAATTTAATAATTTGACGATCTCTGTGGTCAAATTATATAATTTAATAATTTGACGACCTCTGTGGCTCAATGGTTGAGTGTGTGGCAGCTCAAGCCGGGGGTCGCGGGTTCGAATCCCGCCGACGGAACAAAAAGTTTTTTCATTGTTCCCGGGTCTGGATGTGTATTAAATATGTGTATGATATAATAAAAATCTTAAATATATGTATAGTATAAAAGTATTAAATATTCGTATAATATCCGTTGTCTGGTACCTGTAACACAAGTCCTTCAGGTACTTAGCACGGGGCCAGACTGACGTGGTGTGAAGCGTCCATAGATATTATTAAATAGTTTTTGATATGAATGCGAAAAAACTTCTGGTTTTTTCGCATTCCGTTTGTATAAAAATACAATTGAGTTACAAAAAATATTGTGATAAATCAAAAATACACATTATCCGTATAATTTATTTATAATTATAATTATTCTAATTAAAAATTACAATTAAGAACATTACGCTTTAGCTGCATTTCTTTTTACAACATTTGCGTTCATAACGTCGTTTTCATGGTACAGAGGTAGACCTTCTCCTTTGATCAGAACATTCGGGGGTTCGTATGTGACATTATAAGTCGGGTTCAGTGGATGTAGGGGGCCAATAGCAGACACCGCTTTTTTGCTTTCATCATTTCCTAAGTCATAATGCGTCCCATCTCCTGATTTCTGTATGCGTCTTCGCACCTGAAAACATTTATGAGTTATTTAAGCCATTAGGAACAATAGATAATAATATTATTAGTATTTTGTATTAAGTATTTAACCTATCAATCCCCAAGCGGCACCCGCCTGTCGCATAACAATTGAAAATCTATTGTGTCTGCGATTCCCACGATCGAGGTAATAATTGCACCTGTCATAAGAGCTTACAATATATGTATTTTTGAATATGAGCTTTTGAGGTCTATAAACATTGCTCAATTTTATATTTTTACCATCTAAAGATTCTGTGTAAACAAAACGAATTAATAAATGGTAACCAAGCCTTACCATATCAGGAGAAGCCGATTTCAAATCGTAAGCAAGACCAATTCTTTGGAAGAACTCTATTAGAATAGCCGAGTGATTTATGTGGTCAGACAATTCAGCTGCCTTGTAGTCCCAGGGGAATGTATGGTGGTAGTTGTGCCAGCCTTCACCAAAGGTGAGTACGGAAACCAGCCAAGTGTCCACTGGTTGCATATTTCTGAAACAAGTATTAAAACACCTGCGTCAGTATTCCTGCAGCATTTTAAAAGTCTATTTCTTCCAAGTCATATCCTCATGGCTGAGGGACCTGATCACCAAAATTTTAAAAATGTATATTTTAAATCTTTTTAATACACATTTAAAAGGCACAATTTTTATTACATAAAATTCTATGACAAAACATTTTAAGACATACTTATCGTAAGGTCTTGTGCCGTAAAGATGGGCAGCGCTATTCACCAACCACGTCACATTTAGTTGTGTTATGTACCGGAAGAAGTAGCAAAAGAGTAATGAGTTTTTGAAAGTTTCACCCCAATAATACCAAGGTACGAAAACTGGGATAAACACAGCGAATATGGTATAAAGAACATAGTAGTACCTGTAAAGATAAATATTGTAATGAATAATAACTATGTAGTGCTAATGGTTGTACTGAAAATCATTCAATTAACCTCACTCAAAAGGAAACAATTACAACTTACTTATGTTGAAACATAACCATCCAGTCCGATTCTAAGTCGCTCATATCAATTCGCTTGCCAAGTTTTAAGACATAAGGGTGTTTCCTGTGCATCAACCAGCCTACGTGGCAGAAGAAGTAGCCTCTCTTGGAGTTGTGTGGATCTCCATCGGTGTCAGAGTAGCGGTGGTGAAGGCGGTGGTCTCTGCACCAGATGTAAATTCCATTCTGAAAAATTCCGGAAAATAAATTAAATTCGAAGACAGAAAATGACATGAATTATATGATTAACAAAATCATAATTTTAAATATTGTTTGCGTTGCTGCTAATCTGATTTTTAATTCTCAATTAATTAAGTAATTAAAGAAAACTTCTCACTTGTCCTGCTGCAGTTTGAAGAATAATAAGAATCACTTTTAGAAAAGTTGTTGCTTTAAATGTTCTATGTGCAAATAATCTGTGAGATCCAACTGTTACTCCGATACCAGTTATGTAACCAATAAAGAACGCTGAAAAGAAAAAGTATGAAAACATAAAAAATAAAACTCTACGTTCAGTTATAATATACAGGTTCTAATGATACCTACTCCATACAATGGTCACTAATCTTATTTCCCCCATCAGAGCCAGAAAAGCGCCTCTTATACATAAAGAATATAAAATAAAAAATCCTATAACATTTTTCCACACTACTTTATGTTTATACGAATAATCAGTTCCGACTTTCTTCGTGAGTATTATTTCATCTACATCTATATCTTTGTACTTATCATCTAAGCCTTTTTCTTTATTTTCTTTTGGAACATCATCACTTTTAAATTGCTCACTGTATTCTGTTTCAGTCATTTTGTTTTTTGGTTCCACTATTTCATCTGATACAACTAAGTGCTTTTTGCCGTATGACTATTATCGTGCAGGTTTTGTTTTATATTACTTTTAGGGATTATTGACAATCGATTGAGTAACTAAGAACTTGACCTCTAATATGTGTGTAAATACGAGTGAAGAAAGAATTGTATTGTAATTAATTGAGGACCGCATTTATTTGAATATCAAGTGGATAGACGTATAGATAGGTATAAATTTCAAAGTAGCTGAATGCAATACGTTCCAGCACTGATAAATAAAAATTATAGGTAAGCATTATGACATGCTTGTAATAGGAATTTATAATTAAAGTCATATGCGATTTTTATGGCTGTACAGATTAATATTTTACCGTGTTTCATAATGATTGTGTTGTTTGACTACAGAAAATAAGCGCATAAAATGAAATTTTCACTTGCGTTGTTCTTTTGTATGTGCCAATATGTAAGACTTTCTAATTTCATACCTAAGTTAGATTTTTGCACTGGATAAAGAATTCAGATAGATAGCTTATTTTTTTTTATTTAAGGTCCTAGGACAGAAATATGATGAAAATTGCGGTAAGTCTATGATCTTGTTATGAAAAGTTACAATAACAGTCGAATTCGTGGACTCCTGCACTCTTCTAGCTTATCAGTCACAGGTGGAAGCAAAAGCTCGTGATGTTTTGTATTTCGTTTATAAAATTAAGGTCTAGAATAGAGGTTAATAATTGGTCAGTGACTTCTGTCTAGCCCAATTTAAAGCTTATTGTATTTTTAATCATGGATATTTTAAGTAGGTATTTATCTTTTTACCTTAATAAAAGAACCCTCACCCAGAATGTGGCATTGACGGCAAGAACCGACGGATTGTGGGTGGATCATCAGTTCAGCCTCACCAGTACCCCTGGCTGGTGGCTCTGATGCTGGGGAGCAAGCTGCACTGTGGGGCTGCCATCATCACTAACAAGCATATCCTTACTGCTGGACATTGTATTACGTTCGGGTAAGTTTTTCATGTAAGAACATTTTTGAAGTACTCTTTGAGTTAATCGACAAAAATGCAGTATATTTAAAGTGGTTTTTTTATTAAAATTTGGATGCAAACGAGCAAACGGGTCACCTGATGGAAATCAACTATTATCAACAATAGTTACAGTAACGTTGCTGGCCTTTTAATAGAGAATAAAAATAATAGAGAGAGTGAACTAGCTCTAGTTTACTTTAAGACATGTTTTCGCAAACAAAATACTTCTCTTATAACATTTAGATATGTTTAAGAGCCACAGAAGATAAGGTCATAACTCATAAGATGTAAATAATTTGTATTTCTGTTTAATGGATTCGTGTGCATTTGCTACTTTGAATACAATTGAAAGGTTTGTACTTGTGTAAGTTTGATGAAAACAATAATTGTGTCACAGAGCTGTGGACTAATTCTCTACAAGGTTAGGGGCAACATTGTTATTCATTTTGGTTTTTATTTGTTTTGTTAAGGCGTCCACAAATTACATGAGGTGTTTTTTTTAAGTTAATGGAAAATTTTCTCTTGGGTTTTGTTATTTTCGTACCGAGCTTCATCTGCTATTTTGATTTTTATTAATTTCTTTCTCATCAGTCATTACACTTTTTTGTTCTTTGTTGTCCTACTTTTTGTAGGACTGTCAATTGGAATTATATATTACGTACTTAGAGTATTAATAACAGTAGTACTACTGTTATTGATACTCTAAGATTACATAGGTAATTTAAAGATCTTCAGACCAGGCTTATTACCCGACTGCCGGAAGGGTTATTTTAAAAATAATCTTACTCCAATAACATTTAACGTCCAAAGATATTATATTGTTATTTCAAAATATTAAAGAAGGATAAAATTAGCTATGCTTAGATAAATATAGCTTTACTGTTCTAGTGTCAGCTACTGGGACCTAAAAGCCTTCATCGGCATGCACGATCGTTTGTCGAACACTCACACTGTTATGGCGATAGTAAAGGGGGTGAAACATCCTAACTTCACTTCTAATGCCGTGAGAGATATCAACGATATCGCGGTGCTCACGACAGAGAAAACGATCAAGTTCAATGATAAAGTCGCACCGATCTGTCTTCCTACTGAAGGTAGGTTGACCAATGACCATATTAAATTAGCCCTTAATTTTAGGTACTATCAGATAAGTTGATTCCTATGCAGATGGGGTATTTTGGTCGCGTTTTGTCAAACCCAGCCGACAGATCACAATTAACAATGAATTGACATAAGCCGACCAAATGACGTTGGTCTGTCAACTGCCTAGGAATCAATTTCCTCGATGGTATTGAATGGGCATTTTAATGGATTCTTGCTAAATGTGTTAATGAACTTGCAATCTTCGAGTAGGCTGCCTAATGTGGGCATACTAATTATTATAATACGCAATTTTTGGGCAAGGGCATTTACCTAATGTGAGTAAGTACCTAATCAGAGGGCACATAAATTAAAATATTGAACTTTAATTACCATCAAAGTTATATATTCAACCTTTCCTTAATAATTAAGAGTTAAAGTTTAAATACAAGGTATAGTTCTTGCAATCTACGAGTGCGCGTCGCCCTTAGTTGTGTGAGTGACCATATACACGCGTACATGGCTCGCTCGCTACCGACTGCTCCGTCGGGTACGCACACTAACGAAAATGTCTATTTGCATTTCCAACTGCAAGAACTATATCCTTGATTATTAGGAGTTAAAGTTTCTATAACACTCTGTAGATATGGATTTCAACAACGTCCTATTCACTGTGGCTGGCTGGGGCAAGATACAGCAGACGCAAGCCTCGTCATCCCGATACTTAATGGAGACCAAAGTCAAATTAGTCTCTAGTGACAAGTGTATAAATTCTAAAATATACAGAGAAAACCTGGTGCCTGCCACTATGATGTGTGCTTACAGCGTTGGGAAGGATGCTTGTCAGGTTTGTATTGCCATGGTGATCATGGCTGACTAGTAACCACCTACCGAGTACAGAGGCGAGATAGTGCTCTCGGCTAAGCACTTGGTATGTTTTGTATGGAGGTGCTGATAATGAGAGAACATGGTATTTGCACAGCACCATTTGGTATCTTAATTTTAAGGACAGTTCTAGCGCAATTCGTAATGCAAGCTAAGAGTCGTGACGCATGTGAGTACAATCAACAAGAATATCTATTGTTTTAGGTATATTAGTTCTATATGGAATGTATATGTTACGCTCAAAGACCGAAATCGCTCAGTGAGCGAAAAAATAGCTCACAACGCGTTGTGTTCACAGTGAAACAGCCACGACGCGAATTTCGCGTTGTGGCTCTAATGAAAACGGCCACGACGCGTTCTGGCAATCACAAAAAGACCACAACGCGAAATTCGTGTCATAGCTGATATGCTATTCGTTTTTCTTGATTTGTTCTTGATTGATTGATCGTCCATAGGACGTATGGATGATTATAATATTTGAATTACCACGCGTACTACAAAATATTTTTCCTTTTACTAAATTACTGCATAATGTGTAAATTATCATTATTATTATTTATAAAATATCCAGTTCCATATAACTATCCGTACATACAGACAGACAGTAATAATATTAGTACGGATAGTAGGGAACTATGGATATTTTATAAATTATAATGATAAGCATGTAATGCAGTGATTTAGTAAAAGAAAATATATTTTGTAGTACGCGTGGTAATTCAAATTTGATCTTCCATACCTATGGACGATTAATCAATCAAGAACAAATCAAGAAAAACGAATAGCACATCAGTCACGACACGAATTTCGCGTTATGGTCTTTTTGTGATTGCCAGAACGCGTCGTGGCCGTTTTCATTAGAGCCACGACGCGAATTTCGCGTCGTGGCTGTTTCATTGTTACCACAACGCGTTGTGAGCTATTTTTTCGCTCACTGAGCGATTTCGGTCTTTGAGCGTAACATATACGTACGATCAAGAACATAAAATCACACGGTTGTTATTCAAAAGCCTATAATTTTAAGGATCAAGAAACCGAATCGATTGACAAAATCATCACTGCACAAAATTTCAGCTAGGTTTTCTAGATTTTAAGATAAATAACCCTTCGCTCAATAATTTTAGGGTGATAGTGGTGGACCATTATTTGCAAGTCCCGCGCGATCTCCACGAAACAAGTATTACCAAGCTGGTAAGACAATTACACATGAACATATATAAGTTTAACACGATATAAGGGACCATGCATAAAGTACCTACGCTTACCCTCCCTTCTTGTCACCGGTTGTCACTTCCATGGGACCATGTTACGTCACTTTACAATTTTACATCTAAAATTATTAAAAGCCTCAACCTCAACATTGTTTCCACGATTCAATTTATTACATTTTAAATATGACGTAACAAAACTGTGTGCTAATGGCCAACTTACAAAGGTGACTAACGGGGCGATTTTAGTCACCCGGCAAGTCACCAGTCGAGTCGCCTGTCCAAGTCGAATCGCCACCCCATTTACACGGGTGACTAACGGGTCGATTTTAGTCACCCGGCAAGTCACCAGTCGTATCGCCTGTCCAAGTCGAAATCGCCTGTGACTAGTTTATAATTATCGACACAATATGTCTACTGTCTGGTATATTGGCGAGTCAGTGCACTCGGCCAAGCACTCGGTATGTTTATCATCGACACCTACCGAGTAGAGTGGCGAGACAGTACACTCGGCCAAGCACTCGGTATGTTTATTATCGAAACCTACCGAGTAGAATAGCGAGACAGTGCACTCGGCCAGGCACTCGTGCGACAAATTCTGCGTGAAAATATCGCGTCTGCGCTTGCCACAGTAGTATTCGCAGCAAGCGATCGCTTGCGACTGAGCGTTTACACGGTCGATTTTAGTCACCAGCCGCATGCGGCCATTGGCCGCACGACTTTGGGGCTTGCGACTTTAGCCGCATGCGGCGTAGTCGACTTGCCATTTACACGGTCGATTTTCGAACGGGTGACTAAAATCGTGCGGCTTTAGTCACCCGTGTAAATCGGCCATAAGTTCACACTTTGTCACACCCCCTTTACGTATGAAGTATTTTATGGATGACACCTAAAATTATGTTAACCGCAAAAGTATTATTAATTTTATAAGACAATGTGACTTTTTTTCAGGCATAGTGTCATGGGGCATTGATTGTGCTAAGCCAGATTATCCAGGTAATAATTAATAATAATTTTAGGTATTCTTACAAGAGTTTCATGCCTAATAATAGATGGAGGAGGTTTGGTGCTAATATCAACAATAGCCAATAGCAATCTTCCGACCTTTCCCTATAATTTTTAACAAAAACTCTGTATTTTCAGGGGTGTACACGATCATAGCAAAGTATATTCCGTGGATAATGAAACAGACTGAAAGTGGGACGTATTGCTCTACCTAAATAACATGAGATAGAACAACATAAAATCAAATCAAAAACTGATTTTTAAAAATAAACAGATATTGTTATTAATTCGTTTAATTTCAAAGTATTTGACTGTTGTAAGTATTAAGGGTAAAACAGTTAGGATCAAATAACTTTATTTTAAAATTAGATGCAGTCAAAGATCCGCTTTTATTTAAACTAATCATTAGGATATGTTGCACCACAACTTTCAGGAATTACAGTTATCGTGACAGGTGTTAATAATTTATGAGTATCTAAAAATAAAAGATGAAACCAAAATTCAAAATATATTGTATAATGTATTCAACTATTCATATTTAAAATTAAATACGTGATGTTACACTTGATAACCATGATATTAATATCAGAAATTGTAATTTATTTCACTTTAGTTCTACGTCTACGTATGTTATGGCTATAGCATTTATAATTATTTACTGTGGTAGCAGGTTTCGTTGCTATCACACAGTAGGTAGAGGAAAGTTTACAGTTTTAATAATGTGGAAAATTGTGTTTTGTGCTCTTATCGCTCAGGTTCAGTATAATGTTCAAGATATTGCTCATTTAATGGTTAAGGAAAACCACAAATTATATTTAAATTAGCACTGAATTTTATTTTGATCATTTTAGGTGATGTCATCTGAAGATTCAAATTGTAGTAAGTATCACAGTTAACCCATCAAGCCCCATAAGGACAACGGTGACCGCGACAACAGTAGAATAATAATAGATTTCCAAGAATCTGCGATCGAAGGATTAATGACCTACTCTTCCTCGCGTCGTGTTCCTCATTGCTGAGGGTCGTGATTCCCCTTTAGAGTTTACTGGTGACCACATTACGTTATCTGTGGCGACTGGCGATTCTTGGTAGAATAGAGAGCGTCCTACAATTGATACGTACATTTTATTTTATATGAAAAATATTAGATCGATAAGCTTTATATCAGAAATACTGCTTGCTGTAAGTACCTACTAAACTATGGGATGTGATATTTACTTCTATCCTAGGTATATAATATTTGGACAAATGATAATGACTAGCTCAACTTAAGGGGGCGACTAACCCAAAATTATCGATTTTATAATTCATTTTTATACTTGAAAATAAGCCCCGAATTGTTACATTTTCTAAAATTAGCTATACTGCATTATATTTCCAAGAATTCAGTGTGAGCAAATATACGATATCTTAAAATTTTCTCGATAGAAAAAAAAATCACAAAGATGCATCTAATTTTCACGAATTTTTCATTTATTTCCATAACCGTATTGTACTAAGTTAATATTTTAACACATTGTATAAAATTCTAACATCCCCCCCATCTTCCGCCACGCCGCCTTTTGACGGGGCCACAGGAACGATACACACATCTGCGACCCCGCCAGCGGCCCGAAGACTCCACGATGGGCGCACAACACGTGCGCCCTCCTCCTCGGCCCCCACCAGGGCTGTAGCAGACGCCCCCCGAGTCTGCTACTTGGAGGCCATGTGGCAGATCAGGTCTGTGGCTCTGCCACCGACCACACCTCGGCCGCAGAGAATAGGGCAAGCGGCGCACCGTAATACCTACTTGCCTCTTCCTCTGCGGCCCCACCTCGGTGCGCATCCGCAGCGGACTTCTCCAGTCCGCTGGGAGCGCCCTCCTCTGGCCAGGCGGCGACACCGGCCGGCCCTGGTTGCCTCTTTGCTTCACCGCGGTTGTCCAAGCCGCGGTTACTAGAGCCCCACCGCCACGACAAGGCGAGCAACCATCGGGGAGGTCCTTTTTCACCTGGCATATGAAAGACGAGCGTGAGTGTAAAGAGAGAAGGACGATGTTTGATTTTTTGGGTCAGGTTATTGACTCCACTTATCTGTATATTTTTTCACTACCAGCTTGCGGAAAGCCGGCAGACTCGATTTTTTCGACGCGCGTAGTGGGCGGGCGGCGCGCTATCCCGCACTCCTACCCGTGGGCAGTCCTCATATTCTACAAGGGCAACGTGAACTGCGGAGGAGCTTTGCTCACTAACCAATACATCCTAGCCGCTGGACATTGTTTTAGATGGTATTATAATATTTTGATTTAAAATTATAATGTTAAAGTGAGTCGGTCTCATAGACTTATAATATCTGTCCGTCTTCACGTGTAAACCACAACCGATTTTGCGAAAATTTTATATGGAGATACTTTTAGTCCCGGGAAAGGACAATAGGATACTTTTAATCCCCGAAAAATGTACGCCCTTGCGTGATAAACGAATTTTGACGCAACGGAGTTGCAGGAGGCATCTAGTTATCAATATTTATCATTTATCAACTCGGAAGCTGAGTTAAAACCTACGTTAAAACGCATTCGCTTGTTTCGCTAGCAAAGTTTAGCATCCAACTTCGCCATCGAAAGAAGAAGATGCTGTTTGATTAGAGTTCTGCAGATATGAATTGTACATAGCCCATAACTAGGGCCCGGAAAAATATGTATTAAACAATCCAAAATATGTACTTAAAATATGAACTAATAAAATCGAAAACATATGGAAAAATATGGACTATAAAACAGAAATATGGAAAAATATGGACTATAAAATTACAATAATTAAACATTGTTTTAGTATAGGTATTAGGTAACCCTTAAATATTTATTTTATTTTAATTTTTTATCAAAATTTATTAAAGTACAAATAAAATTAAGAATTTTGTAAAAATTTCAAGTGCCAAGCTGTAGCCATTATTGATATCGAGCGAAAAATATAAAAAAAAATTACGTTTGTTGTATGGGAGCCACCTTTAATTATTAGTTTTATTTTGTTTTTAGTATTTGTTGTTATAGCGGCAATAGATATAAACATTCTGTGAAAATTTCAGAAGTCTAGCTATAGCCGTTCTTGAGATACAGCCTGGTGACAGACAGACGGACAGACAGACATCGCGAAGTCTTAGTAATAGTGTCCCCTTTTTACCCTTTGGGTACGGATCCCTAATAATCGGCACAGAACTTTGTTTTTCTTTGTGTGTTACGTACTTAAATCCTTTATTTTACCCGAAGACCGAAACATACTTCAGTTTTTGTTTAGCCATGTCAGCAACAGGACCTTTTGCATCTGAAACTTTATTTTCTATTTCTTTATTAATCCTTCGATCGCGGATTCTTGGAAATGCTACTATATTCTATTGTTGTCGCGATCACCGGTGCTCTTATGGGGCTTGAATCCTGAAGGAATAATCTTCTTTGGAAATAATAAAAATAACGAAATACGCAGCCACATTGTGGCGGGAACGTGTTTTTTTTTGTATTTTTGTGAAAATATGGACGATTGTGACATTTTCTTGCAAAATATGGACTTATTTTGAAAAACCCTAAATTATGGAAAAATATGGAAAATAAAACATTCTAAACATGATAATTCGTGTAAAAAACACATTCTAGGCCGAAAATCTCGCAAACCAAAAAAATGTAAGTATTCACATATTAGGTATAAATCCGGGCCCTACTCATAACAATGAAACATTCTAACGAACTATGAGAGCATCATCGGTATTTGACTGGGCTAGGTCTTGGAATTATTCAAGTACTTATGTGCTTCAAAATATGGAGTATGGACTATGGATTGACGTTGCATACCAACCAGTAGAGAATAATGTCATTTAGATTTCATTGCTGTTAGCTCTCATATTGATGTAACTCGAGAACAGCTGCCCTGCTGTGTTTAGTCTTAAAATAATCATACCTAACCAGGGGACAGCGTGTATAAGAACATTTAGTAAAATATAACATAGCCCATAGGTCATATACAAATAGTAAATACACGCATCTATTTTTTGGCATATTCAAATACTGCATGATCTTTTCTTAGCCTTATATGATTCTTAAGCCTTATATACCCTAGCTAACTACCATTTTTTAACAGGAACAATAACTTGATATTCAACGACATGACCGTTGCTCTTGGGCTAGATGATTTGCGAGACATGGGTGCCGTCGTGATGAGGGACATAGTCAATGTTGTCGTCCACGAGCAATTTACAACGACCGTGCAACGAGACGAGAACGATATCGCGGTAGTAAAAATGAATGCTCCTGTAGACTTTAACGACGTAATCAAACCAATTTGCCTACCTTACCCAGGTAAGTATGCGACTTTCTTGTATCCTGAAGTAATTTTACTAGAAAAGGTTGTACGTGGGCCACAATATCCCGGTGTATTAAGACAACCTCTTCAGTCTTTACTCTTTACCCATCTTTTTTTGCCTAACTCTATCCTTGCCGTTCCTTTGATTATAACTTTTCAAGCAATACTGGGCAGTCAATGAATAGTATTGAATTGGCCATAGGTTTATAACAAAGAAATAGTATAGAAGAGACACTACTCTTAACTCTCTCTATTTAATTTTTTTGTAGACTCTAGTCTAATGCCTTCTTTGTACCTATATATGTTACAGTCATAGTGATTAAATAGCTATTATACATAATACCTGGTCATTATATGTAATATCTAAATTGACTAGACAATGTGATTAATTAATCACTTTATCCGGATGTTATTCATAATAGCTGGTCGAAGTTAACCAAAGTAATAAAATACGGTATAACCGACACGCTCACCAGTCACCCCTCCTCACTTGTAAGAATAAATTATAATTATGACCCAGTCATATAATGTCAGTTCCATTTAAATATTTTATTATTTTAGTCTTTAAAGAGTGATACTAATTATTATGTGTATTGATCTCTGTATTTTTAGGGTTGGGTACGGAAGTACTCAAAGGGTAAAAACGGGACCCTATTACTGAGACTTCGATGTCTTTCCATTTGTTCGTCTGTCTGTCTATCTCCAGGCTGTAGCTTAAGAACTGCTATAGCTAAACTACTGAAATTTTCACAGATTGTGTATTTTTGCTGCCGCTATAACAAGAAATACTGAAAACAAAATTAAATTAATATTAAAGGGATTTCCCATACAACATACGTGATTTTTTGTCCTATTTTGTTCGTTATCAACAAAGGCAACAGGTAGGCACTTGAAATATTCACAAAATACTTAGTTGTTTTTATACTTTAATAATTCATAATAAAATTAATAATAATTAATAGTTACAATCCAGGTCTATTCTATAATGGTACAAAACCCTTTGTGCACGAGTCCAACTCGCGATTGGTTGATTTTTTTTCTTTTTTTTATGGCTCTGAGCTTTAAATTTACTTTTGAAGAGAGCGTATTCCCTCTTAAAAGGCCGGCAACGCACCTGCAGCTCTTGTGATGTTGCGAGTGTCCATGGGCGACGGTAGTATGCTTTCCATCAGGTGACCCGTTTGCTCGTTTGCCCCTTTATTTTATAAAAAAAGTTAGGTAGGTATGCTTAAAGCAAATTGAAATATAATTTTATAATCTTTACCTACCTGTTTTATTACATTATCCAAGTCTTTGAAGATATTATATAAAATTGCTAGTTAATGTGATTAATTCTGTGTCATTTATCACTTTATCTAAATTCAGTAGACATTATAAATAATGGCTAGATAATATTTTTAATATCCAGATTTATAACTTTGGCTGTAACATATACAATTTCTCTAAGATCTTGACTGAAACTCATTTTATAGATAACCTACTTAAGTTTTAACACCACATCCAAAGATCTTTTCTTTAATTTATTTATATAGATCAAGATTTTACGCATAGAATGACTACGATCGTCGGCTGGGGCAAGGCAGATGAGGGAAAACTCTCTAGCGTCCTGCTGCAGGCTTCGCTCCGGGTTCTATCAGATGAGGAGTGTAAGGGGAGCAATCTTGGCGAGCACATAGTGCAAGAGACCATGATGTGTGCTTTTTATAAAGGAAGAGACGGTTGTCAGGTATGTGGATTGCATAACATGTTTACTGTTTAGTTTGGGACTGGGAGTCATCGAAAGATCGCAAGCACATCTTACAGACCTCTCGGAACAAATTAAAAAACGTTATTTATTAAAATAACTTAATGATGATTATTGTGTTCAAGGCTTTATATGCAATCAGCTGATATCAGAATATTGACAGACACATTATCAAACGTCGAATAAAACATTTTGTTTACTATCTGTGCTAATGCTGCCGTCTAGCGTGAAAACATTGCAGCAATAATAATAATATTATCCTGTCAGTTAATTGATATTTACCTAATAATTAAAAAACTTTTTTTTATTACAGGGAGATAGTGGTGGCCCTTTGTTAGCTTTTGAACCTAGCGGACACTACGTATTAGCTGGTAAGATTCATTATAATATTAATATTATTATTATTTATTACCTACTAGATGATGCCCGCAACTTCATACCGTACATTTGTCGGCCATTCTCAGGAGAGCAAAATTTACGTGTCCCGGGCTTGTATACTCTGTAATATTATCTTATTCAAGTATGTAATATTTTTAAACGGTAGATAGCATCAGTATCTAGCTACAAACTTAAACACAGGATTTTAATTTAAGTAATTCAGCCTAAATTATTTGAAGTCGTGTTCAAAAACAATGTTTTTCTAACTACCGTAACGTGTCCCCACGCCAACTTGATCTCGAAACTTGCTTGTAATTTTTATAACGTACGTAATTAATTTAATCTATTCATGGTTTTAAACGCCTATAAACATTGGTTATCGCATTGCAAAATATTGACTCAATAGGCCCAGCCTATAAATAGTTATCATGAAATAATCGCTTGTCCGATCAAAAGTCCTAATTACCGTAACACCTGCTGTTTTTGGATGCCCATCCAAAAATATCAGTATTTGGCACATTACGAGTGTACGGGTTGCTTTTCCTTAGTGTGTGCCATGGCCCATCAGCGGTGCCACATCGTTAATGTTAGTGTGCCGCCAATAAAGCACGTTAGTATCTAATTACCGTAGCTTTGGTTACAAAGTTGTCTAATTACCGTAATCGTTACTTTTGAATTATGTTTAAATTAGATTTTTATTATGCTGTTTCACGCCACATTTATTATTGTGTTCGTATCTTTCATTTCTTTAATATTCCAATGTGTCTAGGTCCAATCGACGAAGAAAAAAAAATGGTTACGGTAATGAGGAAAATAATGCCAAACCTGAGAATGGCCGTTATCATAAAATAAAAGCTTATGATTGATATAAATAAAGTCGATTTGAAAATATGATTTTATGAAAATAGGATTTGTACTGACGAAAACGCTTTTGCGGTACTTCCAATTTGGATGTGACGTCATCCTCATAGTAATTTAATATCTTTTATTTATCGCGCTCGTTATTTGTAAGTTTATTTATATATAAATAATAAGAATAAGCCTAGAAAGATTTGTAAAATATATTTTCTTAAATAATTCACTTAACATCAGTTTTATATATAATCTCCATTTATTGTAGACTATGGCGGACAGTGTTTTCGGCGCCATTTAAGAGGCGTATTTTTTAATAAACATTTTAATGGGTTTCTACTGTGTAAAATATTAAAATATTAGATTTTGTGAAAATGAGTGATTAAGAAGCGATTAGCATGAAGAAAAAAAGTAGGTCAGGTAGCCTATTTCTTGTAGCTGACACATCTTGTACTTATAGTTAAAGTTGACAAAATATAATTAGCTATAAAGCAGTTAAAGGATTTTAACAGTCTTCTAGCCTAGCCTTGGAAGAGTGACTTTGCTTACAAAAAAACAGTTACGGAATTTTAAATGCTTTTAAGCTCGGTAATGTAAAACATATTTTTATACTGGTTCCCCTAGTGCTTAACTAGAAGGCAGTTATAGACATCTCGCTCGCAATTACATGCCTTTTAAGTAAGCACTTCCCGGTAAAAAGTTGAGAACTTAAATTTAACTGTGTGAATGATCAGCTTGTAATAATAATTATATTAACTATTTATTGTCTCCACTCTCTACAGGTATCGTATCTTGGGGCATTGGGTGTGGAGATGAACGATTCCCAGGCGAGTTTTTCGGGACTACTTTAACTACATAATGATATATTTTAAGCTGCGCAGTGCGCGTCCACCGGGTCGGAATCGGAGCGCACGGTTCGCACGGTTGTTATGTAGTTTATATTATATTTACTCTTTGCGTACGGTGCGGACGGAGCGTCCGCGTCGTCATTTTGTCAGGCGCAGAAATGACGTTTCAGTGCACGCAGTAGATATGTACCATAGAAATCAATACAAAGCAACAAATCCGTCCGCTCCGTACGGTCTGATTCCGATCCGCAGATGTGGACGCACACCTTTAATGCAAGTTGCAACACCCGTAATAAGTATTCGTATTTTTTTTAAACGGGCTTTGGCCCACCACACATTCCCACCACTGTATCTCCTGTGTCGCCAGTATCGACAGCGGTATTCAACCACGAAAACCCTTTGATCTCGGGGAGCCCGAGGGACATTGCCAGGCGACAAAATTGTCTTGGGACCCGCAACGAAATTAATCAGAAGAAAATAGAAGGAGTAGGAAGAATTCCAATTTCCCTCCCGATACAAAGCGGGAAACAGAACAAAGTTGCAATGACCGAAGTTCAGAGAACTTAAGGGGGAGCACCACGGAAATAAGGCTAATAATAATTGTGACTCCTAAGCTGATGCTAAGTTACATAATATTGGAGTTTATTCGTGATGATAACTAATATTTATGTCTTTTTGATTACAGGGGTGTACACAAAAGTAAGCAAATACATCGATTGGATAAATAAACACATTCCTGGAACACAAACTTGTAAATAAGTGTAAAAATTACTAGGTGTAGGTAGGCTACATAAAAATTGAAGAATTTTGTATTCATTTTTTAGTTTTATTTCATACTTTTTACCTATATATTATCTGACCCTTTTTACTAGGGTTCCGTACCCAAAGGGTAAAAACGGGACCCTATTACTGCGACTTCGATGTCTGTCCTTCTGTCTTTCTGTCTGTTTCCAGGCTGTATCTCAAGAACAGCTATAGCTAGCTTTCTGAAATTTTCACAGATTTTATTTCTATTGCGGCTATGATAACAAATACTAAAAATAAAATAAATATTTAAGGGAGGCTCCCATACAACAAGCTTGATTTTTTTGGCCTTTTTTGCTCATTATCAATAATGGCAACAGGTACGCACATGAAGTTTGCACAAAGTAGGTACCTACTTAATTATTTATAAATGTTGTAACGAGGGCAACATAATATTATAGCGTGCCCTCTCACTCGCAAATTCCGGGAATTTTGGAAAGCCCAAGCGTACCCCAACAGGCGACGAGGAGAAATATCTCTATTTTTTATATTAAGGGGCATTAGGTACTTACTTACCTTCTACGCAAAATGTCTGAGCAGAAGGCAAGTTACTATAATAGGTCTACCAAAATCTGATGGCAATTTTTGACAGCAGATTTTCAAAAAAAACGGTTGTCTGTAAAGTCGGTTTACTGAGGATAGTTGAACGTAACAACGTGCCTCTTTGTCGCTCGTTCTATATCTCGTATAAATTTTTATATAATTGCATCTTTGACACACAGAATCAACCGCTATAAGAAGAAAAAAGGATCAAAATGTTTTATTCCAATTACTCCGGTATTGCTAGAGTCAATTCATTTTCTCACTTTTTGCCATCAGATTCTGGTAGACCTATAGGTAGCACCTAAGCAAAAAATAATAATCGGCCATGTCGGCCGTATTATGTATTATTAAATAAAATTTGATATACTTGCACACGTCATAAATTCATAATATCAAAATATTGACAGAAACGTTGTCAAACGTCGAAAAAAACTTTTTATTTGCTGTATAATTATGATGGTGCTGCATTTTAAAATCTAGCTTGAAAACATTGCAGTAAATATTCTATTGGTAAATTTTATTTGAGAAAAGGAAGACAAGAAGAAGGAGATAAAAAAATAAAACGTCATTATTCTTCCATGTTGTCACTTGTCAACTGTCACGCTGACATTTGAGTTTGACCTAAAAAATTGTTGTTGCTTTTGTTCATATTTCCCGTTAGAATTATTATGTGTGATATTATTAAATTGTTTTATTTAATCTTGTCCTAAACTTTTGAAACTGACTAGATTTAAGGGCTAAATATGTGGTGATAATCATACACGATGCCTAATATAAGAAAATATCGACGTGACACGACCGAAGTCAGCTGTTGTCTAAAATATGTGATTTTTGGTGTAAATGTGCTCTTTTGGGTAAGAATTCTATTTCGTCAACAAAATAATACTTGATTTTATGTGTTTATAAGCTATTTTATGTATTAGTACTGCTGTAAGTCTTATTGGAAAGTATATAGCTACTCTATTTCTTTGTAATCTCTTCAAGGCTGTGTTTGCCCATATTTGATTTATTACTTTGTCTTCAAAATTTATATTATTTGAAGTGTTTATTTCGTGTTTTTAGTCCTGAATGATAAATACCTTAAATTTTGAATAAAACCAATACTTATAGTTGTTCTTTAAACTTTCACTTTGTAAGGATAGGTAATAGTTTATCATAGACATTTTTTTTTAATTCGTCCCGGTCGGGACAGGCAAAAGGAGCGTTGCCCATACAGCCATTTCTATGTTTTTCATCATCGTTTTCATGTATCATCAGGTCTAAAGTCTAGTCAGTCTAAGTAAAAGTAAATACAGTCAAGGAGTCAAGTCGGTCGATTCAGTAAAGTGGTAGACGCTTTACTGAAACTTTCGATGGAGTTTTGGAGGAAACACAAAATAGCACGTTTCTGGATATTACATCACTTTCCTACACTTGTGCATGAACACGAATATCTAATGGTTAATATTTTACCAATATTACACATTAAAAACCCAGCTAACACAATTTTAGGAAAATAATACAAAACACAACCGTTCAGCCGTTTTCGAGTTTTAGCGTGACTAACACATTTGAAAATCCATTTTGATGTATGTAGACTAGCTGTCCCGGCAAACGTTTCTTTGCCATATATATAAAGTATTTTTTTTTAATTTGATCGCAGCGCTAATTGTCGGGACAGACTAAAATTAAAATTCGAATTCGAATATTATTTAAAATTTGACACTGCGATGGTAGCACTGTCTGTCGGATCCAATGTAAAACATTCCAAAATCAACAACTACTAATAAATTAAAAATTAATTAAAAAAACATTGTCCAGCGGACAAAATTGTGAATCTAAACCATTCCCAGATACCCTTGAACACACACAAAAAATTTCATCAAAATCGGTCCAGTCCTTTGAGAAAAGTTCAGTGACATACACACTCACAGAAGAATTATATATATTAAGATGAAGAAATTTATGGTACATGGAATTTAAAGGCAATTTGAATATATTCTTAACCCACAACATTTAAAAAAAAAAAAAACTATGACACTGCAACTTTGAAATTTATTAGTAAAGCTTAATATTTTGTGGTATTGTTTCAGTTCTTAGGTCTTATAATATTAGCTGTAGGAATATGGGCATGGACGGAGAAGGACACATTCAACAATCTCTCTCGGCTAACCAACATTGCTCTGGATCCAGCATTTATTTTAATATGTGTTGGTAAGATATTTTTTGTGGCATACTACTATCGTAAGTTATTAAAGAGTCGGTTTTATTAATTTTTGCAGAAACGATCCATTTATTTGCTCATGTGATATCACTCAATTAGTATCAGCTGTACCTTATTGTAATTTATTCAAATTCAAACAATCAATTCAATCCTTCATGCCCCATAAGAACACTGGTGATTGTGACAACAATAGAATACAATAGCATTTCCAAAAATCTGGGATCGAAGGATTGAGCTGAGAGAAAGTTAAGGGGCCGGGTACACTTGGAATTTCTCATACATACGTAATTCCAAAATCATTTCCTCATACGAAAATATTTAACATGTTTAAGTTGTTTTTCAGTTTAAAATAGTAAATACCTAGGTTCTTGCACAAAAATTTACTTGAAAATATTTAAACACAAAAAAATTTTTTTTTTGCTTCAAAATTTTTTTTAGTAAATTTACTACTAAATACTTAAACACTAAAAAATAGAGTAAAACACTAAAAAAATATATAAATAAATAGTTAATTTACTACAAAATATTTAAAGTCTAAAAATGTTTTTTAGTATTTAAATATTTTGTAGTAAATTTACTATTTATTTATATATTTTTTAGTGTTTTACTCTATTTTTTAGTGTTTAAATATTAAGTACTAAATTTACTAAAAAAAAATTAAAACAAAAAAAAAAATTTAATGTTTAAATATTTTGAAGTAAATTTTTGTGCAGGAACCTAGATAATTACTATTTTAAACTGAAAAACAACTCAAACATGTTAAATATTTTCGTATGAGAAAATGATTTTGGAATTATGTATAGCACGGTCACATTAACTTGACGCATGTCTAGGATGCAAAATGCATTCCAGCGATGCGTCAAGTTGATGTGGCCGTGTTATAATATCTTATTACAATTTGTTAAGAGACACACTAACAAATATCAGGTAGATAATTTTGTTATTTAACATACTGGCTCCATAATAACGTCATGAATGATCAAACCATGCATCGAGTTAATTTGACCGTGTTATATGTATGAGAATTTCGAGGGTACCCCGCCCCTTAAGTAAATCAATGCACCATTGTATTTTGAAATAAGTTGCATTCAAATTAGTAATATAGCTGATGATACAGAGGTTTGTTAAATAAAAAAAAAAAACAGTACATTTTATAAATATGGTCAAGATCACTTAGAATTTAGTCAACTATTGTGTTGGAATTGCACACATTTGTAACACATCTGTAACACACATGTAACACAGTGTAGTAATTGTGTTAATTGACTAATCTCTACATGCACTCATCTTGTTACAGGTACAATAACCTTCATAATCGGCTTCACTGGCTGTGTTGGTGCCTTGCGTGAGAATACATGTCTTTTAGCATGTGTATGTATTCCTTTTGTTTGTCTTTGTTTTTATATTTTGGGAAATTAATGTTAATTAAAAGATATGTCAGTAGCTAGCTTCTCAACTAAATGGTCCAATATTCAATTTCTAGAATCTAAAACTAAACTTGCGACTTTGTTAATAAAGAAATTTCTTTATGGTGCAGTATCTGTCTGTTTATTGTAAACCCACAATAAAAATAATGAGAAAATAGAAAAAACACCTTAAATTTTACTTTTATAGTATTCAAAATATAAGATCAATACTATAGATTCATTAATTATGTTTAAACTTATTTGCCTTCCGTTTTGACTCACATCATTTATATCGTGCGCTACCAATAAGGTAAATTAGATTACCTGGTATTGTTGAACATTTTGGTGATATGACTCAAGAGGAAACAAAAATTTACATAAATTGACATTTACTTGTGGCGTTAAAACTATACCTATTGGCACAAGTTAAATATGCTCGTCTTATATTTCAGTATGCATTGTTCCTGGCGTTGCTGCTTTTGGCTGAGATGACTGCTGGTATTCTGTTCTTTGTTTTTAAGGACTGGGTAAGTGATTGACATTTAAAATACTGAAATTTGAAGGCTATCGAAGACTACGTAACTATCAAATGTTCTGATGATATTATTATAGGTTGCGCACTTTAGGATTGCGGCGCAAAAATGCGCAATGTTCGACATTTTTAAGTCTATTTTTTGATTGGGTGAGAAACGACCGGGACGTTGGCTCGTTAAAGGAGACACGCCACTGGTAGATTAGGCGTAAGATCTGCCTGATCTGAACCCCTATTGGTCAGATCAGTGATCACCGAATCGTAATTGGTAGTTGAATGCATGCTAACATTAAAACACACAGCTGAACGAACTTACCTATAGTTGCGCGCGGCTTTTCCCATTTTTTTTACGCAATACGTTTTTGTGATACAAAAAAAACAGAAACTTGAATAGAAAAAACTATATTTTACAGATAAAACTACAAGCAACTACCGGCTTTCAATCTTTTATCACCTACTACAGGGATGATCCTGATCAGCAAAATTTGATTGATTGGATACAAGAAGATTGGGTGAGACAATTTTATATTCGTTATGGTGCTCCCACACCGCCGCTAGAAAATGTTTGTAAACATTTTCTAACATAAAAACATTTACTAACAAATGTTGCAAATTGTTACATTTTGTTAGGAACTGTTACATGTTATAAGTGCTCCTACACTAAGAAAAATTTTACTAATGTTTACTAACATTTTATAACATTTACATCTGGTCACCACATACCCCGTAAAAAGGTTTACAAACAAAAGGTAACACAAAATGTTATATTTTGTTATAATTTGTTTTGCTATAATTTGTTAACATATGTTTACTTAACATTTTCTAACATAAAAATATTTTAAATATTTTTTAACATTTGTGATTAAATGTTTGCTAAGAAATGTTTGCTAACGTTACTAAACATTTTTTAACTGCAGTGTGGGAGCACCATTATGCTTTGTTATACAGTACTTACACATTTTCATTTTTAACAATATGTTTTTTTTAATTAGTAACGGCTTTCTCAGAAATGAATTTGCTATAGATATTAAAAGCATGATAAGAATATAAATCATGCATTCGCTATCCATAGAATTATAATTAGATGGTTTTATGCGACTTAAAGTACCATTCATAATATTACTTTTTAACCGACTTCCAAAAAGGAGGAGGTTATACGTTCATCTGTTTATATATTTTTTTTTGTATGTTCAACCATAACTTCGCCGTTTATGGACCGATTTTCATGATTCTTTTGTTGTTGTACAGGGTTGAACCCGAGGTTGGTACCATGTTCACAAAAGTGGTGATCTGATGATGGGATCCATGAGGAATCGAGGGGACTCCTTGAAATTTATATAGGAATATATGGTGATTTTGAATTTTTCTGAAGTATTTCAGGCATATACTACCAAAAAGTAAGATTTTGCACCAGGACATATCCTGGTTCTGAAGGTACCCAACAGAACTTTTGAATCCTTATAGATACAAGTTTGAGGATTTTGGCTTTATTTAAACTACTCCAAGCAAATCCTACATTATTTGTGCTTAAGATAGGCTAAATTTTATTTTGGAAAAAATAGGGTTTCGTAAGATATTTGGGGTTTTCGGACGCCAGGTGAAAAAATCAACCAGAAAAGTTACTTATTTTGCGTACGCTGCCGAAACTATAAAAGATAGAACCATAAAATGTTCTAAGTATTGTAGATCTTATAAATATCTACAAAAAAGTCCGCGACACACTATAATTATCTATGTCGAGTGAGGCACAATAACCATTTTTTTTATTTAAAAATCTTGAATTTTTTGGACAACATTTAAACGCGTTTTACTTTTTTTACTCATGCCATTAATCCTTATCAAAATAAATTATTTCATCACTAAGTACAGTTTATGTAGATAAAATTTGGTCTTTGAATGATTAAAATTGGAAGTTTGGTTTTGAAATTATGGCGAAATTAAAATATTACGATAGTGGGCGTCACCAAGCGGGATTCGCTTGCTGGAGGAAGACAATCTGTGCAGTGTGCACTGTACAGTGTACAGTTGTACACCCTTCGGATAATGACTGCGTCCGCGTCGTCGATGTCAGTGTCGGAGTCTGTGAATTGACCTGGGAATCATTTTGCTGACCGAGTCTTTCCTGGGTAGGCTTTTTGCAGCCGTAACCGACATCCACGCGGGCAGAGCCGCAGGCGACCGCTAGTAATATGTACAACTGACAACAAGCTTTAATATTATAGCCTTGTCGACTGTCGTCTCATATTATGTAACTAAAAAGGGTAAAATTATTATTTTTTAACAAAAAATTAAAACTGACTTCCAAGGTAAAAACAATAATAACATTAATATGAACTAAAAAGTATTAAATAATTTTTACTATCTAATAGTGCCTTTTTCCGAATTCGGCTAAACCTCAACTATTTCTGTACTCAATCTTCATTATTTTGAAGTCGGTACCAGATAGCTGAATCTTCAGTCCTCTGACAGAATATTTGAAACTTTTGGAACTGGCACCGACTTCAAAATTATGAAGATTGAGTACAGAAATAGTTGAGGTTTAGCCGAATTCGGAAAAAGGCACTATTAGATAGTAAAAATTATTTAATACTTTTTAGTTCATATTAATGTTATTGTTTTTACCTTGGAAGTCGGTTTTAATTTTTTGTTAAAAATAATAATAATTTCACTCTTTTTAGTTACACTAGTACGTAAACCTTCGCGTATATTTTACGTATTTTATTACAATTTGTTAAGTGTTGAGATTTGTAAACTTTATATTTCCTAAGAAAATTTAGTTTCGCAATTCAACAACAGCTGTCGTTGTTAAGCATCTGCATCGCGGTATCGCTTACTCGACAGCATTTGATATAACTAATTCGCTACAATAAATTTTTTCTTCTCGCTCACACTCACTGGTTGTCTCAATTGATATTACGCCAGAAGGATTAACGTCCCAGGGTAACCCTACAGAACCAAAAGACCAGTTTTAGGCGTATGACGTCTTTTCTTTACATTAAGAGTCACAACTCACACTCACAAAATAATATATTATCAGTGAAGTGAACAGTAGTTAGTAAAGTATTCGATCTGTATAATATAAAGTAGTAAATATTCGATCTGTCGTCTGCCGCCATGCGCCGCCCGCGCGACACCGTCGCCTCTGCAGCGCCGACCGCCGTGTATTAAACAAACAGGTGTTGTTATGTAACAATACATAATTATTATTACGAGTTAGTATATCCATACCTATGCCTTGTACTACTATCTATTCTGTGCCATGAGACATTGGTGACCTTAACACGACGTGGTAATGATGATGATGACGATGATGATGATTATGATTATGATGATGAATATTAATTGCATAGTAGCATATGCTTTCTGTTCTTAAAACAACGCCGAAACTCCCAAACGTGTATCTATAAGGAGTCAGGAGTTCTCTCAGCATCTTCGAAACCATGGTATACCTTGACCCAATATTTGACTTTTTGGTAGCATATTTTTAGTACACTTCACATAAAATCAAAATCACCATATGTTTCCATACAAATTTCGAGGAGTTCCCTCGATTACTCATGGATCCCATCATCAGGTCACCACTTTTGTGAACATGGTACCAAATTGGAGTGAAACCTAATACAACAAAACAAAAATTTAGAAAATCGGTTCACAAACGGCGGAGTAATCGTTGAACATACAAAAATAAAAAAAAAATAAAAAAAAATATCCACAACCGAACATATAACCCCCTCGTTTTTTGGAAGTCGTTTAAAAAGAATCAAATAATTCTTATTCCTTATTATAGTGGCGTCTTCAGACTTCGCCGAAACCTCAACTATTTCTGTACTCAATCTTCATGCTTTTGAAGTCGGTACCAGCTTACCTTAGCGTAATTGCTATGTCAAGGATCTCAGAACTTTTCCGGGTTGGTACCGACTTCAAAAGTACGAAGATTGAGTACAGAAGTAGTTGAGGTTTAGGCAAAGTCTGAAGACGCCACTATAATAAGGAATAAGAATTATTTGATTCTTTTTAGATTAAGAATAAGTATTACTTTTGTTTTCACCTTGGAAGTCGGTTTTAATTTTTTGTTAAAAATTATTTATTCAAATTTCTTTGCAATTATTGAATTAAAAAATCAGGGAAGAGGACATATTATTATTTTGAAGAGTCAATTTTGCATAATATTTATTTCATTTACTACATAACTTTCTACGGAAAAGGAAGGAAAATTATCTGGAATTCTCATTGTTTTTCCGGGGTTGTACCATCAAGGAAATTGATTCCTAGGCAGTTGACGGAGCTACGTCATGCGGTCGGCTTACAAACGAAACCGAAATTGATTTACATCTGTGTGTAAAAATATGTGTATTGTGTACGTTTACACTTACACAAGCTTCTTTCTATGATATTAATTTTATAACGTGCCGATAAGTGCCGACTGGACGTCAAAAAAGAGTTCTGCTGTCACTTTTTACCATGCAGTGTTACTGATTGTGACATCTCGCTTGCTCAGGCCTTTTTTTTCTCTATTCCGCTAGGTATATTAACTTTATGGTTTGAAATAACTCGACCAAACTGCGTAGGTCCGCCATCTGCCTAAGAATCAACTTCTCTAATAGTACATTTTTCCTATTTTTCGTATTTTGTAAAACAGAGGTACAGAGGCGGCGTAAGGCGCGGGTGACGTAGGTGACCGTCCACAATCTTGCGCTAGTTTTACTAGTTTTTATACTCAAATTTTAAGAAAAAGGTTTCGAAATAAAAGTCGTATAAAAATTCATTCTCTGAATAAAATCCGTCCCTTTGTATCTATCGGGGGGCCTCGCAGAATATACAGGGTGCAATTAAACCTTTCTGCCAAATTTTTTCCAGGGCTTAGGTATAATTAGGAGAGTTCATTTAACCAAAAAATTGGGTATTATTTTTTTTTCAATGACATTTTAAAATCGTTGCAGAATGGTCACTCGTGGCGCGGGGGAATGAGCGGGGGTGACGCGGGATGAGGCGCGCGCGCGGAGGCACGTCACGCGCGGCCGACGCATCGTGTCCATTAATTGTAGTGTTTTTAAGACAACTTTCGGAAGCTATTTCTCAACATTTTAGTACTGAGTGACTATAAAAGAAAAAATCAAAATGTATTTTTATTTTTAACAAGGATCAATATATCAAAACTTGGCAGGAAGGTTTAATTGCACCCTGTATCTTGCCCACATCAAACCTCATGCCCCGTCACTGCTAATAATATTTTACGACATTTTCCAGCTGCAATGCTGCGGCGTGGAGTCCCCGGAGGACTGGGACCGCAACATCTACTTCAACTGCTCGAGCGGCGCGGTGGGGTCGCGCGAGGCGTGTGGCGTCCCCTTCAGCTGTTGCCGCAACAAGCCGCAGGATATTATACGCAACAAGCAGTGCGGTTATGACGTCAGGAAGAGCACTTATGTGAGTAGATAAGATTAAATATTACTAGATGAATGTCCGTTTTCACCAACCACCCTTAACGCTAAGTATCCTCTATAGTGGCCTTTTGTCATGTATTTTTTAACAAGAACACGTTTTTGAAAACCCTTATGTTATGTTAGGCCCGTATTTTTGGTCAGTAGGTACTCAAGATGCATCTCGGTCTCAAGACACGGTTCAGGCTCTGTGATTGGCTGTCAAAATTTGGACCAATCACAGAGCCGAACCGCGTCTTAAGATCGGATCGCATCTTAAGTACTGACCAAAAATACGGGCCTTAGGGTCTAAGGACGTAGGTTACACATAAACAATAGTTATATCTTGAGAGATAGGTACAATTAATGGCCGCTACTGCAGTGTTACTTAGCACTAGGACGTGGACTTGTATTTTGGGCTGCACAGGCTCAACACCATTGGGATTTGTGAGCATATTTTGATTTTAAGACATCATTAAGACGCTGCGTGAAAATTAGCGACGATGTTGTATTTATAGCAAATCTGATTATTCACAATCCAGCAAGATACATTTATCATTGCCACACTAAAATGCGACAAGAAGAGCTGAATCGATTGTTACGTATTAAGTTTCATAAAAAGTTTAAAAAATTGTTACCATAACTGGTGCCTAGTTAGTTATGACTTATGATATAAATTTTTATGGTAAAGTTTATAAACTGGATGAACACAGATCAACGTTTAAATCAGCAAAGTGTACGGTCTCTCCCCTCCCTACCCGTGACCGTATTATGTGATAGGCATAGGGCTATTAGCGGTCCCATCGAACCGCGCCCATTTATTTAATAAAATACGATGAAGCCGGCGAGCGAGCGCGTGATCCACGAGCGGGGGTGCCTGGCGGCGGGCGAGGACTGGCTGCAGCGGCACTTCCCCCTCGTCGCCGCCGCCGTCATGGGCCCGCTCACGCTCAAGGTCACCGCTTGTAGACCACTAGCGCTGTGTAGACTGATGATGATTTATTACACGTGTACATGAGATGTTACAGAGTTTTGCGACAGTGCCGCCAGAGTAGACAGAACTAAGGAGTACCTCAACTCCAAACAAACGGGCGAATTTATACGTGAGTTGGGCGTGACTTTCACTTTCAACATGTTTCACAATGCTGAGTAACGCATTATATGGCGCTCCGGTCGATATGACATACTATGTCAAACGTATCGAGATCTCTTCTGAGTCGGCCTACTCTTTAGTTCTGTTTACTCTGTTGCCGCTGTGGCAAGTGGCGAAAGGCAGTGGTAGTGGCTGTGTTTGATAGAAAATGGCGATAGCTAAGCGGTAAACGCCACTTAATGCTTGTAAATGTGACATATTGCATCAGCCTTGCTGAAGTAAACGTTCCCTGGCTGATTTTTGAGCGCTTATAAGCGCATTCGGACGCAATTTTTCCGTCAAACATAGCTAAAGGTGATCGCACATTTGTCCGCACCGGACGCACCGTACGCGCCGCATTCCAGAGTTCGTTGTATGAAATGACGTCACGAAATGCGGCGCGTGTCGTGCGGACACATTCATCCGCACCGTACGCGCCGCATACGTACGGTGAGGACAAAATATGTGCGATCAGCTTAATGATGGACTTTCATGTCACTGCATTGTCGCGGCGGCACTGTCGATATAGACGAGTGTGTAGCGTCTTCAAACTTGCGGTAAGTCAGTGCAAATGTCAAAAATAATAGTCTGTGCCTTTCTTTTGCTATACTTCAAATCACCAATGGGGATTGTCCATTTTTTTTTAATTTTGCTCATTACAAAAACATTTCGAGGAATAAGGTCAGTGATCGTTTTTCTGTATATAAACCAAAAAAATACCCATTAGTTACTTATATTTTTGAACAAATATGTTTAACCTTAGTTTGACCTTCAATGGCGTTAAATTAGCAATAAATTCGACCAAGCTTTACGTTTCGAACTTTTGGTAAGCTTCTCGTATCAGCTTTCACATAATGATAACTTGCATTTTTTTTGTGCTGGCAACATTTGTAACTGCACGTACATTTGTCACCTCCCGACTATTTTAATAAAAATAAATAAGTTTAATGATATATTTTGTTCTGTAAATCGCTAAAAGTAAAAATCAAAGTGTTAGAAACTATTGTAACTCTTCAACCCTTAGCAGTATTTGTGTAAAACTGTGTAATTTTGGAAACAAAAGTTCAAGCCAAGTGCAACTGTCAACGACTGGACGAGTTCAAATTGGAGCTGGATTATTCTCGAGGACTGCCTAATCCCGGGGAGTATTGCTTTTAATTTTCAAATCAATTAGTCACCTTTTACAATTTCAGCAACTACAAATCCACTTTACACCGCTCACACCCGTGAGCTACGTCCAAAATCACACTTGGCATAGTTTATTTCTCTCTTGGCTTGACGAGTAGTGGAAGCGAAGTTGTAGATAAAAACAACAAGCCCAGACAAAACCAAAACTAATATACTAATACACACATTATACAAGCAAAGGACATCCTCAATTATATTCAAAAATAAAGTTTTCAAACCTTGATTTGTACAGTTATATTCAGGTTCAATAACTACTATTTAATCTGTCTATACTGTCTTCCATACTTTGTTCTTTGCTTATTCTTTATTATTAATCTTAAATCTTGCCTTTCTAATCTTTTGCTAACCTTTTCCCCTCTAAAATTGACTGTACATGAGTTAAACTGAAATATTGAGGCTGGCTTTTGCATAGAAAGTAAAAGGTGACTTACAATATTTACATTAAAGCCGGTAAAGCCCTAACATATTATATAACTCATTTCAGTGCTCGGGAATGGATAGTAAAATGATGACTCGCTCGGCCGTGGCCCGTCGCAACGAGGAGCAACTTCGAGTCACCCTCATAGAATTAAAGCAATATAAAGAACAATGCCAAATGCTGTTAAGGGAAAGAGATGATAACGAAAAAGAAATAGAATCAGTAATACAAAAAAATCAGGATTTAAAGTTAGAACTCAATAAGTTAAGTCTTGACTACGAGGACATTCTTAAGAAAAACATTGAGTTACAGAATATCGTTGACGGCTTTGACCAATGCAGAGAGGAATATGAAGACTTTCTCAAGACCTCTGCTAACCTCAAAATCAAGCTGAGTAGTGCCGAAGACTACATCTTAAAACTAGAAGAACAAATCCATGCTCAAAATTCCACCCAAACCCAAATCTTATATAATGAGCTTATTTGTGATAAAAGCAACTTGGTTTCTAACACAAAATCTTGTCAAAACATTTCTACGATTGATTTAACTAGTGATGATACTCTACCAATATGTACCTTGAATAGTAAGAGGAAATTAAAGAAATATATTAAAATCAAAAAGTGTATTAAAAATTATTGTAAACTTTCAAAGAAAAATAAAAAATGTTTAATTAATTTATCAAAAGTTATAAACGAAAATAAACTCTTGAATAATAACTTACTAAACTGTAATTTTGACATAGAGCAAATAAAATGTAACTATGAGGCCGATGTATGTAACCTACAGCAAGAAATTTCGATACTTCTTGATTCTTTGGATAATTTAAACAGAAAATATGCTTTGTCACAACAAGAAACACAGAGGCATATATCAGCGATGAATGATTTACTTGAAGTGACTCGTTATAATGAGGAACGGGTTTACTCTTTATTGAGAGTCAATGGTTCCTCAGATCAAGTAAATCATTCTGTTTTGAATAGTATAACTGATATATGTTCCAGTCAGAAGGTACATACTGAATGCCCACAAATTGCTTTGTTCAGTGATGAATTAGGTAAGGACTTAGGTATTTATTTAAGTAGGATGTGTATTGGACAATCAGTTTCCAATTTCTGTATGCCTGGAGCTACTTATAGTGAAATAATGTGCAAGGCTTTAGCTATGACTTATTGTCCGAACACAACAATAATACTTTTAGTTGGGAGGAAGGGAAAATTAAACAAAAAAACAAATGACCGAATTCCTAGATAAATTATTTAGTATGGAAAATATTAATAATGTTATCTTGTTTACTTTTCCTTATATACAAATGTTGCCAAAGAGATATAATAAAGAAAACTTTTCTAGGTATCAACTGAACAGCCTAATGTATACCGCTGTAAATAATAATTGTATCATTTTAGATGACTCACATAAGCAATGTCAGGTTGTAGACATAAATAATTTAGATTTTAAGTTATTTACCATGACAAGAGATAAGTACTTCTTATCTAATTTTTATAAAAGACGAATAGCCAGGTTGCTATTTAACTTTTTAAATTTTAAACCAGCCAAGTGTTTGGCTTTAGAGACTACTGCTTCTATTGAGCAGAATTATACTAGTCATAATATTAACGAATTGGAATATGTTCCAAATATTTATTTAAATTAGATAATAAGACAATGGAGGACATCTCTTGCGAAAATAAATTAAGTATTGAAAATCCTACCAATAATTCGTTAGACTCAAATATATTAAGAAAGAATAAATGTAATTTGATTTATCTGGTGCATCAAAATTTACAAGGTATGGTAGGTAAAGAACTTGAAATTGAGTTATTTTTAAAGGAATTTAACATTGATATTATTTGTATATCTGAACACTGGTTCAGACAATATGAACTCACTTTCAATTTCAATAACCACCAGATAGCTAGTTCGTTCAGTAGAGAAAATGCCATTAGAGGCGGCTCTTTAATATTAATTAGAAATAATTTGAAATTTAAGGAACGTAAAGATATTGTGAGTCTCTCTATTGAACGAACAATTGAAGTAGCCTGCATTGAGCTAAGTCATCTTATTATTGTGGGTGTATACAGGCCTCCGTCGGGGTTATTTGATACCTTTGAACAAACTATGGAGCAAATATTGTCAAAAATATGTGCATCTAACAAAAGGGTTATTATATGTGGAGACTTTAATGTTAATTTATTGGATTTAAATTCCACAACTGTTAGATTCACATCTTTATTTAAATCATATAACCTTTGCAATTTGTTTCATGAACCTACAAGAGTCTGCGAGACTACAGCTACTTGTATTGATAACATATTTACAAATCTCATTCCCGATAAAAAGGAAATAATTAATAAGTTAAGCTCTGATCACTGTGGACAGTTAGCATCATTTAATGTCAATTGCGATAATAACGTAAAGGACAATCTTGTGTTTGTTCCTGTGACTACAAAACGTATTGAGCAATTTAGAAGTAAATTAAATTCAAATATTCAGTCATTGGGTAGATCAAATAGCTCAGATGAAGCTTTTAATAATTTGTTTAAGGTAATAAGAACACAATTTAATACAGTATTTACTTCTAAAACAGTTAGAAACGATAATAAAAAAACCAGATTTATTGAATGGGCAACTAAAGGAATTAAAATAAGTAGGCAAAGATTATATGAATTATATGATGAAAGGTGTAATAACAGCAGTGAATCATTTAAATCATATGTTAAAAATTATTCTAAAACCTTCAGAAAAGTTTGTAAAGCTGCTAAGGCTCTATATATCAAAAATAAAATTAAAAATTCTAAAAACAAAATTAAAACTACATGGAAGGTTATATCTGGTGAGACTGGAAACGTCACCTGTCGTAACACTGATTTTGAATTATACTTTGAAAATAAAAAGATTACAAATAATCTTGAAGTTGCGACGGTCTTTGAAAAGTTTTTTGCTGACATTCCGGTCTCAACTACAAAAAATCTAAATTCCTCACCAGAAGCTGCTGAAAAGCTACTCAGAGACAATGTAAAGGAATGTGATGTCAATTTTAAGTTTAGGGAAATTAGCCCTAGAGATATTATTGATACCTTTAAATTGTTGAATATTAAAAATACTACTGATCTCTGGGGCATGTCTACAAAAATTATTAAATCGATAGTTGACATCATAGCTCCTCATCTAGCAATAATTTTCAATGACTGCATTAGGAGTGGTGTTTTTCCTGACTTAATGAAGCACAGTAAGGTCGTACCTTTATTCAAAGCGGGAATTAAATCAGATCCGACTAATTACCGGCCTATTTCGATTTTACCGACTCTTAGTAAAATATTTGAAAAAATAATTTTACAACAATTACTGTTACATTTTAATTTAAATAATTTATTACACAATAACCAATACGGTTTTACTAAGGGCCGTTCCACAACGGATGCTGGTATAGGTCTTCTTTGTAACATATTTGAAGCTTGGGAGGAGTCACAAGATGCCTTAGGTATTTTTTGTGACCTCTCTAAGGCATTTGACTGTGTCGAGCATGCTACTTTAGTCAGAAAATTGCACCACTATGGCATAAGGGACTCAGAACTCAGCCTTTTGACTTCTTACCTCAAAAATAGGACTCAAAGGGTTGAAGTTAATAGTAAAAGATCCAATGGGACCAAAATAGAATTAGGTGTACCACAGGGATCTATTTTAGGACCATTTCTTTTTCTCATCTACATTAATGACTTACCTTATCTAGTTAAGGATAATGAGATAGTACTTTTTGCTGATGACACTTCACTTATTTTTAAAGTGAAGCGACGGCAGTCAAATTACGACGAGGTAAATAGTACTCTCTCAAAAATAGTACATTGGTTTAATGTTAATAACTTACTTTTAAACTCTAAGAAAACCAAATGTTTAAAATTTACTTTGCCCAATGTTAGGCAAGTTCAAACCAATTTACTATTAAATGATGAGAAAATGAATTTGGTGGACTCCACTATATTCTTAGGCATTACATTAGATAGTAAATTACAGTGGGGTCCTCATATTGCTAACCTTGCAGGTAAGCTCAGTTCTGCAGCATATGCAGTCAGAAAAATTAGGGAAATTTCTGATGAAGACACGGCAAGACTAGTTTATTTTAGTTATTTTCACAGTAGAATGTCTTACGGTATCATTTTATGGGGAAACGCTGCCGACATCAATACAATTTTTGTGCTGCAGAAGCGAGCTATACGCTCAATTTATAAAATGTCAGCTTTTGAATCTCTGAGAGAAAAGTTTAAAGAAATTGGTATTCTAACTGTTGCTTCTCAATACATTTTGGATAATGTGTTGTATGTTAGAAAGAATCTAACTAAATTTAAAACTAAAGGTGATAGTCACGGTAGAAACACTAGAAATAGGCACAAGCTGGAAATGCCAGTGATCAGACTTAGCAAAATAAGTAAATCTTTTAAAGGTCAATGTATACGCCTTTACAATAAAATCCCGAAAAACGTTCAAAATCTATCAATTAATAAATTTAAAAAAGTAATTAAAGAACGTTTGTGTGCCAAAGCCTACTATACGGTCAATGATTTCCTAAACGATGGCACATCTTGGGAGTAGGATGGCTGCTTGCTGCTGCTTCTACATTTATTATATGTGACTTACAATTCATGTTGACTTTCTATAAAGTATTAGATTAAGTTATTTACATTGTAAATTTTATTTTTTTAAAAGACTAATTTTCCACTTTTTTAGTAAAAAGTGGCCCCGTGCGAGTTTCTTACGCCGGTTCTTCTCGCCGGGTTAGTTCCCGAACCGGTGGTAGGCAACATGTAGCTCAACGTTCTGAAAACATTTGATTCAAATTTATTCAGAAATAAAACGATTTTTTATTTGCATTTGACGAACCAGCCATTATAAATAAGATTGAAAGGAAAAAAAACATACTGCAGAGGACATTTGGCCGCCGATGATGACGTCAGAGCGAAACTTTAAAAATTTATTGAGAAAAAACTAGCCAATGAATTTCAAAATTATTTAATTTATATTCTTAAAATACCCTATTTTAACGAAAAAAAATATAAAAAGTACATGTGATTTTTTTTGGACAATCCCCATTGCAGCCAATATCCATTTTGACATTGCACTGATCAATTAATGCGAGGACTACAGTTGTAATGAAGGTACTTCTTACATGACGTTTAAAAATTGTATTTCAACATGCGTACCACGTCCACAGTAGAAATTCAAAAGAATAGAAACGGTGACAGTTTTTGTTGCTTTGTTAATCCTTCACTTTGTCTACTTTACCGTAAGAGCTTTTCTATGGTGGCCATGCCAAGCCTGTTAGTGTATTATAGAACAAAAAAAAAATTATAATTGTTAGCCAGTACCTTCGTTACAATTCTAGCATGAATAGAACTACGTAGGCTGCGACTTCCCCCATTAATGTGTAGAAGTGTAGCGTCTGCGTTTATTTAATCTAAGTCTTATTTTGTCATAGCACCGTAGTGTAGTTGTTTCATTTGTTTTTTTTTTGTTTTAGAACCTTGAGAAAGCTAAGATAATTTATGACAAAGGCTGTTTAGAGGCCGCCGAGGAATGGTTTGATCATAATCTGTTGATAGTAGCCACGTCCGCTGTTTGTACCGCTTTTGCACAAGTAAGTTGTAGGCGCACAGTATACTGAGCTAAAAACTCCGTTTCAATTCATTTTTATCTCATGTAAATATAGGCCGGACCGCCTTAAAGCATTCATTAGTATCGGCAGCGAGTTCAGGGTGTTTAGCCAATACGTTTACATCGGCGATTCCTTAAAGAATAGATGAACTTTATAGAATCGCTGATAAAAAAAGTATCGACTAAAATGCTCCCACTTTAAATGTCATTTATTAACTCCGCAGTAAATATCCGAGTTACCCTGTTGTAAATTATCATACCTTCTTTCTATAACACGGAAAACGACAGTAGTAATATTATATATTTTAATCCTGAGTAAATCCTATAACCCAGACTGAAATGATGAAGTGGATCTTATTTCGTCCATTTTTTTACATTTTGATCAAGATCGATTGAAACGGTGTACATATTTTAATTTTTATTATCATGACAATCTAGCTTGGCAAGTGGTGTAGAAATATACTATTTTAGATAAACAAAAGCATAATTATTATTGTAACTATTTTATTTTTCAAATTTACTATATTCTATCGATTATCAATGCTATATGACGCACCAGTTGGCCAATTTGGACTATAATAATAAAAAATTTATGACCTTTTTGGTTTCATCGTCCATAAAATGTTATTTTATAACAACATTTTATGGACGATGTAAATTATACTGTTGACATCATTAATGTAGTAGATTGCTATTTAATTGATTTGAAACATAATTTACATTTGAACCATCAAAAGCTATGTCCACACTAGGCACTTTCGTCTTCAATTTTCGTCATCTTCTTTCATTCAACTTTAGTCTTGGCGCATTCATTAATTGAATGCGTCAACGAACGCAACGCAAACGTTTTCATTTTTTAAATTTTGGATACGGTCAGAGGGCATGCGTCGCGGGCATGCCGCATGCCTCACGTTTGCTGTTGACTGCGCTATAACGCATGCCCTTGACGAACAGAAAAAGGCACAGTGTGGACAAAGCTAAAGAAATTGATTCATGCAGATGGCGGACATCTTTAGTCAGGTTATGTCAAATCGATCACGACTAACGTCAATTCGATTCTAAATTCTAATCGACATTAGTCGTGATCGGTTGGAATTGACATATGTATTATAAATAAGATACGCCCGTCCATCTGCCTCAATTTCTCTCCAGCTAACTCAATATTGTATACTCATTATACTCTCAACCCCGCAGATCCTAGGCATATGCTTCGCTCAGAATCTCCGCGCGGACATATTCGCGCAGAAGTCCAAGTGGCACTGACAGTCAGCCTCTCCTGCGGCCGTGTGACGTGTGACGTCACGCCCCCGCCCCGCGCCGCTCCCCGCCGTCGCCGCGACCATCACGCGTCGCCACACCACGCCCGCCCATACATAGTAAGGCTGATTTTAGAGTCACGCTGACCGCTCGCTGACCGTCGGCGCCGACACCGAAATGTATGAAATATCAGCGCCGACCGCTACGCGTTATTCAAAAACACTTCCTACAATTTCATACATCTCGGGCCATCAGCGCCGACGGTAAGCGCGCAGTCAGCGTGACTCTAAAATCAACCTAAGAGTAGATTTTTTATTCGCGAGAAAACTTATGTTAAAGGGACCTATGAGGGACCTATTAGACAGAGAGGTCACGCGTTTAAGCGTTCTGAGTTCGAACGGTCACATAGGAGCAATTCTGACGCGGTCAGAACGCCCCCGTATTACGTTACATAGATATACTCAGTACTCACACATGAAGTGTTCTGACCGCGTCAGAATGCCTTCTGTGCGACAACATAAAGAACGCAAAACTGACCGCTTCAATACGAACACTCTCTGCCTGACAGGTCCCTTAGGCTTAACTAACACTGGCGCAGAGTCGTAGCAACGTGACCCGTCGTAAACGTTTTCGCCCACATCATATTATCCATCTATTGTTCTGTCATTTAAGTACAAATTTCTGCTATGAACATTTGAAAGAGAGCGTCGACGTGCGCATTCACTCTTCGATTCTTATCGCGCTTCCATATTTACACAGCACAAATGCTGTAGGCAAAATATTTATGTCGCGTCGCTACGACGCTGCGCCAGCATTGCCCTAAAATAGGGACGCCCAAGCGGTTACCAACTTGACAATAGGGCTATAATAATAAATGTCTGAGAACATGTAACTTCATAGATGAGTAGCAGCTATAAAAATCTGATATTTGTGATCAGGTGTTTATTTTCATGTTCTATGTATCTCCCATAGATGAAAATATCCATCCATACTTAGTAAAAATATTTGAATACGTCTTAAACACTCGCTATCGAATAAGACATGTCCAGTAAAATACTTTTTTCTCGCGAATAAGAAATAGTGAATATAGAAATATATTTTTATTGAGATTACTTATTAAAGTCCAGTATTGTAAACTAGTTTAACCTTTTGATCGCCATACTAAACGACTACATAAACACGTTCATACTAAAACTGCCTTACAACAGACAACTACTAAACTAAAATGTTATTTATGCCGTATATTTGTAGCGATCTGAAGGTTAAAATTATAATAAAAATCCATCACTGTTAAACAAATCCTAAAAAAATTCTATCACTTCATCTTACTATCCCTACGGCTAATATTTGCAAGATTTTAATGTAAAATCTCTTCAAATTCTATTATTGTTACCTTTGTTTTAATGTCTTAGTCAGTAATAATATTTTATTACTTAAAGTAATCTACTACGTTATTATGAACTGTCTGAAAATACAGACTTGGCTTATCTTGGTGGGGGCACTCCCGTGCCCCCAGATTATTATTTTAGATAACCCCAAAATGTCTACTTGAAATTGCATTTGTCTAGTAAGTTTTTCTCAACTCTTAGCTTTTTTCAACACTTGGCTTCAAAATATGTCTTGTTCGGACCTAAACCCGTTGTAGACTACTTCAAAATGTTGTTATATAGCCTGCCATGTGTTCAAATACCCAAACTAGCCTTAAAATGGGAGCTGTGAGATGAAATATTGGATTATAAACGTAGTTTTGTAGGTACTCGTAATTGATAAAAATATATAACTGTTGATTTTCAATACGTAAGTTTGTTGCGTGAAATCGATTAGAATTCGTATATCAAATCGAAATATCGATTGCAATCGATTTTGCGGGACAATCGATTTGTTAGGGTAGGCGTGGCGTAAACGGGATATAGGCTTTTGGGTGGTGAGTAGAGCTGTAGGAGAATAATGGCTGACAATAATTGTAAGAAAATTTGTATTTTAACGATAAGGTGACTAGGAATTAGTATTGCTTTAAGTAACAACTCAGTGGATAAGTAACTAAGCTTAATAAAGTTATCGATTTTGTTTACTGTTTTGATTAAATATTTGCAAAATTAGCATAGCAGCTATCAATAATAATGATCTGTTTGGGAAGTCCTTCTCATAAAATTATTTCGCACAATTTTAGTATCATAACATAGTATTCAGTCGTTAGAATATGACGTTATTTACTCATGTGCTACAGATCTTAATTTTTTCATGAACTGTATGTGATGCAGTAAATATTGTGTTATTTTTGTTACACAGTATCACTGCGAGTTTTGAAACGCGTTAATAATTATCGAGTTTTATACCTTCAGACGTAGGAATCAATCCTTGAGAGTATTTAATAAAAGTAAGCAAAAGCGTACATACATACAGCTTGGTCATAACGAGTTGACAAAAAATGCGGAATATTTTTCCGTAAGTAGCGGTCACATTGTTGACGGAAAAACTAAACTATTTCCTTTAAAATTTTGTACCTTTAAACTATAACTAGTTATCTACCAATTTAGTTAACATAGATTTTCTCGCCATGATTTAAATGTAATTGATTGTACTGTCGGTTCTTGGTGGAAATTCATGTTGAACACTAATAAAACATCATTTTTCGTGCAATTGGTTCACTATACATAATATTATACTTTGACTTTGACACTTGACATATTCTTAAATACCCTCAGAAACGTTTGCATTTGCAGTTCAAATGCAAACGTTTAGATGCAGAAGTCTATTTCATTTGTTAGTAAAGGATGCAGTCTCCTTTACTAACAAATGAAATAGACTTCTGCTATATAAACACGGCTCCAATATATTTTAATTGTAATTCAGTGTCTTAAAACATAGATACAGAAAAGGAATCTTACTCGTATATGCCAGTATTAACTCATTAATACTGGCATATACGAGTCTCAAACACTTAATAATCTGTATTATTTTTAAATCTATTACTTGTAGAATAATATGTTGTAAAATTATGATCTTATAAATTATAATAATAAAAATAAAAGTCGTCCCTACTGACTCAAAGCAGTACCTAGTTTATTGTTAAAATTGTATTACACTGATCTGAATATTTCTGCCACTACAAAATGTCCACTAAAATCTAGTAAGTAAAGGTTTTATTTGTGCTAACGTAAATGACTAGTCATTGGACAGTACTAGCGTGGTACTAGTATTTGGACAGAGTTCAAAAACAATATTTATTATGGTTGCTTTAAAAACTATCTGTTTTTCTTTAAAATTAGGCGTTCTATTACTTTAGAAATAGGCAGTTTTTGAAGCAAGCAACCTTAATAAATATTATTGTGTTTTTCTGCTTTGTCCAATGACTAGTACTGTCCAATTTACTAGTCATTTACCCTAATACTATTTAAAGGTATCCTAAGATAAATAATATGACTACTATTAAGTAACATTGCATTTGTATTCCTTTGCAAGCCTTTTATGCCAGACAATAAAAAAAATATAGATCTCAACTTATGGAACTACTATGTATTGCACTGCCATTTTCTATATTATTATTATAAAATATGTTATTACTATTATTATAAATAATTACTTGATCACGCTATTATTATTATTTATTGCTACTGAATTTAAAATATAAGATAACTTCACCTTCTTTAATAAAAGCTATTTATTATTTATTATTAAAATTGTATTTAATTGAGTATTTTATATTTGTTTGTATTATTTATATTTAAAGTAATCGTTATTGATATTATACTCTTTAACAAATGCCTGGAATTGTATTAAAATTTTCTTGGTAAGTACCTTACTAGATGGTGCCAGTTAAGAAATGTTATGTTGCAAAAGAATTGACTTTTTGTTACTTTTATACATTCATTAATTAAAATGTAAATTAATAATGTAAGCATTAGAATACTTATGCGCTCCCTAGGCGGTAATTCAGCATGACATGCATTTACGTGAAACTATTAATTGTTGCATGACATGTCGATCGCGAAACGATCATGCGTGCTGCGTGCATGTCATGCACATATTGCAGGACGAAAAATTAATTAACTTGTCAATCAATGTACTGCAAGTAGTTTGCATGTCATTCACATCAATCGATACAATAAACAATAATTATGGGTCCATGACAGCACGTAACGCATGTCATGCTGAATTACCGTCTAGGGAGCGCTTTAGAGATTTTGGCTTTTGTATTTTTAAGCTTTAATAAAAATAATCTGATTTAGGAATCTTGCTATATTTATTAAAATGTGACGTGTTCGCGGTGTATTTACAGATTATGGTAATGAACTTTTTATATTATTTCATTAAATGTTTAGAGAGAGATATTTTGTACGTTAATAAAGTATGTATGCGGAATATTGTGTTGTTATCATTTATAGTCCCTAAAGTTATTAAATACAATTTTTTTTCATTATAGCAATCCTGCAAAAAGTGCTCTGCTTTTGTATTAAATTCGCGATTCGATTTTGTATTTTAAGGTTTTCATTCATGTATGATTTTCATAGAAAAACAAAGGGCCATTTAGTTTAAAAGATAACCCTGAGTTAAATTATCATGACTTTTCTTTTACAAAAACTAGGAACGAGTGCAATGACATAATATATTTTGATCCGGAGTAAATACTACATAGGTACACTAGTTGGCTCAATAATTTTGTCTAAGTCAGGGGTTTCCAACCTTTTCAAATCAGGGTCAACTTTTATACTTGACGAGCTTTTGCCTGCGGCTTCGCTCGCGTTATTAGAAGTATTATTGTATACAAACTATCATCCCCTATTTAAACGCCTTGGGGCTGGAATTTATCAAAATCCTTTCTTAGCGGATGCCTACGTCATAACATCTGCCTGCATGCAAAATTCAGCCCGATCCGTTCAGTGGTTTAGGCTGTGCGTTGATAGATCACCATGTCATTCATTTCATTCAGTCACCTTTGAGTTTTATATATTATATAAATAACCTTTACTTATAAGGCATGATAACTATGAAGGTAAGTAGATACATAATATAATTGAAATTTAAAGTAATAACTAATTAGAAGAAGAACCAATTCAAACTGAAACTGCAACTAAACAAATAATAGAAAACGTACAAAGAAATAAGTAGATTTTAATTTTTAATACACCTCTGTAAGCTTGATTAAATCCGTTCTTTAATCTTTATCTATACTATGGGTACCATAATTTAGCTTCTGTGGACCATTGGTGGTCCCTGGTTGGGAAGCATTGGTACTAAGTACCGGTTGAATCGTCACGTCGGGCTCGTAAAGCCCGATACAGCGGACAGAAATGGTGCATTACTTTCAGTTACAGCGCGGCAAGACCTGTCAGCACTAATTGATTTAAGCCCGCCAAAAGTATCGCGATAATTGAAAGGGATCACCAATGAGGGTTTTAGTAGCTTTTCTAATCTTTTGTGGTAGCTTTATAGTTTTTCTATTTGTTTAAAAACTTTTTTGTTAGACTTGTTTTAAATTAGTAATTTTATAGTTTACTTAAAAAGTTGTAATCAAAAAGTGCAGATGTTTACGAAAACCGTGTGGTTGTCTGCGTAAACTGTGCGGTCCGTCTACGAAAATTGTGTAGACGTCTACGCAAACTTTGTAGATGTCTGCGCAAACTTTGTAGACGTCTACGAAAATTGTGTAGATGTCTACGAAAATTATTGTGCGTGTCTACGAAAACTGTTCGGATAGCTGCAGATAATTTCAGCAAAATTCCAGCAAAACCGCTGAACCGATTTTGCTGAAATTTGGCATAGAGATACTTTGAGTCCCGAGAAAGGACATAGGATTACTTTTTATTCCGCAAAAATGTACGGTTCCCTCGCGGTTGCGGGCGTCATCTAGTGTATACTAAAACGAACACTAAGCACTAAACACGTATTGTCTGCGACGTGAGGTGCGACGTGTTCGGAAGTCCTCGAAACCTCCTGTAGACGACTCCAATCGGCCAGAACTCCTCCTTCTCGAAGGTCTAGATGCACAGCACAAACTTTTTTTTTGGTGTCAAGACTTGACTAGAAGTAAGTAGGTATATTACCTAGTAGTAGTTTAGTTTAGTGTGTTGACATTCATTAGTGCGATGTTGATAGCACGGGTTTGCTCGCTGAATACTCAAGCCGTAGGAATGGTGTCTGATTGCTGGCTCAGGCACTGATTAATGAAATTGATACGTCTAATACGTGTCGGTAATTGCAAATACATGAAATTCCCGTATTTCCTATTTGACTACATGCGCGGGTAAGGTAATATTGTTATAGTGATACTAATGAAATTTCTGGAGTAGTCTTAAGTTTGTAATCATCAGTCCACAATTAAAATTAATCCCCGTTTTAATTATTAATATTCTATTAACACCTTTACTGCGGCAAGTAAAATCTTAAACCTTCGTCTGGTGCGGCGGCGGGCCAAAGTGTGCCCCCAATGATTTTTCCGCCAGTGCGGGGTGGGCCTTTCTCGACCCACTAGCACAAGGTTAGATTAAATTACTATAACTTTGCGAAAACATAATGTAGGTGTACAGTTTTTGGACTGTTGGAATAACCTTGAACCCAACTACTTTATATTTGATTCGCCCCGGGATCTGCCAAACAGGAAATGAGAAATAAACCAGGGAAAGTGGCGGACCGATATCGGCCCGAACCGCACTAGAAAGTAGAAAGTATTTTTAGTAGAGATGGGAAAGACAAAAATAAGAGGATATCGAAAATATATATTTTTATAAATATATTTAAATTCCTGTCTTTAAAACACAAAGCCCGTTTTTGTTTGCAAATTCTGCAGTATGTTTTATTTTTTTTTAATTTCTTTTTTGATTCGACACTCCTCATGGTTTCTCCCAGTTTTTCATATCACCCTGCACAATTTCGCCGTTTAACGCTCATCTCAAGGACATGATTTTTTGTTTCCTGCTATCGTGCGTTGTTAATTTTATAAAATGAATAATTATTGTATTTTAAAAAGATAAAACCGACTTCAAAATCGTACGTAACTGGGAATCAAAATTACCTATTTTAAACACTACTGAACCGATTTTGATGAACAGTATTCCCGAAGTTAAATAGTACCCATTACAAAAAAAAGAATTACTTTAATCGGACTAGTAGTTCCGAAGATGTGCGAACACAAACATAAAAACGTACATTAATATGTATGTCACTTTAGAAATTTGTCACATTTGTTCAGATGCTGATAATATAGAGTAAAACATATCAAAACTAGGCAGTTCTGAAAATAATACATACAATATATAGGTTGAATTGATAATATACCTATACCTTTTTTTGAAGTCGGTTAAAAAACGCGACGTACGTCAGCTACGACTTACGATAGATTGCACATCACTAACTGGCGAGGCGGACGCTCGGTGCGGTATCGGGTCGCCAACCGCCTGCTTGTACGGCGGGCCGCAATAGGCCCACTGCCGCACTGAGTTGATTTTTGACACCTCCAGTGCGTGGTGGGTCGAAAACGACCCGCCATATTTTTTTTATAGGAAAGACCTACAATTTTAAACACAATCTCAAATACAATGATATAATAAATAATAACTCAAAGCAGATATGTTACTACCGCGCGCGTTGTGAAGCTTCAAATACAGGCCAATTGACCGCTCCTTTATTTAGTCTGCATCGAACCATCGAACGCACTTCACGAACGTACCGCGTCTTGTCAAGTACCAAAATAAATTGATAATGCCGTCGTGTGTATTTAGAAATTGAACAAACTATGGCTCCAAAGTAAACAAAACACATGGAATCTCTTACCACTTATAAGAATACAATAAATACCTCGATTGATTACATTTTCAATTATTTTTTCGAACAATCTGAAAAAATCGAATTTCCGCCATGGCTCAGGCGAAGAAAGTGACAGCGATATGGTTTTGACGCAAGAACGATAAGGATGGTTGCGCTGCTGCAGCCATAGAGTAGTTAGTGCAGACTCGCCACATGACTGTTAGATGGTGACTTAAATGCCTACAATTGCAGTTTATTTGTATTCTATTTTTATACGCTATGCGATGTCTTATGCAACTGTACTGTACTGTTTTTTTTAGGTTTCCTTGTGATCAAGTAAAACTACAAGATTGGATAGCAATTGTTCGTCAACAAAGAAGCGAATCAGACTGGATTCCATCAAAAAGTAATATGTAAAATGAATGAGCAGTACATTTTGCTACCAATGATGAAGCAAAACAATTGAAGTATCGCATTTTAAAATCATTTTTGAATTCCAATGTTTTTGACTCGCTCTTAGGGGGGTATTACATTATCATTTATATTGGATCATTTACAGGATCATATTATATAGGATCCAATAAAAATTATAATTTGATCATATCTGCATATTACATTATCATATAACATTAATCCTATTTTACGTCATATGTTGTTTTAATAGCTAATGGGGAGCGCTAACGCTGACAGGTATTGACATCAGTGTTACTAGATCTCAGAGAATTCGATTTGTCAAAAGACATCGTCATTTTTAATATGGCTTGTTTTTTGTTATTTCAGCAAGATTATTCAAGTATACTATAATTAGAAAAAGAATTACATTACATTATTTGAAACATACTAACGAACAAGAAATTAAAAACTCTTTTTTTATATTAAATAACTGGCAACACCAATTTCTATGACCGTATTGGATCCAATCTCTCAGCAAATGTTAAAAATCTATGATCAAGGAAGAAATGAATCATTTATCTATATTACATTATCCAATATAAATGACCCAATGATCTAGGATCCAATATAAATGATAATCTAATACCCCCCTTAGAACATTCAAAACAAGAGACCCCTATTTTTAATCATAGAGCTCATCTCATACTAATATTATAAATGCGAAAGTGTGTCTGTCTGTCTGTCTGTTACCTCTTCACGCCCAAACCGCTAAACCGATTTTGCTGAAATTTGACATGGAGATACCTTGAGTCCCGGGAAAGGACACATGATAGTTTTTATTCTGGAAAAATGTACGGTTCCCGTGCGATAAACAAATTTTGGTGCAACGGAGTTGCGGGCATCATCTAGTAATTGATAAATACACAAATATTCGTCTCCATTTGGCACATAAAAATAATCCGGAAATACAAAAAATTTCAAAGAGACATAAAAGAAATAAATTAAATATTTTTGAAGGTACATAAAATATGTATTTTATGTAGTAAAAAATGATTAAAATCGATAGCCTCGATCCTTCACGTGGTCTACTTCTTACCTGTACCTGTGCCAAATAACATAAAAATTGCTCCAGCAGTTCGCGAGATAAGCCCTTTCAAATAATTTCCCTCATTTTTTCACATTCTCCTATTAGTCTTAGCATGATAAAATATTGCCTATAGCCTTCCTCAATAAAGGGGCTATAATATCTAACACTGAGAGAATTTTTCAAATCGGACCAGTAGTTAACGCGTTCAAGTTAGCCCTTTCAAATAATTTTCGACGTTTTTTCCTCATTTTCCTCTATTTCTTCGCTCCTATTAGTCCTAGCGTGATAAAATATAGCCTATAGCCTTCCTTGATAAATAGGCTTTCTAATACTGAAAGAATCATTAAAATCCGTTGCGTAGTTTTAAAGATTAAAGGGAGCAAAGGGATATGAGGGAAAAAAGCGACCTTATTTTATAATAATATGTATAGATATAGATATTTATTATTACTTAAATATTTTGGTGTTAAAATTTTCAATTAATGTAAAAGTAACTCTTACATATTATGTTCTTTCATTTCTTACCTTATTATAAGGCTGGCAACGCACCTGCAGCTCTTCTGATGTTGCGAGTGTCCATGGGCGATGGTAGTTGCTTACCATCAGGTGACCCGTTTGCTCGTTTGCCCTCTTATTTAATTAAAAAAAAACCTACTAATTAATAATATACATATTTAGCCCGGGCATACGACCGATCCTAAAGTAATTACTCTAAAAAAATATTATGTAAATACAAAGAAACAAAAATTTACACGTTATATACCCCAAGTACTAATATTTTTAAAAATATTCAATGTGTACTTTTGTTTTCCTACGACTTTATTTTAATATGTATAGAATATAGCACATAGTTTAATAAAAAATAATCTAACAAACAATTAGTTTTATTCAATGTCTCTTCTGTTCAACAATAACAATATTCTCTTATTCTTTGTCGCGCATGCGCGCCGATGCGCCTGTCAAGTGCAATTCAAAACCATCTCAAAACATATAGTTATCCTATTCTATACCATTCATTACGTATTATCTGTCGCATTCATTGTTGTAACTATGGTAACCTTTAGATATGACAGAGGTAAGTACGTATTTGAATTTGAAAATTGTTTGGAAGCAATTTAAGCTGGAAGATAGTATGAACATAACAGATCTGTATTTAGTAGAATATCGTTGCTCAAATATATATTTGCCTCTGTCGTACCTTTACAAACACCTGAGATAATCGTTCCGCACCGAGTGAGAGAACATAGTTTTCTTCGTCCGCACCAGCTGAAATTCCGCGGCGGGCCGATTTCGGCCCGCCCCGCAGTGAAGGTGTTAATTTGGGCTTTAAGGCTTAACCGTGCATAAAAAGTGTCTTTAGATATTAGATATGCTAATAGTAGGAGATACGGCCATAGAATGACCTTCACCCATCGTATTACGGGATGAAAATGATTTTTTTATAAAATTAAATATGTTAAAAAATTTATTTACAGGAGGTTGTCTGAAAAATTTGGTGCAAAGTGTAATTAATTAATAATTAAAAAATGTTTTTTTTTTAAACATTACACTCATTCCCTTACGCAAAAAACTGTATACTAATCGAAAGTATGTAGCTCATAGAATATGCAAACGCTGGGTTGACTTTTTTTTTCCGGTGCAATTATCAGGTAGGCAGCTATATACAGGTAAATCGATACTAGTAATTTGCAACGATCCAGTTACGCGATAAACCTTATATCAAAATAAAGATAATTTTATTATGAATATAATGACATAAGGTTGGCTGCAAAAAGTTGGTGCTAAATCCCGGTTGTCGATTTTTGAAAAACGTAATATTCGTGCGGTTGAATACGTGCGAAAGAGAGGTCCGAGGAACGTATCCAGTGCGATAGAAAAGGACGCAGCATTGCAGCTGTGTGTCGCTCAATCGTCGAAAGAAAGAGAGTGCGCATGCTCTTTGTTTGTGAAATTGAGGAAGATAGCGATAGACTACAGTAAGTGTTGAGCATTATTTCGGAGCAACTGTTGCTGCTACGTATCGATATTATTTTTTGATAATATATTGTTGTCCTTAGTTTTGACTCAAATACTATACCACCGTGCTGGATATCACTGCAACAAAAAATTTTAAGAACAATTTTTGTCAATTCTATGTGGCTTCATGCGACGGATCCTCAATCTGTTAAATTACAACCTGAAAATTGTGGTTGGTATCTTGATGGTTATCTACAACCAATAGGATTCATTGGGGACCAAACGCCTTTAACAGTACAAGATATTGCTGAAATGACAGAAGACGAAAATAGTGACGAATATTGTGAACTTAAAGATACAAGTTTTATTTCCGATGAATCAGACCTTGAATAATGTAAATTAATTAAAAAAAATTAATCAAAATATTGTATTTATAATAAAATTAAATTTTTATACAAAATTATAGCTTTGTATTTCATGTTTGTAATTTATGTTTTATTTAATTTTTTTTTCGGAAAAACTTTTGATTTTTTGCTTTGTTTTATTTGATTAAGTCTCCTGATGTAAAAAAAACGAAATTTTCAAGATAAGTATGTCATAAATTATTTATTTACAAAAATATTCATACACTTAAATATAATGACGATTTATATATATATATATATATATATATATATATATATATATATATATATATATATATATATATATATATATATATATATATAAATCGTCATTATATTTAAGTGTATGAATATTTTTGTAAATAAATAATTTATGACATACTTATCTTGAAAATTTCGTTTTTTTTACATCAGGAGACTTAATCAAATAAAACAAAGCAAAAAATCAAGTTTTTCCGAAAAAAAAATTAAATAAAACATAAATTACAAACATGAAATACAAAGCTATAATTTTGTATAAAAATTTAATTTTATTATAAATACAATATTTTGATTAATTTTTTTTTAATTAATTTACATTATTCAAGGTCTGATTCATCGGAAATAAAACTTGTATCTTTAAGTTCACAATATTCGTCACTATTTTCGTCTTCTGTCATTTCAGCAATATCTTGTACTGTTAAAGGCGTTTGGTCCCCAATGAATCCTATTGGTTGTAGATAACCATCAAGATACCAACCACAATTTTCAGGTTGTAATTTAACAGATTGAGGATCCGTCGCATGAAGCCACATAGAATTGACAAAAATTGTTCTTAAAATTTTTTGTTGCAGTGATATCCAGCACGGTGGTATAGTATTTGAGTCAAAACTAAGGACAACAATATATTATCAAAAAATAATATCGATACGTAGCAGCAACAGTTGCTCCGAAATGCTCAACACTTACTGTAGTCTATCGCTATCTTCCTCAATTTCACAAACAAAGAGCATGCGCACTCTCTTTCTTTCGACGATTGAGCGACACACAGCTGCAATGCTGCGTCCTTTTCTATCGCACTGGATACGTTCCTCGGACCTCTCTTTCGCACGTATTCAACCGCACGAATATTACGTTTTTCAAAAATCGACAACCGGGATTTAGCACCAACTTTTTGCAGCCAACCTTATGTCATTATATTCATAATAAAATTATCTTTATTTTGATATAAGGTTTATCGCGTAACTGGATCGTTGCAAATTACTAGTATCGATTTACCTGTATAATATAGCTGCCTACCTGATAATTGCACCGGAAAAAAAAAGTCAACCCAGCGTTTGCATATTCTATGAGCTACATACTTTCGATTAGTATACAGTTTTCTGCGTAAGGGAATGAGTGTGATGTTTAAAAAAAATAATTTTTTAATTATTAATTAATTACACTTTGCACCAAATTTTTCAGACAACCTCCTGTAAATAAATTTTTTAACATATTTAATTTTATAAAAAAATCATTTTCATCCCGTAATACGATGGGTGAAGGTCATTCTATGGCCGGATCTTAGACTATAACAATAATTTAATTTAACGCTTCCGTGGTCCAGTGGTTAAGAGCGTCGCTCTTGGCTCGGAGGACGCGGGTTTGATTCCCGCGTTGGAAACATGTTATTTCCAAGTTTGGTTAGGAGGTAGGACAATGCAGGCTGATCAACTGTTTGTCTGACAAGTAAGATGATCCATGCGTCGGGTGGGCATGTAAAATGTCGGTGCTGCGCCTGATCTCTCGCAAGTCGTGTCGGTGTTTCGTCCCACTGGGTTATGAAACGTTAGAGTAAAAGGAACAGAGAATTCCTCATCGCTGAGGGGAGGATGAACGGCGAAGCTCCTTCGTGGGAGGAGATCAGGCGGTTCCGGAGACTCGGAGAGCAGTGGCTGCTGAGGAGGTGGGAAGAAGATCTGGCGCAGACCCGGTACGGTAAACGTACCGCTGAGTCTCTGCGTCCAGTTCTTGTGGCGTGGATGCGCCGCCAGAAGAAACCCCTCACCTTCCGCCTTACACAGCTACTCACCGGGCACGGGTGCTTCGGTGAGTACCTGTGTAGGGTTGCCAGGAGAGAGCCAACGCCAGCCTGCCATGAATGTGATGCTGCGGAGGACACGGCCCAGCATACCCTTGAGGTGTGCGATCGTTGGGCCGTGCAGCGCCACGATCTCGTGGCGGTGCTAGGTGGAGACCTCTCACTCCCGAGCATGGTGCGCTGCATGCTCGAGAGTGATGAGGCCTGGCAGGCGGCGGTCTCTTTCTGCGAATGTCGTCTTGCGTCTGCGAAATGTCGCAGAAAGAGGCCACGGAGCAGGACAGAGAGAATGATCCCACCTCTCTGCCGCTCCGCCGGCGTAGGACGGGAGTGCGGAGGCGTCGCTACGCGAACCTCCTAACTTCTGTCTAACGGGGCTCCGGGTCAAGATGGGAACCTGGCCGGCTTTGTCAGTCCCGGCGCCGAGAGGAACGCTTTAATTCGCCTAAGCGTTCCCTTACTTTGGTGAAAGTCCGGTCCGAGGTAGACCGGCCAGTCGTGGAGGGAGTCCCGTGTTTGTTAGATCCGGGATATCCCTCCGTTATACGGCTGAAGGCGAGCCGCAGGTGGTTTTAGTGAGTAGGAGTCTCACACACCCCCAGGGTACCCAACCCGGGGCACCCATGATGGGTTACCCCTGCGACATCAAAAAAAAAAAAAAAGGAATAGAGAATGCTCTTGTGTACTGTGCACACACTTGGGCACTATAAAATTACTCCAGCGTAACTGGCTTTGTTTCAATGAAACCGGGCATCGTCACCGAAACCTGTGTGGGAGCTATTATTATAATTTAATTTAAGAGTAGGTAAGTATAATAATTTTTACTAAATATAACCTTAAAACATATTAACATTATTTATAATATCCCTACGGCTAAGGGCAGGGCAACCCTTACCTATCGCTATTATAAGTCTCTACATTTTAGCACGTTATTTACATGTCGGCACTTTGATATGAAACGTAACGAATGTAGCCGGATTTTTGACACTTGAGGCGTAGGCTCTCAGCAAATGAACGCCATAGCTTGCACCGTAATACAGAGAGCAGTCGCGGTATAAAAACACCCAGCGTAACCAGACCCCCGTTACAACTTGGATGCGAGGAAAAATGTACTTAAAATTACGAATCCAGGGTTCTTTTTAAATGGTCATTGTCGTAGTACATCGCTGCGCATTTGAAGGATTGAATGCTCGAAGGTAATGATTGTTTTTTAGTTCACCTGCATTTTTAATGATCTCCCATTGTGGCCGCTTGAGTTTGTCCGGTCCATTTGTATTGTTTGCCTTTTTAAAGGCGATCAGTGAACTTGCACGTGAGTGAGTAACGTGAGTAAGGGGTGATTGGTTAGTCAATAGTATTGACGACATATTGATAGACTCCTATTCTATCTATCTAGCTATCAAGTATCAACACTGAACCAGGTATATATGCTTACCTAGATATTTTTATTTAAATGACCGTATAGAAGATTAGGCTATTTATACACGGCGCCGCAGCGGCAGCGGAACCGCCACCGCGGCGGCGCCGCTCTATTATTCATCCTTATAATATTTCTATGGGTGGAATGGGCCCTAACACACGTCGCCGCCGCGGCGGCGGCGATACCGTGCCGCGCTGCCGCTGCGGCGCCGCCGTGTGTAAGGGCCCGTAGAAATTCAAGGATAAGTAATGGAGCGGCACCGCCGCGGCGACGGTGCCGCTGCCGCTGCGGCGCGTGTGTAAACACGCTAACCCATAAAAAGTCGCCCCTAAAGTAACACGTATAGGCGAGCGCGAGTATTTTGCTCGTTTAAACTTATTCCACCTTCAATACGTCAGCTGCACGGTATATTCAAATAAAGGTTTATTTTTAACTGACATTTTGTATTAAGCTAGGTCGCGCAATTGTCAGTGACATAAGTTACGAGTGGTAGGCGTTTTCCCGCTGTGCTGTCGCGCGCATTGTCCCGCCCAAGTGGCACCCGACTATGTCGCATTTGCAGCCCCCAGGTAGCTTCACTATTTTTGTACTACTATTTTTAGTTGGATTTGATGAAACGCAGATTCGATAGTTTTTATTTTCCCATAGTAGGGTATGTGACTGCAGAGAAGTTGTTATATGTATGCATACTGAAAAGTTTCCTGAAAAGTACTGAAATAATAAGTTATTCGTGAATAGTGTTTTATTACTTAATAATTCACTTGTTTTCACTAGCTATAGTAAATGCTTTTTACTAGTGAATAAAATGTATATTAAACTGTACGTTCCTTACGAAAATAATTTATTTTCATCAGACTTTATATTACTCGAACAATACGACTTCAATACTAAGGGTATAACCGTCCAAAGCCAAAAACAGTAAAACGGAACGCTTAAAATCAAAGGCTAATGAATTCGAAGCTCTTAATTAACTTTTGTAGATTTCATTCCAAATAATTACCTACTATTTATGAACGGACCGCTCATAAGAAACTTAATTAGATTTTTTAATTAAATATAATAAGTAGGAATGTTTCAAGAACGTCTAGGTTATTATGTACACATTTTTTTATATAATAGTTTTATTCTACCAACTCAGCTATTTAGGTATACAAAACAGTGACGTGAGAGTAATACCCACTCTAAAATAATTAAATACTTAAAAGAAAAAACTACATAGTTTAGTAGTTACATTACATCTTGAAAGTCCGTACCTATCTAACTTTAAAAAAAAACATAATGAAATTTTGTGCGTACTTAGTAGAATATGTGAGCACGACATAAAAATTATCTTACAAGAAAAAAAATTAAAATTCCGATTAGAATAGAACCTAAGACCGGTGCACAACTCCACTACGCAGCCTACGCAGAAAAGTAGCGTCTTCCCGCCTATATAAATAGAAAACTGGGACTATATCTTTTCAGTCTCACCGAACCTGGCAGTCATAATTATTCTTCGTGATCCAAAATGAGGGAATCATTTATAATAATTATATCTCTGGTAATTTGTACTGCGCGATGCACGGACGTGGGCAGGGACGGTTTTAATTTTTACAAAGGTAATTGATGGTTAAAATTAGTTGCAATTTACTTGCGCTTGAACAATCAAGTGCTATAAATAAAATTATATTTATTAAAGTGGTAATAATCATTTTAATATAATGACGTCAACAAATATAGAGCAGAAAAAGAAAATATTCTCTGTTCCCTCTGTCGTACAGCTCGATTAATTGTCAATTAAAAAGTTAAGTAATTATATCATCGGTCGGATTCATTGTCGGAACGTTTCCAAAAATACTGTTATTTGAGATAAGTATGCAGAAAGGTAGGAAAATGAATATTATTTCCAATACACTAACAGTGGATACATAAAGTATTTCCCCTCCTCAAAAAACTATATATATATATATATATATATATATATATATATATATATATATATATATATATATATATATATATATATATATATATATATATATATATATATATATATATATATATATATGTATAACTCAATGTATAACTCAATAAACTAGGCTAAAATCTGCTTATAATTCAATAAAAATAAACACAAAATTATCTCCTTAAAAAGTTAAACAATATTTGAATATTCTAAAAAACTTTAAAGCTAAATTACTCACAAGAGTGTCATTTTGAAATCCAGTTTATTAATGATTTCGACCGACGATATTTTAAATTTTAATATCTCTACAATTATTAACATTTCAACAACCCCCTCAGATTATATTCGTGCGCGTTACGACGAAGGCTTTGAAGAGTATCCGGAAGTGGAAGACCGAGTGTTATGTAAGTATTCATTTAAGTAAGCCTAAGACGTATATTATGTTTTACCTCTTGGCACCAAACAGTTTTTGTAAAGGAGCCCCGAGACGACCAAATGGTTTGATTCAAACCTAGTGTTATGAAACCGTTTCATGTCGGCTTGAACAGTTGTCAAACGGCATTGCACAGTTTGATTCGGTACGCCGTCATAACTAGACTTGTGCGATGCAGAAAATATCCTCTCGAACTTCAAAATCCAGTACTAAACTAAGCCGAATTTGTTCAAACGCGTCGGAACACGATCAAACGGCACGTCAAACACAGAAAAATTATGAGATTTCATCAAACAAGCTTCAAACACGTAAATGTTTGACAAACCGTTCAAACTAGCTTTGTAAACGATCAAAATGGTCAAACCAAAATTTACGTGTTACAACAAGCCGTTTAACCGTCTCGGGTGGATTCGTCTCGGTTAAAGTCGATTGAGAAGAGCCGGACTCAAATTCTAGAGTATAGATTTTTACCGCAGGGTAATTTTACAATGAAAATCCTTACTTAAGGGCATTCCTTCCGGAGATACCGTAATTTACCGTATTTCAAACCCTATAAACTCATAATTTGAAAGCTACAAAGTTATAATAAAAATACAGCAATAATCTTCAGTATATCGACATACCTTTCCCCGTTTTAAATTTTCTATTTTTGTTTATTATACTCATGATATCAGCTTCAAATCAAATCAAATCAAATATACTTTATTGTGCACAAACATAACAGTAAAATTTACATTAACAAACATTTATAAATGAGACATGTACACAAGGGCGGCCTTATTAGCTTCTAAAGTAAAACCAATTTATCAAAATTCAAGCATACATTCAGCATCTCCTTGGGATTTACAAATTACTTTTATTTGAAACTCACGCCAATAGATCGACAATATCATAAACTACATATTCCCCGTTTTAAATTTTTTTAGGTCAATTTTGAACTAAGATAAGTAAAAAAAAATAGGGTTTTGGTGCGCTCTCGGCAACGCGGCAAATGTATGGCCAAGGTCGTTTGCTCGGGGGACGGCTTTAATATTATAAATTCGAAAGTGTGTATGTCTGTTACCTCTTCACACCCCAACTATGCTGAACCGATTTAGCTGAAAATATGGTATAGAGATACTTTGTGCCCTGGGAAAGGATAAATGATACTTTTTTCCAGGAAAAATGTACGGTTCCCACTTGATAAACGAATTTTGGCGCAACGGAGTTGCGGGCGTCATCTAGTTATAAATATTTGCTGTCAATTAGAAATTTCGTCAATAACAAAACCGGTCCCATACTCTACATCTAAACAAAACTTTTAGTATTTGCCATATTATACCGCAATATACGAAAGTAAATTTTATATTTTCACTCATACCATTTTATTTTTTTGTTTTAAAACTGATGCTATACGTCCCTAATAACATCTAGAAACTTCAGGTGTAGGTTATACTTAATACGGTACTATATTATGCTTGTGTCTTACACCAACATAGCTTTCCAACTTTGAATGTAGCTTTCCAAATGATCATAACAACTTAATACAATATAACATTATAATCTATAAGTAATTTTTTACTGTAGTAGTTAAACAAAGTTGCTGGCAATAGCTTGCTATTTTTATGGCTTTTGACTTTTTAACCAACTTCCAAAAAGGATGAGAATATACATTAATCAGCTGTGGATATATACTTATAATATTTTTTTCAGATTTTTATCGAACGCCGCTACCAATGTACCCACGGGTGTTGCCAGTGCTGGCGCAGGAGCACACGAAAAGAACAGAAAATATTTTCAAAAGTAAGTAAAAAACTTATTACCTAATGTTCTTTTTACAATTCTTGTACACTCATTAAAATAAAACCTAATCAATCTAATCATATTGTTATGAAAGTACGCCTGATTTTATAATACACTGTAAGAGTTAATACTATAGAATTATTATTAGCATTCCTAGTACCTATTTTTCAAAAAACCTAAGGTGCCAATAATATAGGACGACTGCCAACGTTTTGACCTTATTGTAGTAAAACTGCTTGTGAAAAGTGAAGGTCACTAGGAAGTAATATTCTCTTAATTATTCTAAAATTGCAGATCATATGATAAATAAGGATTACATAGTGAACAAGCCTCGTGGCAAGAGAACCTCTAAGGCTGGCTTGTCTCAGCTCATGCATAGCAAACACGGAGCGAGTCCTATGTAAGTGTCAACAGAGTGAATATAAGAGCAATCTATTCATAATCCATACTAATATATAATGTGTGTCTATCTGTTACCTCTTCATGCCTTAAGAACCTTAAGGATTTGGAGCCTTCGGAGATTCAGTAATTTACCATATTTAGAGCCTTGTAAACTCATAATTTGAGAGCTACAAAGATATAATAAAAATACAACAATAATCTTCAGTATATCAACATTCCTTTCCACGTTTTAAATTTTCTATTTTTGTTTATTACACTCATGATAATTTATCAGCTTCCAAAGTAAAACCAATTTATTAAAATTCAAGCATACATTCAGCATCTCCTTAGTATTTACAAATTACTTTTATTGGAAACACACGCCAATAGAATGACAATATCATATAATACATATTCCAAGTTTTAATTTTTTTAGGTCAATTTTGAACTAAGATAAGCAAAAGATAAGTAAAAAAAAATTGTTTTGGTGCGATCTCGGCAACGCAGCAAATGTATGGTCAAGGTCGTTTGCTCGGGGGACGGCCTTAATTATTAATGCAGACCGTTATCATGTTTGAATTCTCTAAAAAAATTTTTTAGTCTTGGGAAAATGCAAAGGATGGTTTTCCAAACGGAAAATATTTTATAGCTGTTAACTGTAAACCAAGTTGCTGTTGTTACTAAATATTTGGATAAAATAATAATCCGTAATAAATAATAATGTAAGTTTCTACAAATTTTGAAATCCGAATCTACCCTGATTCCAAGAACAAGGGTGACTTTATTAATATTGTGAAATGGGTTTGTTGACCCTGATCTTCTTGGTCAAAGTCTCAGTCAGAGTTCAAACGCAAGTTGTGTATCCCACAAGACAGTGTTTGTTTAGGATAGAAACTTTTTGATCATTTCTTTTCATATTCTCAATCTCATATTTCTAATGATATATTTTGTGCTTAAATATACATTCCCTAAAATGTACACACTAATTCCACATTTAAATTGTATTTCTATTATTATTCACTAAAATATTACTGAATATTCCAGCTTAGTTTCTCCGTTGTCGTGATTTCGTAAAATAAACTCGTTAAGCAGTCGACGAAACTTTGAAATTGCGTTTCTTAATTTTTATTTCAGAATCTTTAAGCTGCTGTGTATGTTTTTCATGAGCGAGTCTTAATTAGTGCTATGAAGTGTTCCTAATTAAAATAGTTGGAGCGGGCAAATTCACCTACTCCGTATGAAAACGAGGCTGGTAATTCGAATTAAAAACTTTATAACGGCAAAACAAATGAAAAAACAAATCCAACATGTGAAATTTTCTTTTTTATATCTTTAACACGTGTGTATTTTCATCACAGACTTTTATTTAAGAGAGCGTTAAAAGCAAAATTGACGATTTTGTAATTCATTTTTATACCAATTCATTTGTAAGCCACGAATTGTTTTATTTAATTTTATTTATTTAAACATAGATATTACATTATATTTGTGAGGGAAACTAGTGAAATCACTATATATAGCTTAAAAATTTTCTTAAAAAAAGAAATACAAAGATGCATCTAATTTTAACTTTAAATCTATTTCCAATTCGGTGCATTCAACTGAGACAATATTATACGCACATTTCATGTAAAATTCTAATACCGGGGACTTTTACTTTTAGACTTTTTTGAAAATTAGGTACTTATATTTATGGAGTTACTAGCGACCCGGCGTTGCAGGTATAAAATATTTTATAGCCACAGAAAAAATGATTAAAATCGATAGCCTATGATCCTTCCCGTGGTCTACTTCTTATCTGTTCCAACTAACATAAAAATTGCTCCAGTAGTTCGCGAGATAAGCCCTTTCAAATAATTTTTCCCGATTTTTCCACATTCTCCTATTAGTCTTAGCGTGATAAAATAAAATATAGCTTATTGCCTTCCTCGATGAATGGGCTATCTAACACTGAAAGAATCATCAAAATCTGTTGCGTAGTTTAAAGATTAAAGGGAACAAAGGGACATGAGGGAAAAAAAGCGACTTTGTTTTATAATATTACTACCTGTCCCGGCAAACGTTTCTTTGCCGTATTATTTTATTGAATTAGTGACCAACGGCCGTTCCCAATATTCAATCTATCTCTGGTTTGACATACGACCGATCGCAGCTAACATTGAATTGACGTAAAATATATGTCTGTAGCTAATGTATAATGAGAGCTATTCCTATCTCTAGTAGGGAGGTATCAGAGATAGATCAAATATTGGGAACGGGCATAAATAAGTACCTATGTCAAAAAACTCAAAACTCAAGCTCAAAATTTTTTATTCAGAATAAATTTTTGGAAATATTTTCTGAAAGTCTACATGATGCCTACCACCGGTCAGCATGGCAACAATGGCCGCTCTTTATAGACAAATAATTTGCAATAAAATAAATTGCGACTATAATTAAAGATCTAAGCTATCCTATCTCTCAAGTTAGATAAAAGCACACGTTTAAAAAAAAGAAACATTAAAATCGGTTTAGTAGTTTAGGAATCCATCGCGGACAAACATCGTGACAGGAGATTTATATATATATATATATATATATATATATATATATATATATATATATATATATATATATATATATATATATATATATATATATATATATATATATATTAGATGTACTTATAGATTTATACTACTTTGGAGCCAATTCCGCGTTGTTCTTATGAGAGATGGGCGTAAAACATTGTCATGACGATGGCGTCATTGTCATGACGATGTTTTATTTTTTGCTGTTTTCGCCCCTTAAATAAGTTTTATGATTACAGGGATTCGGGGCATTACTGTCCGTACGGCAAGTGAGGAGGATTCATCTGGTAATTACCGCTTGTTTATGTTTCTGCTTTTTACGAGATTAATGTTTCCCGAAGTTTTTATATCTGTACCAAGCTTGTTTACGGGGTAACAAATAAAACGCTGTATGTACAAAGTTGGTAATAAACTGTTCAACACGGAAATTTGATGGAAATAACAAAAGAAGAGATATGACCGATAAAGTTAGAATACAACTAGAATTTACCGACTATAAGCAAACTTTCTTTTAGTTTATATATAAGTCAAAACTTTTGTACTTCACGTTTAAGCGGGCATGTTGTAGGAAATGAGACCCTTAATAAACTAGCCAGTGTGAAGTAGGTATATTAGAGATCCTGAAGGGTCTTACGCACATCTTTACGAGACAGGGCTAACTGAATGGGTGCGGTCGGCCCTACAACTTGTTAAGTTTATGCAACCCTTAGCCTTAGATAAAGGAACAGTCGCTTGCAGCCTTACATTATAGCGCATTTCCAAATTTAATTTTCGTGACTTTAAATATAATTAACCTATCAATCCTCGTAATGCCCAAGTGGACCGCGATAACAAAAGATTTCCAAGAATTGGCGATTGAAGGATTAATTAGCCATAAAATATATAGGGTGTGACAAAACACAGTGATAAATACTTCAGGGTGTGTATGTGCTCACTGCTCCTTATATTACAAGGTCTAACAAAACTAAGTGGTAATACTTTAGGTTGTGTATGAGTCCCTTTTGTAGACTTCACTGTGGAAGTAGCAGCGCGGCTGCAAGTTTTTTTTTAACTTTTGTGTGGGCAAAGTAAAATCACTTTGTTTTGTTGCACCATGTACAAAACGTCCCTTTGGATGTTTTTTTGTTATTGAATTTAACAAATGGCTTTATTTTCAGGTTAACCCGCAAATCAAGAACAGCAGAATGCCATATTATATACATTTATTTATTCGTTAACTCGTAAGCAACACCAATAGACGTAAGATCTGTTAAATAAAAATATTACATTGGAATAATGTTTAATTTACCCAAAGCTAAAGCCACGAAAACACTACAAAAAATAAAGTCGCAAAGCCTCGGTTACTGGCGTTCTCGAACACATTATAATACGAAAAAATGCTGGAAATTGACGGGAAGTTGAGTAGAAAATATTCTATTAGGGGCTGGCCCACTTCCGAGAATAATGGGGTCTGGCGGGCCACGAGAGAAAAGAGGGAATTGATTGGGCCACAGACAAAGAACGTACTTAATGCTCCGACATATTGTTTAAAAAATAGTAAGAAAAATATATTTAATGCTTATTTCAATATTAATTTATAAACAATAGACGTCAAACAAAGATGTTTAATAATAACAAAAAATTAAAACCGACTTCCAAGGTAAAAACAATAATAACTAAAAAAGTATTAAATAATTTTTCCTCTCTAAATGTGCCTTCTTCCGACTTCGGCTAAACCTCAACTATTTCTGTACTGAATCTTCATCATTTTGAAGTCGGTACCAGATATAACTGAATCTTTATTTCTTTGACAGAAAATTTGAAACTTTTGGAACTGGCACCGACTTCAAAATTATGAAGATTGAGTACATAAATAGTTGAGGTTTAGCCGAATTCGGAAAAAGGCACCTTGGAAGTCGGTTTTAATTTTTTGTTAAAAATAATAATTTCACTCTTTTTAGTTACCTAGTAGGTAAACTGTTAGTGCAAATTATTTAAATTGTATAAAAAAATAGATTCATATTATTGTCTTCACTAGATGTCACTGAGGCGTTCGTGTGTCGCGCTATCGCTTGTCCGAACTCCGAATGTTGTTCATAATAATAATATAGTTTTAGTTACACGATGTATTCTATTGTTGGCGCTGAGGTGCTCCTGAATCGCACTATCGCTTGTACGTAGGAGTTTTATATAGTTGTAACAGATTTCTGTTGTGTGTAATGTGTGAGTTTGGTGTGAGCAGTGAGCATTGAAATTTGAATTGATCTCGTATTGTTATTAAAAATATTAATTAAAACCTCCGTGATAAGAGGTTATAGTCCGCGAGTTTATAAGTGGTCGTCGGTGGTAGTGACCATACACGCGTCGAATTATTGCGTTTATTCTACGTATCTTATTACAATTTGTTAATAGTCATACCCCAAGGCCCAAATACCAGGTAGATAAATTTAAACAATACATTAAAAAAAATCTAAGTGAACACAACTCTATGCGTGCTAGGTAATTTAACAATTTAACGATTCAACTCCCAAGCGGCCACATGTGGCCGCCAGAACAATGGATGGACGGTCGAAGAATGAGCCGAATCACACCCAGCGGCGCGGCGAGCATATTTTCAGTGTCATAATGATATTATGATATTAATCTTTATCTTCATTATTGTAATACATAGTACTATCGCCACAGAATTTAATTATATTGCTATCGCTTGAGAAACTTGAAAAGTCTCGCGGCTGCCTGCGCCTTTCACAAGCGATATTATATTGTATTACATTAATGAAGATAAAGTTTAAAATCATATGACACTCAAAATGCTCGCAGCGCGGCATGCCCTGACATTCCGGGAAGTTGATTCATACGATGTTTACGCAAGCGCTGCGCGGCGCGCGGCGACGCCGCGCCGTTGCCACTGCGGCGCCGACCGCCGTGTATAAACAGCCTATATCTAATAATAATTGGTGTTCTTATGTACATAATTATTATTATTGTATCCATACCTATGCCTTGTACTATTACGTATTTTGTGCCATGAGACATTGGTGACCTTAACACGACGTGGTAATGATGATGATGGCGATGATGATGATGATGATGATGAATTTGAATTGCATGGTAGCATATGCTTTCTGTTCTTAAAACAACGCCGAAACTCCCAAACGTGTATCTATAAGGAGTCAGGAGTTCTCTCAGCATCTTCGAAACCATGGTATACCTTGACCCAATATTTGACTTTTTGGTAGCATATTCTTAGTGCACTTCACATAAAACCAAAATCACCATAATTCCATATAAATTTCGAGGAGTTCCCTCGATTACTCCTGGATCCCATCATCAGGTCACCACTTTTGTGAACATGGTACCAAATTGGAGTGAAACCTAATACAACAAAACAAAAATTTCGAAAATCGGTTCACAAACGGAAGAGTAATCGTTGAACATAAAAAAAAAAAAAAAAAAAAAAAAATATCCACAGCCGAACATATAACCTCCTCGTTTTTTGGAAGTCCGTTAAAAACTTAATTTGTTTAGCGTTTTATTTAATTCTAATGCAAACAGAGAAGAAATTCGGTTTTTTATATTTTCGTATGTTATTTGAAAAAGCTACAACTTTTATTGTTTTCTCTTATATTCATTTTTATCATTCTAAAGTATAATAAATATTACCTACTAGTTGACGCCCGCAACTCCGTTGCCCCAATACTTGCGTACCACGCGGTACCGTACAATAATGTACCGGGACAAAAAGTGTCCTATGTGTTTCCCCGGGACTCAAAGTACATCCGTACCAAATTATTTTTGAAGTAAAAACTTTAGCGGCGTTGAGCACTTTTGTGGGATGGGTAAAAACTGTGAAACTCGAGTCAGATTCTCGTGCTGATCGAAAAACCGTAAGACGATTGGAGAGTAGTCTTGTAACATCGAAATCGATTAATCGAACAATCGATTGCTTTTTAACCGACTTCCAAATAACGAGGAGGTTATATGTTCGGCTGTGGATATTTTATTTTTTTTTCGATTGTCGATAAGTATTTTTTAATCGATTGTAAGGGTTTCGATTAATTAAAAAAATCGATTTTCATAAAAAATGTGTTAAAAAAATAATGCACAACGTAAATAATAAAGATTTCACTTCTGCCGGCACTCCCGGAGTGCAACCTGTCTTTTTTATATTCGTATACCTACTTAACGTCGTTTCTATTAATGAGTCCACGAAGTCGATATATTATTATAGTTTCACAGAGTGCCTGCAACTCGGTCTTAGCTCAATAATTACTGTTATGTTGTCTTAGCTCAATAAGTCTAGACTGGCTCTTATTGTATCGAAATTCCCAGGTACCGGAGGGAATTATTAGAAATATTTGGTGCTGAAGTGGCTTCGGTATTTCTGATATTATTGTCAACAAGTACACTAGGAACACACGAAAACTTATAAACCCTTTAGGTTATAAATAATATTTACTGCTAACGTTGATGTCGTAGTAGTCTGTAGTAGTCGTACTAGTGTATTTTTCTTTCAGGTAACTTTTTAAATTTATCAGCCAAAAAAAAATAAAAATAGCTTAATGTAATATTATAATTGTATTGTAGATATTTTTTATGGTGTACTTGTCTAGTTTAAATATGTAAATAATATTAGTATAACAAAACCAAAAACTAATACTAACCTATACTAACATATACCCATTGCAATGTGACTCGTACGTAACATATTATTATTGAATACAATATATGCATGGTTTTGGCTATATAGGAAAAAAATCGTCAAAGTTAGATGCATCTTTGTGATTTTTTTCTATCGAGAAAATTTTACGATATCGTGTTTTCGCTCAGATCGAATTCTTGGAAATATAATGTTGTATCTATATTTAGAAAATTAAACAATTCGGGGCTTATTATCAAGACGTACAAAAATGATTTATAAAATTGTCAATTTTGGGTTAGTCACCTTCTTAAATCAACTATGTTCGAGGTACTAGCATTTTTTCATGCAAACGCTAAGGAAAGTGTCTGGAATACATTACTCCATTATTATTGCAAATTCACTTTGTGAACAAGCTGATAAATGCTCGCCATGACCGGCCGGGAATTTCCGAGCGAAATCAAACAGCCCCAGTTTGTTCTGCTAAAGAAAAGCTCTATAAAGTTCTTAACATTGTCTAAAGGTGGAATGCATAAGCGAGCAGCCGAATGCAACGCCTGCTAAACATAATTTTCCTTTATAGAGGAAGTTTCCGCGCCAGCATAACTGTAAAGTTAAAATATACGTAAGTCGCTAATTTGAATAGGTTTGTATTTTCTCGTACGACCGTCAACCGTAAGCATTTTTTAACCGACTTCCAAAAAACGAGGAGGTTATATGTTCGGTTGTGTTTTTTTTGTATGTTCAACGATTACTCCGCCGTTTGTGTACCGATTTTCGAAATTTTTGTTTTATTGTATTAGGTTTTACTCCAATTTGGTACCATGAGTGCACGGGATGCTTCTCCTTAGTATGTGCCATGGCCCATCAGCGGTCCCACGTCGATAATGTTAGTGTGCCGCCGATAAAGCACTTTAGTATCTAATTACAGTAGCTTTGGTTACCAACTTGTCTAATTACCGTAATCGTTACTTTTCAATTATGCTTAAATTAGATTTTTATTATGTATATTATGTTTATGTTACATAATTTGGCCTACGTACGTTGCCCTTTACTAGTTTTTGTCAATTGTGCCGTTGTATCGTTACGTAAAACACTACATTTGTCTAATTACCGTACCCATAAATTTTTAAGTCTCATTATCCAAAAAAGCTTTAATTAATTGTTTCACGCCACATTTATTATTGTCTTCGTATCTTTCATTTCTTTAATATTTCAATGTGTCTAAGTAAAATCGACTAAGAAAAAAATAGTTACGGTAATGAGGCAAATAATGCCAAACCGGAGAATGGCCGTCCTGACTCCTTAAAGATTTACGTTTGGGAGTTTCGGCGTTGTTTTAAGAACAGAAAGCATATTATGCTTCTACGCAATTCATATTCATCATCAACATCATCATCGTCATCATCATCATCATTACCACGTCGTGTTAAGGTCACCAATGTTTCATGGCACAGAATAGATAATAGTACAAGGCATAGGTATAGATATACTAATAATAATAATAATAATTATGTACTGTATAACAACACCTGTTTGTTTTAAATACACGGCGGTCGGCGTCGCCGCCGCACGGCGCGTGGCGGCAGACGACAGATCGAATACTTTACTAACTACTTTATATACAGATTAAATACTTTACTAACTACTTTATAAAATTTAAATAGACAAATATAATTCAAATAAAGTTATTTTAAAAAGAACATTTAAAGAAAACAAAGTCATTAAGTGTCTTTTTAATTAGTTATACTTATTAATCGATAGATGGCGCACTAAGTATCGATTTGAATTCTTGATTACAAGAACAGCTGTCAACAATTATAAGAACTTGCATATATATATATATATATATATATATATATATATATATATATATATATATATATATATATATAAAAGCTTTCAAAATAATACACAGAAAAAAATATCTGAGATCGAAAATCATATTGACACAATAAAAAAGTCAAACAGTAGTCCAAGTTTGTCCAAGACCACCGCTTTTGATGAAATATATTCGGAATTGAGGGAACGACAAAACCGGCTGAAAAATATAATAATTACTGGGCTTCCCGAATCAACTAGCCAAAATTTTAAAGAAAGAAATGAACGTGATACAAATAATGCAATGAAAATCATAAAAAAATCATATGAGGACTGCCCAAACCCTATCTATATTCAACGCCTCGGTAAATATAACCCAGAGAAAAACCGGCCCCTGAAACTGTCATTTATTTCAGAAGAAATACCTAAGCGCATCTTCAAAATTAATCTTAAACGCCTGGATCCTTCAATTAAAATATACTCTGATAAGACAGTTTACCTGATAAGACAGAATTAAAAGAAGAGCTACAGCGTCGTACTAAAGACGGCGAATTGGATTTGACTATCAAATATATTAAAGGCAACCCTAAAATTATTAAAAATACACCAAAAAACTAGCTTTCGAGAAATACAATAACACATCGACACAGCAAAAAATTATTTCATATTAAATTGCTCCTAACTACGAAGATATTAAGAAGACAAAGAAATCACTAAATTTATTTTACGCAAACATAAGAAGCCTAGTAAAGCCAGGAAAGTTAGATGAACTTCGTTGCATAATCACATCACTAGAAAAAGTACACGTGATTATACTAGTTGAAACTTGGATAAAGACAGACTGTGAAGCAAAGAGACTGAGTATCCCAAATTACACCCATTACTATAACTATAGACCACACTCTAGAGGTGGTGGTGTCTCGATATATGTACATGACGATATCAAACACTCATTTATTGAAGAAAAATGTGAAGACGACAACCATTACCTGTGGATTCACCTAGAAAAATTCTCACTTGACATTGGAGCTATCTACAAACCAGAACGATCAAACAATACAAATTTCTTACAAACTTACTCGAACTTGCTACGAAAAAGAAAGCGCACAATCATTTTTGGAGACCTCAATTACGATTTGATAAAAAATAATAACCAAACCAAAGAATATAGGAAAACGCTTTTGGAAAGTGGTTATACAATACTAAATAAAATAAATAATAAATACTGCACAAGAGAAGCAACCAATTCAAAAACAATACTGGATCATATCTGCACAAACATAAAAACATATAACTTGCACATGGCTATTCTTGATTCGTCCTTATCAGACCATAAACAGATATACCTCGAAGTAAAGCAAAACATCTGCTATAAACCCCAGAAGGTAAAATATGAAGCAGTTAATTATGACAACCTACAGAAAGCTATAAAAAATAACTTACCAAATGAATATAATTTACTTGAAGATGAAATAAAATCAGCGGTTACTGCAAATAAAACAACAAAAACCAAAATATTAAATCCCCCCCACAAAGATTGGATAAATCAAGAAATATTAACGATGATTAGTGAACGGAACAAACTATGGAGAGCTGTAAAAGAAAATCCTAAAAATTTAGCTGTCTACGAAGAATTTAAAAGAAAAAGGAATAAAACCTCACAATATATACAAAATACTAAAAATAACTATTACCTAAAGGGGTGCAGAGGTGTATCGATAGCTTACAATATTATACGCGATGTGCAGTCGCTTAGAGATAATGACATTACTCTGAAGTTGCAATGGATTCCTTCGCATGTGGGCATTCGAGGTAACGAGGAGGCAGACAGGTTAGCTAAGTTAGCGTGTGTGGAGGGAAGGGAGTACGCTATTATGCCATATTTTTTAGAGCACCTACCTTTTATCAGGAGACTATGTTTTGATAAGTTTTGTGAATATTTTGATAGAAGGAGTAAGGAGAAAGGTATTTGGTATAAGATTATCCAGAGTATGCCTCCCCACAAACCTTGGTTTTTAACATGTAATTTATCAAGGAAAAATATAATTTTGTCATTTAGATTAAGATCAGGACATTATCCTTGTAATTACTTTTGTCATTTAATTAAAGTATCTGATTCGCCTAACTGTAATGAGTGTGGTATGGTTGAGGATCTTCATCATTTGTTACTGGAATGTGTGAAAGGTGCGGATGAAAGGAAGGAGTTAATTGATAAGTTTAAGGTTAATATTTCTGATTTATGTTGGTATGTAAGTATTATATCCTCACCTGCAAGTGATGCGGCAGTGTGTTTGTATAGGATATTTAATTAATAATTGTTAATCATAGCTATAAGATACGATGGGGCTGGCATGCCACGTATGGCAAAAGCCCTTTATTTAAATAAAGATAATAAAAAAAAAAAAAAAAAAAAAACTATTACCTAAAGGCTTTCGAAAATTGTAAAAATGATTCCTCGAAGATGTGGCAGCTGATTAATAAATTGTCTAGTCGAGATACGAAAGAGAATAATGTTCCCACCAAGTTAAAAACAGAGCAAGGGATGTTAACGAACCCGTTGGCAATCTGTGAACAATTTAATGATTTTTTCTCCAATGTTGGTTTAGAACTAGCGAGTCAATTTCCTAAAAAAAATAATATAAATCAATATTGTACTACTGACACAAAAACAAAAAATGAACTAACACACTTCAAACACACAACTCCTACAGAAGTTAGCAAAATTATCCGCAATCTCAAACTCAATAGCAGTGCTGGAATTGATGGCATTACCACTAAGACCATAAAGTGTATTAGTGACTCAATTTTAGAAAGCCTAACGAATAGCATCAACAAGTGCATTGATGAAGGAAACTTTCCAGACACGCTTAAAGTTGCAAAAGTTACACCAATATATAAATCAGGATCAAAACAAGACCCCGGAAATTATAGGCCAATATCCGTACTCCCCACTCTTTCGAAGGTATTTGAAAGAATACTTCACAATCGGCTTAGTGATTATTTAGACTCAATTAATTTCTTATCTGATTGCCAATACGGCTTTAGACCTTAATCCAGCACAATCAATGCCACGGTAGATCTTATAACTAAACTTAAATCTAGCATTGATAAAAAGAAAATTGCGGTTGGCTTATTCATCGACCTAAAGAAGGCATTTGATACGGTCAGCCATAAAATATTATTGAAAAAGCTTTCAGCGATAGGCATTTCTGGTACTGCTCTACAGATACTTAAGTCATACCTTGAAAATCGGTTCCAAGTAGTAAAAATAGGTGAATCTATCAGCAGTCCAAAAACCATCAAATATGGCGTCCCGCAAGGATCTATTTTAGGTCCCCTACTATTCCTAATATATGTTAACTCAATACACGAATTGCCTTTAAAAGGACAAATTACTTTATATGCTGACGATACCTGTCTTTTTTACTTTGGCAATAGCATTACTGAAATTATGAATGATATACAAAACGATCTTAATTTATTACAAAAGTGGTTTGAGGAAAATTTACTTACAATTAACACAGATAAAACTAATTATATAATCTTTAAATCAAAAAATAAGAAGATTGAGGAATATCAGACGCTCAATATTAATGGCAGAGAAATAAAGAGAGTTAGCTCCGAAAAGTATTTAGGTATAGTACTCGATGAAAAGGTGTCATGGAAACCACACCTAGATAAAATAGCTTCCAAATTAATGTCATTATTAGGATGCATTAAAAGTATGACAGGTAGTCTACCATATAACGTTAGGTACATAATTTATAATTCTTTAGTAAAATCGCAGCTAAATTACCTTATTGAGGTGTGGGGATCTGCACATAAAACAATAATTAGTAAAATACAAATAGCACAAAATAAAATAATTAAAACATTATTTAATTTCGATTATAGAACATCATCTAACATAATATATAAAAAAACTAAACTACTAAATATATCTGACCTATATAAACTAAATACATGCATTCTTATTTATAAAATATTAAATAATTATACTCGATCACAAATAGCATTTAAAAGAAATATAGATATTAACAAGCGTAATCTTAGAAGAGCAAATAACTTACATATTGAAAGCGTTAAATCTGAACTTGGAAAGCGAACTATACTTTTTGAAGGTGCTAAATTATATAATTCACTGCCAGAAAATATCAAAGACTGTAAAAGTTTAAAAAACTTTAAGTCTTTGTTAATTACTCATTTAAAAAAGGGTCTAAATAACTAATTTTCTATTTCTAAACAAACACACACACACACACACACACATATGCACGTACTCACTGACAATATGAGACACAGACACGCACTTCTTATGCTGGTAAAAACTTACACAACTATAATATTATAGTAAAACCTATTATGTATACTAAAATAAGCTTTATGTAATGTAATTAATGTCAAAAGAAAATATTTAAAATCTAATCATCTCATTCTAACAAGTAACATATTGTAGACTTATCTATAATGTTGTTATACTGAATATGTATTATATTATAACTGGTAAAATAAAAAATGTGGGTAGTCTTCTATCAGTCTTAATGTGTAATCTTTTTGTTGTATTTTAAATGAGCTCGCTGCACATGTAGTTTTTAAATTGTTTTAAGTCACAAAATGTATTTCTCGTAAGCGATTTTGTAATCTTTTGAGAAATAAAGAATCTTTAAACCTAAAACCTATATATATATCGCATATATGTGTATATATATATATATATATATATATATATATATATATATATATATATATATATATATATATATATATATATATATATATATATATATCTCTCTCTCTCTCTCGAGGCTCTCATATACAAAAACACTATTTTTCGCCTATTTTTCCTCTATAACCGTACGCAACCCTTTGTGCGCGAGTCCGACTCGCACTTGGCCGATTTTTTTCTATCACCAAGGATAAGAAGACGTAAATGATGACAAGTTAAGAGTTGTGTTAGATTTTACTGTGGTATATTTTGTTATGGCACCCTACTCAGAGTAGTAGAGTAGGCTACTCTACCTAGCTATTAGAAAAAGATACTTACATAAATAAATACCTTTAATGATTAAAGTTAGGTTAAGCAGGAAAATAGTAATAAATAAATAGTTAATCATCTGCCTGCTTTGCATAATTAATATTATAATTTAATTTTATAATATTTGTGGTTTCGGATGGTGATGGAGGACTTAAAATTTAACAATTTAATTTATCAAATAATCATTTTTTATCAGAATTTTTCATTATGAACCTATAGTTATTGATGAAATGTTCTTTTATTCGTTGCATTACAACATAGAAAAAACAACTTAAATTAGCAGTGTATAAAAAGATGTCTGTGTTTTTTAGTTTTTCTTACTGAAGAGCCAGAATTTCTATTACTTGTTACCAGATGACTGCGATATAATATATATTAGGTCCTAAATTCATTCAGCACTATATAAATCGTATTGTCATAACTTATAAGTTTATAATGTATATGTTACGCTCAAAGACCGAAATCGCTCAATGAGCGAAAAAATAGCTCACAACGCGTTGTGGTCACAGTGAAACAGCCACGACGCGAATTTCGCGTCGTGGCTCTAATGAAAACGGCCACGACGCGTTCTGGCAATCACAAAAAGACCATAACGCGAAATTCGTGTCGTGGCTGATATGCTATTCGTTTTTCTTGATTTGTTCTTGATTGATCAATCGTCCATAGGTATGGAAGATTATAATAGTTGAATTACCACGCTTACTACAAAAAATTTTTTCTTTTAAACTAAATCACTGCATAACGTGTTTATCATTTTTATTTATAAAATATCCATAGTTCCATGTAACTATCCGTACTAATAATTATTATTGTCTATCTATCTGTAAAAACGACAATTCGTTGCGACAGACAGACAGACAGTAATAATATTAGTACTTACGGATAGTATGGATCTATGGCAGTGATTTAGTAAAAGAAAAAATATTTTGTAGTAAGTAGGTACGCGTGGTAATTCAAATTTGATCTTCCATACCTATGGACGATTAATCAATGAAGAACAAATCAAGAAAAACGTATAGCATATCAGCCACGACACGAATTTCGCGTTATGGTCTTTTTGTGATTACCAGAACGCGTCGTGGCCGTTTTCATTAGAGCCACGACGCGAAATTCGCGTCATGGCTGTTTCACTGTGACCACAACGCGTTGTGAGCTATTTTTTCGCTCATTGAGCGATTTCGGTCTTTGAGCGTAACATATACATTATAAACTTATAAGTTATGACAATACGAATAATTTTATATAGTGCTGAATGAATTTAGGACCTAATATATATTATGTCGCAGTCATCTGGTTCAATCTGCGATTCGATGGAATGACTAGCGCATTTATTGAATAACACCATTCAATTGAATGACTCGGCCGAATGTCGATTGAACAATCGTCACTTAACATCCAACTATGTAGTTAGCAATTTGTAACTTAGCCCTTTGAAGATAGCGGACATGAAATCAGTCGAGTAATTGAACGTTTTTTATTTTTTTCCACTGCGGCGCTAGCAGTCACTCAAACAAATATGGTGTCAAACAGCTCGCATAGCTGATAGCAATTAGCAATGTGTTGATATTATGTCTATTTAATTTATTTAAAGTGCTAAAATAATATTATAACAGCGTAGATTCACATATTTTAAATTTAAACTCAGTTTAAATAGTAGTATTTGTGATAACTACTCCGTAAACGGCTACTTAAAAATTATATCATGCCATTTAACGATTTTATTATAATATTAAGTATGACTTTTAGTCGAGACGTTACGGTCAACATCTTGATGAGTTGTCCTTTAGTTATTCAATGAATGTTCTAGTCATTCAATCGAATCGCAGATTAAACCAGATGACTGCGACATAATATAATATATAATATTTTAAATCTTTCAACGTAAAAACGGACTTAACCGTTAAAGGCAGTCTTGAATTATTGTCAGCGTAAAAACGATCATCTTACAACTTTGGAGGAAATATTGTTACAAATATTTGAAATTGTGTTATATCATTACAAACGGCCTACATTAAACTTTACACAGCAACAAAAAATATTGTGTTTATGTTTTATGATAATCTACAGTAAAAGTATGAATCTTAAAAACGCTCTCCTGAAAACCACTACTTTTGACATGTAGCTTTATATGTAGGGATCGTCGAATTAGGCAGTGATAAGTAAAGACCGGTTCTGTTCGTCATACGCGCGAGTAATCTACGTTCGATGTTTTCGTGCGGGGAGTGCAGGGCAGGGGATCTAAACCACGCCCAAATGTCCAAAGTTATCGAGGACTCTATGCGCCTTAAAAAGTAGCCTATGTCCTTTCTCAGGCTTTAGACTATCTGTGTACAAAATTTCATTACAATCAGTTCAGTAGTTTTGGCGTGAAAGCGAGACAGACAGACAGACAAACAGACAGAGATACTTTCGCATTTATAATATTAAGTATAGACATAGATTATTTTGTAATTTGTTACAATTTTAATGTTTCACGACCGGTAACATTAAAATTGTAACAAAACAAAATGGTAAAAGTGTATAATTATTATTATTACTGTGAAACATAATTATTTTTAACAAAAAATTAAAACCGACTTCCAGGGTAATAACAATAATAATTTTTGATATTAATATGAACTAAAAAGTATTAAATAATTTTTACTATCTAATAGTGCCTTTTTCCGAGTTCGGCTAAACCTCAACTATTTCTGTACTCAATCTTCATTATTTCGAAGTCGGTTCCAGATAGCTGAATCTTCAGTCCTCTGACAGAATATTTGAAACTTTTGGAACTGGCACCGACTTCAAAATTATGAAGATTGAGTACAGAAATAGTTGAGGTTTAGCCGAATTCGGAAAAAGGCACTATTAGATAGTAAAAATTATTTAATACTTTATAGTTCATATTAATGTTAGTATTGTTTTTATGCAATGTGTTGATATTATGTCAGATTGAACCAGATGACTGCGACATAATATATATTAGGTCCTAAATTCATTCAGCACTATATAAAATTATTCGTATTGTCATAACTTATAAGTTTATAATGTATACATTATAAACTTATAAGTTATGACAATACGATTTATATAGTGCTGAATGAATTTAGGACCTAATATATATTATATCGCAGTCATCTGGTAACAAGTAATAGAAATTCTGGCTCTTCAGTAAGAAAAACTAAAAAACACAGACATCTTTTTATACACTGCTAATTTAAGTTGTTTTTTCTATGTTGTAATGCAACGAATAAAAGAACATTTCATCAATAACTATAGGTTCATAATGAAAAATTCTGATAAAAAATGATTATTTGATAAATTAAATTGTTAAATTTTAAGTCCTCCATCACCATCCGAAACCACAAATATTATAAAATTAAATTATAATATTAATTATGCAAAGCAGGCAGATGATTAACTATTTATTTATTACTATTTTCCTGCTTAACCTAACTTTAATCATTAAAGGTATTTATTTATGTAAGTATCTTTTTCTAATAGCTAGGTAGAGTAGCCTACTCTACTACTCTGAGTAGGGTGCCATAACAAAATATACCACAGTAAAATCTAACACAACTCTTAACTTGTCATCATTTACGTCTTCTTATCCTTGGTGATAGAAAAAAATCGGCCAAGTGCGAGTCGGACTCGCGCACAAAGGGTTGCGTACGGTTATAGAGGAAAAATAGGCGAAAAATAGTGTTTTTGTATATGAGAGCCCCCCTAAAATATTTATTTAATTTTAATTTTATTATTAATTACAAGACTACAGATAAAATAAAGAATATTGTAAAAATTTCAAGTGCCATTATTGATTACGAGCCAAAAAGGTAAAAAAAATATGTTTGTTGTATGGGAGCCCCCCTTAAATATTAATTTTATTTTATTTTTAGTATTTGTTGTTATAGCGGCAACATACATAATTCAAGACCACCACCACCACCACCGACATATAATTCAACAAACCTTCAAGAAAAGAGCGTATTCCCTCTTAAAAGGCCGCCAACGCACCTGCAGCTCTTCTGATGTTGCGAGTGTACATGGGCGACGGTAGTTGCTTACCATCAGGTGACCCGTTTGCTCGTTTGCCCCCTTATTTAATAAAAAAAAATACACATTCTGTGAAAATTTCAACTCTCTAGCTATTACCGTTCTCGAGTTACAGCCTGGTGACAGACAGACGGACAGACAGACATATGGAACCCTAAAATTAATGTAGGAATATGCGTCTCATTATATGGAAGTGCATGATGCAGTAAAAAAAATGCTATTTTGGACTTGACCTTTTATACATAGGGACCGTCGAAATATTGTAGTGTTCAAATGCAGACAAACCGACGCTCGATAGCTCGGCAAGATTTGGCAACGAGTGTTACAACCTCCCCGTCTGAATGCTAGCGGACGACTGCCTTTGAACCGAGTTGTTCGGAAATACTGTTTTTCGATATCTTTCAAAAGACAATATTGTTCGATTTTTATAAAAAATGCTGACATTGGGCGTTTTCACACTGTGACGATAACGACACGACACGATACTGTTGTGTCGTCTACTCGGACGACAACGATATCGTCCGACGATATCTACACGGTAAAACCAACAGCTTGTCATGCGGTAGTCCACAGCGCGGCGGTCGTATTGCGCCAGCGGTAACCGCGCGATTCCAAAAGTGTAGAATATTCGAGTGGTAATATCCCGCCTGCGCCCGCGCCATAGCGTAATAATATTGTGTTTTATATATTGAGATGTCAATGGTTTTATTTTATGTTTTATATAATCTGTTCTACATTTTGTGTATTCGTAGTATGAGTATGTAGAGTACTAGGAATAAATAAAAAAAAATATATAGTATTAATGAAAAGTTTTATTATAAAAATACAAATACGTATACAAAAGCTCAGGATTCGAATGATATAATATTATATAAATAGATATAATATATTATATTTCGGATATATATCATGATATATATCAATTGATAATTTTATGCTTGATATAATAATATTATGTACCTATCAAAATTGATATTTATTTTTAAAAATGTAAAATAATGTTTTAAAGGTAAAAATCTTACATTGAGTCAATTACATAGTCTAAATACACAGGTCTTATTTTATGAGACTTTCACAAGCCTAGGTCATCAAAAACTTGCTATTTATAACTCAAACGAAGCACTGTCGCAAACTACTTAAAACAATCAAATTAAAAGCGTCAACCCGGGCTGACGTGTCTCAAGCGAGTGTATACTGTATGGACTAAGGTAGCTTGGGGCTTGGGCAGTGGGCTCGCTACCGCCCCTCTCTCACTCCGCACGCCCCGCACGATTGCTCTGTCTAGACTCTAGACGTGTCCGTTGGCCTACTGTACGTTCCATATACTGTGATCCCGCATACAAAAATTCCCGATAACGTCCCGATATCGGCGCGGCAATCTGTCGGCGACGATATCGTTGACTGCAACGACACAGTGTGAAAGCGTTTAGTAGTATTTGTATGAAACTACCAGTCCGACGATATCGTGTCGTGTCGTTATCGTTGCAGTGTGAAAACGCCCATTCAATAATGATAGATTCCAAATATATCTATGAAAAAAAAATATGCATATATCCCAGCCGTTTAGGAGAAGGCCCGATTTCAAATTGAAAATCGATGTCACGTATTATTTTTTTATTGAAGCAAGGGTAATGCATACAGAAGCAAAAAATGTAGATAATATATTAGTTGTTGAACTGATCTATCACATTTTTTCAGCCCTTTCCTGTCAGAAATGAATGAGTAGTTAGGAAAACAAAATTACCATTTCACGACTCTATACGCCTTAACTGGAAAAAAGTTGTAAGGGGGTGTTTATGCGGAAATTTGTTCAAATTAAGTTAGTTCCAAAAACTCATAACAGATGGCGCCAAGATTCGCCTAGATCGCGCTATCGCTTCTATAAGAAGTGGTACCATGTTGTGTCGTGCTTTTCGATTCTTTCGATTGTAATACACGTTATCAAATAACTCACCTACCAAGATAGATAATATCAGAAACAACAGCCTTCCAATGATAAATAGTAAATAGTTTATGGGTAAAGTTAAAGTTGTGTAATGTTAAATTTGGTATAAAAAAGTTTAATTTAAAAAAAATTATGTGCACACTGCACACCTATTTTGGGCATTTTGATTTGTGGTACCGGGTTTTAAAAAGCTTTTGATACCAGTTTTGTTGACACCATAAACTGAAGTCCACGCGGACGAAGTCGCGGGCAACAGCTAGTATATAAATAAGGTGGAATAAGTGCATGAAAAGTGTATATTTATTATCCTACTTCGAAACATGAATTTCCATCAAGAAGTTACGGTACATTTAATATTAATTTATTATTTAGATAAATCGATAAATACCAGATTATCTAAATAATTAATTATTAATTTTAGATAAATCTGGTATTACTTGTACTTGTGATATTATTATGCTTGGTTGGTATCTAAATCGTGATATAGTTTCGGTCTGTCCGTGCGTCTGTCCGTCTGTTTTCGAGTAAATTTAAAAATCGATTTTCCTTTTCACTTGACTGATGCTCTAGTGAAACGTAAAATCGATTTTTAAATTGAAATAATATTATTATAGGGACCAGAAGTCCGATTTAATCACAACTTATAAAGGAAGCTGTAAAAAATATTAGGTCGTAAAAAATGTTACTCCTACTTTTGCTTCCTCTAGTTAAAGTTGAACTAAATAACGAATCAACTAAATCAAGCACACAAAACATTTCTGATGAATACTGAACTTAGCCAATCAGAAATCCCAGCAAACTCCGAACAGAAGTTACATCAACAAAATGCTTAGTGTCTATTCAATTTGTCCGAGACGGGAAAATAAAAATGCTTGAAAAAATCCAGCGTCGAGTTGCAAGTTGTAATCAAGTGAAATATGGTGAGTGCCAGACCTCGGTAATTCCATCCCCAGGAGATCCCCACTTCCATAGATTTGATTTTGTTTCCGTCTATCTGATTATGTACTATGTTAGTAACCTTTTACGCTTTTTAAGTAGAGTAGTCGCATTTACCTCTTTCTAGGGGCCTGTTTCACCACTTCCTGATAAGTGACGAATAGGCTATCCACCAATTAACTTGACAGATAAAGTATGGGGAATCTATCAAAATAGTTGTGAATAGCCTATTCGGCACTTTATCAGAAAGTGGTGCCACTTTAACAGGTCCTAAGTCTATTAACTATTGTGTTACTAGGATGTTTGAAATGCATTAGATTATCATATTTTATCCGTATCCTGTCTGATAAGTCTATCAAATACTTAACCAAAAGATTTGGGCATGCAGACTTATGAACCATCAATCGTATGACCATAACGTATAATAAAGCTGAAAGAAAAAGCTTGTAAAAATTTAATGAGAATGGTGGATTTTGTCGTGAGAATGCTTATATTATGGAGGCTTTATTTTTATTGAAAAAATAATGTTGTGTTTAATGATTTCCGATGTTTTCCCCGTGAGGCGGGAAAAGGTTTGGGCGGATAAAACAGGAAAATGGCAATTTGGAATTTATATAAAAAATATAATCCGAGTGTGAAATGGCCTGGTTTTCCACGATTTTGTGAGCCTCTCGTGTCTTCGTGTATTTCACTAATTGCTCCCAATTTTCCTCTGAATTGGGTTTTTTATCCTGAAAGTATTCCATGGAAGAATATGAGCAAATTTATAAATGATTGAGGTGGCAATATTTAAAATCTTAGAAATTCATTCTATATTTCGTTTCATTTCATTTTAATTAATTTGCAAACAAAAATTGAATCACAATAAATTATTATATTGTATCATTATTTAATGCGCAGTTAATCTTATATCTTTAAACGAGCAATTCTTGTATATAATATATTTATATATAATTGGAATCTTGGAATCGGCTCCAATGATTTTCATGAAATTTAATAAAACTGTTTTGCACTACAACAAAACAGATATTATATGGACAAGAAACACATATTTATTTTATTTATTTAACCGTTTATTGCACACAAAAACATTTAACAAGTTATAGTTATGAAGAAAAACGACACAAAAGGTACTGCTTATCTCTAAAGAGATTTCTTCCAGCAGTCCTAAGAAGAGAAATTTGATTACAAACATCAGATAGGGCGTGCATTTAAACAGAAATGAAAAAATATGAATTATAACTACTTATTATGTTATACAATTATTATTAATATATTATTTTCAACAGAATACTAGGTACATTACACTAATAATAAACTATAATTTTATAATAAGTGCATACTATACTATAAACTATAAATACTAAAACTAAATACATACAATATGTATATTTAATACTAATCATAGTTGGATTCAGTGCTGAGGTAGTGCTCCTTCAAGCGTCTTTTAAAGAGAGTAATAGTAGGACTATCACGGATGGTGTGAGGTAGGGAATTCCACAATCTGACTGCATGAACAGTAAAAGAGTAGGAAAAGAAGTTGGAACGATGGGACGGGAGGGAAAGGTTTGTCCTGACATTAGATCTGCAAGGGACGTCTAAGGATCGTGAAAAGTTGAAACGCTCTACGAGGTAAGAGGGAGACAAAGGATTATAAAGGATATTATAAAGGAGGGAAAGGATATGGATATTTCGCCGATGGCGAATCGGAAGCCACCCTAGCTGTGACCGAAAAGCAGAGACATGGTCATACTTTTTAAGACCGAAGACAAAACGAATGCAAAGATTTTGCAAACGTTCTAACTTTGTCAGCAATTCTTCGGTGACATCTAGGTAGCAGGAGTCAGCATAATCAAGGATAGGGAAAATTAGTGACTGGACTAGGGAAATTTTAGTTTTGAAGGGTAGAAAGTTCTGAAGACGCTTAAGCATGTGTATCGAGTGAAATATTTTTCTACTTACCTCATTGACTTGAGGTTGCCAGGACAGATTGCTATCAATGATTATTCCAAGGTTTTTCGCTGATTGTGTATAAGCAATCGGAGTACCATTGTATATAACACTGGGCACATCGTTTAGTCTTTGTGTCATGTACCTGCTACCGACGATTATTGCCTGTGATTTGTGAGGATTGACTAAAAGACCAAACGATTTTGCCCAGTCTGCTATTCGTTGTAGGTCAGCATTGATGTCCCTAACAGCTGTACTAATATCATCAACATGAGAATGACGATATATTTGCAAGTCGTCTGCGTAGAGGTGAAAGTTACATGACAAAATTATTAAGGTGACTGTATTTATAAAAATTGAAAAAAGGAGAGGAGAAAGAACACCACCCTGTGGAACCCCCGCATCGAGATCACACCAGTCAGAGGTAGCCTCACCATACCGGACCCGCTGCGAGCGCCCCCGAAGATAGGAGTCGAACCAGTCTATCACTGTGGATGATATATTGAGGGAACGAAGGATAGAAAGGAAAATGTCAAAGTCAACTGAATTAAAAGCACTGCTAAAGTCTAGAAGTACCAGGATAGTTATACATTTTTGCTCCATAGCTAGACGTAAATCGTCAGTAACTTTTAGCAGTGCTGTAACAGTACTGTGACCAGGACGGAATCCGGATTGAAAGGAAGAGAGCAAATTATTAGAGGTAAGGAATTCGGAAAGCTGTTTATGGACAATGTTTTCAAGGACTTTGGAGAGGAAGGGCAAAATAGAGATTGGTCTAAATTGGGATAAAGAAGAGGGATTAGGGGTTTTAGGTAAAGGAATTACATTAGCACGTTTCCATGCCGAAGGGAAAGAACTCGTTGCCAAGGAGTGATTAAAAATATGAGTGAGAATTGGCAAGAGTTCAGGAATTGAAAGGGAAATTATGCGGGGACTAAGGTCATCATTCCCTACAGCAGTGGATGTTATAGCTGTGATATGTTTCTTAACATCATCCTCAGTGACAGGCCGGAACGAAAATGGAGTACAGGAGGGGATAGGAAAAGAAGAGATATGGGAAATCGTGCGCGCCTTGGTATCTTGGTCAACGCTTACAGGTGGTTTAGAGAAATGGTTGTTGAGAGCGTTGATATCTATCGTGCTATCTAAACTAACCGAAGACTTTCCTATACCAAGGGACGAAAGGAATTTCCAGAGTTGGGCGGGGTTACTTTGGTCAATTGTAGAATGTATGTGGTGTCTTTTTGAATCTCTACACAGGCGACTGCAATGGTTTCGGAGGAACTTATATTTAGCCAAATTTGTCTCAGTTGGTCTTTTTCGATATTGACACAGAGCTCGGTTACGCTTAGCCATCATGTTTATTATTTCTTGATTAAGCCAAGGTGCCGGTGCATATTTGACTTTAACCTTTTTAAATGGAGCATGGGTATCAAATATCCGGGTCAATATATCGGTAAACATCGATACTTTAAGATCGATATCCTGAGCCGAGTGGACACGAGACCAGTCAGCATTAGATATGTCATGCTTAAGAGCCCTCAGATCCAAACCCTTAAAACTACGTAGGATAAGGAACTTAGGTTTTTTACGAGGTGGTTTGAGCTTAAGGGAAAGGAAAACTAGGTCATGGTGAGAGAGGTTAGTATGTTAATTGGAGAGAAGCTGTCTACATTGCCTTGTATGGTCATGCATTTTGTACTTACCGATGGCGTTTTGCTATCCCCCTCGCTCTCATGGGGATATTGATTACCTTACTCTTTACCTCCAGAAGGCTCCAGATGTGTGTGTGTGCCGACTGCCCGATTGGTCTCATAGCAGTCTCCAATGAACCATCAAGAGCTTGCTGTTAACATATGTGTTTCTTGTCCATATAATATCTGTTTTGTTGTAGTGCAAAACAGTTTTATTATATGTCCTTGAAACACATATGTTAATTGGAGACCTGTTTGATTTCTGCTGGTGAAAGAGTAGAATTGATTAGGTATTCTTATCTACTACAATGACGCCATGTGATTCTGAATTCAATATCTAATAAAATGTACATGGTACAATGTCTCTGATGTTATTTTATCCTTGTACTTTTTTAAAGCAAAAATAATTTATATTATAATAATATTCCTTATCATCAATTTCCCTGTGAAAATTGGACGATAAACATGGTAAACACAAAAAGGGAAGAAAATAATTTATATGACTGGTAACATAATGTGTTCCTAAAATCCTTTTAACTCCTCTGCTTTTTATTCCTTGATCTTCTTAATAATAGTTGTTGTCTCTTAAACAAAATCTATTTATTTAGTTTTATTAATATTTTAATATAATATTTTATCCGAGATTACGAAATATGACTTCTCCTACTGTTATTAGTTTATTACTCATACTGTTCTAAATTTAAAGGTTAATTTCTTATTTACTATAAATTAACACAAAGCTTTTATTTTAAATGTCTAACAACTGTACGCCGAGTGGAACATTAATTGTTATTAATGTAGTTAATTTAAAATTTTGGCGTAAGCCCTGATCCTACATTATCTATCAAACTCCTCATTAAATTGAAGGTTAATCATAATTAAATGTCTCTGGTAAGAACACAGACTGCTCTCTCAGTGCTACACTCAGATTGAAACATTTATTACTAACTTTATATGTAATAATTTCAACATTTTGATTTAAGCTCTATTTTCATTCTGTCAAACTAATTAATTAACAAAATTATTAATCATATTTAAATATCTCTGAGTCTGGCAAATAAGTCGCCTAATATTATTAGGCTAGAAAGCATAATATTTTTAAAATAGTAATGGAATGAAATAAAGCAGTATTTATAAATTCTGCAAATTTTATCTTCTAGTCGATTCTCATTACTCCTGTCATAGTTAACTTCTTAGAGTACCTCCTTTATTTATTATTATTATTACTCTATTTTGTTATTATAGTAATAATAACAAAATAGAGTAATAATAATAATAAATAAAGGAGGTAGATCAGCTAAACTATGAGTTGGTTGAATTACTATTAACTTCTTAGAGTACCTCCTTTATTTATTATTATTATTACTCTATTTTGTTATTATAGTAATAATAACAAAATAGAGTAATAATAATAATAAATAAAGGAGGTACTCTAAGAAGTTAATAGTAATTCAACCAACTCATAGTTTAGCTGATCTGAATGCTACCTATAGGAGCAGCTAGCTGTATTTTCCTCAATGATATTCTATGTTACTAAGTATTTTAGAAACTCATTGATTTTCCTCTTTAAAATTGGACCACCCTCTTGCTATTATAGACCTTAAAATTTTAATCTTACTTGATACAGTAGCTACCTAATGTCTTCAGGGTTATGTAAGATTTATTAGTAGTTTTCTCAGGTTTTTTTTTAATATATTAATTTATTTATTTATTATTATAACTTAGCTGATGTATTAGCCCCCCCTTTTTAATAGCCTATGTCCATCAGAGTCGGTCCTATGGTCAACTCCAGGCCACACTGCCAGAGGCGTAGCGTGCCCTGGCGGGGCCCCATACAAAATTAGTTTGGGGGCCCTAAGGAAAGGTTGCCCCCCCTTTTTTAACACCTCTCATATCTTGTTTGAACTTAATTGAACTCAATAAAAGTAATGGAAAGTTTATATTCCGTTTGGGGGCCCTTGTGGCCCGGGGGGCTCCGTATAATTGATATGGCATATATGGCGGTAGCTATGCCCCTGTAACTGTGGCCTCCTTAATGAAACAAAATTTTGTCCTTAGCTACCTCGAGAATATTAGGTCTTGTCACTGTTTTCCAGCTACCAAGAGTACTATTAGTTGTTACTATTTACTGTTTTCTTAGATATCTCAATTAGTGTTTCTTTGGATTCAATTATCCCTGTGAATAATATGTTAGTTCTACTATTGCTCTATGTATCTAGTTTATAAAGATGTATATGAAAACTTCTTGGTAGTATTGCTGGAGTCCTAGCACAATTATTATTATTATGACTGATTTATGTAACAATCAAGTCTTAGACTCTAGATTTTCTTTTAGATCTAAATGTGCTAGGGATCCATCTACATCCCTCACCCTCTAATGTATTTTATTGTACACAAAAACTTCTGAGTTCTTCTGAGGAATGGTTCCCTGATCCGGTACTGCACCCCTTAATTTTTTAGGCTATTTTTCTATTATGTCTGCCTGAGTGGGGGCCTGTTGTGCGAGTCCTGATATCTGGGATAGTAATCCTAGGTAATACCTGAGTCTTAAATTATGGATTTTTGCTCCAAGAAGCATTGCTTCTATTGAGGAACTATTTCTTTGGCACCGTACCTATGGTGCAGCTCTTAAAGTATTATTTGGGAGATTGGTGGAAATATCCAAACTAATGGTGCTGCCCTCCTTGACTAAAGGTAAGGCAGCACCGTCTCTCAAGTCCCAGGTAACCTGCGATTGCATCATGGGCCATGGCTGATCTTCTCTAATCGAGCAAGTCTAGCCGTTGAGACACCCCATATTGGAAATGGCCTCCGAGGCCTGGGGTAACAAGTGCCCTTCCGGCACGGGTATGTTATGAGACATCCACCTCCCTTTGACACCCTATATTGCGAATGGCCTCTTAGGCCTGGGGTGACACGTACCCTTCCGGCATGGGTTTGTTGTGAGATATCCACCCTTGTATCGCCCCTTATAGAAAATGGCCTTCGAGGGCTGGGGTAACAGGCGCCCTCCAGCGCTTTTATGTCGTGCAATAGCCACCTTAAGGACAACCCCTATTAAACTGGCCCCTAAGGCCTGGGGTAACAAGTGCACTTCCGGCACAGGTTTGTAATGAGACAGTATATCTACTCTGTTGTTGTGTCTCTCTGGCAGAGAAACTGTTGATAATGTTATATTTAACAATCTAATATTGTAATGAAAATTAATGGCATATAATTCGAACTAAATTTACAAAATTCTTTGCTTTTCTGCCAGCTTTAATGTCAGTTTTAAACGGTCTAAGGAGCGTGTCCGTCCCTTGACTCCCCTGTACGCTATCAGCGTCCTGTTGTATGACTGTAAGTATATGAATAGCATATTATGTCTGAGCAGTCTTTGAGACTTTGTTATTGCTACCAAAGCTGCATACATTTCACTTTTGTTTGAGTGCCACCCTCTCCGGTGAGGTCACTAAACTCCTGATAACTACTTCAGTTTTAGCTTGGCACCTCGGCTTGTGTCTGCAGCATCCGCTGCAGTGAATATGTGAAATTGGAATACCTCCCTTTTTATAGAGGTTTATAGAGCTGTTTTTAAGGCCTGTCACCCGGTTGTAAGTCAGCTGCTTTAGTATTTAAAGCGTTTGCTTTAATCTGTTGTCCTTGAATTTATTAGGAAAACCTATTGACAGGGTATTGACGATGTCAACAGCTCTGAGGTGTTGAGATGTTTGCAAAGTGTAGAGATCCCCCTGGGGATTGTAGTTCTCTAACAGTACAGCTGTTCCTGTATGTTAATTGACCTTATGTCCTTTCTGCTAACAGAAGGTTAAATTCTTAAGGTGTCACTCACAATCATTGGCATAAGCTCACAATGCACGAACCTATTATATTTGAAAAATCTATCTAGGTTTTGGAATTGATTTCCTTTGCTATTGAAATATTTGACACTACATAGTATCACCACTTAATTATCTTATTAACTATTTGGAGGAAAGTTAGCGGAGGTGCGAGTTAGCAGAGGTCACTCCAAATAAAACTCCTGGATAACTAAACACACAGAGTATATTCCAGTAACATGTATATACACTTCGTACACGGATTTATACGCACAGGAATAACAGTAATTATAAGTTATAACTCTTCTTCTTCTTCTTCTTTTTATTATGGCGGCCTCAATCAGATAGTAGGTTGCTCGCTGATTGTCACTTGTCAATCCCAGCAGAGCGAGGGAAAGCCGGCTGTCACTTCTGACAGACCGTCTTCTCCTCCTTCTTTCTTTGTCATGCATAGCACGCCACATCACCCCCCCACGGAGAAGGATAGCTAGGACTTGAATGAGAATGCACAAGATTATTTAAAGATTATTAAAAGTAAACGTATTCATTTTTGTCCTTAAATTTTACCGTGCGACCCGATCTAGTGGTCCTAGGTAGTTCTTGTAAGGGCAAAGTAGGTTCGTGTCGAGAAGGCGTAGGTGCAGTAGTTGTGGGAGAAGAAGTTGCACGTTGAGAAGGTGCTTGTGTGGTAGTTGTAGGCGTAGCAGTTGCGGGCAAGGAAGGTGCAGGCATGGTTGTTATAGGTGAAGAGGGTGCAGGCAGTTCGGTGAAGGCGGGCTTAATACGGTCCACGCTCACCTTCACCTCTTTGTTATTAATGCTGAGTGTGATGGTCTTACCGTCGACAGAGCGTTCGACGATTTTATAAGGTCCGTTATATGGTGACTGTAGTGGTCGTCGAACGCTGTCGTCCCGTAAAAATGCGTGTGATGCTTGTGTGAGAGTCTTGAAAATATATGTGTGCGGCTGCGAATGATTTGTGCCAGGAGTTGGTCGTAGCTTTGACATTCTCATTCGAAGGTCTACGACGAAATCCGTGGGTGAAAGATGTGATTTGGATGATGGGTCGGAATGGAGCATTTCACCGGGTATGCGTAACGTTTCCCCGTAAAGTAGTTCTGCCACAGTGGCTCTGAGGTCCTCCTTGAACGCTGTACGCATACCCAGCAAAACAAGAGGGAGAGACGAAAGCCAGGAATCTTCATGACACATAAGCGCCGCCTTAAGCTGCCGGTGGACTCGTTCGACCATACCATTGGCGCACGGGTGATAGCTGGTGGTTCTATTGCGTTTAATGGCGCAGAGTTGTAAAAGGCGGTTGAAGAGGTCGGATTCAAATTGTCGTCCCTGATCAGTGGTAATAGTCACGGGGACGCCGAAACGGGCTATCCAACCATGCAGGAAGGTGTCTGCCACTTCCTCTGCCGTAATGCCAACCATCGGCCATACCTCCGGCCAGCGGGTAAATCGGTCAATGGCTGTCAAGCAGTAGTTATAGCCCTTGTAAGGTCGTAATGGACCTATGATGTCGATATGGACGTGCTCTAGACGGGCCGACGGGTTGTTAAAATGACCTATGGGTGAGTAGTTGTGCCTGGTAATTTTATTTTTTTGACAAGCGGTGCAGTTGCGTGCCCATTCACGGCAGTCTTTTTGGATGGAGGGCCAGACGAATCTCTCAGCCACCAAGCGTGCTGATGCTCTCGCGCCTGGATGGCTAAGGTTATGTAGCCTGTTGAAAATTCCACGGCGAAATGAAGGTGTTACGTATGGACGCGGTCGACCCGTGGACGTGTCACACATTATGCTCAGTGATGTTCCGGGGATTGGCACATTTTCTATTTTTAAAGCGGAGTTGGATGTGAGGTTGCGCAGCTCATTATCTTGTAGTTGGGATGCGGCCAGAGCTTCATAGTCTTCCTCGAGTGTAATAGTCTCAATCCGCGAAAGTGAGTCGGCAACAACGTTGTCTTCCCCTTTGATATAGACGACATCCGTTGTGAATTGGCTAATGAAACTGAGTTGATTGAGCTGGGCGGGTGGCAACTTCTCTCGGCGCTGCTTGAAAGCGTACAAGAGCGGTTTGTGGTCGGTGTAGATGGTTGCATGTTGGGCGTCCAATATGTGGCGAAAATGTTGGACGCTTTCGTACACCGCCAACAGCTCCCTGTAATAGGCCGGCCACTGCTCTTGCTTCGCGTTAAGTTTTTTACTGAAGAAGCCTAAGGGCTGCCAGCCGCCTTTGACTTTCTGTTGTAGACAAGCTCCAATGTGCACGTTTGAGGCGTCGGTAAAGAGACCAAGTGAGGCACCGGACACCGGGTGCGCTAGCAAAGTAGCCGAGGATAGGCTTTCTTTGCAGGCTTCGTACGCTTGGTGCAATTCAGGTGTCCATGGTACCGGTTTGGATCCCTTTCCGTTTATGGCTGCTATAACGTTGATCAATGGAGCCTGTAGTTTGGCGGCGTGTGGCAGAAAACGTCGGTAATAATTGATCATGCCGAGAAATCGGCGCAGCCCCTGCACAGTCTTTGGCGGTGGAAAGTTCTTGATGGCTTCAATGCGATCTTTGGGCGGTTCGACTCCATCGGCTGTGACTTTGTATCCCAAAAATGTTACTTCCCCTGCTCCGAGGATGCACTTTGAAGGATTCAGGGTAACTCCGTACTTCTGGAAGCGCGAGAAAATGTGGCGCAGATGTTCAGCATGTTGAGCAGCATCACGCGAGAAGACCAGGATGTCATCAACGTAGCAGTAGCAGAAGTCAAGCCCCTGCACTACCTCGTCGATGAACCGCTGAAAAGTCTGCCCTGCGTTCCGGAGGCCGAAGGACATATAAGGAAACTCGAATAGCCCGAAGGGAGTTGTTATGGCTGTCTTGCAAATATCCGCTTCGGCTACACGGATCTGCTGATATGCCTTGACCAGATCCAGGGTGCTGAACACGGAGCATCCGGAGAGTCGGTGTGTGAAATCGACAATGTGTGGTACAGGGTACTTGTCGGGAATAGTCCTGGCGTTGAGACCACGGTAATCTCCACAAGGTCGCCAGGTATGGTCTTTCTTCTCAGCCATCTGCAGGGGAGATGCCCACGGGCTTTTGGATGGTCTAGCTACGCCGCTCTCTAACATAATGGCAAACTCTTTCTTTGCTGCCGCGAGCTTGTGGGGAGCAAGTCGTCGTGGTCGACTCGATACCGGCGGGCCATTTGTGGTTAAGATGTGGTGTACTGTATCGTGTTTTCTGCCTCTGGAGGTACCCGGGGGACGAGTGATATCCGGGAATTCCTGCAGGATTTGGGCATATGGCGAATTGTCTCTTACTGCGCGTACACTTGTTTGTATAGAGGATGCGATGGCAGCTACACAAGCAAGTCCTGTTTTTCCATCGAGTAGTCGTTTGTTTTTACAGTCGGGCAGGAGGTGGAAGAACGACAGGAAGTCGGATCCGATGATTGCCGAGTTTACATCTGCAACTACGAATGACCAGGTGAAGTCGCGCCGCAAGTTGAGGTCTAATTTTAGTGGTATAGTTCCAAATGTTTTTATAGTACTGCCGTTAGCCGCACTGAGCTCCCAGCTTGTGGGTTTTCTCTTGGAGGGGAGCCAGCGATGCGGGAAGCAAGATAGGTCAGACCCAGTGTCTACTAGGAACTGACGTTTGGTCACCCTATCGGTGACAAATAAACGACGGCTGGAGGTGTCAATGGAGCAGCAGTCGGGGTCCTCCTTCACTGACTGCTGCTTGGGTTTTCCGCTTGTGTGAAGTGACATGGTGAAATACATTTTTGTGCTCTGGTTCTGAATCGTCGGTGGTACCAACACATCTGTGTCTGTGGAGATGCACTTCTGAATCTAGAAGCTGATCGGCTGCGACTGACTGATCTATCTCTCCTTATAGCTGCAACTTCCATGGATAGCTCATTGATCTGCTTGGTCAACGATGAAACAGCAGCAGCAACATCAGCAACTGCATGGGTACTGCTAGTACTGGCCACCGTATATGGCGAGACTTCTATTATCTTGTCCGCTAGTTCGGCTAATTTTTCAAGGCTGATGTCTTCCTGCGCTGCTAAAATAGCCTGGACGTTGGAGGGAAGTCGTCTGATCCATAGCTGACGTAGCAGTTTTTCATCCTTAGTCACCGTCCCGGCTAAGGAACGTAGATGCCTGAGGAATGTGGATGGCTTTCTGTCACCTAGTTCTTCTTCGCTGAGAAGTTGTCTGACTCGGTGCTCCTCTGACACCGAAAGTCTCTTGATAAGCTGTTCTTTTAATTTTGTATATCTCTCTGTGGCTGGAGGGTTTAGCACTAGATCCTCGACCTCACCAATGACCCTCTGATCAAGTATGGAAATAACGTGGCTGAACTTGGTGAAATCGGTGGTGATGCCTGCTAAGTCAAATTGTGCCTCTGCCTGCACAAACCAGCCGGCCTGTCTGTCCAGAATGGGGGCAGCTTTACGGATACTTTTGTTATGTTTGGGCTTTTGTCTTTTTCAATTTTTTCTTTTAAGGCGGCTATCTGTGCTCGTAGAGATTCAATTTCTTCAGCCATTTTGTAATATAATAGTTAAAAAAGGTAGGAATAGGCTTAGAAGGAAAATAGAAGGATGTATGATACTATGTTTATAAATAGTGTATATAAATAAAATAAAAATTGTATGAATGTGTTTGAGAGTGGCCTTATATTAAATGTTGACGTGAATTGTATAACGCTGGAAATAATTATTTAAATAGTAAATTTACCCTTGTTATCCTTCTCTTAGGTTACATGCATCTGTGGTGTGAGACAGATATGTCAGACATGAGATTAACAGATAAAACATACATGCAATTCACACTGGTACATGCAAAAAGTATAAAATCAATATAAATCAGTATAGAGTCAATTACCCCTATATGTAACAACATAAACAATAAACACACAACAGGTATCATCAATCAGCTAATGACAAAACATAAACACAAGGTAATGCAAGAGTATGGTTAAAGTTTATGACAAAATAGTTACTATGGTAATGCACATGTTAAAAAAAATTAAATATTATTATTTGACTGCGAGAATCTGACAACAGTATGCAAGTGTTACAGCTATACTAAGATATTTGTAGCCAGTAAGTAATACTTAATAATTAACAATGATTATAATTACAAAATAAGTATTTTTATGATGTTTGGTTGCACAATTGCTTAAATTGAAAGGTGTAATAATGTTATATAAACCAGCCAGATATTTATGCAATTGAATTGTTTAAAAACAAAATAGGTAAGTTGTTAAAAGTATTGCATCACCTATAAGGATTTCAAAACAGTACTTTGTTCGATAAAAGGTTTGAATGTTTGTATCACTGTTAGTTATAGCTTATTATGTTCATATAGCACTCTTATTCACCATGCACTGAAGTTAAAATGGGATTGTTGAAAACTATTCTTTGTTAGTATATATTAAGCAATACCTTGAGGGTGGTGAGACACACCTGCAACCAGCACCATGCGAGCAAGCGTGCATTCATGTGGATGAATCATGCGTCGACGGGTGAGACCGCGTGCGTTAATGCGCAACCGCAGTTAGGTCCTCCCAGAGCAGCGTGTGGCTTGGTATCAGGTATGCAAGTGTTGAGTTGCCGGGATGCATAGGTATTTGGTACTCTTGAGCCGTTGTTCCGTGGCGTAATATACAGTAATATACAGTTGTGTTGGAAGGTGCCGTGTTCGGTCGTTGGTCACCAATTTGGAGGAAAGTTAGCGGAGGTGCGAGTTAGCAGAGGTCACTCCAAATAAAACTCCTGGATAACTAAACACACAGAGTATATTCCAGTAACATGTATATACACTTCGTACACGGATTTATACGCACAGGAATAACAGTAATTATAAGTTATAACTCAGATAGTAGGTTGCTCGCTGATTGTCACTTGTCAATCCCAGCAGAGCGAGGGAAAGCCGGCTGTCACTTCTGACAGACCGTCTTCTCCTCCTTCTTTCTTTGTCATGCATAGCACGCCACAACTACTTTAAATATTAATTGTTTTGGGGGAAAATACATAGGTGATCTATTCCTGAAGGGAATGTAAGATCCTATAAATAAAGTAGAGTATAACTAGAGTATAACTTTGTTACAACCAAGTGTTTTCCCTGCGACTAAGCTTTCTATAAGTCAGTGCCTCCCCCAGAACATTTATGGCTACTTATGTTCGTTGAACACAGCCTGGTTTTTTCTCTTCTACCCTGGTTATTCTTGTAAGAAAGGAATTGTTACTTTTTATAATTTGTTCTGAATGATTAGTACCCTATTAGATCTTGCTGAGTACCTACTACCTATGTACCTAGGTATCCTTGTTGTGGCTCCTAGGATTATATTATAATATATCTTTGTCCTGTCTAAAAGTTGTAGTTTCTCCTGACTAAATAAATGTTCAGTGTTCTACTTCTCCTGCCACAGCTAATCTGCTCTGATCCCTTACCTGTCATATATGACAGGTAAGGGATCAGATTGATCTGAAATTGGGTCACTAGGTATACCTAGTGACCCAATTTCAGATCAATTTCAGAGTTAGGGCCCTAAAGGTCTGCTATCATAGTAAGCAAGGTTTCCAGCTTTAGATCCTGTACAGCCCAGTCTACAAAGTTCTGTAGGTTTTGTTTTTCATTAATCTTTAACGCCACAAGGGTTGTAGTGGCAGAGTACAGATCTTAGGATAGATCTACAGATCTATAGAAGCTCGCTATATCGCTACAGCGAATGCCCTTCCAGGACTGTGAATTAAATCTTTAGAGATCCTCGATCTCTTCTAAGAGAGCATCACCATATATCTGAATCATACAGTTGAAACCAGCTGAGGGTTCTTCATCAGATACTTCAGACCTTTGATTTTTGACGTCAAATGAAGCGGCCGACCAAGTTGAATATTTTTTGTAAAGGTGGCATGTCGATCTCTAGTTTGGTTAGGCTCTTGTACTGGCACAGGTACTACAGGTATTCCAGCTCTTCAAATATCCTAGTTTTTACGGTTCCGTACCCAAAGGGTTAGTCTGTCTGTCTGTCTCCAGGCTAGACGAGCCGCGCCAGCTCGAGCGACGCATTTGTTTCACTCCCACTAGTGCCCGTGTCACGTGTGGGAACTAGAGCGAGCGAGAGAAATGAGTGGCTCGATTTTTATTCGGCGGTATCCGCGTTTCTGACATTTCACTAGATTTAGTTTAGTGAAATGACATATGACTAGATATTTTTAGTAAGAAGACGTAACAAACAAGAATATTCGGCATCTTCCGGGAGTTCGTGATATCCCTAGGGATATCGTGAAATCCCTGATATCCTCTTTTCTCTGCGACATATATAATTTTTCTGTGAGTGTGTATGTCACTGAACTTCTCTCAAACGACTGGACCGATTTTGATGAAATTTTTTGTATGTGTTCAAGGGGATCTGGGAATGGTTTAGATTCACAATTTTGTCCGCTGGACAATGTTTTTTTAATTAATTTTTAATTTATTAGTAGTTGTTGATTTTGGAATGTTTCACATTGGATCCGACAGACAGCGCTACCATCGCAGTGTCAAATTTTAAATAATATTCGAATTCGAATTTTAATTTTAGGCTATAATATATACTTATAGGGGGTTTCGGGGGCGATAAATCGATCTAGCCAGGAATCATTTTCAGAAAATATCATTTTATTCGTGTTTTATCGAATACCGAGCAAAGCTCGGTCAAATAGCTAGTATGTAACTTATTTGTTTACATTAAGTTCACAATGACGTAACGTAAAAATATAACATCATTCGATTATATTTTAACAAAAATTAAATACAAAGCCATTATCTAAAGTCTGACAAAAAGTATTTCTTGCTACGAAAAATACATTGTTGTGGTTAGTACAATCTCTATGATGGAATTATTTTCGATAATATGAGATGTCTTCGAAATAACAGAAAAATAGAAAATCTTTTGTCATCGGATGAAATGTGACGACGAGAAAAACCTTTTATGACATATTACTTTGTATGATCTATAATAATGATCCGAAACAAGTAGATTCGGTTTTCGGAAACTAAGGCTGGTAACTTAAGGTATAATATAGCATTCAGGTGTTGGAGCTAGAAGAACTAATTTTGTTTGTACGGGCATAATATTTTCTTCACATTGGATTTTTTTAATGAAATAAGGAGCAAACGAGCAAACGGATCACCTGATGGAAAGCAACTACCGTCGCCTCTAAATACTCGCAACATCAGAAGAGCTGCAGGTGCGTTGCTGGCCTTTTAAGAGGGAATACGCTCTCTTCTTGAAGGTTTGCAGGTCGCATTGGTCCGGAAATACTGCTGGTGAGAATATAATGAATTACCATGATTGAGGTCTGGAATGGAGGAATGATGCGTGGTGTCTACAGAATTTGCAAAGCGAAAGATAAGTCGCCTCTATGACAATAAAATTTGTAACCACAATTATAATGAGCCAACGTGGAGAGGCTGATAAAAATAAACGACAAAACCCATAGATTTAGTACACTGATATTATCTTTGTACCGTCGAAGAAATTCAGAGGCTGACTACGGACCTACGTCGTAATAGTCGCGTACTGACCATGCGAGCCGCCTCGCCGCGGCAGCCTCGCGCGCAGTTGCTCGGTCGGTCAGTACGTGTTAGTGCGCGGCGAACGTCCGAGGCGCCTTTGAGCATCGACCAAAAACCGACAACTTTTGGCTCGGCCGTGGCACGCTCGGGCGAGGCAGCGAGGCGGCTCGCTTGGTCAGTACGCGGCTATTTGGTTGGTTTATGTTAATTCGTTTAATAATATTATAAAAGCCGGGTTTGATATATCGCGACCAAATAACGTAAGTTCGCTATCTGCCTATGAATAAATTTTTCTGATAGTCCATAGAACATAATTATTATCATATTATGTATATGTAAATCTTGAATCTCTACTATTATGACGGTATTTGTATAGTATGGTGAATTATCATTTAAATTCAACTCTTTCATGTTCGTACGCTCCAGTTCTCGTGTATTTTCTAACGAATTCTTAGTGAATGAATAGAGCCGAATAATTATATTCATACATTCTTTCACAAGCCTTTATAAATATGCATTGCTTATTACTACGCGAGCTGGCGAAGTGCCACGCTATCGCGCTCTTCAAGAGGTATCTTTATTACAGTATAAAACTACGTTTAATGACGTTGTTTATTAATACGTGTATAGTGTATACACACCTGAAAATATACTGGGATTTTCGTATTCATAAAAATTCAAATGAAAAGACACAAAAACTCTATGCCAAAATATACTCGCGACTGGTTATGTTTTTTGGTTAATACGTTTCGCATGTAAAAGTTCAACTTTTCAGATATTATAATACTAACTGCAGTACGGTATCAGGTGTTTTTAAACGCCACTAGTAACGAAAATAATTAACAGAGCGAATTATTAACTACAAGGTCTGCTTATCTTTAAGTGGACCTGTAGCAGTTGTAAGAGCAAGAAAATAATGTACTATGATAATAATAAGGGTAATAATGATTTTTAACTGACCGCTAAAACTTCTTGCTTGAGCTCCTATGTCCAGCTGAAAACAGTACTGACTTAAAAGAACACATCTCAGACTAAAAATGAACAGTATAATGAGCATCTTTCACACGAAGCCTGTGAGTTGGCAGCACTGCTAAATGAAAAACGTGCTTCACGAAATGCCCGCTGCACTTAATTTATTTAACTAGCTCATTGTTTCGTTCACAAAATGACTTCGCTTGTCTTTCATTTAAAGGGAACCAAATTAGCACTACTTTTAGCATTTGTTGTTGGGTTTTCTTTTACGTTTGTTTATTTAGTATACGATAGCTCTTTATGCTTAATCAGGGCTATCAGCCGTTGGAAAAATTTCGTTTTCTAATTTGAAATCTTTCGACTCAAAATGTTGCCGATCTCTGACATAACTAGCCTAGATAATAATATTTTATTATAAAGTATACTAAAACTATACTTATTTACCTTTATATTATAATAACATTGAACATGTCCCATTGGTTAAAAATTAAAAATGAAAACGAATTTATTGTAGTTTCAGGGATGACTATTTGATCAAAGCCGTAAAGCAGAATTAATTAATTAAAATACGCGGTTTCGGCTGACATGAATATTTTATGTTCGACATCTTAGCTTTCAGCTTCAATTCAATTAAAAATTACTATCAGTTATGATTACAGTTGGACGAACATTTGGTATTATAGTGGATACCAGTAATTAATAATATTTTTTTAAAATTTAAATTATTATTTTAAATGTCTGTAAACGGTTTGTCGTTGGCGTGGCTAAATTCTATTTTACCGTGACGTAAAAAACGTGCCGCACCGTGACCTGAAACGGCATAACTGTATTTTAAAAAGATAAAACTGACTTTAAAATTGTATGTAATAATTGAGAATTTAAACTTCCTATCTCCAAATCTACTGAACCGATTTTAATGTAACTTGCACTGTTCCCTGTTGAACAATACCTAGTACAACAAAAAAAGAATAACTGAAATCGGACTTGTAGTTCCGGAGATATGTGAACACAAACATAAAAACATACATACATAGGTGTGTACGTTTTTCAAAAAGTTTTCCAAATTTTAAAAGTGTATGTATGTATGTTAGTATGTAGGTTACATACTTACATACATACATACTTTTAAAATATGGCACATTTGCTTAAACGCTGATAAAGACTAACATAATATACGATAATTGGGCAGTTCTGGAAATATTACATACGTACGAGCCGAATTGATAATTTCCTTATTTTGAAGACATTTAAAAATGCAAATTATAAAAGCGACATTTTCTACTGACATATCTGGCGACCCATACCGCGTCGCCGTTCGTAGTGGGGTAGAGTAAAATTAAACCTATAGCCTAGGTCATAAAGTGGCATTCTATTTGAATTTTTGTCGGTGACGTCCCGGTTACGGCGACGGAGGACAAACGGCATTTTTTAAATATTTATTCAAGTTTTTTTTACAAAATTATTTCCTTATTTTAAAAACTTTTAACACTGTATGACACAATAATACTTAATATACTTTTTAAATAAATTTATGGGAGTTCTATAGAGCAAGTAAAGTTTTGAGCTGGTCGAGTAGGAGTTTTGTAGATTTTCACATTTATTTTTCGTAGCCACATGATACCAAACCAATTTAGCTGTGATCGAATGTGGCTCAAAGCAATTTCCAATCTATTCAGAAACACGTGATGAAAAACACAAACATTGATGATTTGCAAACATACCTATATTCTTACCTTACTTTTAGAGCGCTATTAATTGGGGGAAACAATTTATTTTTTGTTCAAATTGAACTCATTTTATGCAAAAAAAGGCCACTAATATCATGAATGTTTTATTTAACAGTATGTTATATTAATACCTACTAAAATAATTCGTGGTCGGCCATTCTTATTTTATGGACACGATTATACTTATACTGTGAGGAGTATGGATACAGTTGCAAGCATCTGTGATGCGACTATCAATCGTGAAGTAAATATAAAAGTATCTTAGTAATTACATTGAAATACGTGATTGTACCATCGAGGAAATTGATTCCTATGCAGTTGATAGATCAACATTATTTGGTCGAATATGTCAATTCAATGTTAATTGTGATCTGTCGGCTGGGTTTGACATAACGCAACCTAATTACTTAGGTCTCCGATCTGCATAGGAATCAACTTCTCTGATAGTACCTAAATATTACGCCGTCGAGAGCATTAGGTGTCCACAAAGTATAAGAACCCAGAACTAAACTAGATAATGACGGTCCAGCTGTATTCGATTACCTCACAAAGCTAGACAATGCGACAAGGTTCTACGTGGTTCTACAAAGTGTCGTTAGACAACTTGCATTTGACGATTCCGACAGCGAAGATAGAAAGAGAAATGTTTGAGATTTGACATAATTGGTGCCTGGCGCTTGCAAGTGACAAATTTTGATTGGACTTTATTTTATGCGCGAGCTTTTTAATAGCCGCGTACTGACCAAGCGAGCAGCCTCGCTGCCTCGCCCGAGCGTGCCGCGTCCGAGCCAAAAGTTGTCGGTTTTTGGTCCATGCTCAAAGGCGCCTCGGACGTTTGCTGCGCACTAACACGTACTGACCGACTGAGCAGTGCGCGCGAGGCTGCCGCGGCGAGGCGGCTCTCTTGGTCAGTACGCGGCTATTTGCTAACGTTGAACACAATATTGTCCACCAAAGTCCAAAAACCCTATTGGAAACAAAACTCCTATTAAATATCTTTCGAAGCGGCATTAATTTGGCGTTTGCGATGTCTTATGTCAAAGGCTAAATTATCGAATGCAATTAGACTAAAGGCCCAGCACTGCGGCCGCGAGATAATGGAAGTTATTCGCTTATGCGCTCAATTCTCCACGTGCAACAGTAATGCGGAACGGGTGTCAACTTCCCGCTCGCTTGTAAGCTAATTTTCATTACCATACAATTTACATACTTCTACTCCGACTTTATTTTTTGCGGAAATATAATTCTCCGGATGTTTTCAGAAGTTTTAATGTTATTTTTTTCAAGGATTTGAGTCTTGTTTTTTTTTGACTTCGCTGTGTGGAACTTTTGTTGTGAATGTTATTTTGTTTTAAAAATATATAATATTTACGTCCATGGTATAATCTATACTATCTATACTAATATTATAAATGCAAAAGTATCTCTGTCTGTCTGTCTGTCTCGCTTTCACGCCAAAACTACTGAACCGATTGTAATGAAATTTTGTATACAGATAGTCTTAAGTCTGAGAAAGGACATAATATGCTACTTTTTAACTGATAACAAAGATGGCCGCCACCCGGTCTCTTTAAAAAAATCTATCCTCGTCCTGGTGGCTACTAGGGCAAGATTGGTATCATTTTCGTATAAACCAAAGACGTAAAATCTGTTTCTGATATTAATTATACTAAGTTACATAGATATTTTACAAGAAAAACGTAAAAATGTGAAAATCTCACTTGGGGATTTTTGCTTTGAGAGCTCATTACTTTTATATAGTGCTTAAAAATATCATACAAAAAATACTATCTTATAGCGCATTTTATGGAGATTCTAATTATATACACTTTTAAATATCACCTTCTACAAAAGATGCTAAAAAAAATTAAAAACCGCAGCGCGGGAAGCTACATTCGCGCTAGGCGGGTGTAGCTGCTCGCGCCGCGGTTGTTTTTTTTTTTTTTGTAAAACATGCTTACTTTGTGAATAAACACGAATCAATGTTTTTTTTTATATAATAATTTAATTATCGGGCACAGTTGCCGGCAGACAGACATAACTCTGTGCATTTTAATTTGCTTTTAATACAGTTGCAACGGTTTTTGCAACCTGTCTTGCACCTGCATCGAGTGAGCTCTAGACCAAACAGGAGTCCAAATACTTTCTTCCATCCTCCAGCCCCAGGAAGAAGGACTCGAAAGGTCTTGCTTAGGCACTAAGGCTTGTCCCCAGACATGAACTCCCTGATATATTGCCCGAAGTGTGTGTTGGTGTAGAGCGGCTTCCGTTGAGGAATATTCTCCAACTGTCTGTCCTTCTTTGTGAACAGATACTTTCTGCATTCGTTCACTGTAGTGCAGGGGCTTGAGCTGAAAAATAAAATATTACAGTAATTCTTATATTGAAATAGGTAAGCTGAATCTGTATCAAATTACTTTATACATACCGGTCGTACATTGTCAAAACAAATTTGTGGATGTAACTATTCGCATCTTCTATTCTTCCATCCAACAATGCCTTAAACCCACAAGTTACTTCTGGGTATGCAATCCAGGCATCAAACGCACTCTTTTTACCTCTTCCATTAAAAAAAAGATACGGCATCCATCCATTAAAAATTGGCAGTATTTCGGCTCTTTCTGGTTCTGTAATATGTACGTATGCATTAGTTGGTATGCATTAAACTTTTAGAGGGAATTTATCACTTTTTCAGTGCTAAGGGCATTTCAAACACGTACCAAGTGCATTGGCAATAGAGTGGCATGGAATATAAGTATGGTTTTTGCCTGTACCTATGTGGATCCACAACTCATCTAATGCTGGCAACTTTTGCATACACGAGACTGCTACGACTACAACGGCTGTATCTACACTACGAATCATTACTTTTTTATGTCCTCGATTTATAGCGTCTGCAACATGAAGTAACATTCTAGTGTCGGCCTCTTCATGGTTGCATGGCTCAATCATACTTCTGTCCCGACTAACATTACTTAAAACGGCACTTACTGTACTGCCAATTTTTAAAATAGTTTGATACAGATTCAGCTTACCTATTTCAATATAAGAATTACTGTAATATTTTATTTTTCAGCTTAAGCCCCTGCACTACAGTGAAATTCATTCACTGTAGTGCGAATGCAGAAAGTATCTGTTCACAAAGAAGGACAGATCACAGATAGTTGGAGAATATTCCTCCAACGGAAGCCGCTCTACACCAACACACACTTCGGGCAATATATCAGGGAGTTCATGTCTGGGGACAAGCCTTAATGCCTAAGCAAGACCTTCCGAGTCCTTCTTCCTGGGGCTGGAGGATGGAAGAAAGTATTTGGACTCCTGTTTGGTCTTATTTACCAGATGTGGCAAATGTGTGCCTAGAGCTCACTCGATGCAGCTGCAAGACAGGTTGCAAAAACCGTTGCAACTGTATTAAAAGAAAATTAAAATGCACAGAGTTATGTCTGTCTGCCGGCAACTGTGCCCGATAATTAAATTATTTAATAAAAAAAACATTGATTCGTGTTTATTCACAAAGTAAGCATGTTTTGCAAAAAAAAAAACCGCAGCGCGAGTTGCTACACCCGCCTAGCTCGAGTGTAGCTTCCCGCGCTGCGGTTTTTAATTTTTTTAGCATCTTTTTGTAGAAGGTGATATTTAAAAGTGTATATATTTAGAATTTGCATAAAATGCGCTATATGATAGTATTTTTGTATGATATTTTTAAGCACTATATAAAAGTAATGAGCTCTTAAAGCAAAAATCTCAAAGTGAGATTTTCACATTTTTACGTTTTTCTTGTAAAATTACTATGAAAGTTAGTATAATTAATATCAAAAACAGATTCTACGTCTTTGGTTTATACGAAAATGATACCAGTTTTGCCCTAGTAGCCACCAGGACGAGGATAGATTTTTTTAAAGAGACCGGGTGGCGGCCATCTTTGACCCCCCCCCCCCCCTCTCCCCCGCTAGCCGCATGTTTCGTTTTGCCCCCCGGACTGAAAATGCTTAGAATCACATAAAGAACATATGTGATGAAGCTCATAGCTTAATAAAATTTTTAAAGGTACTGTATGGGAGCGATGCGTAACTTCCTATACTATAATTATAAGAGGTATGGTAAGGTACCATGTTCGGTTGGGTTTTTCGATTCTTTCGATTGTTATATTATATACGTTATTAAATAACTCACTTGTCACTACTGTGACGCACTATCTATGCAGTGATGTAACCTTAAACCTACCAATGATAAATAGTTTATGGGTAAAGCTAAAGTTGTGTAATGGCTAAATAAGCTTTAAAGTTTGGTATAAATTTTAAAGCTTATTTATTGTTCTCATCTCTGGGCAGGGGCGTCAAAATACCAACTGCTCCTTCTGGATCGTATCCAACGAAGAGCCGCTCGAATTGTTGATTGTCATAGTGTTTCATACAGCTTGGACCCCTTGGAATTACGCCGAGATGTAGCTTCGCTCTGCATCCTCTATCGGTTGTATCACGGGGAGTGCTCTGAGGATTTGTTCGGAATCATACCACCTGCAACTTTTCGCCATTGTCCCACGCGAAAAACATACCATCCTCATCACCTTGATGAGTGGCAGTCTTCCACAGTGCGCGTAACTTTCTGCCGCGCACTGTAAAACTCTGGAACGAACTGTCACCAGCAGTATTTCCGGACCTATACGACCTGCAAACCTTCAAGAAAAGAGTGTATTCCCTCTTAAAAGGCCGGCAACGCACCTGCAGCTCTTCTGATGTTGCGAGTGTCCATGGGCGACGGTAGTTACTTACCATCAGGTGACCCGTTTGCTCGTTTGCCCTCTTATTTAATAAAAAAAAATTAATTAAAAAAAATGAAATGTACCAGGGTTTTAAAAAGTTTTTAAATTTGACACCAATTTGGTTGACATCGCGCGCTATAAACTGAAGTGCACGCGGACGAAGTTGCAGGCATCAGCTAATATTAAACAATAACGTAAATAAAGTTACTTTATGTTTGTTTTCTGATTCGCAATCGATGCTGCCGTTTCTACTCGCACTATATCAAATTCAAATTCGCTTCTATCCCTGTGTGTCCCTCTTTTGAAATAGGCATAATATTTTATTGCATTGAGAAAATATTTTTCAAAAAACACTATTCTACGCGGCGAAACCTCGGGTAAAGCTACCGTTTTATTAAACCATACTTCACATTAACTCATTTTCGTGGCCACAATCGTCAAGATATGATCGCATTGTGTAAACAATTTCTTGGAAAACTTTCAGCTAGTCCCAAATGAATACATACAATTAATCCCGATAAGCGGGCCATTGTCTTCAGAACTGCTTTCTTGTGGTTGACAGTACAAAGGAACGCCAAGACATGATTCTCATTCAATTAAAATACGCCCGCATTTCTCGAGATGCTCTATAACCAACGTTAAAGACGTAAAATGTCTTAAACCTAACAATTACGATAATAAATAGGTACATTTGTATAATCGGTAGCTTTCGTTCGGAATGGGCATGACGTAATTTGAATTTTGCCATTTCAGTGGCTTTTGGGTTTATTCCTATTACCTTTAAAATCAATAAAAAATAAGTTAACATTTTTTATTTAGTTACTTAAGTGTTTATCAACGTTATAGGGGAAAGAGAAGGTAAAGGAAGTTTGCGAGCTAAGCTCTACGAAATATTGTTGTCCATAGATATATTCAAAAATACAAGAATCAAAAAGAAAAAGATTTGAGGGTGTACCAAACCAATGGCATTAACAATAAAAAAAGACGGGTTGCACTCCGGGAGTGCCAGCAGAAGTGAAAACTTGATTATTAACGTTGTGCATTTTTTAAATCCATTTTTTATGAAAATCGATTATTAAAAAATCGACTTTTTTAATTAATTGAAACCCTTGCAATCGATTAAATTGTTAACCAATTTTTATGAAAATCGTTTTTTTTTTAATCAATCGAAACCCTTACAATTCGAGTTTGAGTTCGAGTTTTCGAATTTTCGAGTTTTCGAGTTCGAGTTCGAGTTCGAGTTCAAGTCCGAGTTCGAGTTCGACACAAAACACTACTCGCCAACCGTCTTACGGTTTTTCTATGGTTTTTCGATCAACACGAAAATCTGACGCGAGTTTCACAGTTTTTACCCATCCCACAAAAGTGCTCAACGCCGCTAAAGAAGTTTTCACTTCAAAAGAAATGTGATAAAAGTGAGTTATAAATTATAATACATAATAAAATGCGCGTGTAGTAGCTCAAGTGTGTACTAATTATGACGACAGAATGTAATTATAATTTTAACGAGTTGACGCATTAGGAACAACGAACATTCCTTATCTAAGTATTTCTTAATACCTGCTGTCATGACAAAAGCCTTTCATAACTGCGGTCCGATTTAGACTTCGTGAATAATAAAGCTTAGTCATTTTATATTCGTATCCCTCAAACTCACATGGAATGTTCAGACCTGTGCCTTTAGCCAAGACGTTTTCTTTATCGTTTTTTTATAGAATCGCCAATAAAAATGTATGGAATTGACCTAAGCCTTCGATAATTATTATGAAGTTGACGTTCAACTCGTGTAATGTCAATTCCATATTTCGTTTTGACGTACATTTTTTTCGATTTTATAAAGAAACTAGGCCTTTGCGTCCGTGGTGGATGATTACAGTATTTTCAGAGCGAAGTAACAACTCTTCAAATACTATAGTGACTGGGACAATATTTTAAATGCCTCCATGGTTTTCCAAGCACATACGGCATTCTCGCAACATAGTCGACCTAGTCCAGTGGAAAAAATGGGTCAATACGTCTGGGACGTTTTCCTTCACCGTACGAGCATCCGTATTGTGTACTTGAGATCAGAAAATCATTGGTACACGCCTCGACCCGGGATCGAAGGCACCCTCTGCGAGTGCGAACCAAATCTCTACCCAATAAGCCACGAGCGCTCTATAATGAAGCGATAAAGAAAACGTCTTGACGAAAGGGCCTGGTGAGTGGCGACGAGTTGAGATATTGTGATAAACGTTCTTTGGGGCATAACTAAAATTCTAACAAATAATCTAAACTAGAATCTAACAAGTGCCAGACGGCGGCGTAGAATAAGTTCTTAAAACATTGTGGATTTCCTTTTAATTACTGTCACCTGGGGAATTTTATAATTATGAGTTTGGAGTAAAAAAAGATATTTTATACAAATATACTAGACCTGGAACTGGATATGGGAATGAATAAGGGACTTATACTATGAATACTAGCGACCGTCGGCTGCGACTCCCTGGATGGAGTGGGCAGTGGCAGCCTCCCAAAGATGAGGAAAAAAAAAATTCAGTCATTTCCTCTTATTTGAAAATTTATCAGAGTATTGATAAAATACTTAAGGTAACAAGTAAAAAAATCAGCTAGCTGTAAGTCAGTAGAAAAGTCGTCAGCTGATAAGTTTTAGTAGGTATAGATGCTGTTGCGTTACGCCTTTCAAGGTACCAGCTGGCAAACTTTCCACTGAGATACAGCAAGCTGACATTAATTTTCATTCATAGTTGCATATAAACGATCACCAGGTAAATTGAAAATATATATTTTTTTCATGTTCAAGGAGCCAGCTGACGTATAATCCACCGTGTTATGGTCAGCTGACTATGTTTTTCTTTCAAAATACTACATAAACTATATTCTGATACATTTTCAAATGAGAGGAAATGACTGAAATTTTTTTTCTTCATGGGTGGGGGGAGGCTGCCACTGCCCAGTGCCCACCCCACCCACAGAGTCGCAGCTGACGGTCGCTAGTATTCATAGTATAAGTCACTGCATTATACAAAGTTTTGCCCGTGATGAAATAATTGACCAAAAATTTACCTGGCTCCCGGGCCATACCAGATTGTCTTGTTTTAAGTTTGAGGGTTGATTCAGACCGCAACGCGACCTTTGACAGATTCGCAAGACGTCTCGCGCAATTGAAATCTGTTAAATCCATACAAATTTATGCGCGCCGCGCCTCGCCTCGCCTCGTCGCGCCTCGTCGCGTTGCGGTCTGAATTGACCCTTAGAGTTTTAAAGGAAAGGAGTTCTACATTTAAATTTTAAAGACTTTTACTTAATTTTATGAGTCATTCTCCTGATAACTAAGTATAATTATTATTATTCTAAGGGCACGTTTCACCACTTCCTGATAAAGTGCCTGATAGACTATACACAACTTATTTGACAGATTCTCCATACTTTATCTTTCAAGTTAATTGGTAGATAGCCTATCCAGCACTTATCAGGAAGTGGTGAAACAGTCACGTATTGTATAAAAATTGCTATTCACGTTTATTGTGTATCGGATACTCACGTATGAAGGGTTGAGAGAGCTTCCGATAAAGCTAACCTCACGAACATCAACTTATAACGCACGTGTAAACTTATAAAGTCACACAGAAGCTGTCGAGAAACTTATTGCGTTTGTTTTGGATGGAGGAAGCCTTCGTTTGTGTGCTCTATTATATCTATATATTATATCTCAGTGTTTTGTTACGTAAACAATCGGTGTCTTATTACGTAAAACCTTAAAGGCTATCCACCACTTTACTTGACAGATAGAGTATGGAGAATAAGCATATCTGACACCTTATCAGGAAGTGGTGAAACAGACCCTTAGGGCCTGTTTCACCGCTTCCTGATAAGGTGCCGGGTAGGCTTATTTGACAGATTCTCCATACATTATCTGTCAAGTAAAAAGGTGGATAGTCTTATCAGGAAGCGGTGAAACAGGCCCTAAATATCCTGAAATGTGACATACATATTCATATTTCAAGGGCTTATGTGCTATTTTTCAGTGGCAGCCTGTCTGCTCAATATTCACGTTGCATACAAGGTGCCTGGCGACGATAGCTGCCTTTGTAAACGAACACCGAAATGGACGAGACCACCGACTCGTGATACTGACGTTTGACTTCGATAGAGCCTTGATACATAGTGAAAGTTAAAAAAAAAAAATGGTATAGAACACAGAGATCCGCAAATAAGGGTACTATCAGAGAAGTAATTCGTGGTGGACCTACGTAATTTGGTCGCATTATGTCAAACCCAGCAGACAGATCACGATTCACAACTTACATTGAACTAACTTATCCTACCAAATTCGATGGTACATCTTCTAAGATGTACCATCGAATTTGGTAGGATAAGTAAGATATTCTAATATCAAAATTTTTGAAGGAACACTACAAATTATATTAATCTATACTTATAAAATTACATGTCCTGACTGACTGACTCACTGATTTATCATCGCTGAGCAAAAACTGTTAAAGTTACAGCCACGAAATTTGGTGAGTAGGGTTGTTTTATTAAGTAGACACCCACTAAGGAAGGAATTTAGAAAATTTTACCCCGAAGGGGATGAAAAAGGGGTTGAAAGTTTGAATGAAAGTCCGTCATTTCTTGAGTTAGAAACATGAAACTTTATTTTTGGGTTACTGATAAAAAATGAATGGATACGTAATTAAGCTTTTTTGGAAATTCTACTCCCAAGGGGGTGAAATTGGGGTTGAAAGTTTGAATGAAAGTCCGTTATTTCATAAGTTAGAAACTTGAAATTTTATGTTTGGGCTACTGATTAAAAATGATTGGATACGTGTTTAAGCGTTTTTGGAAATTCTACCCCCAAGGGGGTAAAATAATGAAAGTCCGTCATTTCTTAAGTCAGAGACATGAAAGTTTATTTTTGGACTGCTGATTTAAAATGAATGGATAGGTATTTAAGCGTTTTTATAAATTCTACCCCCAAGGGGCGTAGAAGGTAGGTGTGTTACCAGTATTTAGGATTTCAAGTTCTCTGATGGCGAGGTATTCAGCCAGAGTTTCTCCTCTTTTATCTACCAGGTCACTTCCCCACCATTTGCTTTTTGAGTTGACATCGCCGCCCATCACCATCAGTTTAATATTCATGTCTTTTATTACTTTGTCTAGTTCTTCTATTTGATTATTTATGTCCTCGTAGTTCTCCCAGTATATCGATATTAGTCCTAGTTCTTGTTTCAGAATCAGAAGAGGCATCCCCTACACCAGCATAGTAGACCTTACCTGCTGCAGCACACCAACCGCCAGACTTGTCAGCACCTGGAAAGTAGACAAAGACCTAGTAACAACGTCGGATCACAGAGCCATCACGTTCACCATCAACACCACTTGTAACCCTGTAACAGAAATTATAATAAATGATAAATCAACAAGGAAATACAAAACATCTAAAGCGGATTGGACAAACTTTAAAGAAGAAATCGTTGACCGACTAAAAGCACTGAACATAACAGGACCTGAAATAGAAAAAATTAAAGACAAACACAAAACAAATGAACTAGTAGAAAAATACACCGAAATAATAATAGAAGCGAGTGAAAGAACAATACCCAAACTGAAACCTAATAAAATCAAATCAATAAAATGGTGGACCCCAGAACTGAAAGAAAAGAAGAATGAAGTAAAAAGACTAAGACGGAAAATCAAGAAGGCAAACAGCGACAGAAGGGAGACGGTGGTACATAATTACCTAAAAGCACTAGAAGAGTACAAAGATCTGATACTCACTACAAAGACCGCCAGCTGGAAACAATTCTGTACATCACAAAACAAGGAAAGCTTATGGGATAGAATGTACAGAATAATGAAGATCACTAGCAAAAGAAAGGACGATCAACTGCTAAAAATTAATGACACTGACTGCAGCCCCTTTGAATCCGCAAAATTGCTAGCTGATACATTCTACCCCAAAGACACAAACGACGATGATACAACACAACAAAGACTTACAAGGCTAGAAGCTGACAAATACACGGAAGACATAAACAACGATCTGAATAACGAGGAAAACTACAATGACCTAGACAATATCACAAAGACTGAAATAGAAATGACACTTAAAGACATGAATCCAAGAAAAGCTCCAGGCTATGATGGTCTCACCGCTGACATATTAGACCATGCATACAAAGCAAGCCCGAACACCATGGTTGCCGTATTCCAAGCCTGCTTGAAAAATGGATGTTTCCCCCGGATCTGGAAAAAGGCTAAGGTAATAATACTTCCGAAACCTGGCAAAGACACCTACACCCACCCGAAAGCATACAGACCTATAGGGTTACTCCCGATCCTGGGGAAAATCTTCGAGAAAATCCTGTGCAGAAGGCTACTGTGGGAATTAGGAAAGGATGGTCTCAATCCTCGCCAATATGGATTTATGCCACAAAAGAGCACAGAAGACGCCCTTTACGATGTAGTGGAACTGGTGAGAGAAGAGATCAGGAAAAAACGGATGGTTGTTCTAATCTCACTGGATATCGAAGGAGCGTTCGACAACGCATGGTGGCCGCAAATAAAAATCCAATTAAAAAGGAAGAACGTCAACAGATACCTGAGCAGCACTTTCAACGACTATTTGAGCGAGAGGCAAATAGAGCTGACATATGCTGGACATACTATCGCAAAAGAAACCGAGAAGGGATGTGTGCAGGGCTCTGTAGGAGGACCACCAATGTGGGACATAATCGTGGACCCCCTAATGGACATAGCAGATACCCTTGAAGCACACCTGCAAGCTTTCGCTGATGATCTGGTGGTAGTTGCAGCTGGATCTAACGCCCAACAGGTGCAGGACAAAGCCAATAAAGCCCTGAAGGAAATTGAGAAGTGGGGTACCGAGAACAAGCTCAAATTCGCTGCACACAAAACTCAGGCTATAATAGTCACAAATAAACGCAAATATGACATCCCCAACATTGAGTTCTGCGGTACAAAAGTGACTTTCACTAACCATCTTAAGCTGCTCGGCCTTATCATTGATCACAAGTTAACATTCAAACAACATCTAGAACATGTCAATGATAAGGTCATCAAGATATACAAAAAGTTATCAAGGTCATGTAGAGCAACATGGGGCCTAAACTCCGAGATAATAAAGACTTTGTATACATCCGTAGTGGAACCCACGATCCTGTATGCAGCTAGCGTGTGGGAACCTGTCCTTAGAAAAAAGTACATCAGAAAAAAGATAGACCGAATGAACCGAATGTTCACAATAATGATGTCAAAAGCACACAAAACTACTTCCCTAATGGACAGCACAGTAATAAGTGGCACTATTCCTCTTCGCTTCAGGATTATAGAAAACGCGGAACTATATAGAGTCAAGAGAGGTAAACCCATGGCCTACTACCCTGACAGAAAAATAGAGAAAAGAGCCCACCCTTTTGACCTCCCTCATCCAGCAAGAAGAGAACGAATAACGTTTGATTGGGTCGCCGAAGAAGAAGATCTAAAGAAAATGCCTGAACTCATCCCAACTGTATATACTGACGGCAGCAAACTGGACGGAAAAGTAGGAGCAGCAGTCAGTTGCTGGGATGAGCACAGAGAGACTATAACAGCAAAGATAAAATTGGCGGACCACTGTTCGGTTTACCAAGCAGAGATGGCGGCGCTGCTGATGGCAACCCAGATCATCAAAAATATGAGCAAGAACGAGGTAAATATTGCTTCAGATTCCCGATCAGCCCTGCAGACTGTCGCAGACCCTTGCAGCCTGAATCCAGTAGCCGTAGAGATAAGAAACCGAATAAGGGAAGACTCCACAAAAATCAACTGGTACTGGATAAAGGCGCACGTTGGCCTGGAGGGAAATGAACGAGCTGACCACCTGGCGAGGGAAGCCACGAAAAAGGCAACAGCGCCAGCATATGATTCAGTTCCCCTAAGCGCAGTAAAATATAACCTAAGAAAGAACACACTAGACAAGTATCAAGAACAATATAATACCGAAAGAAACGGAAAAACTATATCTTACTTTTTCGACGACCTGCGAATAGCGTACAAGATTCTCTCCGAAGTGAAGAAAGACAACCTGTCAGCACAACTTTTTACAGGACACGGAGGCTTCGGAGAGTACTTGGACCGAATGAAACTGAGGGAGAACTGCAAGGCATGCAAATGTGACAACTTCACAACCCAAACAGTTCTGCACTGTCTCACAGAATGCCCCATTTATGGAAGGCTCAGAAGAGAAACAGAAGTAGAAATAGACCAAGTCATAACATCAGACACCATTAAAGACATAATGAAAAATAAAAAACGCAGACCGATTTTCATGAAGATGGCGAGGAAGATTGTGGAGCAAGTGGCAAAAAGCAATCAGTAGCGAAGCCAGAACACTGACTGCACTGGAGAAGGAAATAAATATAATTTATAAAAAAAAAAAAAAAAAAAAAAAAAAAATGAAGGCATTTAAGGTTGTCGGATAATCAACACCGACAGTCAGTGATATTAAAAAAAAAAAAAAAAAAAAAAAAAAAAAAAAAAAAAAAAAAAAAAAAAAAAACCCCAAGGGGCTGAAATTGGAGTTGAAAGTTTGAATGAAAGTCCGTCATTTCTTGAGTTAGAAATATGAAACTTTATTTTTGTGCTACTGATTAAAAAATAACGGATACGCATTTAAACGTTCCTGGTAATTCTACCCCCAAGGGGGTGAAATTGGAGTAGAAAGTTTCAATGAGAGTCCGACATTTCTTTAGTTAGAAACATGAAAGTTTATTGACGTTTGCGTTTGACGTTTGCTTAAATAGGGTCCCGTTTTTACCCTTTGTATAAGGAACCACAAAAAGGGGAAAACAATCCATCTTTGTTATTATACTATGTTAACGCGGACGAAGTCGCGGGCAACAGCTAGTCAAGTATATTGTGGGCTGCTCTGAGCTCACATCCTTTCGTCAATCGTCCTGAGATGTCCCCTTTTTCGGTTCTTATAAACATAGGAATAAGATGATCGGCCCCTTCGATGCATACCAATTACTGATTACGGTACACCAATGTGCCGTGGCACACCATTTAAGGAACACTATTGGAAAACATCAAGCGAGCACTTGATAAATTACTTTATAGTCCGGGTTCACTAGAACATTTTTTTTATTACTATCAAGCAAATTTTTTGTGAGTAGCTTCATGACAAACTACAATTTTATCAGCGAAAATTCTCGAAAGTGGTAGCTAACAGAGATATAAATTGTTTAATACTTTGATTTGATGGTCCTAAATATGGATTGTTCTATTTGTAGGACAATGTGACTTTTAAATAATATATTGATATAACTATTAACCTATCAATGTACAAAAAAACAGCTGGTTGGGGTTCTGTAGTCAATCAAGTATTGTTGATTACAGAACCCTCACTTTTTCTACGACTTTGAATAAGTGAATACTCGAAAACAGAGGGATTTTACATACTGCAAATTCCAACTGTACAAGCATATTTCACGTTACCGAGGTATATAAATCATGTGAAATTTAGCATAGTTCCCCACGAGAATGTTCCGCAGTTGGTCTAGCTGAGCTGTGGCGTGTTCAAGTTGCAAGAATCTCCTGGTATCCAAACACCTCCGAAAGCTTCCTAAGTGCTGTTTGCTTTGATTTTACTTGCTACCGTTTACCAAGATCCTCGGGATGAGAACATAATTTAGTTACGTCTGTTTACTCATGAAGGATTCAACAAAAACCATTGAAACATTTAAAAAGTCAGTTGAGACTCGGGAGACAAAGTAGCCGTAATGATAATTTATAAGATTTACGTGCAAACGTAACAAAAATATGCTATATTAGCTGCATAAATAAAATCATATTATATATTTTACGTGTGCCTGTGTTTGTGGAATGTATATTTTATAGGTTTTTAAGATTCAGAGAATAAACGAGTATGAATAAAATATGTTTTATGGAAAAACGTTTATGTCAAACATTTACGAAATAAGTTGTTTTACGTCTGTTGATTTAACGTTCGTTTGTGTAACAGAATATTTTATTTACAAATTGGATGCAAAATGAACGCATTTAAATTTCATGACGTTATCTTTGTTACGGAGCCATGATTTTGTAACAACACATTAGTATTACAAAGGAAATTTATTTTCTGCCGTTTTTAACGTTTAGTAGCCGTCCGAATCCGTTCCGAATAAAAGCCGTATTCACGAGCGGGAACTCGTTATGCTTACCTTTTGTGAAACGAAATTTTTATGTTTGTTTAAGATTTTAATTGTTTCGGAAGATAAAAGGGACGAAGTTGTTTTTATTGGGATTTACGGTAATTGTAACGAAACAGGAAAGATCAGAGATTGGTTCCTTGATTTAGAAACTTTTTTGACAGGTTCACAAACGGAAAATTAGAAACAAGACTCGTTATTGTGAAGATAAGGATGGCTTTTTAGGGTTCCGTAGTCAACAAGGAACCCTTATAGTTTCGGTCTGTCCGTCCGTCTGTCTGTCTGTCCGCGGTTTTACTCAGAGACTATAGGACCTACAAAGCTGTAATTTGGCATGAATACACATATTAATGATGGCAACAAAATGGTACATGAAATAGTAAAAAAATATATTTTTTGATGGTACCTCCCCTACACATCAAGCGGGGATGAATATTTTTTTTCGCGCCCACCCCATCGTAAGGAGTGTCGTTGAATAGGTTTTTTAAAAATATTGTGAGTATTCATAGATCATTTCACCGATTTAGGGATCCGTTTGCGAAATATTAAGTTTTAAAGTGGAAAAAATCGTTAGAGTCCAGTGTCCCTCCCCTTCTACCAGCTAAACGGTTGGTTCTGGAAATGTGAAAAAATTCACGGAAGTAGGAAATATGCTGAATTTAAAAGGAAAACTATCACGGCTAAGAAGACTTCATAAGTTATTGAGTAATAGTCGATCAACTAAAAAAAATGTATTCGGTGAAGCATAAAGGAACTTTTCGTTCAAATTCCTTTGAAAGTAACAGAGATGATGTTGTTAGTAGTGTAAAACACGCTATAAATGTACGTTCATTGACAAAAAAATTGACAAAAACTAGCGGTACTACGGAACCGTATATTGCGTGTGGCCCGACACGCACTTGGCCGGTTATTTTCAAAAGCCATCCTTATCTTTTGAAGGGCCCCCGAGCATTTTTATCGACGGTATTTTTTCACGGTGATAATTACTTTTTTAACAATAAATCACGTTCCTTACCTTAAGTAACTGCTTCTTTTCGTTATTGATTAACTGCTCGGTTGTTAAGATGTAGAAGAAATAAATGGGGTTTCTATTTATTCACAGATTGTATTTGAATAGGGTATGACGGAATGGAAAGACCCATTCAAATCCCAGGACGCTTCCGGGCCACCAGATTTTTGATATTGCTCCGAAGACAGCTGCGGCCATCCGCAAACCCAATTTAATGCTTCACATAATCTGGACAAAATACATTCACATTGTGCTCTTTTATTACATTTAATACCATTAGGCATTAGGATCACGGTGATGTAGTGGAAAATGTTGATTAAATCTTTTCAGTTTTCTTAGTGGGTGCCTATACGTTATAAGAGGAACACTTACTTATACAAAATTTCGAGTGCAGAAGGTTTGGTTTGTATGTTGACCTAGTCAACAGTAGATTTTCGTTATAATACAAATATATTTTGAAAGTAAACATTTTTTTAAGACTTTTCTTAGTACTTTTTATTATTTTTGCCGTAGTTTATTTTTATTTCTCATTTATATGAATGAGAAAAATTAATTGATTTTCGCTAATTTTATACAACTTTTGTTTTGGGCTTTTCCTACTATTTTAGTGTATGTAAATTCCTTTTCCTGTTCCCGCGAGGCCATCAGTTTATACGAATCGAGGGAAATCTCTAATAGTTTTCTACTTCCGAACGTTTCGCTATAAATTTTCAATTGTCCTAAAAACGCTAGTATACGGAGTAAGCCGTATGTAATTTTTATCTCTCGGGATTCTTATACTTCATTGTACCTAGTATGTATACTTGTTAGAAGATCGTAATTATGTACTTATATGGTAACACTTTTGTAAAATTTTATAAGAAACTCATATTAATGTGCAACAAAATTATCCAACGTTTACTAAGCAGCATGTATTGTTAAAATATTTTAGACTTTATGAATAGACAAATGTCTTGTAACAACACAAAAATAATAATTGATCTTTTCGAAGGAATGAAAATTCGAATCATTGACCTTTTTGATAAACATGCACCACTACGCCCTGTCAAAATTAAGCACCTTCCAGCTCCATGGCTAACAGATGATATTAAATCCTTAATTAATAAAAAAATCGTGCAAAAGCTAAATTACGGAAAACACAATCCGATGTCGATAAATTAGCCTATAATAAACTCCGAAATCGCTGCAACACTATATGCAGAGACGCGCAAAAACGCCACATTCATTCGGCTGTCGAAAATGGTGACCAGGCCAAAGTGTGGAGGTTTTTAAAGTCACTTGGGGTTGGCAAAGATCCTAAAACTTCTATTTCATCCGATATTAATTTAGATCTCTTGAATAGCCATTTTGCAAACCCCGCACATGTCTACGATGCCCAGAAAAAAGCTCACACTAGCCATACTTTATCTAGCTTACCCATACAAGATCATCCTTCATTTTCCTTTAAAGATATATCTATCAGTGATGTTAAAAAGGCGGTCATGTCAATTTCATCTAAGGCTGTGGGTAGTGACAACATTGGGCGTAACATGATAGTTCTGCTGCTTGACACATTATCTCCAGTCCTCGTCCATATCTTTAATTTTTCACTCAAGACTTCTGCTTTTCCAAATTCCTGGAAAGCTGCTTATATATTTCCTCTGCCTAAGAAATCTAGTCCCCAATCTTTTGCTGATTACCGCCCAATTTCGATACTTCCTTTCCTCTCGAAAATCCTAGAACGTTTAGTACAGTAACGACTTTGCTCTTTTCTTAATTCAAATAATTTGTTAAATCCTCTGCAATCAGGTTTTCGCCCATAGTACTTCCACAGCCTTAGTTAAAATTACTGATGACATTCGCCACGGTATGGCGAGCCAAAATTTAACTATTCTTATTCTTTTAGATTTTAGTAATGCTTTTAATACAGTTGATCATGACATTTTATTACTCCTCCTTAGATCGCTTAATCTTTCCCCTGAGGTGGTTAACTGGTTCTGCAGCTTCCTTGGAGGACGCCAGCAGCGTGTTAAAATAGACAATAAATTTTCCTCATGGTGTAATATATTTGCTGGCGTACCCCAAGGTAGCGTGCTATCTCCTCTTCTATTTTCCATTTTCATAAACTCTATTTCCCAAATAATTTCTTCCTTCTATCACATGTATGTAGATGACTTACAAATTTATAGACAGGCCTTACTTTCCTCACTCACCAACGTGATTGCTCAACTTAATTCCTACTTGTCAGAAATACTTAAGTGGAGCAATTACTACGGTCTAGATCTCAACCCGAAAAAAATCCAATGCATCATCATTGGTAGCAGGCAGCTGATTGCTAAAGTCGACTGGGCTTACTTACCTAAAATAAATCTTGACGGGTCTATCATTCCCTACAGCCCCTCTGTCCGCAACCTCGGTATATACATTGACCTCACTCTTTCATGGAACACCCAAACTCAAGAACTCCGCAAGAAGCTGTTCGCTGCCACCGCCTCTCTTAGACGCCTTAGTTACTTCCTTCCCGATTCAACCAAAATCTCACTAGTTCACGCTCTTCTGTTCCCCATCTTAGACTACGCAGATGTCAGCTATAGTGATCTTAACGATCAACTCCTTTCTTCTCCGGAACGCCTGCAAAATCTTTGCATCCGATTTTTTTTCGGCCTACGAAAATATGATCATATATCTAATTACCGGACAGAGCTAAAGTGGCTACCTGTGAAGTTGCGTCGGAATACACACATTCTTCATCTTCTTTACAATATTTTATTTAATCCCAAATCTCCTGATTATCTCAAACAAAACTTTACCTTTCTTGGACACAAACATCCTACACTTCGATCAGCGAATAAACTGACTCTTGCATTCCCTTCGCACAACACTAACTTTTATGACTCTTCCTTCACCGTCTCTGCTATCCGTCTGTGGAATGCTCTACCCGAAAGCATACAAAATTCCAAATCTATTAATACTTTCAAGAAAAGACTTAAACAACATTACCTAGATCTATCTGCAAACTCTTAAACTCTGATTTATTTTATTTCCTTCTTCGTATCATAATATTAATTATTATAATATTTGTTTAATAACAATGTTTATTACTTAATAGAAATTGTATATATTATTTAAATAGTTATTTGTGTATTATATTTATTTATCTTATCATAATATTATAATGTATCTCATTTTGTCATTTTCCTATTTTTTTTAACTTATTTAAATTTTATTTAATATTTCCAGTTACATAATATTTGTTTTGTTATGTTTAGTAATTAAGTTTACGGTTGCCTGGAAGAGACTGCTTCCAGCAGTTAGACCGCCATTTCAAACTGTTTTTTTCCCTCTTTCGCTGTAACCTTGTCAACTGATTTGTTTCGTTAATGGTTTGAATAAAGAGTTTTTATTTTTATTTTATTTAATAATAAGCTAAGATTTATGCTGCTGTTAATTTCTCGTCCCTAATTAAGAAATTTTATCGGTGTAGGATGTAAAACAAACATGTGCCCATTAATTACAATTTACAGGCACAACCCCTCTCTAATCAAAACAAAACAATCTATTGTTTCGACGACTGTATTAATTATTGTACATGTAACTCAATTACAGTGGAAATTCGAAACCTACGGTAACAGTTATTACTCCTCTATACGCTTTTAGGCAGGCATGTGAAAAAGCGTATTAAGTTATTTTATAATTTTACTAACCGACCTCCAAAGAAAAAGGAGGTTCTATATTTGTCTATATGTATACTTTTTCTATATTAACTTTCAACTGCCATGCCTGTAGAGACAATTCTATCCAAAATGGAAATCTCGAGGCGCAAATCGCGATCAAAAGCACCTTCTGGCATATTAAAATAATAAGAAGCGCTCGTCCAAGTATAATATGAAATATTGCGTCATTTTGAGACGTGCGATAGTGCCGAAGATTTTCCCGAGACATTTCCATGTATTTTCGTAATACACTGCGGGTGCACTTGTCTCCTCAGAATTCACAATTTCCATTAAAATATTTTACTTCGAAATAGCAACTATTTTCACGCTTTTCGTCTAGAAACTTTTGAGGTATGACTTTATTTTTAATAATTCTTGTGGCCGTTATGGCACCAATGAAATATTAGTGCGAGTTGTAAATTTATAAAAAGTTATTTTAGAAAAATATATATTATTTATTAATTATGCTATTGATTACTTCTGAATCGATGCGCTGAACAATCAATATAATAATATCTAATAATATCTATGGACGCTTCACACCACGTCAATCTGGCCCCGTGCTAAGTACCTGAAGGACTTGTGTTACGGGTACCAGACAACGGAAATACATATATTTAATACTATTATACTATACATGTATTTAAGATTTTTATTATATCATACACATATTTAATACACGTCCATGACCCAGGAACATTGAAAAACTTTTTGTTCCGTCGGCGGGACTCGAACCCGCGACCCCCGGCTATAGCTGCCACACACTCTACCCATTGAGCCACAGACAGGTCGTCAAATGAATCGTAAATGAAATTAAAATTATGAAATGTTCTAAAAATCGAGTTTATTCTTGTATTTATTGAAGTAGTAACACATGGCCGTCTAACTGCTGTACAAGACTTGTAATGAGAATGGTAATTTATTGCTACACCCTAAATTATTTCTGGAACAAGACGACTTATTATGAAAGTGAAAATATTTTATTTCTACGTAAACGCACATGTTCCATGTCCAATTCCACCATTTCGATGTTCACTTTCACTTTAGAAAGAAAATAAATTTCTATTTACTTTATTATTGGTGTTTAAAGAAAGGCGACATTTTTATGTAATAAGACGTGTTTGGATTTTTGACGTGATAACGTCTTATAATGCGATATGGGCTGCGCGCCCGCAAAACATGACAGTTCATGCGGCGTTACTTCGCTGACAGCTCTGAGGCGTTCCATTTATACTTTCAAGTCTCTCAACAACCGTAAGGCCCACCTAGGCCGCGCTCTTTGTTTCGATTATATTACGTATTTCTTTTTCTAATACTTTTGTACGAAGAAGTTTGGTTATTTATGACCTTTGATATTACATTGACCACACTCTGAATGAAAAATAAATAATCTGTGAGCTATTAATATTATTTCAGCTATTCAAAATTGTGCTCTATTTCCTACTTTTCAAGGTATGACTTGTGCTTTGTTCGAAGATTTTACTGGATTTCACGAATGTATGTAGCGTTTTGTATTGCGAATAGTTTATTTTACTCATTATAAATACTTTATTTATAATGAGTAATTTATTCGATTATTTCTTCTGAACAAGTCACTAATTATAGTTTCGAAAGTTTATAATTGAGAAACTAATATCACATCGGACTAAATACAATAATAAGATGGCTTGATAGATACAAGATTTAACATATATTTGTAGGTCACACAAACATAAAATATGGATTGTATGTAAGGATATTACATTAATTTTACAAAGAGGGTAGGCCGGGCGCCATTTTCGGCGGTCAATGTGCAAAACACATTGACCTGCCAACGTTTTGCATAGATTTTTCCCGGAAATGAGGGGTTAAGACTATGACGTTGTCACGTTCAACTATCGTCAGTAAACCGACTTTATAGACAACCGATTTTTTTCCCACTCCTTTTTTTCCATTTTAAATTCCATTTTTTTATTCCGTTGCCGTTTTTTTAAATAAATTTTTGTGCACAGCGTTAATTCGCATTCCCCGTGTACGGTGTAACTACTCGCGGTACGATGACGGCTCGACCCGTGGCTTGTTACATTTTAGCGGATGAAAAATTTCATCTACACTTTTCAGTCGCAATAGGCTACTTGACCTAATTTTTTTCTTCATGCTAATCGCTTCATAATCATTCATTTTTACCAAAAAAACTAATATTTTAATATTTTACACAGTAGAAACCCATAAAAATGTTTATTGAAAAATATGCCTCTTAAATGGCGCCGAAAACACTGTCCGCCATAGTGTGACGTCATACGCTTTGTATTTTAAACTCTCTTTATTGAATTTTTTTAATGTGCTAAATGTACGAGTCTAAAAGTGCCCAAAAATTATAAAATAATTATATAAGAAATTAGAAATCATTTGTAATGTTGAAAACTTTTGGAGAAAAGTTTTGGCCATTTCATTTCCCGTCTACAATAAATGGAGATAATATATATAAAACTGATGTTTTATTTGAATTATTGAAGAAAATATATAATAGGCTTATTCTTATTATTTATGTACAAATAAACTTACATATAGCGAGCGCGATAAATAAAAGATATTAAATTAGTATGAGGATGACGTCACATCCCAATCGGAACTACCGCAAAAGCGTTTTCGTCAGTACAATTCCTATTTTCATAAAATCATATTTTCAAATCGACTTTATTTATCAATCATAAGCTTTTATTTGATAATAAGGGTGAAATACGGTTTTCTAGGCCAAGTTCTACTAGAAATATGCATTTGTTCAATGAAATTGAATATAGGTCAAGTAGCCTATTTTATGATAGGCCTCGGATGCTAACGTGAAATGTGGGGACGTGTAAAAATATTTTAGTCTGCTCTGTTTAAGATATTTGAAGGAATATATACATTTTTCATTTTAACATTAGATCTAATAAAATTATTTATTTGTAGCGGAAAGAACTATTGAATTAATTAGTAAGTACAATAATAATATTATGTAAGTATATTTATTTTCCACAAGTTTCAAGCATTCGAACACTATACTTGTAACTAAATACACATTAAAAATCTAAATCAAAGTTGCTTTCAAAATTAAAAAAAAGTTTCCAAATTTGAACACATAGAAAACTTTTCATAAAATAATAATTATGAGGACTCGCAAAGTCCAGCGGCAGTAGAATTTCCCCAAAGATTTGACATAATACCTTCACTTTAAACTTGTTGTGCCTTATCTGTCCCGCACACTTCCAGTTTGCGTTTTTGCCATTCCGTAATATTCAATGTCCGAAGTTTGCCAATACTCGTGCTTTTGATAACACTAATTTACATTCTAGAAATTTCATTCATTAAAATATGCTTTCTATTTCTTTGCTATTTGTATATAAACGGATATATTAAGGAACCTAAAAAGTGGTTTGTTACTGGATTTCATCAAGTGTTTGAATAAAGCTAAACGGCCAAGTGTGAGTCGGACTCGCGCACGAAGGGTTCCGTACCGGTATAGAGCAAAAATAGGCCAAAAATTGCGGCAACAGATATACACAACCTGTGAAAATTTCAGAAGTCTAGCTATAGCGGTTCTTAAGATACAGCCTGGCGACAGACAGACAGACAGACAGATGGACAACTGCTGGACAGACAACGATGTCTTATAACTATGACTAAAAATAGGGTTCCGTTTTTACCCTTTGGGTACAGAACCCAAATAAACTGCAACGTTTTAGTTATATCTCGTAGAACCTTAGTTTTAGTTTTCATTTTTAATTACTAAAATTCTTAGTAATGTTGTAATTAATTTAGGAGCAAGTCCAATTAAACTTATTAAATACGCCGCTAAATTTAACAGTCCGTTTCATTTTCACGTACATTCAACTGTAACGTTCTGTTTTACTCAAATTACACTAACTTCATACGTGATACGTTCACTATTAACCTTTTCATTAGCTCGTTCATTAGTATCTTTATAAAATAAGTTGTTACTTAGACTAGAAAAAGTTAATGATTGATATTTTCCTACTTAACTTCCAACTCTAGACAATAATAATATGTTAAATCTGAAAATGTGTATGTCTGGCGTCTGCTTCCTCTATACGCTTTAACGCAGAATTTATAGTTTCGTCTCGTAATCTAGGCACAGATTTCGTGTGAATAGAATTTGTTAGCGTAATTGCAAGCTACATACCTAACACAATATTATATTTAATATTAAAAGTACTTTAAAAAGCAAAGCTGATAAAACACATTTAATAATAAACCTCTCCAAAATTGGCTCTAAAATTTCTGTGTTGGTTTTCGTAATTTACTGTAAATAATATCAGGAAGCAAAGTCAATTGTTTTGCGGTTCACATAAAACTGTAGACTTTGTACTTAATTGCTTTGTCGATCTAATGTAACATTATTTTTCTGGCTCCTATAATATATTATATTTACTTACTTAATAAATATATTTTACCCATGGTGAGAAAAATTATTTTTTAACACTATAGAGATAAACTACGGTAACATGGCGCGCCCCTCCAAATTACTGTTTTAATGTGTGTAGTCATATCCTTATGAAAGATTTTGTATGTAGTAAGTATTCTACCAATCAACCAGTACTCGTAATATTTCACTTAAAGTCACTTATTACCAAGATTTGTTGGTCAACTGAGGGCGAATCCAAACGAGCGTAATTTGTGAGTTGTGAGTCGCAGAATTTCTGCCGGGCAGAATTCTGCTGCATTCTGTTTCATACAAAAATCCTGTTTGATTTACACGAGCGTAATTTTGTGAGACGTGATTTGTATGAAAAAATATTTCCGCGGCAGAAATTCTGCGACTCACAACTCACAAATAGGGTATTACACGAATTTTTGAAATGTATCCAAAAACAATTCTATCGTGATAATATGACGCTAAAAAATAAAATATATTTTTTTTCGCACGTTAAGTATGAAAAAAAAAATATTTTTACATAATTTCAAATTTTTTCGTATTTTGCAAATACGCTTCCGCTAGTGGACGCCATTTTTGACTCATCGATACTAATATGCAGGTTAACTGGGGATCGACATAATTATTAGTTGCAATTTATCTTATGCCTATGATAAATTATTGCACATAATATGTCGAGGAAAATATCGTAAAACGCTCTATTCCTAGTAGGATTGCCACGTTCGATCACGTTTAAATCAAAGTATCAAAAATCGAAGACAAAAAAATATTTTTAAGTGCGGTGAACCGACCTAGTTGCTTAGCCCGCACACCCTTTTCCAATATAATAATTAATATCGATGCAATATACCTCCATTGGAATTACAAAGGGCTTTCATTTCGCTGTGGCAGTCTCATTTCGCGTCATAATGCCATTCCAATCTCGGTGATAATACTCTGACGATTTATTTTACGCATCACGAACTTTCTTATCTGTCACCCTTATTTGAGGTCGTTTGCTCCGATTGGGAGATTTCGATCGAGGGCAGATAACTTATTGCTAATCTCCTGTCCTGAGTTCTTCCATTATTTCCTGCCATTCTCGGTATGGATTATCGGTTTTTATAAAACTCGTTTTAATCCTTCGATCGCGCATTCTTGGAAATCTATTGTTATTCTATTGTTGTCGCGGTCACCGGTGTCCTTATAGGGCTTGATGGGTTAATCAATTCGTGTTCGGTATCTAATTTAAAAGTATTTTTGATATTATTCATACTTCAATATAAAGTTAACGAGTTATTTTAAGTAAAACTGTTTAAGAAAGTTACACCACAGGTTTGCGTTATGGAACGCTTTAGTTTTATCTTAGTTAATCTCCTAGTCAAATTAGAAATTCTAAACTCACTTTGAAGTCCTGTTTAATCATTGTGTTCCTTCAACAACTTTTCTTAAATAATATATTGAGAGATAAGTCTATACTAGTAGGTACGTAATTTCTTGTAAACTAGGTATTTGACGTCTATCTGACGTGAGTCTGATCATAGTTTGATATTAAAATTAACGATTTGCTACCTTTCAAATGTCTCATTTCATTAGATAATTTGAAAGATCATTAACGCTAAAGCAAAGCTTAATTTGCAGAACCACGGATTTGCCACCTCTGTCACGTACCAACAAATTGATATAGTACGTGATCTACTTACTTTGATGACGCTTAATTTGCTCAAGAATTCTCTGGATACGTCATAAATGTAGTGGGATTAGTCTGTATACTACTTTACTACTTTCTGAGCCATCACGCACTAAGTAATGCTTTTTAGAACTTAGAAGTTATAAATCTCCTTAATTTAGACAAATACACGCTTGAGGCTAATAAAATAGTTTGTGCTTACATAACTAATTATAATATTACCTTCAAGTTATGAACTTTACAGACGAGTATCATTCTTTCGTAGTGGACTTACCGGATTTTATGACTAGTGTGTTCAGGGTTTTATAACCTTTTAGATGACGACCGCAATTATACCTGACCGGGCAATACCACCTCGCTCGGTCGGAAGATCTTCCTTTGGCCACCACGCATTATTCCCACACGTCTATTGCGCGGAAACCGTACATTTTTCCAGGATAAAAATATCCTATGTGATATGCCCTTTCCCTGTACTGGAAAATACTTTCTCCACACCTTTCGGCAATTTCGGAAAATGGGTATAGAGGTAACAGAAATACACACAGACATGCTTTGACATTTATAAAATTAGTATATTGTATGAAGTTTTATGGGATTGATAGACCTTTAAGTTGTTGACATCTATAAGCCAAACAACATATTATTATTATACTTAAAGCGGTGCTCCTTCCTCACCGGGAGCATTCGCTTGTGCTGTAACGTTACAGAGTCGAGCATTACATCAGTGAGGGAAGAGCGCCGAGCATAAAAAATGCGCACATTGTAATGATACAGTGTGTAATATGAAATATCTTGATACAACTTGTAACATCGATCTGACATTATACAATTCGAATGTCACATTACACGTGAATGCTCGTCAGTCAGGGAGGTATAATTGTAATGAAATGCTCAAAGTCGATTCAGTGTTATATTACACGCGAATGCTCGTTCGGTCAGGGAGATATTTTTGTAATGTAAATTGTAATGCTCAAAAGCGAATCTATAATGTTACATTACACGTGAATGCTCCCGGTGAGGGAGAACCTTTAAAAGCTGACCTTAAAAAATCTGAAAATGGTATGGCAGACATATTGTGAATACGTATCAATCAATTATAAAAGATAAGTTTACTATAACATTAGCCGTATTACGTATACACAATGAGTCTTAAATTGAACGGTACAAAATATTAAACTACAAATTCCGTATCATATTCCTAAAAGTAAAGGCTGTTATCGGACTAGCAAACATTTTTTCACAAAGTAAGAAAAACCATTATAAGTTCCTCACAACTCAACAAGATTAAAGAGGACTTTTTTTAGTTATAATGGGTACTTTAAGAAAATACCTATTGAAGTTATGAAAAGATTATAAATTGATGAAGCATTAAAAGTCTTTTAAAGTACGCCAAATTAAATCCACCCTAATAAATTTTATTAATTTTGCATGACGAATCAGGTCTTAAATTCTTCGGAAAGTTTCGTATTGCGAGGTTTCTTTTATTTTAATTTCGAAGGCTTTCTTTTTCTGTATTCCAGTAATACCTTTGCAGTATGCTTATGAACAGGAATATTCAATGATTTTGTATTTTGTAAATTTTGGTGTGATTGAAAGGACCATTTTGGAAAACGACTCATTTCCTGGTATAACAATCAAGGTGAAATAAAATTTTGGCTGTACTCTCGTACAATAATATACTAATTAATTAATGATTAATATTATTAAAGGACTGATATTAATGATTGACTGATTTGTAATCGTAAAGTGACCTTAGTTTCAATCTCGTTATTAGACTACACTTTTGATATTAATTGCACATGATTCAATTTCGATGATGTTTATACAAGAATGTAGCAATTGCAATATATGTGTATGTATAGTATACCACTACGTTTTATGAGAAACCGTATTACATTTTGAATGGCAGAATTGTCCGTTTTGATCAACCAAACCATTATAGGCAATGCAAAGTTCGCTCAAAGTACACTTATTAAAATTAACGTATTAAAAGTCAATTCTTTATTACGGCGTTTTCACACGAGACACGACACGACACGGTTCATAGACAAATATAAATTGTCTATGAACCGTGTCGTTTGAACGTTTTCACACGAGCGACGATTTCTGCGACGACACCGCATTCACTTATGGCTGGTTTACACGTGATAAGTAGATAAATGGTCAACTAAATTTTAACTTATGACCCTATACTTCCTTAACTAAATTTTAACTTGCTATTGGCTACTAAATTTTGTGTTTACAATTTACAAATTTAAAATTAAGTTAACTACTTATCAACTTAGTACGTGTAAACCAGCCATAAGTACTTAAAAATATTATGTCATCTATTGTTGGGTTTTGTAAAATATAATTTTAAAAGATAGTTCGATGATCCTTTCTAACGTCAAGTGGTACGCGGGGCATATTGTAATAATTAAGGCAGTAATTTTAGTGGTCTGGTTCAAAATTCAAACTGAATCAATGAACCACAGACAACTTTCATAATATCTTTGTAATTTTTTTATCTGTGCTAAAAAACGGGACGACATAGCGGATTGTCGTCTCAAAATCGTGTGTCGTGCTGTGCGGTGTCGTTCCGTGTGAAAACGGTACATAGAAATGTATGGCGCACGGAATCGTCACCGCAGTTTGTCGTGTCGGGTCGGGTCTCGTGTGAAAACGCTCTTAGGGTTCCGTACCCAAAGGGTAAAAACGGGACCCTATTACTGAGACTTCGATGTCTGTCCGTCTGTCTCCAGGCTGTAATAGTTTTAATAGGACTTTTCACATTTCCTTTATTATAGTATATTGAACAATCCTACCAATATTCAGCCTTGTCGGAATTAATGTAACCTTGGATGTCTACTCGTAAATTGATCGGAGTATAACTCAAGAATAGTAATAGCTAGAGAGTTGAAATTTTCACAGATTATGTATTTCTGTTGTCGCTATAACAACAAATACTAAAAACAAAATAAATTGTATATTTGAGGGGGGCTCCTATACAACCAACGTAATTTTTCAAACATTTTTTTGCTCGGTATCAACGATGACAACAAGTAGGCACTTGAAATTTTCACAAAAGCCTTAATTATATGTGTACTTTAATAATTAAAAATAATATTTAAATAAAATAATAATTTAAGGGGGTTCCCATACAAAAAACGCAATTTTTGGTCTATTTTTGCTCTATAACGGTACGGAACCCTTCGTGCGCGAGTCCGACTCGCACTTGGCCGATTTTACATATTTACTGTCTGCCAAGTTTCAATTCCAGCCTGACCTGACGTTTACTTGATTTACGAATGTTTACCGAACTTTACATTGTAATTAATTTTGTTGGCTATAAATCAATATCTTCGATGTGTTTGGATCGTTTCTGCGGTCAGCGTAATGGTTAGTAACAATAATATGGTTAGTTATTACGATTACTGGTTCCATAGATCAGTGGTTCTTAAACTTTTTTGGTAGCTGAACTCTTTTAAGAAGTGATATTTTTGACGGAGACGCCTCCGTGGTCCAGTGGTTTAGACTTTAGGGTATGGCTCTTGCCTCGGTCCGGTCGTGGGTTCGATTCTCTCGTTGGAAACATGTTTTTTCCAAGTTTGGTTAGGACAATGCACCCTGCAGGGCAATCGCGATAAATTTATTCAACTGAAACGCAAGTGAAACTCGGACGTTGATCGACTTTTGGAACGATTCGGTATCGCGCTAACGTTTTGACAGCTAGTTGAGACGTTACTGAACCTCAGCCCGAGCGCAAACGCTGTCAAAACAAAAAGTTGATACAATGCAACTTCTACTCGCACGTTTCTGAAACGTTTCTTATTTTGGTGTATTAAATTGACAAAAATCGATGGAAAAATATAACATAGGCTATAATTAAATTATAATTTACTTATGTTTTACTTTAAAGCTGTAAAATAACATGCTACGGACTATGTTTTGTTATTTGAGTTTGTTAAAAAGTGAATTGAATTTTGACATTACTACTTTACGTAAATGTTTTCTGCGCCACATAAAACTTTTGTCACAAGTCACAACTCACACTATGTGTCACTATTCAACACTTATATGCCGTTTGTAAAATATAGTAAAACAATATTAAGAATTCACCTACGTAAATTAAAAACTCCAAGTAATAATCATTCACATCATTGATCATAACTACCAAGTACCAAAACAACTTCACTCGTGTCATATCAATTGACCAATTAACGCATCGGAAAAAATTTGTTCATATTTAAGCCAATCAAAATTAAATCAGAAGGGCGCTGATTGGTCCGCTGCATTGTCTGTCTAAAGGTAAAACGTTGCGCTTCGTTCGAGTTCCATCTAAGGTTGAGTTACGGTTGGAACGTTAGCACGATACTGAAATTTGCTCAGACGCAGCGGAACCGAACCGTAACTGAACCACAACCAAAGCAAATGTGAACCTGAATTGGAACGTTTAAAAATAACGCGATTGCCCTGCAGATCACCTGATTGTCTGATAAGTAAGATGATCCATGCGTCGGATGTAAAAAGTCGGTCCTGCGCGCCGCCTAATCTCTCGCCAGTAGTGTCGGTCTTCCGTCCCACTGGGTTAAGGAATAGATAATGCTCTTGTGTACTGTGGACACACTTGGGCATTATAAGATTACATTTACTATTTGGCACTATAAATGTAACATAATCCAAATGCATAATATCACCAAACTGGTCAAGCAGTTATGAGACGCCAATTACACATGCTTAAAAATTGGATCGTAAATTAATTAATGACACTCAATTTGCCAGAAACTTAGAACTTGCAAGATGATAATGCGTGTTTTTAAACAGTATCTTACCAAGAACTTTGAACTTGCCAAGAAGATAATGCGTTTTTAACCGACTTCCAATAAACGAGGAGGTTATATGTTCGGCTGTGGATATTTTTTAATTTCGAAATTTTTGTTTTGTTCTATTAGGTTGCACTCCAATTTGGTCCCATTTTCACAAAGGTGGTGACCTGATGATGGGATCCATGAGCAATCGAGGGAACTCCTCGAAATTTATATGGAAACATATGGTGATTTTAGTTTTATGTGAAGTGTACTAAGAATACGCTACCAAAAAGTCAAATATTGGGTCAAGGTATACCATGGTTTCGATGATGCCGAGAGAACTCCTGAATCCTTATAGATACACGTTTGGGAGTTTCGGCATTGTTTTAAGAACAGAAAGCATAAACTACTATGCAATTCATATTCATCATCATAATCATCATCATCATCATCGTCATCATCATCATTACCACGTCGTGTTAAGGCCACCAATGTCTCATGGCACAGAATAGATAATAGTACAAGGCATAGGTATGGATATACTAATAATAATAATTATGTACTGTATAACAATTAACAACATCTGTTTGTTTTTAATACACGGCGTCGGCGTCGCCGCCCAGCGCCGCCGCGCGGCGCGTGGCGGCAGAAGACAGAATATCGAATACTTTACTAACTACTTTATATACAGATCGAATACTTTACTACTTTATAAAATTTTAATAGACAAATAGAATTCAAATAAAGTTATTTTAAAAAGAGCATTTAAACAAAACAAAGTCATTAAGTGTCATTTTAATTAGTTATACTTATTATCCTATGCAAGTTTGTACAATTTTTTATCTGATAGATCCTTCGATCGTGGAAAAACGAGACACAATAGCCTTTCTATTGTTATCGCAATCGCCGGTGACCGCTTCGGGCTTGAAGTATTAAAATTGTTAAATTACTTAGCACAATATGTTCACTTCACTGATAATATTATATTATTTTGTGAGTGTGAGTTGTGACTCTTAACAAATTGTAATAAGATACGTAAAATATACGCGAAGATTTATCTAGTAGTGTAACTAAAAAGAGTGAAATTATTATTATTTTTAACAAAAAATTAAAACCGACTTCCAAGGTAAAAACAATAATAACATTAATATGAACTAAAAAGTATTAAATAATTTTTACTATCTAATAGTGCCTTTTTCCGAATTCGGCTAAACCTCAACTATTTCTGTACTCAATCTTCATAATTTTGAAGTCGGTGCCAGTTCCAAAAATTTTAAATATTCTGTCAGAGGACTGAAGGTTCAGCTATCTGGTACCGACTTCAAAATAATGAAGATTGAGTACAGAAATAGTTGAGGTTTAGCCGAATTCGGAAAAAGGCACTATTAGATAGTAAAAATTATTTAATACTTTTTAGTTCATATTAATGTTATTATTGTTTTTACCTTGGAAGTCGGTTTTAATTTTTTGTTAAAAATAATAATTTAAACGGTACTTTACCAAGAACATTGCACTTGCCAAGAAGATAATTATTTTCTTAAAAATGTTTCTTATAAAGATACCTACCTTACCGCGTTGTTATTAGTCAACACTAGTCGTGACGAGCATTTAGGTATTGGCTGCTCCACAAGCATGCTGTAAAATCCGTTATCTCTATGCACACGAGCATTATACAATTTTTATAAGGGTTTTTTGATTGATATCTTCATATTTAACTTACGCTTATGTTGAGGGTTACATTCATTAAAAAGGTTAAATCGAGCGTGAAAAATGGATTACGCAGTTTTGTACGCTAATGAAATACAGTTGAACTGAAACGAAAAATGCTCATTAAATTCATTTGTCTGTTAATTATTTCGGACTTTGCACGCCGAGTTAACTGCTATCAAATTTACAACAATACATTATTCGAATGTTGTTACTGGTAATCACTGTAAATGACTTTTAAAATGTTCTCTGTGGTGAATATCAATAACAATATTTATAACCTTTTTATTTTACATAATATTAGATTAAGTTACATGAAATTGTAATAATATTATTTTAAAATAATAATTTTACCACATTTTGGTAAAAAGTGGCCCCGTGCTTGTTTTACGCCGCGGTGGTAGGTCAACACTTAGACATTTTGAAAAGGTTTGTTTTAAATTTACTCAGAAATAAATAAAAAATGTTTTTTTATATATAACTAGCTGCCCCGGCAAACGTTGCTTTGCCGTAATATAAAGTATTTCGCCCATATTATTTTATTGAAGTGACTAAATAAGTATGTCGCTATGGCAACGTGGATCGCTATCCCGTCGCACAAACTTAATGGTCACCGTCAGTCTCAGCTTGTAATAATTTACTATTATTTATTTAACAAATGCACTTATCAATATATAAAGTACCCAGTAGCCGTTTCACAGATCTACTGAATATGCATATAAAATTTGGTAAAAATCAGTAAAGCTGTTTCGGAGGAGTTCGTGGACTAACATTGTGACACGAGAATTTTATATATAAGATATTATGGTTTAAGCAAAAATGTTTAATGATAATAGCTTTATTTATTATCACTGCAGATAATATATCATAATATATTTTTTATGTCATTTTAATCATTTATTATTATAATATATGTGATTAATAATATTAATTAACATAATTGACATTATTATGTGGCCTTTGTTGTGGTCTATTAAGTATATTAACCTGTAATTTGATTTTGTCGCTTAAATCATCAGTATTACACTAATTAGGGAAGTGTTCTTTTCTACCTACTTATTATAAATGATCAAACGAACTTACCAAGTGAAGTTCAATCATTATTATATGAGTCGCTTCATTCAAATATATGTTAATTAACCAGGTAGTCATTTGTTTATTTGCTAGGCAATCGCGTTTTTTTAAAGACGTATGTGGGTATTTGAAAAAAATAATATTGTCGGTCACTCGCTCATCAGCACGCATTCACATCATTATTTTTAGAGAGAGGTAATGCAAAAAATCTTTCTTTATTTCTTTGGTTACTGCAGCAAACATAGTTTCGTGTAGACTGGGTAGGAGGGATACTATATCTTTGAATGAAGCGACTCATATAATAATGATCGAACTTCACTTGGTAAGTTCGTTTGATCATTTATTATATTTCTTCGCTTCATTCTTCGATATATTAATTAACTAGGTAGATTTTCAAAGTAACGAAAGAAAGTTTTTTTACAAAATACAATAGAAGTCGGTAAAAAATCATATTATGACACTCAAAATGCTCGCAGCGCGGCATGCCCTGACATTAGAACTTGAATAGGTACGACGCAATGCCGCGATGTTTACGCACACGCCGCGCCGACCGCCGTGTATAAACAGCCTATTTTAATAATTGGTGTTGTTATGTACATAATTATTATTATTGTATCCATACCTATGCCTTGTAAGTTGTACTATTATCTATTTTGTGCCATGAGACATTGGTGACCTTAACACGACGTGGTAATGATGATGATGACGATGATGATGATGATGAATTTTGGTGGTAGCATAATATGCTTTCTGTTCTTAAAACAACGCCGAAACTTCCAAACGTGTATCTATAAGGAGTCAGGAGTTCTCTCAGCATCTTCGAAACCATGGTATACCTTGACCCAATATTTGACTTTTTGGTAGCATATTCTTAGTACACTTCACATAAAACCAAAATTACTATATGTTTCCATATAAATTTCAAGGAGTTCCCTCGATTACTCCTGGATCCCATCATCAGGTCACCATTTTTGTGAACATGGTACTAAATTGGAGTGAAACCTAATACAACAAAACAAAAACGATTACTCCACCGTTTGTGAAACGAAAATCGGTTCACAAACGGTGGAGTAATCGTTGAACATACAAAAAAAAAAAAACCACAGCCGAACATATTAACCTCCTCGTTTTTTGGAAGTCGGTTAAAAATGGTATTCGGTTGACACTTGAAAATGCTCAGATCTCCCCTAGAAATGTGATGGTCACACTTTGGAGTTTGGTGGTCTAATTCCCGTAGTGATATGTAACAGCTTTTTACAAAACGGCGAGAGAATTACTGCAGTCTGCAGTTGTGTACATTGAAATCTGTCCACAATGATGGCGATCCTCGTACGTCTGCAACTAGTTTTTGTCAGTCGATCGTCTCCGCTGCTCCTTGATGACAACGCGCGACCCCATTTTGTTTGGAAACTCTCCCTCATCTGCCATACCGACTATAACCTTTTCCAAAATTGGTAAAACTTTTACCGGGAAGAAGTAGTATGTACTCTTCTAAGTCCTTTCATAAATGTGCCGTCACCTTTGTTATTAACCCATCAAGCCTTATATGAGCACCGGTGATCGCGACACTAGAATAAAATAGCATTTCCAAGAATCTGCGATCGTAGGATTAATATACATTATCAACCGAATGGTCGAAGTAGCAAATTTTGCATATAATATTATAATGTTATCACTGTTTGACTATTTAATCTTTTCATTTCAAGACCGTAGCGTTGTACCAAAGATATTTATTCGATATTTCCATAGTATCGAGTACGACATTCATTGAAACCAAATGGATTTTAAAATCGCTGTCATACACTAGTTTTTGTCAAAATATCGATTTAAAGCCGATTTATTTTTAACCGACTTCCAAAAAACGAGGAGGTTATATGTTCGGCTGTGGATATTTTTTTTTTTTTTTTTTTTGTATGTTCAACGATTACTCCGCCGTTTGTGAACCGATTTTCGAAATTTTTGTTTTGTTGTATTAGGTTTCACTCCAATTTGGTCCCATTTTCACAAAGGTGGTGACCTGATGATGGGATCCATGAGTAATCGAGGGAACTCCTCGAAATTTATATGGAAACATATGGTGATTTTGGTTTTATGTGAATTGTACTAAGAATACGCTACCAAAAAGTTAAATATTGGGTCAAGGTATACCATGGTTTCGATGATGCTGAGAGAACTCCTGATTCCTTATAGATACACGATTGGGAGTTTCGGCGTTGTTTTAAGAACAGAAAGCATAAACTACTATGCAATTCATATTCATCATTATAATCATCATCATCATCATCGTCATCATCATCATTACCACGTCGTGTTAAGGCCACCAATGTCTCATGGCACAGAATAGATAATAGTACAAGGCATAGGTATGGATATACTAATAATAATAATTATGTACTGTATAACAATTAACAACACCTGTTTGTTTTTAATACACGGCGGTCGGCGTCGCCGCCCAGCACAGCCGCGCGGCGCGTGGCGGCAGAAGACAGAATATCGAATACTTTACTAACTACTTTACATACAGATCGAATACTTTACTACTTTATAAAATTTTAATAGACAAATAGAATTAAAATACTTTATTTTAAAAAGAGCATTTAAACAAAACAAAGTCATTAAATGTCTTTTTAATTAGTTATACTTATTAATCGATAGATGGTGCACTAAGTACCTATCGATTTGAATTCTTGATAACAAGAACAGCTGTCAATAATTATGATAATATTAAATATTATGCTACGCTACATCCTACGCAAGTTTGTACAATTTTTTATCTGATAGATCCTTCGATCGTGGAAAAACGAGACACAATAGCCTTTCTATTGTTATCGCAATCGCCGGTGACCGCTTCGGGCTTGAAGTATTAAAATAATTTTATTGTTTATTGTTAAATTACTTAGCACAATATGTTCACTTCACTGATAATATTATATTATTTTGTGAGTGTGAGTTGTGACTCTTAACAAATTGTAATAAGATACGTAAAATATGCGCGAAGATTTATCTACTAGTGTAACTAAAAAGAGTGAAATTATTATTATTTTTAACAAAAAATTAAAACCGACTTCCAAGGTAAAAACAATAATAACATTAATATGAACTAAAAAGTATTAAATAATTTTTACTATCTAATAGTGCCTTTTTCCGAATTCGGCTAAACCTCAACTATTTCTGTACTCAATCTTCATAATTTTGAAGTCGGTGCCAGTTCCAAAAATTTTAAATATTCTGTCAGAGGACTGAAGATTCAGCTATCTGGTACCGACTTCAAAATAATGAAGATTGAGTACAGAAATAGTTGAGGTTTAGCCGAATTCGGAAAAAGGCACTATTAGATAGTAAAAATTATTTAATACTTTTTAGTTCATATTAATGTTATTATTGTTTTTACCTTGGAAGTCGGTTTTAATTTTTTGTTAAAAATAATAATTTCAATCTCTATTGCCGCGGCCGCTGATTCGTCGATATTTATGGTATGTATTGTATTGTATTAAGTACGAGTAGTATATATTATATTATTTAAGTATTTATTTTATTATATAATATTATTACTGTATTTAAATCAAATGTATTGTTTATATATTATTTTGTATAATTTAGTGCTTTTGTTAGATTTTTAATTTAAATATAGTTTACTTTTGCACATCACCGTTTTCCTGGAAGAATGTTAAAAGGTTGCCTGGAAGAAATTGCTTCAAAGTAATAAGGCCGCCTTTGTGTACATGTCTGATTTATCAATAATTGTTGTTTATATTTAAGTATTTTTGTAATTTTTGTGCACAATAAAGTATATTTGTTTGTTTGTTTGTTTGCTACTTTCGCCGCTCATTTAAAGCTATAAGGATTATTGGTAAGGTTCCAGTATCTAAGATTTTTTTTAGCAAATTTCCTCTTCTTTATGGATCTATTTTCAAATTTTGATTATCTTAAATAGTTTTCGAAATATTGAAAAAAATCCAAACCCTTCTTTTTATGTTTACTTAATTGTTTATAACTATTGCATTTTTTGTCAGCCCCTCTTGGAATTATGACAGAATGTTCTAGATGGTGTTCCGAATCGAATGAGACCAAAATCATAATTTTCGGTGAATGAGATCAGGTTTCGAGGAAAATGGCACTTGTTAATCAGACTATAAAGCTGATTAGAATAACGAGGAGGAATACATAGCCGACATGTAACCGGATCTTTATATATAGAATATAATATGAAGGGAAAACAAAATACTGTTTATATAAATACTAGCTGTGCAACGCGGTGTTACCCGCGCGGATTTAAGGGCGTTCCGTCCGGAGATTCCGTAATTCACCGTATTTAAAACCTTATAAACTCATAATCTGAAAGCTACAAAATTATAATAAAAATACAGAAATAATCTTCAGTATATCAACATTCCTTTTGTCGTTTTAAATTTTGTATTTTTGTTTCTTATACTCATGATATCAGCTTCCAAAGTAATACCAATTTGTTAAAATTCAAGCATACATTCAGTATCTTCTTAGGATTTACAAATTACTTTTATTTGAAACTCATGCCAATAGATCGACAATATCATAAACTACATATTTGCCGTTTTAAATTTTTTTTAGGACAATTTTGAACTCAGATAAGTAAAAATGATAGGGTTTTGTCGCGATCTCGGCAACGCGGCAAATGTATGGCCAAGGTCGTTTGCTCGGGGGACGGCCTTAAAGTGAAATATACTTAATAATAGACTGTAAAAGCACCAATAATACGATCATAATATTGTGATGATGCAATGGTGCAATGTTAGTGAATAGCGATGGTGATATTATTATGATCAATGTGATTTACATAATATAAAATCCGTTCTTAAAACAACGCTAAGACCTCTAAACTCGTATCTCAGAAGTCAGAAGTTCTCTCAGTGCCTTCGGCACCTCGATATGCCTTGGCCATCAAATATATAAACATGAGTTTCCATGTACATTTTGAGAAGTTACCTACATAGGTACCTCGGATCCCATGATCAAATTGCTACCGTGGTAACCGTAGCACCAATTTTAAATAATATACTCACTTTAAAGTTTTTTTTAGATTTGCTCGCTATAATTTATATCTCAAAAACGGCTGAACCGATTTTGCTAATTTAAAATTTTAGTCTTAAAATAATTGTGGAAGTCCAGGGAAGGCTTATAAGTGACACAAAGTTTACCGGAATTCTAGTTATTTATTAAAAGTAATTCTAAACTTGGTAAAAAGGGAATTAGTTGTAATATCAATTTCACAATGACTAGTTTGATAACGCGTTAACAACAAGCAAGGTCACAAGTTACAAAAATTGGGAGTTGGTCAAAGTGACAGTTACAGTACAATAATACTAGTAGAACCTTAAATTTGAATATAAACGTAGCAGGATAATATTCCTCGAAAAGGAATAAACTAAAAAATTATAAAATTGCTCAGTCTAGTAATTTGGCGAGGTTGAAAAAGCCAAGGTCGCTTTTTAACTTTTCCATCTGGAAATTGTTCCAAACCTACATTAAAATAATGAGGATTGCATTACTCTTCGCTCTTTTTATATTCACTCATAACGAATGAGGATCAAGTTCGTTTTACTTAAAATACTGACTTAAAAGAAATGTATTAATATTATTATTAATATTTTTAGACTTATGCATAACTAGATGACGCCCGCAACTCCGTTGCGCCAAAATTAGTTTATCGCGCGGGAACCGTACATTTTCCTGGGACAAAAAGTATCCTATGTCCTTTCTCAGGACTCAAATTTCAGCAAAATCGGTTCAGCGGTTTGGGCGTGAAGAGGTAACAGACAGACAGACAGACGGACAGACAGACAGATACACTTTCGCATTTATAATATTAGTTTGGATTAGTTTTATTTGATTTGATTGATTTTGACTTGATAAGATAATCTAAACACTTAATGTTCAAGATAAGAATAGTCCTCAAAAAATCCATAGAGTATAGAGTATAGACTATGAATTCGTTTGCATGTTATGCAAAATATCTTGGGTGTGTATTTTCAAAATAGTTTACGAGTGGGCGAGAAGATGCATTTGCAATACAAATATAGGCTGGCGACGACGGACAGGAAATGAAATGAAGAAGTTCATAGCGAGATCGCTTTTAGCGAATATATCCTGAGGTTCTTCATATTTTGCTACAGGATTTCTATCAATGTGGTGAAATTAAAAAATATATTTTGAAAAGCATATTAGAAAATATCTATTTTAAAATACATTTTTCCTTTCATCCATCCATGCCTTTATTAAAGGCACATTGTATTTTAATCGTAATATTATAATTGTTCATATTTTGTATTTTTTTACTTATTAGATTGATATTCAATATTGACTTTGATTAATGGGAGATAAGAAAGGCTTTTACTTTTATCAATTACTAGCTGTTGCCCACGACTTCGTTCGCGTTATCATAGTATATCTATATGGACTTTCATTTAAACTTTCAACCCCTATTTCACCCCCTTGGGGTAGAATTTTCAAACACGCTTAAACATGTATCCAATCATTTTTAATCTGTAGCCCAAACATAAAATTTCATGCTTCTAACTCAAGAAATAACGGACTTCCATTGAAACTTCCAACCCCAATTTCACCCCCTTGGGGGAAGAATTTCCAAAAACGCTTAAATACGTATCCATTCATTTTTAATCAGTAACTCAAAGATAAAGTTTTATGTTCCTAACTTAAGAAATGACGGACTTTCATTCAGACTTTCAACCCCTATTTCACCCCCTTCGGGGTAACATTTTCAAAATTCCTTCCTTGGTGGGTGTCTACTTAATAAAACAACCCTACTCACCTTTCGTGACCTGTAACTTTAACAGTTTTTGTTCTGCGATGATGAATCAGTCAGTCAGTCAGGACATGTAATTTTATAAGTATAGATAATTAAATTTTTCATTTGATAAAATTATGACATAAAGTATGTACTTGTAAGTATGTAACTATAGTAGGTATTAGTAAATATTTTATAGATATTTTTACTTGAGACTTTTTATATCATGAGAGCAAACTGCAATATTTTTATTATGTTGAAAAGCCCTCTGTATAATTATAAATATTTATACAGGGTATTAGGTTTAATTTTTTTTCATATTTTTTTATTTTTCTTATATTTAAATTATAATCAATAATCTATATTGATAAAAAGTAAAAACTTAACAAGGTATCAAATAATAAATAATATTATTATTCGTCTGTCGCTCACTCTAGGTTATATCGCAAATCGCATATACTCAATATTTACATTAATAAATTAAGTGCACACTATTAACATAATTTTGCATGTTACATTATAATAGGGGAGGTAGTGCTATCGTTTGCTAAGTGATTTACTACCGACCAAATTTTTGTCCAGCGGTAACTTAATATTTATCAATCAATATAATCAGCGTCAGTCGCCGCACCCGTGGTGGAATGTTAACTGAGAGTATTTCAAAGTTGTAAAAAAAAATAGATGCGAAAAGTGATTTTATACCGAATGAAACTTTGATGGATGATTATTGAGGTCACATTTAACCAAAAAATCACCGTCAGCCGTAATGTAGACGGGGGATTCATCGTCAGTCGCGTTACTTAACATGTAAATTTTTTTTAATATAAAGTCATTTTATACCGTACAAAATTTATACAGGTGAATGTTTCTACTTTGTAAATAATAAAGAAACCCGTCAGTCGCTAATACGATGGTGGAAAAACCGTCAGCCAGCAAAATAAGTTATGACCAATATAACCAATATAGACATTTCCACCTGCAAACATTCAGCTGACGGCGATTTTCGTTTGAATTAGCCATAAAATTATCTCACATAGCAATTTTAAGTAATTAATTCGATAGTCAATATTTGTGAAAAAGAATTATTATATTATAATACATTTTACTTTAAAAGCACCATCTGTTGTTATATATTAAAACTAAAATACCTACCCAACCTAAACATGTATATTCTAGGTATGAACTTTTAATGGGTGCGAATTGGGATCTTTTTAATGTCAATTCAATACGATTCCCAACAACAACTTTGAGATGCTCTCAATTTTTATTCCACCCATTATGAAGTGGCTGACGATCAAAGCTGTTATGTATTCGTAGAATGCTATTATCGTAACGATTTTCGCTCGGTATGAAATTACTTTTTTAACTGAGCGCGACCTCCCCTACTATTAGGCAACATTCATTTTGCCTGCATACGTTCCTCGAGGCAAAGCTAAAATGGACTTAGAAATTGGAGGTCGAGTGGTAAAACACAACAACTTTTTACCGAAGAAACAACTATCAATAGTAAATGGATTGAAACAAACGATTTATATTCAGTCATGTTTTGGTTACAGCCGATTATATTTACTGAATCGTAACATTTGGTTACGATTTCTTTCGTATTTGAACACCGGGTTGGTGCTCTTTGTTGCTGGCTACTTCTTGCAGCACAGTGACTTAGGATCCATTAGTTTAATTGTTTACAGATATAGTATCACTTTCGCCTACATTGTGAGTGCATTTAGCTGTTTCTTTTCGCAGAAAACACTCCAAAGTTTTTTCGATAAACTGAGTAATTTCGAATCAGACAATAAGACCGATGGGATACTAAACAGAAACTTCAAGTTATTTAATATTTACTGTCTCGTCGCTTTGTTTGTGATTTCGGTTTATGAAAATTTATTATACTACTTCTCTGTCAGTGAATACTTGGGCTATGGTACCCATTATTTTAGTTCATATCTATCTAGTTTAGGATTTCAGTTGGAAATAGTGTTTATAATTTCTTTGCTTTATACAATATATCAAAGGATAAGAATATTCAATCATAATTTGAACAGTTTACTGTCTGACGTAAAGGAAAATTGTAAGGCGACGAGGAATATTTTGTTTATATCTCGGCGTATCTCTAATCTTTATAGGCAATATGACTATTTGCATGACTGTTCCGAAATTTTAAATGATGCAGTAAGATTTACAGTAAGTTTTAGATTCTTGGGTATTATATTGTGTTATATTATAAAGTTATACTTACTCGTTTTTTATTTTGTTTTAGTTTGTATTTAACTTTAGATACAAAGAAAAAATCATATTTTATATTTGTTGTGATGTTGTGAGACAACTTTCTGCATAACAAATTTCAAAACTTATTTTTCAGATCTCGGTGATTCTCTTGACGCTGGTTGCTAGTACAGTATTTTTATCAAAAGTACTAACTATTTTAGTGGTAAACGTAAATTTTCATGAGGTAGGTAACAACATTTATGATAATTACTATATTATATCAGACGATTCACTAAAGTTATTCAGTTCATTCTTTTTAGTACGTTCGGCACTAGACACTTTATTTTTTATTTTTGTATTTAGATAGTTAAGAGTGATCGTCTCATAATTATTATATACTTAATTTCTAAAATGGAATTCGATCACGATTTCATGATTCAGAGGTAATAATTTTTTTTATTTTTAGATGATCAAATACTGCATAGTCATAATTGTGGGACAAATATTGAAGAATTTGTCAATTTTTACAATGATCACTTTGATAACGCGTTTGACAACAAGCGAAGTCGCCTCCATACGTCGGCGAGTCAAAAAATTGCAGAGCTCAGAAGTTTTGTGTAAGTGCAAAATTATGCTTACTTAGAGGTAATTTTATTCTTACTACCGAGATTATCTTGTGAAGATCACATATAATTTTCTCGGTAACGGCTGCATTTCTATAAAATTACGTATATTTTTTTTATAATTTCATATAATGTGATATAAATATAAATGGGTATAATTTCTAGCTAAGATTTTATAACCATTCCTTTGTTTACTTTAAACAAAGTTTGTACTTTATTTTTAAAGCCAGCAAAATCCTTTTATTTTAAGTCAGCGATTCCATAATCTACTATCCAAACAGCATATTAATTACTTCAACCTAAAACAAAATATGTTTCTTTTGCCCAATCTCACTATTTCTCCTTTGTAGATCAACACCACCGACGTCAATTGAAGGCTTTATTTCAATTAACAAAAGACAAACAATTCATCTACAAGTTATATGGTAACATAAAGTTAGACATGAACCTACCTTTGCAGTATGTTAATATTTGTGTCACGTTTCTCATCATGATTTTGCAATTCAATAAATTCATCAATTAAATCAAATTTTATTGTCTTTATTAATGCTATTAGGTAAGTGCTTTTTAGTTCCACGAAAAGTCATCAATTTACCAAATAGCCAGGCATAATCATAAGATAGCTTCGAGTGAAAAGTCTAATAAATATGTAATGTACTAAAACTCGTTAATTTTGTTAATGGAAACACAGTTTTCTTTTGTTGGACTCACTATTTATGAACAAACTTGCTGTATTGCGGGGAGTATTTGTTAAAATGCAATGTAATGTTAAAATACCTCCCGTTAAATGTAATAACTTTATAAATAAGGATCAAAGCATATTAAAGGCACTGAAACCAGCAATCTTAATGACCTCTTGCTTGGGATACAGTCGCTTATACCTGATCGGCTGTCACAGATACGTTTGTCTCCTCACTTACCTAAATTGCGCTTTCCTATATTTTATTAGTGTCTGGTTTCTAAAAATTACCTTCGTTTCGATCAGTATCATTGTGTATAAATGTGTCATTCTAGCTGCATACATTATTACCAGCTTAACCTGCTCCTTCTCAAAGAAAGCGACTTACGAGTCGTTTTTTGAAAACGTTCATATTTTTGACCGAAATAATAGTTTGAAGGAAAGTTCAACGAGGTCTCTAAAAGTCTTCAACGTTTTGTGGACCTGTGTTGTAGCCATATTTAATTTGCTGGACGCTATTGTGTACGCGGTCGGACTCAGACCATACTTCGGAGTCGATGGGGAGATTTACGTGAGTTACATATTGTTTGGACTCGATTTGGAACTTGTGTTTTTAAATACTCTCCTGTATTTAATACATCAGAGAGTTAAAATGATCAGAAACCGTCTCGAGCACGTTAGTCCGCCCGAGGGAAGAAATTTCGTTGTACCTTATCGGAATTTTAAGGAAATGTCGGAGAGCATTTATTTTATACATAAACAGTATGATCACTTACACAGTTGTTCGGAGGATTTAAATAATATCATCAAATTATCAGTAAGCAATTTACTTAATTTATGTTGTTTTAGATATTATGATGCTAAAAGTAATATAGTAGGTACATACCATAACACGTGAATCAAAAATTTAAGGCCATGATAATAATATATTTTCAGGTTACAGTGACGCTCATAGCAACACTTATATCCACAGTTTTTCTTATAAAAACTCTTATTGTCTTTGTACTGCACTTCAACCATAATAGGGAGGTAAGGGCCCTTTCACACGGCGCCGCAGCGGTAGCGGCACCGCGCCGCCACCACGGAGGCGGTGCCTCTGCATTACTCATCTTTGTATTTCTATGGGCCCTTTCACACGGCGCCGCCGCGGCGGTAGTGATTTTTGATGCCGTGGCGGTAGAGGCGTGTGAAAGGGCCCATAGAAATACAAGGATAATTAATGCAGCGGCAACGCCGTTGTGGCGGTGCACATGCCGCCGCGGTGCCTTGTGTAAGTAGCCTCAGCAATATTTTTGAACTATTGCACAGCTTTTATCGTGGGTTTTGAGCACAGGGAACTCTTCCCTTTTTTTTTTTTCGTTGGGGAAATGCCTTTACGCATCCCTGGCAGTCTGAGGAGGGCTACCGGGGTATGTGGGACTCCCTGGGGGCGGGAGGCCGCGCCCGGGCATACCCACTAAAACCCCAACGGTGTTCCTGCTCTTCCGCTTAAGACAGAGCCACGGGATACGCGGAATACACAACCGCGGCCCTGCCAGCAGACGCCCCTAAATGCTTCAGTGCATGGCTGTTAGGCCCACACTGTCACTACGACGCGATGCGCGGAACACTTAGCGCATCGCGGCCAACCCGGGGTTTCGGTGATGTTGGGTGACAGCGTCCCCTCGCCGTCACCTCGAGCTCCCCAGCTAAGTCGGGACGTTGGGACCATGTCTGACCCTTTGCCTACGCCTTGGCCTCCTCCGAGGGTCGAGTGACATCGCCTCGCGTCTACGCTCCGACTCCTCTTTCGCTGACATCACCTCCTCGGAAAATGTCGCGACGGCTCTCCAGGAATTTTCGCTACTCAGCATCGCACGTACGATCGCTGGCAGCGAGATATCATCTCCAATGGTGGCTTACAGAGCCGCTCTTTGTTCGGTCCATGCGGGACAGGCCAGCAAGGTGTGCTGTGCCGTGTCCCGTTCGTCGTCGCAATTGTGGCAGGCTGTTGTCTGCTCACGTCTGGCAATGTCGCACAGGTACCAACCAAAACACCCGTGTCCAGTCAGTACCTGTGTGAAGCGGTAAGTTAGAGCACCACCTTCTCTGTCATCCCACTCCCTCAGTACGGGACGCATAGCAGCTAGTAGGTTGACACTAACTGTGGACTCGCTTAGGCGCGCAAGCCACTGCTCAAACGCGTGGTCTTTCGCTTGATTTCTCCACTGTCGTATGTGGTCTGGCGGCGGAATATAGCCTGCCTCGCGCTCAGCCTGGCAACGCCAGTAGATATCGGCCAACGATTTGGCTTCGATGTCCCAAGGAACGCTGCCTGCGAGGACGCATGCTGCGTCTTTCGAGATCGTGCGGTATCCTCGTACCGCTCTGATAGCCAGTGTGCGTTGCAGTCTGACCAGGATCTGTCTGCATTTCGACGCTAGGTGTTCGGCCCATATTTGTACTCCGTACATGTACATTGAACGCACTATGCCCATGTACAGTTACGTTCAAAAGTCCAGTAGCAATCGTACGCAGCTATAGCGTCAACACTTAACGTTACTTGTGACCTTTCTCTATAAAGACAATTCACACACACACACATACACTTTGTTTGGCTGTATATTCATATCGTCAATTTCGTCTCAACATGTGAGTACTGCCGTGGCCTAGTGGTTAAGCAAGTGCGTGTGATTATTCTAAGATCATCTGCATCAGCTAAGTTGCAGGATCCAATCCGACCCGTATTGAGTCTGCGTCGTTTTTACGTAAAACAATTTTTGAGAAATATTAATTATAAAATTATTATGATTATGAATGTTGATACAAATAAATTATGTAGAATAAAAAATTACGTTTCTAACTAAAAGCACAGTAACGTTTAGTTAGAAACGTATCATTCTCGTCACAGCAAAGAATTTGAGGGTAGATTTAAAATAAAATGGAACGATTGGTGGAAGGCCACTTCTTATTAACCAGACTCAGCGGCGTTATATGGCAGCGGAGTATGAAACATGTGGTTTCATACCGACAAGTCGTTTTGCCGATGAATTTAACACGTCATTGGTCACCGTTCGTAGTGCACTTCATTACACTTTATATACCACCGAAATCCGGCGAAAAAACCGTTTTTAACTCAAAGGCATAAAAACGAACGGCTACGCTTTGCACCGTGTATTATACCACCGAAATCCGGCGAAAAAACCGTTTTTAACTTGAGTTCGTTTTTATGCCTTTGAAGGCTACGCTTTGCACGAGAGTATTTAGATTTTGATTGGGAAACAACAATTTTTTCCGATGAGAAGACTTGTAAATCCTCTCAAAAAGGAAGACTACATTTATGGCGTAAAGATAACACCCGTTGGTGTGAAAATAACGTGGTGTCAAACACTGAATCTGGCTGAATAAGTGTGAACATGTGGGGATGGATTAGTGCTCAAGGGCCGGGTGAACTTGAATTTATACCTACGCGAGCCAACAGTGCAAATTATGTAGAAGTGTTAGAGGACATTATGTTTTTTTTTTTAAAGAAGGCAGGGCGTTATAGCCCTGACGTCACTGCGACCCATGAGGATCTATTGTGACTCCTTCGCGCTAGAGAATCATCCCCAACCCAATACTGTTCATAAATTGAACGATATGGTTGGGGTTGGTGCCACGAATTTCCTCTGTGGATGAGTATTCGTGGCGACCAAGGTGCCTGTTCCTGCTTTGTAGTAGAGCAGGACAGTCAAGAAGAAGGTGAATAGGTGTTTCATCCTCCTCCTCACAGAATCTGCAAGTCGTTATGCTACAAGCACCCATTCTGTTTAGGTGTTTGTTGAGCTTGCAGTGCCCAGTTAGGCTTCTGGTAAGGATTCTTAATTGGTTCCTACCCAAGGTGAGCACTAATTCTGATAGTTTCTTGTTGAAGCCGGGAATTAGTGCCTTGGAGTGTTCAAGGCCAGGGGTCTCAGCCCATTGCTTCCTGCATAGTCTGTGACCCCATTCCTTGAACACTTGTTTTGTGGTACTGGTATTCACCGAGCCTCCATAGTTCGCAATTGGTTCAGTGAACATTCTAATATTAAAGTTATTCCTTGGCCAGCACGATCCCCAGACTTAAACCCGATTGAAAATATATGGGGTTTAATGGTGCAAAGATGGCGAGCACGCGACGATAGAGCGTCCGGAGCTGTTCAAATCTCATTGCATGCAGTTGTGGGAGGATTTACGTGGAACAGATATCTGTAAGAATATTGTGGCTTCCATGCGCAGACGTCTTCTTAGTTGTATCGAAAATAATGTAGGTTACACAAAATATTAAGAATCATTATTAATATTAAATTAAATATGTATTTCTATGTCGCAATAATAAATGTAAAGTAATTGTTATAATATTTATATTTGGTAAGTTTCAATTGGGCATTCTACAAAGGAACGTGCTGGTCAGTAATTGGTAGGTTTAAGATTTTAAGGTTGAGGTTAAGTTTTAATCCTCTTTTCCTTGGAAAACGAATAATTAAACTATAAACTCAACAATATGAAATATTGATAACACAATAGATATAGTTCAATGATATAATAAATAATATAGAATATCATTGATATAGTTATTATTATATTGATAGATCTGTGAATCAAAGATTTTACCGTCATCCGTCAATCAATTCAATTGGTCAATAATAATTATTATGTCATTGAAATAAAAAAATATTTTTTTGAAAGTGTTGTTTTATTATACTTATTATATAATTATCTAACTAAAATACCTTTACATTTATAATATATTATCACTGTTATAATTTAATATTATTCTTATTAAATAAAACTTTCAAAATAGTCATTTCATTAAGTTTTCAAATTCTGAGATAATAAAAACAATATGAAAACTTTAAAATAAATATGATAAACTGAGATTTAAGCCGTGACCATTTTTCGTCCTAGCTATGATGCGAGGCCAACTATTTACCGATGGAGCTACGAACTATCTTACGTGTCTAGTGAAATTTTTGCATTTATTGACACAGTGCAGTGCAATAAATGAAGAGGAATGAATGAAGAAGACAAACATATATGTTATCTTTGTCTTTCATCCACTACACGCAACTTTCTTGTATTGATACTGTACGACATTTAAGTGTGTACACGGTAACATGGCGCACACATAAATATGCACTGTACCGGCAAACGAATATGGTCGTTACGACGCTACTGGACTTTTGAACGTTGACTGTACAGGTTTCGACATTTTAGGCTGGGTCCTCCCAAGTTAGGGAGCAGCCTCGCAAGTCCTCCGGCAGTCTTCGAGACTTTCTCCGACAAACATCGAAAGTGCTCTTTAAAAGACCACCGGCTGTCCAACACAAGACCTAAATAAGTCATGGACTGACGCACTTCAATTCGCGTACCTCCCACGATCACAGCAGCACCTACTGGCGGCGCATTCCGCGGGCCATGGAAGCAGATTGCCTCGGATTTTTCCAGGGCGACCTCGAGTCCCAGGGCACGTATGCGGCGCACCAGGTCGCCAGTATTATGGCATCTCGCTGTCTCTTCCCGCGACAGACTACTGCTGTGTCGTCCGCGTAACATTCTAGCTCTACTCCATTTAGGTTGACTCCTCGCAACACCCAGTCGTATCCGATGTTCCATAATTCTGGGCCAAGAGATGACCCCTGTGGAACTCGCTCTTCCATTTCTTCCATGCGAGTGCCCATACGCGACCTGAAATGCCATCTAAGCCAGGTGCCGTATTTCTCTGCCGCATCTTCCTGACTACTATTTCAAGTTCCGCCGACGTTATTGGTGGAATCTCCTCATCGTCATCGGTATCGTCCGGGGATGCCATCGCTGGCGGAGACCACTCGGCTCTTGACGGGAATAAAGTTGAAAGGACCATCTCTCGTAGTTCTGGCTCTAGACTTAGGGTCAGAGGTGGGGCAGATGGGCGAAGTTTCTGTCTTAAAAATTTGTAAGGCCGCCCCCAAGGATCGCGATCTAGAGTCTCTAACCATTCGGTCCACGCTTCAGACTTGGCTCGCCGAATGCCTGCCTTTAAGGCGCTTCGGGCATCTCTGTAGGCTTCATATGCGGCCTCTTCGGTGTCTGCATTTCTATTACGTCTTCTTCGAAGACGCGTATATCGTCTGTGAGCTGCTATGCATTCCGTTCGTAGCCGATGGATCTCCGAACTCCACCAGTACACTTTGCGTGCACGCTTAGCTGATCTGATTCTGGGCATAGACGCATCACAGATCTGCGTCATTGCCTCATTCAACCATTCTGCAGCTGTATCTGCATCTTCTACCGGTGGCATTGGTACCAACGACTGCACTATGGCGGCCTCTATTAAGAGGTCCTCGTTCAATTGGCGTAGAGATCATCTGGGCCCGCCGTAAGGTGATGGTTGGCGACCCGGTCTCTCGTGAAAGTCGGTAATGCTAAACTCTAGTATTCGTCGCCGGGGAGCCCCAAAGCGCTGACTTTGCGTTAAAGTCTCCGGCGACGATTACCGGATTAGGCGTTCCGCTTATGAGAGCCGATAGTCGTGATAAGAGCTCCTTAAAATCAGCTATCGGTCGATTGGGCGAGATTTTTTTTTTATTAATGGGGCTAACGAGCATACGGGTCACCTGATGGTAAGCAACTACCGTCGACCATGGACACTTGCAACATCAGAAGAGCTGCAGGTGCGTTGCCGGCCTTTTAAGAGGTCGCGTGACCCGACTCCTGGCACTTATAGCACCGCATGGGCCGAGCTGGCAGTAGTGCTACGCGGGCTACAACCCACCCCACGTACAGTTTGGTACTGGGGTTAGAGATGGTCTTTGCGGCTTCTACCGGGCAACTCACCCATGCAGTACCTAGACCATTCCTACCGACGCGTATTTGGCCCGCCTTAATTGTCTCAACTGGACATTTGGCGGCTCTTGCGATAGACTCGGCAACTTCTGTGGACGTAACCGAGTCGTCCAACCCTGACACCCGAAGCTCGGCACACTTTTGGGGTCTGGAGATACGCACATTGTGCTCACTCAGAATTTCCTTAAGTTTACCAGCTAGAGCGTCCGCCTTTTCATTATATGCATCGCCCGAGACCTCGAATATTCGGGCTCCAGTCACCGCGACCTTGACTTTGACCACAGGGAACTCAAACGCCTGCTGGACCAATCGTTTCTTCGCTTCTTTAAGCACTTCTCCGTATGAAGCGCCGCGCTCCTCTGCCTCCGGCTCTAAAGTGAGGACCACAGCTGCAGACTTAGGGACGCGTAACTTTCTACTTTTATTTTTCTTTTTCTACGGCGCATTGCCATTATTTTTTCCCACTTCTTGTTCTTTTCTTTTTCCAACCCTTTTCACTACTTCAGTCCACTCTGTGGATTGGCGTGCATTTGCCTTTTCCAGCGATCTGGTCTCTATTACTGACGAGCGGGTCAGCAAAACCGAGCAAGCCTCTTGCAAGTTGCGGGTCGCAGTCTTGATGGCCTTGAGGCAAGGGTCATTCAGATTGCTGGTTTTAGTGACTGACTCGGAAATGGCAACTAGGCTACTTGATATAGTGGCCCAGTGCACTTTTTGTCTCCTCATCTGAACCCAGCACTGCATCTGAATATTCGGAGGTTCCCGATGCTCGCGATGATCGGGGCGGTTGAATTCCCTGCGTTAGTTCCAAAACCTATCTGTCCATTTGGACTTCTAGAAGCTGTCGTTCCATACCTTTTTTATTTTGAGCGGTGGTCCTATCTTTTAAATATACCGCCTGCCTCGTAAAAACAGCGGTCTCATTACCGCTTTCTTCAGAAGCTGACGTACATTTACTAGGTCTTCTATAGAAAACCGACGTTTCAATGTCTTTATCTATCTCCATAGTTGTGACTGTTGGCATTATCGCCCGCGAGCCACTTCGTGTCATAATCCGGGTTGTTCTTCCGCCGAAGCAGGAGTGTGGGATTCTCCGGCGTCCACCGGACTACCGGAACCCATCCGGGGAGAATTTTTTCCATTGCTTACTTCCATATTTGATCGATTTCTCAGGGTGTTTCTGCCCTGTTGTGGTACCCTTGCGGCACAGACCTCCCGCTCGCCATGCATCCCAAGGTCGGGTACCTATACCGGGGATTGGGGACCCACGGGTCCATCCGTCAAATCATACACTCACTGACATATCCACAGAAACACACACTAATGTAAAAGACCGACGTTCAGCCATCCTAAGTACCTCACCCCGTGTAAAGGGCGGGGTGGCGCACCCAGGAGCCCAGGGACACCAACGAGGAGGAACCGGTATCGCCCCCACAGTGAACTCTCCCCTGGCACAGCGGTGCGGCGTTGCCACAATTCAGCACGGTTTTTGTGTGCATGCGACCACACGCATGCGAATTATAATTACATAAGTTTATAAAAATGCTATGCAATAGCTTTACCGCGGCAGTTCCCGAGTGCCACACGTTTTTTTTTTTTAAATAAATTTGCACACTAGCAATGCAAGCCCTGTTACGACTATTGTTCCAACTGGACACCCACTATACCTACCGGAGAATCGCAAGTGCATTGACTGACTCCTTATAAAGTAAAAAATCGACCAAGTGCGAGTCGGACTCATTCCGTGTTCCGTTTCCGTTCCGTCGCACGTCGGTTCCGTACCATTATAGAGAAAAATTAGGGCAAAATTTGTATTTTTTGTATGGGAGCCCTCTTAATTTTTTGTTGTATATTAATATTATTATTAAATATTAAAGTTAACATAAAAATAAAGATTGTGAGAAAAATTCAAGTAAGTACCTACCTGAATTGATATTATTGATATAGAGCAAAAAAAGGCCAAAAAAATCACGTTTGTTGTATTTGAGTCCCCATTATATTAAGTATATTAATTTTATTTTTAGTACTTATTTGTTATCATAGCGGCAATGGATATACACAATCTTGTGAAAATTTCAACTCTCTAGCTACTACCGTTCTTGAGTTACAGCCTGGTGATATACTGACGGACAGACGGACTGACAACGAAGTCTTAGTAATATGGTCCCGTTTTTACCCTTTGGGTACGGAACCCTAAAATCGATATTTTTTGATGTTTTAAAAGTCTTCGTAACTAAAAACTAATAATTTTTTGTGTTTCTAGTTAATGGCATATGCAGCAGTATTGGTTTTTAACCGATGTTTGAAGTACAACGCAATTTTAGCAATGCTCTGTTTGACGACACGTTTGACCACCAGTGAGGTATTAACGTGTAGAGTGGTCATACAGAAAATGAAGGACATACCTGGATTAGGTAAGTATGTACATGTTACAGTTAAAACCCATTTTTCGTTAGAACTCTTTTTCCCTAGTTATAACTTAATGCCTTTGTTAAAACTAGAAATAATCAGTTAAAACTAGAATTTACCACTGTCACATTTGATTTTCAGATAAAACTAGTTGTCACATCGAGCTATAGTTAAAACTAGCTTTAGAAAAACTAATTTGGGATTGAAAACAAGATATACTCGTAAGTTTCAAAAATATTTATTGAAAGGTATTTTCAGTCTTAGGTCTTTTTAATACTGGGAACCAAATAATAATAATACTTAATCTAAGGCTTCTTACAGACGAACGGCACGTGTCGTGTGATCCATCATCAGTCATACCTAGAGACCAATGACCCTCCATATGGCACAACTAGCTTCAATTATCAGTTGACGCGGGGCTCCTATTTCTGGGTGTTGTGGTCTAAGTTCCAACCTAACCTAACCTACTTTTGGACTTTCTGGATTGTGTTTGTTTTTGTTTTGGCGGGGGGCTGCGTCCCCCGAGCCCCCTTCCCCGTCCCCCCGCTTTGGTATCCGTGGCTAAGTAGTTAAGTAAGACTAATGTTTTTGATAATTTTTCTGTTATTTGACGAACAGTTTTAACTGAATCACTTTGGGAAAATGCGTTTTGTCTAGCACAAACTAGTTTTAACTGATATTCGATTCAGACATTAGTCAATTCTAGTATTAACAAAGGCATTAAGTAAAAACTAGTTCTAACTAGGAAAAATGCGTTCTATATATAAACTAGTTTTAGCTGTAACATACATATTATTATATGTAACTAGCTGTTGCCCGCGACTTCGTCCGCGTTAGCATAGTAGGTCACATCTCACCCCAATACAATAAATATACAAATATTATGTATAGCTGACCCGGCAAACGTTGTTTTGCCATATAAATTATAGCAGTGCCCGCGACTTTGTTCGTGTGGTTGTCGAAAACACTGTCGCGATTGCAATAAAAAGGATATAGCGGGTCAATATCTTAAGGCGATATATCGAAAATAAATTATACCGCAAGGGCAATTTTATACTGAATAATACGATGATGATGATGAGCGAAATTTGCATAGTAGCATCTGCTTTCCGTTCTTAAAACAACATCGAAACTCCCAAACTTGTATCTATAAAGAATCAGGAGTTCCCTCAGCACCTTCCGAACCATGATATACTTCGGTGCAAAATCTTACTTGCTTCGCTTACTAATGCTTCGAATACTTCTCACGAAACCGAAGTCATCAAATGTTTCCATATAAATTTTGAAGAGTTCCCTCGATTACTAATGGATCCCTTTATCAGGCCACCACTTTTGTGAACGGGGTACTAAATTGGGATGATGCCCTATACACCAAAAGAAAAAATTTGAAAATCGGTTCACATACGGCGGAGTGATCGTTAAATATAAAAAAAACGAACATAACACCTCCTCCATCTTGAAAGTCGGTTAAAATTGTAGCCTATGTGTTATTCTGATGTATAAGCTATATTATTGTAAAGTTTCATTAAAATCCGTTCAGTAGTTTTTGCGTGAAAGAGTAACAAACATCCATACATACATCCTCACAAACTTTCGCCTTTATAATATTAAGTAGGAAGTAGGATATACTATTATCTCATACATATTATTATATCTCATGCATATTAATATGATAAAATTGCCACCTTGGCAAATATAATAATTATTAATATCTATAATTTTTATATCGCTTGACAAGCTCTAGTCTCGATCTAAAAGACTATAAAAAGTACCAATAAAACGGTCATAATGGGACGATGCATGGTACTTATAATGGTTTTAAATGGTAGTGATGATGATAATGATGATTGTAATTTACATAGTAATAGCAGTACTAGTTGCTTTCAGTTCTTAAAACAACGTCGAAACTCCCAAACTTGTATCTATAAAGAGATAGGAGTTCTCTCAGCACCTTCCGAACCATGGTATGTATTTGCACCAAGATGGTGCAAAATCTTACTTGTTGGTAGTAGTGGTGGTTAATATAACGTATAGCTGAAAAAAGTAGCGCGCTATTTCTTCGCAACGAATAGCGCGCGCTATAAATCTATGCACAAGACGCTACGTTATAACGTATCGCGCGGTCACTGACCTAGCGGCTAGCACGGCGCCGCTCGCGCCGGCCGATCGCGCGCGATTTTCGTTCGATCGTTGTCGGGTCGTTTCGTTGTCAAATCGGGTGAATTCGGCTGTCATAATTATTGCAGTGTTACTTTAAGAGCATACGTGAATTATAATTACTATTATTTGATTTGGAAGCTAATGTTGACTTTACGCCATAGACAAAATTGGCGCAAATAATATTTTAAAAAGTAGAATAGAATAGAATAGAATATACTTTATTGCGTTCAAGATATTGTACAAACATAAGATACGGTACATTCATCAAAGATACAAGAACGCAAAGGCGGCTTTATTGCTATAGAGCAATTTCTTCCAAGCGACCTTTGGTATCTATAGGAGTACATAATAATTAACTTAGGGTATACTGTGCAATAAAAACTATACTTAAGTATTGAAACTTAACAACTAACTTATTATATTCTAATAATATATGCCTAATAATTACATAAACATTTACATTCTAATACACAAATAATACTTACGTATATTATAAACTAATAAATACTCTATAATAATCAAATAATAATATTATACCTACATGTAAATAGAATCCTCTGAACATACCTACATGTAAATAGAATAAAAATAAAAAGAAGGAGAAGGATAAAAAGAATTGTCATTACATTACGTCTTATTATTATTGGGAAGTGACTCTAAATAATGTTTTTTAATTAACGATTTAAAATTATAAATGCTTTTAGCTTGCCTTATATTGGTTGGTAACGAGTTCCATAAAAGTATCGACCTGACCGTAAAGGATTGTCCATAAAAATTTGTTTTGTGAATTGGGATTTCGAGAAGGAGGTTAGTCGAGGAGCGCAATTGTTTAGAATCCGATGTTCGGAAGTTAAATCGATCCTTAAGGTAAGACGGAGCCCTCGGATCGTGTAGCAAGGTGTACAAGGAGGATAAAATTCGCGTATTACGACGAAGACGTATGGGTAACCAAGAAAGCCTGGCACGGTACTCCGATACGTGGTCAAATTTACGCAGACCAAAGACAAAGCGAATTGCAATGTTTTGGAGACGCTCTAGCTTATTTAATTTTTCTTCAGTGAGGTCTACATAACATGTGTCTGCGTAATCTAATATAGATAAAAATAAGGATTCGGCTAGCAAAATTTTGGTTTTAATGGGTAATATGTTTTTAAGCCTTCCTAGTGAGTGCCACACTGCGTACACCTTACTGCTGATCATTGAGATATGATCTGACCATGAAAGATGTTCATCCATGAGGACACCCAGGTTCCTTACCTTTTTACTAAAGGGAACTGGAGTACCACACACGAGCACCGGAGGGAGGTTCACCCAGTCAATCCTTGAGACTAATCCCTGGCTGCCAATGATAATGACCTGAGATTTATTGGGATTGATAGTGAGGCCGTTACACTTACTCCACTCACAGATTGTATTCAGGTCACTATTAAAGTCGATAACTTTACTAGGAAGATTCTCTAAGGAAGACTGAGCGTAGATCTGGAGATCATCTGCGTACAAGTGAAAGAGAGAAAACCTAAGCATAACTGTTATTGAGTTAATGAACAAAGCGAATAGAGCAGGGGATAATACGCCACCTTGGGGAACACCAGCAAAGCTAGTTGACCAACAAGAGAATTTGTCATTTACTCGAACACGTTGTCGGCGCCCCCCAAGGTAACTTCGGAACCAACCGAGGACTGTAGGCGAAAAATTAAGAGCCTTAAGTCTAGCTAAAAGAATATCGTGGTCAACGCAATCGAAGGCACAGCTGAAATCTAGAAGGGCAAGTAAAGTGAGTTGTTTATTGTCCATAGCAGATCTTATATCATCTGTGACCTTGACTAGTGCAGTGGCAGTGCTATGGCCAGGTCTAAAACCGGATTGGAAAGTGCTAAGAAGACTGTTTTTATTTATATAAGTCAATAGCTGCTGCTGGATTGACCTTTCCAGAACTTTGACAGAAGTACTTAAATAAAATGTAAAAAAACTGTTGATAAAAAGAAGATGTAAAAATATGTGATTGTATTAACTCACCCACCGCGTTATAATTATTGTAGACGTTACTAATCATCATGTTGTAACATAACGAAAGAATTTCAATAACGTTGGTAACATTACAATTTACAACGCGTCAAGAATCGTTAATTTCATTCGTTGTATATAACGTAGCGTCAAAAATATCGCGCTTGAAAATCAACGAGTCAAGAATCATTATTCGTTGTAACGTAGCGTCAAAAATATCGCGCTTGAAAAGCAACGAGTCAAGAATCGTTATTCGTTGTAACGTAGCGTCAAAAATATCGCGCTTGAAAAGCAACGAGTCAAGAATCGTTATTCGTTGTAACGTAGCGTCAAAAATAGCGCGCTTGAAAAACAACGAGTCAAGAATCGTTAATTTCATTCGTTATAACGTAGCGTCAAAAATAGTGCGCTTGAAAAATTTAGCATATTCGATGTAGCGCGCGAGGAAAATATAGCCGTTAGGAACACCACTAGTTGGTAGCATATGCTTAGAATACTGCTAACGAAACCCAAGTCACCACATGTTTCCATATAAATTTTTAACCGACTTCCAAAAAACGAGGAGGTTATATGTTCGGCTGTGGATATATTTTTTTTTTATTTTTGTATGTTCAACGATTACTCCGCCGTTTGTGAACCGATTTTCGAAATTTTTGTTTTGTTGTATTAGGTTTCACTCCAATTTGGTCCCATTTTCACAAAGGTGGTGACCTGATGATGGGATCCATGAGTAATCGAGGGAACTCCTCGAAATTTATATGGAAACATATGGTGTTTTTGGTTTTATGTGAAGTGTACTAAGAATACGCTACCAAAAAGTCAAATTTTGGGTCAAGGTATACCATGGTTTCGATGATGCTGAGAGAACTCCTGATTCCTTATAGATACACGTTTGGGAGTTTCGGCGTTGTTTTAAGAACAGAAAGCATAAACTACTATGCAATTCATATTCATCATCATAATCATCATCATCATCATCGTCATCATCATCATTACCACGTCGTGTTAAGGCCACCAATGTCTCATGGCACAGAATAGATAATAATACAAGGCAAAGGTAATATACTAATAATAATAATAATACATACACTAATAATAATAATTATGTACTGTATAACAATTAACAACACCTGTATGTTTTTAATACACGGCGGTCGGCGTCGCCGCACAGCGCCGCCGCGCGGCGCTTGGCGGCAGAAGACAGAATATCGAATACTTTACTAACTACTTTATATACAGATCGAATACTTTACTACTTTATAAAATTTTAATAGACAAATAGAATTAAAATAAAGTTATTTTAAAAAGAGCATTTAAACAAAACAAAGTCATTAAGTGTCTTTTTAATTAGTTATACTTATTAATCGATAGATGGTGCACTAAGTACCTATCGATTTGAATTCTTGATAACAAGAACAGCTGTCAATAATTATGATAATATTAAATATTATGCTACGCTACATCCTATGCAAGTTTGTACAATTTTTTATCTGATAGATCCTTCGATCGTGGAAAAACGAGACACAATAGCCTTTCTATTGTTATCGCAATCGCCGGTGACCGCTTCGGGCTTGAAGTATTAAAATTGTTAAATTACTTAGCACAATATGTTCACTTCACTGATAATATTATATTATTTTGTGAGTGTGTGTTGTGACTCTTAACAAATTGTAATAAGATACGTAAAATATACGCGAAGATTTATCTACTAGTGTAACTAAAAAGAGTGAAATTATTATTATTTTTAACAAAAAATTAAAACCGACTTTCAAGGTAAAAACAATAATAACATTAATATGAACTAAAAAGTATTAAATAATTTTTACTATCTAATAGTGCCTTTTTCCGAATTCGGCTAAACCTCAACTATTTCTGTACTCAATCTTCATAATTTTGAAGTCGGTGCCAGTTCCAAAAATTTTAAATATTCTGTCAGAGGACTGAAGATTCAGCTATCTGGTACCGACTTCAAAATAATGAAGATTGAGTACAGAAATAGTTGAGGTTTAGCCGAATTCGGAAAAAGGCACTATTAGATAGTAAAAATTATTTCATACTTTTTAGTTCATATTAATGTTATTATTGTTTTTACCTTGGAAGTCGGTTTTAATTTTTTGTTAAAAATAATAATGCGTAGTTCTCTCGATTTCTTAGGGATCCCTTCATCAGGTCACCACTTTTATGAATGTGGTAGTAAATAGAGATGACACCAAAAGAAAAATTTTGAAAATCGGTTCACAAACGGCGGAGTAATCGTTGAACGAACATAACACCTCCTCCATTTTGAAAGTCGGTTAAAATTATAGCCTATGTGTTATTCTGATATATAAGCTATATTATTGTAAAGTTTCATTAAAATCCGTTCAGTAGTTTTTGCGTGAAAGAGTAACAAACATCCAAACATCCAAACTTTCGCCTTTATAATATTAGTAGGATTCGCCTTTATAATATTAGTAGGATAGATATAATAAAGTTTTGTAAAAATATACTAACTCAATAATTTCTATAATTTATCTGTTTTGAAAAAAGCAAAATGTAATTTTGTGTTGTAATACAATAAGTGTAGGCTACTCTAAAAATAAATTGTGATTAAAAACTTATACAAACTCTATACACTTTGTCTGAAGAACTCTTTGGTGGAACAGCTATTTATAATAAATCCATGCGCGCGCAGCTCTACAAGCATACATTAATATAAGGTTCTCTTGAAACGATTTGTCGATAAAATATGCCACACATACATTATGACATTAAAGGATCGGACACCGGTGTCGGGACACATTGTTATATTATATTTTTCTGTCTATTTCAGACAAAGAAGTGCGTCGTCAGTTGAAGGCGTTGCTTCAGTTGACGACAGACAAGGAGTTTGTGTACAAACTGTTCTGGAACATCAAGATCGACATGAAGCTGCCCCTGAACTATATTAGCATCTGCATAACATACCTTATTATTGTTATGCAGTTTGATAAATTTATAACATAAGCAATGATTTCAAAAACATTACTATCAAATTAAAATGATGTATCCCATTATATTGGGATGGCATCCAGTATATTGGGATGGTAGCTATGATTGCAAATGATTAAACAATAAAATTATATTTTGTTGTACTAGTTATATTCCTGTGACCAAGTTGCGATGGAAAGCAGCAGAAACAATTTGTGGAACACTCTTGATAACTTGAAAAATATTTAAAATCTATTTTATTTAATAAGCGTTGTTATAATTACAAGTTACTTACATGTAATTAAAAATAAGGATCGCTGATAAGCCGGATTCTATAATGCTAACGTACCAAAAAGATTAAAGTTAGAAACGTCAGTAACAAGTTAAGGTAAGAATATTATTTTATTACCCATTCATCGATTCGGGCCATTTGGTTTGACTTATATCCTCGTATATCAAATGATATGATGATACACGACGTCGGTTTACTTCCAGTTTCCACACATCCGAATACTGTTTCGTTGACGTAAAGGTCTCAAACTGGAGGTACCGTACCGCCTGAGAAAGCTGACAATAATTATTAGCAAGTCGTCATTATAGGACGAAATATTGTCTGCACGAGCAGTTAGGCTTTAGAGTTTAGAGTATTCGTATATTATGCAATAGTTGTTAACAAAGTCACAAGAAAATGATCAACAAACTCTTTGACCATCTACCGTGTACAAAATATTGTAAAAATGTAAATAATATTATCCATATTTTATTAAAAATCTGAGCAATTTTAATGAACAGTCTAATATTATAATGCTGTAGAGTATAGACTATTCTATATATAGTTTTTAAACTAACTTGAGGTATGCCGTATATGAGTAAGTCACAAAATGTCACTTTCGACAATCGATTTGAATTTTTGTGACCCGCCTTTTGTACCACAATTAGTTTTTAAAGTGCCACGTTTTAATAGTCAATTATAATAATTGACGCAATAAAATAAAATATTCAGAAGTCTAATCAACTATCATAATTTAGTATTTTAACTGGTATCAGTAGTAGGTGAACATCGGTCGCGCCAGTTCTATAACATACTTTGAAATGCGAGAAAATAAAATAACACCGAATAATATTCCAGTCCAAAGAAAGAATAATTTCATTGACGACGGTCACATACCCAAGAAAATACAGTATTTGATTAAATTCAAAACTCTGTTCGGGATAAATAGGCTCAGATTAGTCTGTAAAACCAAATTCATTCTTGGATTGTGTTACGCGTACACAGTTTGCGTTGTTATATTCACCGTGTATTTTAGAATTTTCATAAACGCGCACAGCGCTACACAGCTCGTTTTCAATATAACGGTAGCGTTGGAATATCTGGTGCTAAGTTTTACGAGTGTATCAAAAAGCCAATTGTTTGCGGAGTTGTTCGACGACGGCCGGACATCATACGGATCGAGTACGAAGCACCGGTATATATTTTGTTTCCTGGCAATATTTTGTTACGACATTTTCGAGTTCGTTTTCGACGATGCATATGACGAGTCGAGCTCGGGGTACGGGGCGAGGGGTGCGATTTTTGTGTCTCTGTTTGCTCGCGACGTGGAGACATTATTTTTTTGTTCGTCCCTCGCATTGATACTGAGGAGAGTGGAGCTGCTGAGGGAACGAGTATCGAGGATTTTTATTTTAAACGAGCAGGCTTTTTTGTCGGAGGGGGGTAATTTGTCGGGCGAAACGTTTAGCGCCACGGCCTCGTTCTACAAAGAATACGAAGTAATACACAAATGCTCCAAGCGTTTGAATAAACTTATCGGTTTGCCGGTATGTATTGTACTTTTTATTGCATTTAATTTTTAATTGCATTTAGTTATGGCTTTATCATTTTAAACTTTATGAGATAATTAATAACGTATAATATTTTTAAAAGTCAGATTAACAAGAAATACTTTATTTCTATACAAGTGACTTAAGTAGTCGTTTTCAGATATTGATAATGTTATTGTCATCTGCTGTGTGCACAGTATTGATCATGAAGACTGTGGTGCAATATTTCAATTCAAATGCTTTGGTAAGTTTTACATAATAAAAAGTAAACGATAACAAAATACTATTTTAATAAATGAAAATACATTTACATAATTATAATACTAAATTAATTTCTAAATAAAATACGTAAAAAATACACGTACTTACAAACATGAACATTGGTGTGTATGTAACTGTTTTTATTCTAAGGGCCTAACACTTTTTATAGTAAAAAAATTAAAGGCTTCCGCGGGACAATTACCTCAACAAAGTCACAGGGTACTCTATACTTGCTATTCACCCAATAACGTAGCAAACGGGTGAAAAGTTCAATGGGTCCTTTTATTTTCCTGTGAAACTTTATCGCGAGACCTGAAGATAATGGGTCCTAATTTAATCTCGATGGGACGGAGTTTTCTGTTATCTATTTATAAGGCCATTACTTTCAATTTTGGTTCTTCGTTTATTTTCACTCTTGTGATATTCTAAACGATTGTATCTTTTAGTATAATTAACTAAAGGAGCGTCGAAATAGTCATTGAAATTAAGATTTGATACTTCTTGATATTATGTTACGTTAAACATTTCGCCCATGACTATTAACAATGTATGTGTAGTGTGCAATATCAACATTTTTATTTTATTCCATAAAACATGTCCTTATAACCAAGGCTATCATTAGCTGAAAAGATAAAATCTATATTATGCATAGTTTCTGAAATAGCTACATTAAAAATGTCGTATATTACTAAGATAGTCCGCTAGCAATGTCGGATAGTCACTACCTACGTTGTTAACGGGACGCGGGGGCGAATGACAGCGCTCGATGTGCCACTTCCGACTATCTTAACGGAGAAAATGGACCTCGCGCTGTCACTTGTCTTTTTTTGCAACCTTAGTTATATATTTTTTTAATTTTAGACGCAATTTTTAATGTCTACAAGATCAGCACGGCTAATCGAACTAGGTACTCAACGAAATTAAGAAAAATATAGTAATAGGGGAAAAAATGCTGATGGAAGTATTAAGATCGAAGCTAATACTAGTGCGGAAAATAGTATTTACTATTCTTTATTATATTCTTTGAATATTTTGAACAGTACAGCTTATGTTTTATTGCTTTAGATTTGATTATAAGAAAAACATTTATCTTCATTAACATTTTATCGTAGGTCATTTAAATGTCGGATGTGTCAGATCCAACGTTCTTAACCCGTTTTTCAAATGTGTTAAATGTCGGTTGTACCATATACGACATTTTTAATCGGATTTATAAATGGTTAAATTGTCGGTAGTACCACTTCCACATTGTTATGGGAATTTATAAATTGGCAAAATGTCGGTAGTATAACATCATAATCTTATTTATATTATTATATCACTTATTTTTCTAATTGGTTTAATGCCATTTGGAGTTTGTTTCATATCTGTCGGAGCTTACCGACTTTAAACAGTTTTCAGAAGGCTTCAAAATAGGTCATTTTTGTACGAAAATTAAGTTTTTATTGGCACACATACACAATGAATGAATATAATTTTTTAGTTAAATAATCGTGTTTTGACGATCTGGCTGATTTTCTCAGCATTTTTTAAATTCATAATAACAATAAAACATAAGCATAAAACATAAATCGTAAAAAAGGTATTAAAAGGACCTTTTTTCTTACTAGGTTTAACTTCAGTCACAAGATTTCCATGAGCATTTTTTTCCTATACGATTATTATAATTTTCTCAAATTCGTTGAGTAGCTGGTTTATTTATCCTTGCTGATCTTGTAAATGTAAATGCAGAGCTTGCAATTTGTCTTAACAAACATATAGATTTACTCAGATTGTGTAAAAGTGAAATTATTCTCAAAAAATACCATAGAATAAATAGAGAATCTCGGATGAAGAAGACTGCTTTTGATTAATTAGTCTAATAAATATTCATCTATGTTTTTCATGAAAATTAAGGCTGTGGTAGTACGTAAGTGCCCTAAAAATGTAGAGATTTTTAAGAATTACCTGATTACGCAAACTTCGTTTCGCTGACAAATTAATGGACCTGCAAAACAGTCAGTCCTTCGTCAGTATTTTCTGTATTTCTCACACATTTGGGATAATCTCTCCAGCGTATTTGGCAGATGTCGATAAGATCTATAGCAAGTTGTTCCACTTGGAAAATATAATATTTTTCATTACAAATTCATGGTAGCCACCGCCATTGCCGCGTCAGCGCCTTGTTTTGAGCTTTAATCAAACTGCCCTAACTACTAAAATATTTACCCCATGGTAATAATTTAAAAGACAATTCTATTTTTTACAGAATCACAATTAATAATTTGATATTTATTTAGGTAAAGATCAATTGTTAATATGCAAAACAAGCCACGCTAGTAGGAGATGATTTGAAGTTGATTTTTTAATGAAGGAAATGGTTATTATTCGTTAACCATAAAAGATACATATATGCTGTCCTGGATTTTTTTTGTAGATAATGATGAATGCTATAAGTATTTTAATATTATTTCTATGAATCAGCTGTATTTTTCACAGCGCAAGCGAAATAATGTAATTTATTGCAATTTTTTACCACTTTGGGTTATATTTTTGCGATTTTCGGTATGATCCCTAATATTTTTCTGGATAATACGCTATCTGTGTTATTTGCAAACAATGTAGCTTACCAAGGGTAAAATAATTTTTAAAATTAGTTCAGTAGTTATTGAACCTATTTAATACAAACAATAATATAAAGACTTTTCCAAACACGAAACAAACATTTCCTCTTAATCACTGATTAAAAAAATTATTAATTTTTTGAAGTTAATTTAAGTTATGGTATCAAAAAGTTAACAAAATAGTGATGGCCGTAATTTTTAATTTCAATGTTTTAAGCTAATTTACAGTTAATTTACATTTCGGATGAAAATTTTGATTTTCTGAACTATTAACGTCATAAGTTATTTTTACGTTTTATTTGAAAGTAGTCCTTAAAAATATATTTTTTCTTTAAATTGTTGTCATTTTTGTTGGTAATTTCTACATGCGACATATTTTTAATATAAATTTATCACTTAACAATGGCGTAAGTGTCACTTCCGACAAGCAATCATGGATTTTATACAAGCAACAATGACGGTTCTGGCACTTCCGACAAATCAGCATTACTCATACTCCGTTAAAAAGATCAGAAGTGACTTTTCTCATATTTATTCATAAAATACGGGATACTACTAATACTATGCTAAACGTAAATAACTTATAGAGCACAACCCTGAAATTTCATGATTCTACTTGAAATAAGTAAAAAGTTATTCACAATTTAAACTTTGAATCGCTCTCCTGTAAAGTTGCTGTTTTTCACATCCGACATTGTTAATAGTCATGGGCGATTTGTTTATTGCAAAGTACATACGTACAAGAAGGATTAAAAAAAATAATAGTTTACTAATAATGTATGTTGTCATTTTGTGAATGATAATGTGAAAGTGTGTCTGTCTGTATGTCTGCTACCTCTTGACGCACAAATGGCTGAACCGATTTTGCTGTTTGTTATGGAGTTAATTTCAGTGCCGGGAAAGGACATAGGACAATTTATATCCCAAAAAAATGTACGGTTCTCGCGCGATAAACGAATTTTGGCGCATCGAAGTTGCGGGCGTCATCTAGTATTATATTTCAATTTTCAGGAGCATTACAACGTTATGGTGGTTGGTATAGCTCGATGTCTGAAGTACATATTCCTGATTGTGGCGCTGTGTTTCTTCTCCACTCTAACCGTCAACCAAGTTGAGGCTATACAAGTTATTTTACAAGAAACTTTGAACACACAGGAGTTAGGTAAGTATTTTCCTAAGCAAGTATTGCAACTTGTCAGATGTTCGCAAAATAGTTAGTGCCTGCAGTATCAAACAAAGAATATACTTTATTTTGATGGACAGACAAGTGAGATATCTCATCCTTTTGTAGAAACAAAATATAAAATAAAGCTGGATTCAATAAATTGTAAATGAAAATCTTTGTGGTCTCGTCACGTGAAATAAATTCGATAATGACAGAGTCGTTAGGGCCAGAGGTCTAGTAGACTACATTGTAAAATTACTTTCCAATTGATTGATTACAACCTTCAGACTGTGGTTAGATTTGAAATGAAAATTGTTCATTGATAATTAAAAATATAATTGTATAGAAAATATTGTTTTGAAAGTTATCGGTCGAAACATTATATAAATGATTTATTACAACTGTGTTCTACTTGTTCAAAATGTGTTTAAGCAATTTTAGTTAAGTCTCTGTAATGAAAATAGAATGATGGATCGCCCACAATTTATTTTAAGAAGGCTAATAAAAAAACGAAGGGAAACAATGGTTGTAAGAAATACGTTTTTGGTGGATTGCACGGTGTGTTATCATACTATCAATATTAGAAAGGCTAAAGTTTAAGAGTTTGTGAGTGTGTATGTTTGTTAATTCTTCACGCTAAAAAGGCTGAAGTAATTTTGATAAAATTTGGCAAGGAGTTAGCTGACATCCTAGCTTAACACGTCATGGGCTACATTTTATATTACTTCGAAAAAATGTATTCCGTGTACGCACACGCGAAAAATTATCTACTGTTAATAATAATTAATATGCAATTTACTTTTACCAAAAATACCGCGAGTAACATCAAACAGTTAGGTAGTAATTGATTAGACTGAAAATATTACTACTGGTAGTATAGTAAAGAATGTCTTGAAGTATAACCTCTTAAACCTGCACTACTAAATACAGCTGAAATAACATTTTAAACTTTTGCGTTGTATTATAATTAAAACTTATTATTCGGGACTTAGCGCGACTTATTTAAATAGTAGTGCTACTATGAGTACATACTTTTTCTCGACGTTTCGGCCGTGTTTACTACAACTATTTAAATAAGTCGCGCTAAGTCCCAATAATAAGTTTTAATTACAGCTGAGATGTTATGATGAATTATTATTTGTCTTCATTTTCAGGTAAAGTGGAGCGGCGTAACATAAAGGCGTTTCTACAGTTGACCAAAGACAATAAGATAGTGTACCTCTTGGGGGGAATCGTCAAGTTGAACATGGCTTTACCCCTTAACTACTGCAGTATATGTACCACGTACCTCCTCATTGTCATACAGTTCTCCAAATTCCTCGACTAGAATAATGATGTTGAATTACAAAATAAGTGTGGCACTCGGGAATTGCCGCGGTGAAGCTATTAGCATAGCATTTTTATCAACTTATGTAATTATTATTCGCATACGACTAGTCGCACGCACACAAACACTGTGCTGAAGTCTGGCAACGCCGCTCCGCTGTGCAGATCGGAGTGGGTTTTTTCGTTACGTAAATTCTTGATTCGGTCGCCGTGCTCAAAGCCCGCGATAAAAGCTATGCAATAGCATATTCCTCAATATTCGTTTCATTGACATATTCTAGTTTTTTTTTTATTATATTATATAGTACAAATTATATTAAAATATTTCTAAGAATATGTCGATTGAATATTTTCATTTCGGGGAAGAAAATATTAAAATCTGTAACGTTATTTTAAAATAAATAATGTATTTAGAAATATTATTTTTTATTTAATAAAATATATTTCGCATAATTTCTTAGAAGTTAGGTAGCTTTGGGATCTAAAGATTTTGGTGATGGATAATACAGAACTGCACGATGGTGCATTTTGAAAGATGTTTCAAAATTTTAAATTTTGCAGTAGATTTCCAAGCAGAGAACCTAAAGCGGCGCTAATATGAGAACCTTAGCGGATATCTCATTTTTGAACTGTTTGGGGTGGAAACCTTAGGCCAGGGATCACCAAATGGTGGACCGCGGTCCGCATCCGGACCTCCGACCCATTGTATGCGGACCACACAATATTTTCTAAAATGATTTTCATTAAAAATAGATTTCAGCCTCGACTTCTTATAATAATATATTATAGCTTGCACCAATTTCACTCCAAGAGAGATAATT